>CM056050.1:254521870-255121870 GCA_029574335.1 Rana kukunoris | reverse complement strand
TTGAGACTGTGCAGTAACAGATAGGTAGGTATCAGAGTAACAATCAGGATGCAATCAGTGTGGTTCTCTGTAGGGATCGACCGAATGTCTGGAAGGCCGATTATCAGCATTTTCTGAAAAATCGGTATTGGTCTCAAACTAGACCGATATAACCAATATATCTTCAAGGGGTTTTACAGGTGTGATGAATGCAGCTGCATTAATCACCCCAGTACCGTTTTTTAGAGTGGATGGTCGGCTTTATTGTAATAACAACCTTTTAGCTGTTATAACAAGCAACGGAAGGGGACCTCCCCCCTCCCGCCGCCTTCTGCCACTCGCCCAGTCTCTCCCGTCACACTGGGAGGCCCGAGCAACCAGCCGCCATGTTCGTTGGCTGTCCGAGGACCCGAACAAAGCCAATGCATTGTTCGGGTTTCAGATCTAGTAATCCGGAAGCAATATTATAACATCACTTTCCGGATACCTAGCATCTTGAAGGCACCAGTTTTAAGAAATAAAGTATTCAAAAACACAGATCTTTACTTTTTTAATGCTTTGAAGAGCAAAGGAGGGGTTTGAGGTCTTATAGACCCCCTATCTCTCCATAAAGAGTACCTGTCAATGCCTATTACTGTCACAAGGGATGCTTACATTCCTTGTGACAGCATAAACACTGATTATAAACATAAAAATATAAAATGACAGTGTAAAAACGATTTTTCTTAAAATGTACAAAATATCGGCAAAAAATATAAGCTATCGTCAGGAGAGATGGCCCAAATATCGGTATCTTATCGGCACAAAAAAAACGATATAGGTCGATCCCTAGTTCTCTGTCACATGTTCACTATGGCAGTTAAAGTGGAAATACTCATCAATTTAACAGTTTAAAAAAACAATTACCTGCTTGTTCTGGACCTTGCCGCCGGACCTTGCCGGAATGAAATCTCCCGATCCAGCCAATCACATCGCTGGAGCGGCAATACCGTAAGAAACGCCAGGCAAGATGACATCTCGCTTGGCGTGGACCAGGTAAGTTCTCTACACCTCGTTTTAAGGTAAGTATTTCATAATGAGCTAGTATGCGGTGCATTCTAGCTCATTATGGCTTTTGCCTTACAGGTGTAAAAAAAAAAAAAGGGTATACAACTGCTTTAACTTCAGAGCTATATTATGTTTCCTGCAACATGGTCTAGCTCAGTGTTCATATCCCATTGCTGTTGCTGGTGTCTGCTGTTCTCAGTAGTGGAGTAGGCAAAAACAGGAAGTGAACCTAAAACAAAAGAACATAATGGTGTAGTTAGCATAAGCTTAAGCTTACATTTCAGTTCTGTGTGAAATCATCCTAGTTTTTTTACACAGGAATACAGCAAATTTAAACATAATATTACCTAATTGTGTAATCAATTAAAAAAAAAAAAGTACAGTACTAAAAACAGCAAAACTGCTGAAGGAATGCGCCGACATCTTGGCTCCTCCCATCACGCAGTTTATCAACCAGTCTTTCTTGGAGGGCATAGTGCCCTCACAGTTGAAAGAGGGTATAATCCTACCCATCATGAAGAACCCCTCCCTGGACCCCAAGGACCCACTCCACCGCCGTCCCATAACAAGCCTCAACGTACTCTCTAAAATAATGGAAAAAGTAGTGGTACAACAGCTGCAACAGCATCTGGATACCTACAAGCTACTTGACCCATTGCAATCAGGCTTCCGTCCCGGACACGGGACAGAAACAGCATTGCTGAAAGTATGGGACGATGTTCTCAAGGCCGCAGACGAAGGAGAATCTTGTCTTCTAGTTCTGTTGGACCTAAGTGCCGCTTTCGACACTGTCGACCACAAACTGTTACTGACTCGGCTCGCTGAAGTAGCCAGAGTCGCAGAAGGCGATTTATCTTGGTTCTCCTCTTTTCTGGAAAACCGATCGCAAACGGTAAAGTTAGGACCTTTTATGTCTGAAAAACGCACAGTAACATGCGGAGTCCCTCAAGGATCGCCTCTGTCACCAGTGCTGTTTAACATATATCTTCGTCCTCTTTTTGAGATTATCAGCAGCCAAAAACTGCTCTATCACTCATACGCAGACGACACACAACTCTATTTCCGCATCTGCAACAGACAGGACCACCACCTCAATCTAGAGACATGCCTCTCTTTGATAGAGGACTGGATGACAAAGAGTTATCTTAAACTCAATGGAGCGAAAACAGAACTTCTCCTGTTTCACGCCAAGCGCAGGAATCAACCATCAACAGCGTGGACCCCCCCGCCTATTCTGGGCAAGCTCATCACCCCTAGCGCCAAAGTCAAAAGCCTAGGGGTCATTTTTGACTCCTTTATGACAATGGACGCACAAATAGGGTCAGTAGTCAGTGGATCTCACCATCTACTGCGCCTACTACGCAGACTCACTCCGTTCATCCCTAAAGAAGACTTAGCGGTCGTGGTGGGAGCAATTGTAAACTCCAGGCTGGATTATGCAAATGCCCTTTACCTCGGCCTCCCCAAGTACCAAATCGCTCGTCTGCAAGTCGTTCAGAATACGGCCGCCAGACTTGTGACTGGGAAAAAACCCTGGGAATCCATCTCACCTTCACTGAGATCCCTTCATTGGCTGCCAGTCAAAGACAGAATTACTTTTAAAGCTCTCTGTCTTACGCATAGATGTGTCCATGGGAATGCCCCCCTTTATTTATGCGAAATAATAAAAACGCATAATCCCAATCGCGTTTTGCGATCCACGAATCAGAACCTACTCCAGGTTCCAAAAGCCAACTTCAAGTCCAAAGGAGAAAGAAGATTCGCGATCCAAGGTCCAAGACTATGGAACGCTTTACCAACCAGCATTCGGTTGGAGGAGAACCACCTAGCATTTAGGAAAAAGGTCAAGACTTTTCTCTTTTAATATCAAAGGAGACAGGAACAACAAGCGCCCAGAGGCGATTCAGTTCGCATGTGCCGCGCTATACAAGTTTTCATTCATTCATTCATTCAAAGTATATCTAATCCCACAAAAATGTAAAATATTGCAACCTTTCAAACCTTAAATGTGGTAGCTGCATTTATTTACTTTTCTTTTTTTCTTACCTTTTTCCTGTATTTTCAGCTGGTGATTCGGCCAGTAAGTCTGATATTTTTCAACTTCTTTAACAAACCAAGCTGTCCAGCAAAAGTGGCAGTTGGAGGGTTAAGACAAACCATTTAACACTGACAGGGGCACTTTCAATTGTCAGCTTTTATTCATTAAAGTAAAACCTTTATCTTAAAAAAAAAAAACGGTTGCTGTAACTGTTTAGAAAGTGTTATGCTGCATACACACGATCGGTTCGTCTGATGAAGACGGTCTGATGGACTTTCATCAGTCTTGCATACACACTATTAGACTAAATTCCGACCGTGCCAAAACACGGTGACTTAAAACACTACGATCAGCCGAAAAAATTAAGTTCAATGCTTCCGAGCATGCGTCCACTTGATTCTGAGCATGCGTGGATTTTTCTCCGATGGAGTTCCACACAGACGATCGAAATTTACTATCATTTTTTTGCCATCGGAAAAATGAAAAACATGTTCTATTTTTTACACCAAAAAAGTCAGATCGGGCCCACACACGATCCGTTTCCCGATGAAAAAAGTCCATACACATCACAGCAGTACCCTGTCCACAGGCTGACAGCACTTCTGTCTCTGGGTGGCTCCATTGCTCCTTCAGAAAATATAGTCACTCTAAAACAAGAAGTGTGTTAATAGCTGAATCACCATATAAAAACAAAGTAAAAAATATTTTTAAACTTCGAAATGCTGTCAGAGGTTCATCACCAAATCTAAATATTTTTGTGGGTAGCCACAGGCAACTGTGGTCGCCAGCAATCAGCTTTGTTAGACTGTTTTTCCTTGATATTGTTTGTTAAAGCTTAATCCAGTGCTGGAGGTGTCTGGTTGATCTCATACCAGCGTGGACGTAGATATGCACACATGGGAGATCCAGGCAAACTTGTTTATAGAATGATTGTCTTTTTCAGATGTCAGGTTTTGAGTGTATGTCCAACTACATATACCGTCTAATATCACTAACCAACTGTTTGACCTTGTACAAAACAATATCATTTTTTTTCTTTGCTTCCAAGCTCCAGAGTGGGTGTCTTTCTGTGTGGACCTGAAAATCTAGCCGAAACCCTCAGTGGCCTGTGCATTGGAAACTCCAGTGTGGACCCCAGGGGCATTCACTTCATCTTCAACAAGGAAAACTTCTAAACTTAAACTTGTACATTTTCAAAGGAAAACAAATGTTATACTTTTGGCTCTATATGAAAAACACACCGGTCTTACATTTAAGAGCACGGTTTATAGTCTCCAGCATTACTAAGAGCAACATTATACTTTGCAAGCACTGAACTGTGCTAGTAACAGTGTTGGAGCAAAGATTAAAACATTTGGTGGGTGCAGCCATTTAAAAATTATTAAAATTATATGTAACACACATTATGGGCCTGTTACAGATTAGAGGTTGGCATTTTCAGGCTTTGAAGATGCATTTTAATTGCATGCAAATCAAGTTAAAACCCTCTAAGCTAGTGTTTCTCAACCTTTTTTCAGTCGTGACACCCTTTAAAAATATGCAAAATCTCAAGGTACCCCAGCCTAAAATGTAATCATTACAAAAGTTTCTTATCAATGAAACCTCGTACACAAGACCGGTTTTCTCGGCATAAAAGCTGCTGGGAGAGCTTTTTGTTGTGAAAACCGTGCGTGTGTATGCTTTCTCGTCAAGGAAACTGCCGGAAATCCCGATGAGAAAAATAGAGAACCTGCCCTCTATTTTCTTGTCTGGATTCTCAGCAGAGTGTTTACTGCCAAGAAAACCGTACATCAGTATGCTTACCTGTCCCCAGGTAAACCCATGCATGCTCGATGAGACTTTGACACAAGCGCGGTAGCATACAAGGGTAGTGTAGAGTGTAGCAAGATGGCGGCGACAGCATTGAATGTGACGAACGCCCGCTCGTCGTAGTCGATGATGTCACCACGTTCTTGCCATTCAAAAGAACGACATAAAATTCACATCTAAAGAGATGTCATAGTTTGTATATATTTACTTTGTATATTATGGTCAGGACATACACACACGAGTATGTATATCAAGAACTTAATCATGCAAATTTACCTCTTTTTATAAATATGCTCTCATGTGATTTTTGTGTGCATTTATACAAATTATAGGAATAGCAAGGCATGCTACATTGTGCCTGTTTGGAAAATCTCCTGCATGCAGCACTCTACATACGGTTTCCTTATGTGATCTTATTTAAGCCCACTGAAAGGGAAATCCTGTAAAACTGCAGCACTATGCATGCCAAAGTTCATTACTGCAATGCATATATTCCTATGTACAGTGAATCTGAAAGCAACCGTGTAGTTCCAAATGATCTTGGTGCACAGTTTGTTTAAACATTTATAAAGGTTCATGCAAGGATGTAACAATAGCAAATGGGTCCCTGCTAAGTAATTTTAAATCACTTTACAGCTTAGTATTTTTAATACAAATGCAATTTATATTGTTAAAATCCAGCATGCAAAATTAAAGTGCCATAATTTTTGCTTTTTAGTTTTAATATGTTCCTTTTTTGTATAGCTAAATATATTTTTCAAATTATCTTTAAAAAAAAAAAGTTCATTGCTTAAATGTGAATTTGCATTTTTAGCTTTTATCATGCATTATAAAGCATATTATGAAGCATAAAAATCACTGGTTATACATACATACACACACACACACACACACACACATATATATATATATATAGATCTATATAGATATATACATATATATATACAGTATAATGTTTTCATATACTTGTCTGTTCTTTTCGAAATCAGATTTATTGAACAGTTTTAGCATGTAAACTAAATAAATACCGTAATTCTCTTTACTTGTTTATATTAGGTTTATTGCATGCCTGCTCTTTTATAGAAATATGTACTGTTTGGTAATTTTAATCTATAATGGCTGTACTAGAGGTGGAGACATAAATTTCCCTTGATCAATCCCTTCAATCACACTACTCCATTCAAGCGCAAAATATTCTACTGCATGCTTTTTGTGTATCTTACACTATAGTAAGCCATTTGCTCTATCCTTTTAGTAATCAAATTATATTTTTAGCAATTATTTGCTAGTAATTTGCTAGTAAAAAAAAAATCACCCGCAAAGCTGTAGCCTAACATAACTGCCAGTTAGTAGTTTAATCTCTCAGTTGCATGAGTTTATTATCACCCGTGCAGCTTAAAGAGGAGCGCTATTCTCCCCAGAATTTTTATTTTTTTACGTCAGCAGCTACAAATACTGTAGCTGCTGACTTTTAACATAAGGACCTGTCCAGGGATCCAGCGATGTTGGCACTTCTTCAATAGGCTTTAGGTTCTGGCGCTGGTATCTACACTAAGTGAAACCTAAAGGTTTTACTGTCGGTTTCCTACTGCGCATTCGTGAGTCACGCTGCACTTTCTGCATGGTCCCGCCATCTTCCAGAACCTGTGTCCCAGAAGACAGCAGAAGGAAGGAAGAGGGGGCTGGATATATTTGAAGATTGCCACGGTGGTCTTACTTGGAAGTGGGAGCTGGTCCTGTCAAAAGCAGGTACTTGCTCCCCCCCAAAAAGTGCCAGTATCTATTTACTCAGCGCAATCTCATGTTACATTTTAACCAGTTCCCGACCGGCTTACGCAGATATACTGTGGCAGAATGACTCTCCTGGGTGAAATTTCCTAAATATATAGCTTTGCCCAGGAGAACCACCAGAGGGTGCGCAAGCACTGCCGAAGGCGTGTGCGCGCCCGCTGCACAACAGGGCACCCAATGCGCGTGGCTACCGGCCGTGAGCAATCACTTGCATGAGAGCCAGCATGGGGATTTGTGTAAACACACAAATCCCTGTGCTGTCAGAGAGGAGACATATGGTGTATTCCTTGATGAAGCCTTTTTTTTATTTTTTTATTTGGGTGATATTAATTATAGAAAAAATAAAAAATATTGTTTTTTTTTTCAAAAATGTCGCTCTTTTTTTGTTTATAGGGCCAAAAATGTAAGCCGCAGAGGTGATCAAATACCACCAAAATCTCTATTTGTGGGGAAAAAAGGACACAAATTTTGTTTGGGTACAGCATTGCATGACCGCGCAATTGTCAGTTAAAGCGTCGCAGTGCCAAATTGTAAAAAGTGCTCTGGTCAGGAAGGGGGTAAAATCTTCCGAGGCTGAAGTGGTTAAAAAAAAAATTGATTATATTGTGTTTCTGAAAATATACAGTAGATTTGAAAAACAGTAGCACATAAATAATTTTACATAAAAAATTGCAACTTCCACCATCTTATTCTACTGGATCTCTTGCTCTCAGAAAATATTAAATGTTTTGGGATTTTAAGTGCATTTTCAAAATGTGTCTTTTTATAAGTGTGCACAAAATGAAAAAATGGCTCTGGCAGCAAAAGTATTATACACAGAATTGAACACTACTCTCTCTAACTTACAACAGAAGCATACAGTATGTTTAGAGCAATAATATCAAGTTCCTCCATGTAATCTAAGATTAATATATTTGCCACTTCCTCATTACTTTTGTTCGTCTTGTTTATGTAATAATTAAAACTCATAAAGTAGGGAAGTTCATAGATAAGCCAATCATACCTTGATGAAAACGACATGCATGGTGCCAATGGACTGGCACACAATCAATATACAATTTTTTTCTATGCTAGATGGTGTTCTCTGAATGGATTTCCCCTGAAGCTACAGAGTTACTTAAAACAAATAGTTAGTCTGGTTCAAAAAGACACTAGTACAACCAATAGAAAAAATATATAAATAGAAAACATCAATAAAAAACAAATCTTTACCCACAGTTGATCCAGAGAAAATAAAAACAATAATAAATCGTGGTCCAATTTTTTTTAGCAGGGGAAAAAAATCCTTCCTGATGCACCAGGAGGCAATAAGATATTCCCTTCATCAACTATCCTTGGTGTTATTACTTATGAATATTAGTATGTAGATATATTTTGTGCATTTAGAAATGCATCCACTGTTTTGTAAACAATCTACTGAGCTGGCCAGAACTAGTCCTTAAAGGGGTTGTAAAGGAACATTTTTTTTTCATAATAAGCATCCTTTACCTGCAGACATTCCTCTTTTCACTTCCTCATTGTTAGTTTTTGCTCAGAAGTTGCTCTATTTCTTCTCTGTTCTGTTCACTTCCTGCTTGTCTGATTTTACTGACCACCGTGAAGAGAGACTTTACTGCGGTGGTCAGTGACGTGCTCGCCCCCTCCTGGGAACTACATCTGTGTGGCAGGACACTCTCTACATATTAGAGAATTCAAGGAGGTGTGAATTACTGGGCGTTCCACAATTCATACTGGGAAATGTAGTTCTTACATGAACAAGTGCCACAAACCAGGAAGTGAATGGGAGAACAGAAACTAGAACGCCAGAGGTGATATAGATGAAGGAATTTAATAGGTATTTACTCATTTGTTAACATAATCATTACACTATTCTGTCTGTCTACCTTGCAGACATTCATTTTAGGCAAAAAAATAATTTCCTTTTCAACTCCTTTAAGATGTGCAAGACAAAAATTGTACTGTAATTGCACAGTTAAAATAGCAACTTTAAACTTCCTTGCAAACTGTCTAGTTAATAAAGAATAATGTTTTTTCCTTGCCTACCGGGCACTTTCACCCCATTCCTGCCCAGGTTAATTTTCAGCTTTCACTGTACCCAAATTAAATTTTTATCATTTGTTCCACACAAATAGAGCTTTCTTTTGGTGGTATTTAATCACTGCGGGGCCTTTTATTAATAAATACGGTACTTAGAGGATTTAAAAAAACAGAAAACAAAATACAGTGGCATGATATAAATGATTTATGTGAATGAATTTTGGCAATTAACACTTCTCTGTTTAGTATCACTTTAATAATATGTGCCCAGTCTTTCCATGAATAGTTAATCCAGCTCTGAGCAATACTCTTATCTTTCTTCAGTATGATAAAAACAGACACACAGGGAAATAGGTGTCCATTTTGTCCCCCTTGCTGTGACTGACAGGTGATTTCCTTATCTTATGCACAAGTGTGAGAGAGGCATTCTGTGGACCTCACACCCCCCTCCTTTCTTCTCCAGCTCTCCCAGGATTGGCTGCTCCACACCTCAGCATGCTTGGGCATACTGAAGTCATGTGGTGACTCTCCTGGATGTTAGTGATCATGGGGCATAATCCACAAGACCAGCAGAAGTTCAGTGTAAGAAATATCGATGCCTGGCCAAAAGGGAGTGTAGAGCTAGGCGGGGAGTCTACTGACATCACAACTTCACACATTGAGCCCTGGACAACAGACCTGCCCACATAATCTGGAGTATTGCAGGGCTCCAAACAGCTAAAGGGGAGACATTTGGCAGGTAAGGATACATACAGGAGGCATGTATATCCTTATATCAGCGCTATGGAAGTCATTTAGAAATAATGAGATTGGGTTTACATCCACTTTTTTTTTTTTACTGTCAGGGCGGTATGGATGTGGAACTCTCTTCCACAATTGGTAGTGTCGGCATGAAGTATGAATAGTTTTAAAAGACTCTTAGATGAGCATCTTAGCGAAAACAATATAAGGGGATATGGGAAATTATTTTTCTACATACACACACACACTAACCTACATAGGTTGAACTGGATCGATTGTTGTCTTTATTCAACCTTACCAACTACATAACTATGTAACTATATATAGACATAATAACACACTTTTATGTTCTCATGGGACCCACATGGTAGCTTCTAAGCTGATGTATCATGCTTCATATGACCAGTACACTTAGGTGTCTCTTGTCTCTCCGAATTGTTGTTGTCCATTAAAGGTTCCATTGGGTCAATACATTTTTGGTTTATAGAATATTAGGGATGAGATATACTATATTAATTGAATTTATTGGAATTCTAAAGGCTTTTCTTAAAAATCTATAATACCCAACAGCGAGAGATTCACCCAACCAGCTGTGTGAATGGTCGAAATGATGGATTTTTCTCATTCAGCTCAGCATTTTTCGGCATAAAAAAAAGTTTTTAAAAACGTCATTTAAAATGATCATGTGTGGGCTTCACATCGTTTTTTATCTTGTGAAAAACGATAAAAAAAAAATTCGAGCATGCTGCATTTTTAAACGTCGTTTTAAAAAATGTTGTTTTTCAGGTTGTAAAAATATGATCGTGTGTGGGCTAAAACAACAACGTTTTAAACCCACGCATGCTCAGAATCAAGTTATGAGACAGGAGCTTGAATACAACTCCCAGCATGTATGGCCAGCTCTGGAGATACTGGTAGCAACTGTTGACTGTTGAAAGCAAAGCTTTGACAAAAAGTCCTCCAATTAACTACTTAACCCCCGGACCATATTGCTGCCCAATGACCAGAGTACTTTTTGCGATTCGGCACTGCGTCGCTTTAACTGACAATTGCGCGGTCGTGTGACGGGGCTCCCAAAAAAATTGCCGTCCTTTTTTTCACACAAATAAAGCTTTCTTTTGGTGGTATTTTAGCATCTCTGAGATTTTTATTTTTTGTGCTATAAACAAAAATAGAGCGACTATTTTGAAAAAAATGCAATATTTTTTACATTATTCTGTAATAAATATCCGCCAAAAATATATAAAAAAAAGAATTTCCTCAGTTTAGGCCGATACGTATTCTTCTACATATTTTTCATTAAAAAAAATCACAATTAGCGTTTATTGATTGGTTTGCGCAAAAGTTATAGCGTTTACAAAATAGGGGGTAGTTTTATGACATTTTTATTATTATTTTTTTTTTACTAGTAATGGCGGCGATCAGCATTTTTTTTCAGTACTGCGACCTTATGGCGGACACTTCGGACACTTTTGAAACATTTTTGGCACCATTGGCAATTTTTTAGCGATCAATGCTATAAAAATGCATTGGATTACTATAAAAATGCCATTGGCAGTGATGGGTTTAACACTAGGGGGCGGGGAAGGGGTTGAGTGTGTTCTTGGGTGTGTTCTAACTGTAATGGGGGGTGGCATTACTAGGGGAAATCACTGATATTCTGTTCATACAGTGCCTGCCGCCGAGAATGTGTTTTCAGCACGCCAGCATCGCGCTGAATCTCGGCGACAGGCTGCCGACATCTCGCACTCGCTGGAATAGTAAAAATACATTCCAGCGAGCACGTCATAGAAGCGACGGGGATCCGACGCGGATTCCCGCCAATTCTACACGTGGGCGGAGTTTGTTATGAATCCTGAAGGAGAAATCCCCGCCGGATTTTTAAAGAAAAATCCGGCATGGGTTCCCCCCTCAGGAGCATAACGGGCCCTTAGGTCGGTTACGGGTTGTAAGGAGACCCCCCTACGCCGAAAAAACGGCGTGGGGGTCCCCCCACAATCCATAACAGACCCGTATCCAAAGCACGCCGGCCGGCCGGTCAGGAAGGGAGTGGGGGCGAGCGAGCGCCCCCCCCCTCCTGAGCCGTACCGGGCAGCATGCCCTCAACATGGGGGGGTCAGGTGCTCTGGGGTAGGGGGCGCACTGCGGCCCCCCACCCCAGAGCACCCTGTCCCCATGTTGATGAGGACAGGGCCCCTTCCCGACAACCCTGGCCGTTGGTTGTCGGGGTATGCGGGCGGGAGGCTTATCGGAATCTGGAAGCCCCCTTTAATAAGGGGGCCCCCAGATACCGGCCCCCCACCCTAAGTGAATGAGTATGGGGTACATTGTACCCCTACCCATTCACCTGCAAAACAAAAGTTTAAACACAAATAAAACACACAGGGTATTGAAATATTTTATTAGTTGGCCGCCGGGGGGGGTGTGTATGATCGCTTTTAGAAAAGCGCCCCCCTCCGGCGGGCTTCTGTGGGGGGGTGGGTGCCGCCGTCTGGTTCTTTTCCGCCGCCGGGGGGGGCGCTTTGATAAAAGCGCCCACCACCCGGCGGGCTTCTTTCGACGTCTTCGGCGGCTGGGGGGTCTTCTCCCACTCTCCGGGGTCTTCTCCCACTCTCCGGGGTCTTCTCCCGCTCTCCGGGGGTCTTCTCCGCTGTCCGGGGGTCTTCTCCGCTGTCCGGGGGTCTTCTTCTTCTTCAGGACTCGCCGCCGCTATCTTCGTGTGTTAGCTCAATTACTAGCGGCGGCGGTCCCCTCTTCTGCGACGTCGGCGTCTTCTTCTTCTTCTTCTTCTTCTGCTGCTGTCCAGATGTTGACGCGACGCTTCCTCCCGCTGTTAGGCCCGGCGCGCGGCTCGCAGCGAAATATATAGGCCTGTCTTGTGACGTCGCAGTCCCATCATGCTCCGGTAGGTATCACGTGGTACCTACCGGAGCATGATGGGACTGCGACGTCACAAGACAGGCCTATATATTTCGCTGCGAGCCGCGCGCCGGGCATAACAGCGGGAGGAAGCGTCGCGTCAACATCTGGACAGCAGCAGAAGAAGAAGAAGAAGAAGAAGACGCCGACGTCGCAGAAGAGGGGACCGCCGCCGCTAGTAATTGAGCTAACACACGAAGATAGCGGCGGCGAGTCCTGAAGAAGAAGAAGACCCCCGGACAGCGGAGAAGACCCCCGGACAGCGGAGAAGACCCCCGGAGAGCGGGAGAAGACCCCGGAGAGTGGGAGAAGACCCCGGAGAGTGGGAGAAGACCCCCCAGCCGCCGAAGACGTCGAAAGAAGCCCGCCGGGTGGTGGGCGCTTTTATCAAAGCGCCCCCCCCGGCGGCGGAAAAGAACCAGACGGCGGCACCCACCCCCCCACAGAAGCCCGCCGGAGGGGGGCGCTTTTCTAAAAGCGATCATACACACCCCCCCCGGCGGCCAACTAATAAAATATTTCAATACCCTGTGTGTTTTATTTGTGTTTAAACTTTTGTTTTGCAGGTGAATGGGTAGGGGTACAATGTACCCCATACTCATTCACTTAGGGTGGGGGGCCGGTATCTGGGGGCCCCCTTATTAAAGGGGGCTTCCAGATTCCGATAAGCCTCCCGCCCGCATACCCCGACAACCAACGGCCAGGGTTGTCGGGAAGGGGCCCTGTCCTCATCAACATGGGGACAGGGTGCTCTGGGGTGGGGGGCCGCAGTGCGCCCCCTACCCCAGAGCACCTGACCCCCCCATGTTGAGGGCATGCTGCCCGGTACGGCTCAGGAGGGGGGGGGCGCTCGCTCGCCCCCACTCCCTTCCTGACCGGCCGGCCGGCGTGCTTTGGATACGGGTCTGTTATGGATTGTGGGGGGACCCCCACGCCGTTTTTTCGGCGTAGGGGGGTCTCCTTACAACCCGTAACCGACCTAAGGGCCCGTTATGCTCCTGAGGGGGGAACCCATGCCGGATTTTTCTTTAAAAATCCGGCGGGGATTTCTCCTTCAGGATTCATAACAAACTCCGCCCACGTGTAGAATTGGCGGGAATCCGCGTCGGATCCCCGTCGCTTCTATGACGTGCTCGCTCTCCATCGCGGCAAGCCAGCTCGGCGCTGGCTCCCGCGATGGGGCTCGTAGGTGGTCAATCTCGCCGAGAAAGGGAGCGAGATTGACACAATATCCCAGTCACCTACTGTACATTGTATGAACAGAAAATCAGCGTTTCCCCCGCTGACTGGACTGAGAGCTATGTGTTTACACACATAGCTCCCGGTCCCCGCTCTGTAACGAGCGATCGCGTGTGCCCGGCGGCAATCGTGCCTGCCGGGCATGCGCACACGACTCGGGGGCGAGCGGGGGGCGCACGCGTGGGCCGTCGGCGGCGCGCACACGCCCCCTAGTGGCCACAGAAGTGCCGACTTAGAGCTACGGCTCTCGCCCAGGAAAGCCGACCTGCCGCTGTATAACTGCGGCTGGTCGGCAAGCAGTTAATGATAAACTAAGCCAGACAGATAAAATATCCGTAAAATGTATTCATAAAATCTTTTAATGAAATAGATCTTAAAATACATAAACACTTTTTTTTTTTTTACCTAGTTCTCTTTTTTAACATAGTTTTATGCTGTTTCCATGTGAAATTCACATTTTGCTTTTGTTTAGTTCCGCGTGTAACCTTTTGTCATCAAGATAAGTGTAGTGGAAAGAATGGTAAAGAAAATGTCAATTTTCAATACCTGTCATTTCAGAAAAGATATGCAAAATGTTTTTATCCACCTCCATGGTTATCACTGTTCCTATTTTTCTATTAGATATACTTAATGTCTATTGTTAAAAAAAAACTTTCTTTGCAATACATCTAACCAACAGTTTGCACAACATGTTTCAAAATAAAACATTACAAAGTAAAGAAATGACTTAACCTATGCATGTGTTTGCAATATTTAACCCTTAAACCCATTTCTGCTTTTTCATTATGATTGTGGTTTATAAAAAAATCGAAAAACTATATATACAGGAAGTTAACCAACTGAAACAAGTGGATTAACTTAACAGGCAGTGAACTAGCATTTTTTTAAGGAGAAGTTAACAACGTAATCCTATTTTTTTTTTTAAAGCTTTGTTATTAGTCCATGCCATTGTAGTTGCCCTGTGAAATTAAAAACTATGCCGAGGAGTGGTATTTTAGTCACCTGTCTATCAGGATAAAATGTTTTTAAAGTGTATTGCTTGTCAAGCAGATGTGAAATCCAATACTGTATTCCAAATAAACCTTCTGTACACTGTTTGAGACCCTTATATATTTACAGTATAGCAAACATTTGCAATAAATCAGGGATGTAAAAACAAACATCTAAAATGACAGGATGCACATTAATGGATGCAATGATTAGATTGTCTACAATACAATAACCTACTCTATTGAAAATATCTAACTGACAATAGAAGAACCCAACTTTTTGAGGTCATTGAAGGTAAACCTCTTCTTCAGGGGTAATAGGTTAACTAAGAACGATATTTACATCTATAGTTAGGGAAATGAGAGAAGCACAAAGTTGTAAACGCATACATTACACCAACACATTGTTACATTAAACAGAACAGGCTTTTTTAACATATACCTTATAGACAAGTTATACAGTAAAGCATAGGTACTGACCATATATATTGTATACAGATTTTCAAGACATCCATGGCATCCAATTAGAAACCAGTCAGGTCCACAATGAACTTTTGTGATGGTCTCTATAAATGGATTTTGAATTGCATCAATCTGGAGGTCAAAGACATTGGCCCGGATTCACATACATCGGCGCATATATATGCCACTGTAGCGTATATCTTTTGCGCTACTCCGGCGCAGTGCGGAGAGGGAAGCATGGAATTCACAAAGCAAATGCTCCCAACATTGCACCGGCGCAATGTAAATTCGTCGGCGTAAGCCGGCCTAAGTCAAAGTAGGTGGAACTGGGCTGGAAGTGCGCGTGATACATTTAAATGAAGCGTGACCCCATGAAAATGATGGGCCGAGCTTCAGACAAGTGCTTAAAACGAACTGCGAATGCGTCGTACCTTGGACGCATCCCAGTGCGCATGCTCACAATCACGTGGAAACAACTGCCTAAGATACGTCGAATCACTGCCTACGACGTGAACGCAACCTGCGCACAGCCCTATTCACTTACAACGTAAACTACATAAAAATCATCTACAGCGTTCGTTCCCTGGTCCATACCTTTGCATGAGTTGAGCCTCCAATATGGGGAAAACCTTTACGCCGAACGTAAACCTTATCGCTTAAATCATGCGCTGGGCGCAAGTACGTTCGTGAATCAGCATATCCCCCTCATTTGCATATTTGAATAGGAAATCAATGGGAGCACCAGATGCGTCCAGCGTAACAATGCGCCCACGATATGCCGGCGTAGGCAAGTTACGTCGGGGGACTGAAGCCTGTATCTCGAGATACGTCGGCGCAAGTGCTTTGTGAATCCAGGCCATTGTATGCAGGCAAAGTAAAACCTACCCAATATCATTTGGGTTTAATAAAGAATGAATTAAACCACTTTTTGTGATTACTACATTAAATAGTCCTACCTGTGCTGGAATGAACTTAGGGAAGTGGGAGCATCAATTGTTCAGGGATGTTCCAGCATCTGGGTACTGTGCTTACTGTGCTGAGCTTTGATTTGGTACAAGTACATAACAATGTGTTAATGTTTTGAAAAGGTGGGAAGAGAATTTTGAGGTGTTTGCAGCCTTTCTCAAAATTAATGATTCAAATCAAAAATTCACTAATACTAATGGTAAGAGACCAGTAAAGTTCTTGGACTTGAAAATCGGTCTGTCTCAATCAAGTGTTTATAAAGTTGAATGAATGAATGAATGAATGAATGACTTGTATAGCGCAACGCATGCGAACTGAATCGCCTCTGGGCGCTTTTTCCAGCCAGTGTCAGCTTGGCTGGTGCGGTCGTTTTTACCCCGTAGGATCTTGACACGCTAGGGACACACAGTCATACACACATATATACATATATAGTGGGCCAATTTTGGACGAGATTCAATTTACCTACCAGCATGTCTTTGGAGTTGTATAGAATGCTGACACTGAGCAACAGTTTTTCACCCAAAAACTTAAAATTAGGGGATATCTATGGGACAATTTCTGCAGTGTATCTGTTCAACAGAGGAGGTTTTTGAAAAGGAAGCAGGTTTTCCTTGGAGGAAATTCTAGAAAAGGGGTTTTAAAAATAGATATCTCATCAAGGCATATAAGAAAGTAAGGAGGAGAGTGTGCTGTTATCGCTGTCCAGCAAAAATATCACTGTGCACATTGGGAGGTAAGAAAATTGCTTTCTAAAGATAGGCATTGTGTAACAGGAGGCAGTACAGTGCCTTGAAAAAGTATTCATGCCCCTTGAAATTTCCACATTTTGTCATGTTACCAAAAACCAAAAACCATGTAACCAAAAACGTAAATGTATTTTATTGGGATTTTATGTGATAGACCAACACAAAGTGGCACATAATTGTGAAGTAGAAGGAAAATGATAAATGGTTTTCAACATTTTGTACAAATAAATATCTGAAAAGTGTGGCCTACATTTACTCTGATACCCCTAACTAAAATCTAGTGGAAGCAATTGCCTAATTAGTAAATAGAGTCCACCTGTGTGTATTTTAATCTCAATATAAATACAACTGTTCTGTAAAACCCCCAGATGTTTGTTAGACAACCTTCATAAGCAAACAGCGTAACCACTTAAGGACCCCCGCACGCACATATACGGCCACAACATGGCTCGTACAGGCACAAGGGCGTAAATTTACGTCCCCGCCTTCGTGCGGTTCGGGGGTCCCATCGGGACCCCCTCTGCGGCGTGCGGGGGTCCCCCTGGCTCCGGGAGCGATCCGGGACGAGCGGGCGGATGTCAGTGTTTACCCGCCCCCCGCGATCGCTCCCAGCCAATGCGCGCGCTCCCCCTTTGTGTCACTTCCTCCTCCTGTGTAAACACAGGAAGGGGGAAGTGATGTAATCTCCCATCGCAGCGGTATTTCCAACCGCTGCGATGGGAAACACCTCACAGTAAGTGTGCACCAACACTACACTGACATACACACACATAGGCATACTTAACCCCTTGCGATCTGTCCCCCCACCCCCCCTGTCACAGTGTCACTGAATGCAGTGATCTAATCACTGCATTTAGTGTCAGTGTGACAGGCAGTGTAAAATCAGTTAGTGTTAGGTTCAGGATAGCCCCCCCACCCCCCCTAATAAAGTTTTAACCCCCTGATCACCGCCCTAGTTAACCCTTTCACTCCCTATTGCCAGCGTCACTAAGCGATCATTTTTCTGATCGCTGTATTAGTGTCGCTGTTCCCGCTAGGTAGCTATTTTTTTTTATCGCGATTTTTTTTTTTTACTAAAGACATGTGGCTAAATAAATTTTGGCCTAAATGTTTGACTAAAATTTAGTTTATTTGATTTTTTTTTAACAACAAGTTAAAAATAGTGTTTTTTTTTCAAAAATGTTGCTCTATTTTTGTATATAGCGCAAAAAATAAAAATCGCAGAGGTGATCAAATACCACCAAAAGAAAGCTCTATTTGTGGGAAGAAAAGGACGCAAATTTTGTTTGGGAGCCACGTCGCACGACCGCGCAATTGTCTGTTAAAGCGACGCAGTGCCGAATCGCAAAAACACCTTGGGTCATTTACCAGCGTATTGGTCCGGGTCTTAAGTGGTTAATGAAGGCCAAGGAACAAATGTTGTGGAGAAGTTTAAAGCAGGGTTAGATTATAAAAAATATTCAAGGGGTAAATATATTGCGCTAAGAGAAAGTGAAAAAATCTCAAATGAATATAAATAATTAATGAAAAAATTTGTTAAATAGAAAACTCAAGCAGCAACACCTAAACACGTGATATACAAGTGTAAATAGACAGAAAAAAAAAAAAAAAGAAGTTGCACTAGCAACTCAATATAAATGCGTATTTAGGTAAACAAAAAAGGGGTTGGATAAATTAAATCTAGTAGATTGTGAAAGAGTAACTACCCAAAAATGAAGTGTAACTAGTATGTGGGGCAATAATGATACCCCAAAAAAGTATATATATATAGGTGTTAAACCCCAGATTGAATATACAATTAGTTATATTAAATATGAAGTGTAGTTGGAAACCAGTCACTAAGAAAGAGAGATGATGACCGATAAGTCAGGTAATGGTCCCAAAGAACACATATAAATAATAAACCAAAAAAATTTCCAAATCCATATAACGTCCAACAGTGGAAGGATGAAAAGGATGTAAAAGATGGAAAAGGAGTCCACCACCGATTTCAGATTGAAGTTGGTTGAGAAAGGGGATAGGGTTCCAGAAGTCACACCGTGTAACTGTCTGCTTGTCATTGTGGATCTTGTTCAGCACTTGCTGCTGGGTGGAACCTTTCTGCCTCCCTTTTAGTTCCCGGGGGGAATGTTTAACTAGCAGGATCACAAAACCACTCCTTTCTTCCTGTCTTAGAAAGAAAGTCTTTTCCTGTATCAGAGGCCACATGTTAGCTTTATGCATAGGACTTCATGGCAGATGTTTTCAGAAAATCCCTAAAGCTTAAAGTTTGTACCCCCCTTGGCAAGCGGATCGAGGTATGCAGAAAAGTGTGCATTGTTATAAAGATGTATATGTTCTAGAGATAAACCGTGTTCATGCTGTTTGGTTTTAACCTCCCTGGCGGTATGATTCTTTAAGATTTTAGGTGCTAAAAGCGGTACCATTATTTGCAAGGGAATTTGGCGTTTTATACTGTAGGCTTGTAATTCTTAGGAATAACTCACTTAAATCTATTCAAACAAGAGTCTAATAGGCATCCCGGGTATGATTTTTTTTTTTTTTTTAATTAAAAATTATAATATAATAAATAATTATAAAAAATGATCACAAATGATAATATAATTATAGTAAAAATTATTCAATAATGTAATCAAATCAAAATCACTGAAATTTGCTCAGTTGCAGAATTTTTGCTGTCATTTTTTTTTTTTTTTTATGACGAATTTCCCCATAAATCGCTATCGCTAAATTCTGCAAGTGATTCTGATTTATTATCGCTGTTTTTTAGCTGCTCTAAAACAATTTTTGCCATAAAGGGACACTTTTGGTTGCTATGGGCAATCTACAGTTTGCAGGGAGAAAGAACAGTTTTTATTATATAAAATGACATGTAGTGTACAGGGCAGACCACTAGGGACATGGGGGGTGTGTATTTTTTACATACAGTACTGTAATCTATAAGATTACAGTGTACTGTATGTATAGTGTTTGTTTACTTTTTTGAATTTGGCGCCGTTCCCCCCCCCTACGTCGCGACGCTCGCAGGGAAGGGAATCGGCGGAACACACAGCATCAGGCGGACATCCGCCCGCCGAGTACTGCGGGGATTCATCGCTGGATCGCAGAGAAAAGGTAAGTAAACTTTTTCTGCATCCAGCGAGGTAAGCGCGTGTGTGGCACGGGGTTACCGATATTAGCTTAAAAATCTCACCCCGTGCCACACACGTGAAGACCGCCAGGGAGGTTAAACACAATATAATCCAAAGCACTTTGCATGTAACCATGTTTCTTTGAATGTTCAATGTAATTAGATGTGTGTGCAGACAACTGCAATTAACCCTGTAACCCCCTTTTGTGGTGATAACTGTAAATAAGTGTGTTGTATGTCATTTACAGTTTTCACGGTGCAACAGTGCGATGGTGCTACGGTGCTTACGATATTCATGTTTACGGTGCTCAAGGAGATAAAGAGAACAATATTCAACCCTGCTGCGCACCTTTGTCGCGAAAGAATAAAACTACTGCACCCATCAGAAGCTCTCCTCTTGTTATTTATTCGATGCCATAGGGGCCGTAACAGTGAAAACTCGTCGCTGCGGTGGAGACTCGTCGCTGCGGTGGAGACTCGACATCACCGGCTGCGTCGCTGTCCTCATCAAACCGTGAGTAAGGCTTCCCAACGCCTCGCAGGACACGTGCGGACGCCATCTTGGCGACAGAGACTTGGCTGAAAAGCAAACACGCCACGTGGACTTTTAAATATAGCGGGCTCTTTATATGTGATCCGGAAGCCGCCCTTAACTAGTATGCGAGCCAAATAGTTAATATTTTGCTAAATCAAGTTATTATATTCGTGTTTAGAGGCCTAGTGTCAGATTTAAAGCAATGCTATCTTCCAAGTTCCTAATCCACTAAACTGCAGTTAGTTACGTAAGGGTTAATTGTCTGGTTAGAAAGTGTCAGCAGTATATTCGTTTAAAACATTTTGTCATACTGTGTGCATTGGTTGCTAATCTTTAGTTACAAGGGTAAATGCCTGTTTTCTGTTGTAGCCCTTAGGAGCAAGTTTGAGCCAACACTCATTCAAGTTAGGTTTCAGGCACACACACTATTGAAAGGCACAGGCACACTAGAACAAAATGCTGTCACCTGCTGAAGAAACAGACAAACCCACAGAGTCACAACAGGCGCGATCCAGCTCCAGAGAGCGAAGCCTAACAGAAAAGGGCAAAGAAATGCATGAAGAAACAGTTAAGAGAAATGAAAAGGCATTCAACAGGGTGTACAACTCTTGGAAGGAGATAGCAAAGGAATTTAGGAAAAGGTTAAAGGATTTCTGCTCAACTGAAGACCTTAATACAAGATTGAAAGAGATTAAAGCCAAAGAAGCGTTAGTACACCAACAGTATGAGTCCATGTGCCGAAATAATTCCACTACCCCGCACATTGTTAAGAGAATGGATGCATGCACCGCGTTAACAGCTGAAATCTGCAACCTCATCAGCAAGCGGCTAGAGAACGTAGATGAAATCTTTAACGATCAACTTGAGAAGGAAAAGGTGAGGATGGTGCTTAATAAAGAAGAGCATGAGTCAGTCTTTGGAAACTCAGAAACAGAAACTGTCCTCTCAGAGTCATTACCAGACTCCAGCGCAAGCTCGAGAGCCACTTCCAGATCTAGCAAACGCGCAGACGCAGAAGCAGATCTTGCAGCCAAGATAGAACAGGCAAAGGCGATGCAACAGATGCGCGAGGAGCAAGCTAAGCTGAACAAACTAGAGGCAGAAATTAAACTGAAGTTGGATGAGGAAAAGACAAGACTACAACAGCTACAAGCAGAAAATGAAGTCAAGGTAGCTGCAGCTAGAGTGAAAGCCTACGACGCCTATGATAGTCTTGAATTTTACGAACAGGAGACAGACCACCAGGTGCAATACCTCTACCAAAATAATGAACCTCGAACCTCATTGAATCCAAAGGCTGTGCCATTTAAACCTTCAAATACACCACTTGAGGTGTCAAGACCAAAGGAAGAAATTAGTCTGACCCCAGAACTTGCAAGTCTGCTTATCTCCAACCGTCTCCCTATACCTGAACCGACTGTATTTACAGGTGATCCTTTGAAGTTCATAGATTGGAAGATATCCTTTATGGTGCTGATTGATCAGAAACCAATCCCTGTGTGCGAAAAAATGCTGTACCTGAAGAGATATCTCGGTGGTGAAGCTCAAAAGGCAGTGGAAGGGTTCTTCTACCGAAATTCAGAAGACGCCTATCTGGGTGCTTGGGGAATCCTACAGGACAGGTATGGAGGTCCATTCATAGTGCAAAGAGCCTTCAGAGAAAGGTTGGCTAAATGGCCAAAGATATCAGCAAATGACCCTGTAGCATTAAGAGAGTTTGCGGATTTCCTTCAAGGTTGTGTGGAGGCCATTCCTCATGTTAAAGGCCTAGCTATTCTAAATGATTGTGAAGAAAACCACAAGCTTCTCAAGAAACTGCCTGAATGGATCGCACACAGATGGAGTCGCATCGTTGTGGACGAGCTTGACAAGTCTCAAGAATACCCAACCTTTGCTCGTTTCACAGAGTTCCTGCAAAGGGAAGCTAAGATTGCATGCAACCCCATTGCCTCTCCTTTCCTCCTCAGTACCAAGACTACAGATGAGAGAATCCCCAAGAGAGCCAAGGCGCTCAACACAAGCACTCAAATGAAGCCCTCTACCTTCAACGTTCCAAAGATTTCAGCTTCAAGACCAAAACCACCTTGCCTAGTCTGTAAAGACGAAACACACGGTGTCGCTAAATGTCTGACCTTTGCTGCAAAGACCATGGATGAAAAGAAGGCCTTTATTCACGAAAACCATCTCTGTTTTGGTTGCCTAAGAAAGGGCCACACTACAAAGGACTGCAAAGGAAGGCACACGTGTAGCATATGCAGTCGACGTCATCCAACCTGTTTGCACATACAGAGAAACACTGAGCCTGTCAAAACATCAAACGATGATCCAGTAGACATGGAAAGTAAAGCGAACGACAATGTTCCCAAAGTTATGTCCCATACCTTGACAAGACATACTTCTGCCACATCCTGCATTGTTCCAGTTCTGTTGTCAGCTACGACGGAGCCTCAGAGGGAAATCCTCACTTATGCCCTACTTGACACACAGAGTGATTCAACCTTTATTCTGGCAGACCTGGTATCGAAGTTAATTGTGAGCACCAAGCCATTACAGCTAAAGCTCAGCACAATGACAGCTGTTGACACAGTTATATCAAGCCAAATTGCTCACGGTCTGCAAGTGCGTGGCTTCAACTCTAAAGCTCAAGTCCAACTCCGTCAAGCCTATACAAGAGATTTCATTCCAGTAGATAAGTCTCACATCCCCACTAAGGAGACTGCACTCCAGTGGTCACACCTCAAACACTTGGCAAACAAGTTACAGCCACTTCAAGACTGTGAAGTAGGACTACTGATCGGTTATGACTGCCCATCAGCACTGGCTCCCTTGGAGGTTGTTATCGGCTCCGAAAATGAACCCTTCGCTCAAAGGACTATGCTCGGCTGGAGCATTATAGGATCAGCAAATCCACATCTTGATAGACAGGGTAGCCAGAGCTTCGTACACAGAGTCGCAGTAAAGGAAATGCCAATGCCGACGGTCACTGATGTGTTAAAGGTTTTAGAAATGGACTTCATTGAAAGAAATTATGAAGATAAGTACGTGTCCCAAGATGATGTTCGCTTCGTGCAGTTTCTCTCGGAAACTATAACGAAAAGGAAAGATGGACACTACGAGATGCCATTACCCTTCAAAGACAACAGTCAACTGGCTCTACCAAACAATAAGAGGCTGGCCCTTATTCGACTTCATCATCTAAAGAAAAGACTAAAGGCAAATAGACAGTACCATGAACACTACACCGCATTCATGGAAGAAACAATCAGAAAGGGTGATGCAGAACCAGCCCCTTCATTATCAGAGGAAGAGACAGTGTGGTACATCCCACATCACGGGGTTTATCACCCCAAGAAGCCAGACAAGTTAAGAGTTGTCTTTGATTGTTCAGCAAAGTTCAAAGGCATCTCCCTAAACGATACCTTGTTGACAGGTCCCGACCTGATAAATTCTCTAGTGGGAGTCCTCTGTCGCTTCAGGAAGGAAGCAGTTGCTGTGATATGCGACATTGAAAAGATGTTCCATCAATTCTACATCCCCACAGAAATGTGCAATTACTTAAGGTTCCTTTGGTGGGAGAACGGTCAGTTGGAAACAGAACCGAAAGAATTCAGAATGGCAGTCCACCTTTTCGGTGCCAGTTCCTCTCCAGGATGTGCCAATTTCGGCCTTAAGTATCTTGCACGACAATACAAGTCAGAATATCCCTCAGCATCAGCCTTCATCGAGAAGAACTTTTATGTCGACGATGGCCTAACCAGCGTTCCAACAGTCAGTGAAGCTTCGAATCTAATCCTTGAAACTCAAAGATTATGTAAAAATGCTGGCCTACGACTGCATAAGTTCAACTCTAATAGAAGGGACGTCCTGTCCTGTATAGCTCCATCAGAAAGAGCAACAACTAGTGTACCTGTCAAACTTAACCCAGACTCAACAACAGAAGGACAAGTACTGGGCATTCAGTGGTCAATTGAAAATGACACCTTCAGTTTCAGTGTTGACATAAAGGATCAACCCTCAACTCGTCGTGGTATCCTGTCAGTCGTAGCTTCTCTCTATGATCCTCTGGGCTTCATAGCCCCCTTCCTACTGAGTGGCAAGTGCATTCTCCAAGAGCTTTGCCGCAGGGGCATCAGTTGGGATGAAGCACTTCCTGAGAGCTTATGTCCACGGTGGGAGGCTTGGATGAGTAGTCTGCAAGCTTTAAGGGAAATCAAGATACCCAGATGTTACCATCCCCCAGACTTCGGTAACAGAATGAAAGTGGAACTACACCACTTTTCCGATGCCAGCAACATAGGATATGGTGCCTGTTCGTACCTTAGGTACAAGAATGACAGAGATCAAGTCCATTGCAGCCTCGTAATGGCTAAAGCGAGAGTCGCACCAACGAAGATTGTGAGCATCCCAAGGCTTGAACTCTCAGCTGCTGTCACCGCAGCAAGGTTGAGTGTCATGTTAAAGGCAGAACTTGAAATAGAAATTGACAAAGAATTCTTCTGGACAGATTCCCAAGTAGTCTTAGCCTATATCAATAATGATGCAAGAAGGTTTCACGTGTTTGTAGCCGATCGTGTTCAACTCATAAGAGAGATTACAGACCCAACTCAGTGGCACTATGTGGATACGACACAAAACCCAGCCGACCATGGATCCAGGGGTCTACATGTAGCAGATATCCCCCCCTCAAGCTGGTTATCTGGCCCTAGTTTCCTTTGGAAAACTGAAGTGCACGCATCTTCAAGATCTTCGGCAGAACTAATTGTAGGTGACCCTGAAGTCAAACCCATTACAACCCTTGCATCACAAGCCAGTGAACAAACTGATATTCTAAATCGTCTGAGCAGGTTCTCCAGTTGGTTAATGCTCATTAAGGTGATTGCAAGAATCAGGAGAATAAAAATGAAGACGCATCACTGCAGCAATCTTGTGTCTGTGGAGGAACGTCAAATTAGAACCATTCGTAATGTGCTAAATGCTACAACAGTCCAATGTTCAAGTACACTAGATGATGCTTCTCTTAGAACGCTATTTTATGAAGCTATGGCCATTGTTAACAGCCGTCCTTTAACTGTCGATGGAATCAATGACCCCAAGGCACCAGAACCTCTAACTCCAAACCACCTCATCCTGATGAAATCCAAGGTTGCATTACCTCCACCTGGGAAATTCGTAAAGGAAGATGTATATGCAGCTAAACGGTGGCGTAGAGTACAGTATTTAGCAGAACAATTCTGGAGTCGGTGGAAAAGAGAATACCTAATGAGCGTTTCCACAAGACAGAAATGGCACACACCTCGACGTAACCTCAAAGTAAATGACATTGTCATAATCAAAGAAGATATGTCTCCCAGATGCCAGTGGCAACTAGGACGTGTAATTGAAACTACAATAGAAAAGGATGGTCTAGTTCGTCGTGTCAAGGTGTTAGTAGGTGACAGAAGATTGCAAGATAAGAAACACTATGTATCAAAACCTTCACTTATTGAACGTCCTATTCAAAAGCTAGTAGTCCTCATAGAAAGCAAATAAGTTCAGTTTTAGTGATACACTAGCATACCACCACATAAGGGAGCTGTGGTGGCTCAACGTGATTGGCACTGCGCTGACAAGCCATTCACCTCTGCAGCCAAGGGTTCGGATCCCGGTCTCGGCTACATGTGAATTGAGTTTGATGGTCTCAGCCCGGCTCCCGGTGGGTGTGCTATGCAAGGTACGCCTGTGCTTAGTACGCCCACCCCCCCCCACAAAAACCACCACACTTGCACGCACACAAAATTGGTTTAAAACACATGCACTTTGGCCATGCGGTCTCTTAAAATAAAGAGAGGCGAAGGACCTACGGGGCTGGCTGGGTGGGCTAGGCCCCCTCACTCCCTCATAGGGGGAGTCCCTCTGCCCCATTGGGGTCCCGTTGGGCCCCAGTTGGGCTCCCAAGAGGAGCAGGTAGGGCGGGGTGAGTGGGAGGCCCCCCTTCACACCCGCCATTGCCACCAGGGGCATGGAGAAGGATGGCGATTGCCTCCGGGGGAGGGTCTGCCTACTCCCAACTCCTACAGTCCGGCTCCTCTCTCTCGAGTTCACGCACAAAAATACACTTTAAAAAAAAAAGTGAAAAAAAAACGGTGGCGTAGAGTACAGTATTTAGCAGAACAATTCTGGAGTCGGTGGAAAAGAGAATACCTAATGAGCGTTTCCACAAGACAGAAATGGCACACACCTCGACGTAACCTCAAAGTAAATGACATTGTCATAATCAAAGAAGATATGTCTCCCAGATGCCAGTGGCAACTAGGACGTGTAATTGAAACTACAATAGAAAAGGATGGTCTAGTTCGTCGTGTCAAGGTGTTAGTAGGTGACAGAAGATTGCAAGATAAGAAACACTATGTATCAAAACCTTCACTTATTGAACGTCCTATTCAAAAGCTAGTAGTCCTCATAGAAAGCAAATAAGTTCAGTTTTAGTGATACACTAGCATACCACCACACAAGACGGTAGCCAGTTACAGAGGTACCTATAGGCTAAATTGTGTATGATGTACCATGTTTTATAGCGGCCTTAGTTATGTTCTGTAAATTATGTATGACTTTTAAGTTATATTCATCATAACATAATTTGGTGGGAGTGTAACTGTCTGCTTGTCATTGTGGATCTTGTTCAGCACTTGCTGCTGGGTGGAACCTTTCTGCCTCCCTTTTAGTTCCCGGGGGGAATGTTTAACTAGCAGGATCACAAAACCACTCCTTTCTTCCTGTCTTAGAAAGAAAGTCTTTTCCTGTATCAGAGGCCACATGTTAGCTTTATGCATAGGACTTCATGGCAGATGTTTGCAGAAAATCCCTAAAGCTTAAAGTTTGTACCCCCCTTGGCAAGCGGATCGAGGTATGCAGAAAAGTGTGCATTGTTATAAAGATGTATATGTTCTAGAGATAAACCGTGTTCATGCTGTTTGGTGTTAAACACAATATAATCCAAAGCACTTTGCATGTAACCATGTTTCTTTGAATGTTCAATGTAATTAGATGTGTGTGCAGACAACTGCAATTAACCCTGTAACCCCCTTTTGTGGTGATAACTGTAAATAAGTGTGTTGTATGTCATTTACAGTTTTCACGGTGCAACAGTGCGATGGTGCTACGGTGCTTACGATATTCATGTTTACGGTGCTCAAGGAGATAAAGAGAACAATATTCAACCCTGCTGCGCACCTTTGTCGCGAAAGAATAAAACTACTGCACCCGTCAGAAGCTCTCCTCTTGTTATTTATTCGATGCCATAGGGGCCGTAACACACCGGGAGAAAGGTAAGTGTATGCTCTTACTAGATCGCCAATCAAATAGGCATATCGATCCACTCGATCGGAGGTTCCAGGCGCTCAAATGTTACAGACTCCCACGCTTCCAGCTGCTCCTCACAGGGTAAATTCAGATGCCTCTCTCCACTCAGAGTACTCGGCTCACAGGCTCCATAGTCAATGTGGTACCCAAGAGGAAAAAAACGAGGGCTTGAGATCGTGAAATACCGCAAAGACTAGTTTATTAAAAGTTGTGTAGCCATGTACACTAGGTTACATTTAAAATTGCCGGCAAAAAATCGTAAAAATAAAACGTACGCCTGGGTCACGTACAGCGCGGTGACGTCAGTGCATAGCTTTGAACATCTCACGTACCACTGTTCAATCCATCATCCAAAAATGGAAAGAGTATGGCACAACAGCAAACCTACCAAGACATGGCTGTCCACCTAAACTGACAGGCCTGGCAAGAAGAGCATTAATCAGAGAAGCAGCCAAGAGTCCCATGGTAAATCCGGAGAGCTGCAGAGATCCACAGCTCAGGAGAGAGAATATGTCCACAGGGCAACTATTAGTTGTGCACTCCACAAATCTGGTCTTTATGGAAGAGTGGCAAGAAGAAAGCTATTGTTGAAAGAAAGCCATAAGATGTCCCATTAGCAGTTTGCAGGAAGCCATGTAGGGGACACAGCAAACATGTGGAAAAAAGTGCTCTGGTCAGAATTGAACTTTTTGGCTTATAAGCAAAACGCTATGTATGGCAGAAAACTAACACTGCACATCACCCTGGTCACACAATCCCCACCGTGAAACATGGTAGTGTCAGCGTCATCTTGTGAGAATGCTTTTCTTCAGCAGGGACAGGAAAGATGGTCAGAGTTGATGGGAAGATGGATGGAGCCAAATACAGTGCAATCTTAGCCCGCGTACACACGATCGGTTTGGACCGATAAAAACGGACTGAAGTTTGTTTTCATTGGTCCAAACCAATCGTGTGTAGGCCCCATCGGTCTGTTATCCTTCGGTCAAAAAACAGAGGGCTTGCTTTAAAATTGAACCGATGGACGGCTAACCGATAGGTCAAAACCGATTGTTAGTACGCACGCCCATCGGTTTGAAACCTGCGCATGCTCAGAATCAAGTCGACGCATACTGGAAAGCATTGAACTTCATTTTTCCCAGCAGGTCGTTGTGTTATACATCACTGTGTTCTAACACGATCGGTTTTCTAACCGATGGTGTGTAGGCACATCATTCCATCAGTCAGCTTCATCGGTGAACCGATGAAAACGCTCCGTCGGACCGTTCTCATTGGATGGACCGATCGTGTGTACGCGGCTTTAGAAGAAAAATTGTTAGAGTCTGCAAAAGACTTGAGACTGGGGTGGAGGTTCACCCTCCAGTAGGACAATGACCCTAAACATACAGCCAGAGCTACAATAGTTTAGATCAAAGCATATTTATGTGTTAGAATGACCCAAGTCCAGACCTAAATCCAATTGAGAACCTGTGGCAAGACTTATAAACTGCTGTTTACAGATGCTCACCATCCAATCTGACAGAGCTTGAGCTATTTTGCAAACAAGAATGGTCAACAATTTCACTCTCTAGATGTGCAAAGCTGGTATAGACATCCCCATAAATACTTGCAGCTGTAATTGCAGTGAAAAGTGGGTCTACAAAGAATTAACGCAGGCAGGGGCAGAATACAAATGCATGCAGCACTTTTTACACATTTATTTGTAAAAAATAAATAAAAAACATTTATCATTTTCTTTCAACTTCATAATTATGTGCCACATTGTGTTGGTTTATCACATAAAATCCCAATAAAATATATTTACATTTTTGGTTGTAACATGACAAAATGTGGAAATTTTTAAGGGTTATGAATACTTTTTCAAGGCACTGTATCTTGAACAGATAAGATGTTGCATTGACAGTTTTCCTTGTTTCACATAAGACCCTGTGAGTTTGTTGCATAATAACTGGATTACGGGAATTCAGCACATACAGACATTTACTGCATTTTCCACAGGACCAGTGAGATTGGAAATCTATAGCACCTGTTGAAATCAAAACCATTATTATGATATAAATGTCAGCAAGTGAAAAAAATGCTTTAAGCAACCCTTTGGAGACTTCTAGATACAAAATGTTAGGAGTGTTGTTCAATGTTTGAGATACATATATACAATGCAATGAGCATTAAAGGAAGTACAACATAGTTGAATGCTGGCCTAAATGTTTCACTATTGTGAGCAGCAGTAATATTCTTTGATGTTTCTTCACTCAATAGTATGATTGTAAAAAGCATATCTGACGTGGGATCATATTTACAGAGATTTAATGTTATTCTTTGCCAGGCAATACATTTAGATTGCCCTGGAACATGGATAACACTAGTTAAACCTTTGTTAAAGGACATGCATGATATAATTAACATATTTAATTATTCTTTATTAACTAGACAGTTTGCAAGGAAGTTTAAAGCTGCTATTTTAACTATGCAATTACAGTACAATTTTTTTGTCTTGCACATCTTAAAGGAGTTGTAAAGGAAAACATTTTTTTTGCCTAAAATTAATGGGCCAGATTCAGAGAGCCGTAACTCCTGTCTAACTGGTGTTAGACTGGAGTACTTTCAAATTACGCGCGTTTTTTAGCTAGTCTGAAACCTCAAACCATGAAAAGACGGCTGCGGGCTTCAATTCGACTGGATTACGTGTTTGTACGCCTTCGGATCTACGCTGCAATAAAATTGCGGCCACTGGGTGGACTTCCCGTCGTTTTCCGCGTCGGGGTATGCTAATGAGCTTTTGCCGGCGATCCCCGAAATTACGATCTTCAATCGCAATCTCTTACGGCATCTTTAGTCATCTTTTTTTTTGCGTAACACTATACCAGCTTTTTGCTGCTCTAATATTAGACAGCCCATGTTAAGTATGGCCGTCGTTTCCGCGTCGAATTTCAACGTTTGTTTTTATTTTTTACGTAAGTCGTCCGGGAATAGGAATGTACGTAAACGACGCTACTCAAACAACAAATGACGTATCAACGTTAGTTCACGCAATGCACGGCGGGAAATTTCTGAACGGAGCATGCGCAGTTCGATCGCCGCGGGGACGCACCTAATTTAAATGCTTCACGCCCCCTAATCGCGTATTTCGATTACGCGGCGAGAAATAGACTAAAATAAATAAATAAATCTACCAGAATTCGATGTAGAGCCTGGTAAAATACGGCAGCGTAGAGTATTTCGAATACGCTGCGCAAATTTACGTGTACCTGAATCTGGCCCAATGTCTGCAAGGTAGACAGACAGAATAGTGTAATGATTCTGTTAAAAAACAAGTAAATACGCTACGTCTTTCTATTCCCCTTTTATTTTCTCCTTTTTTTTTCCCTCTCTCTCTTCCTTTTTCCTCTTTCTCTCTTCTTCTCATGAGTCTATACGTGACTTTTAGGCATTTAATAGTTAACTACTGCACTGTTCTGAATACTTTATTCCATGAGCGTACCAGGTTCATGAAAAGTTTGCACAATATAGTCTAGTCGCTCCTTCATGCGATGACTCATGGTTGCTCGTTCAGCATTCAGGATATTGTCATAATGTTTTAATGACCACTCCAGTGTTCGCTGCTTGCGAGGATTGTCTTGCATGTATTTTGGTTTTGTATTGAACAATCTCTAAATAAAACTGTTATTGAGGGAAAAAAAACGAGTAAATACCTATTAAATTTCTTAATCTAAATCACCTCCAGGGTTCTAGTTTCTGTTCTCTCATTCACTTCCTGGTTTGCGGCGCTCGTTCACGTAAGAACTACATTTCCCAGTATGCATTGCGGCACTCCCAGTAATTCACACCTCCTTGAAATCTCTAACACATAGAGAGCATCCTGCCGCACAGATGTAGTTCCCAGGAAGGGGGCGAGCATGTCACTGACCACTGCAGTAAAGCCTCCCTTCATGGTGGTGAGTAAAAAATCAGACAAGCAGGAAGTGAACATAACAGAGAAGAAATAGAGCAACTTCTGAGCAAAAACAAACAAAGAGGAAGTGAAAAGTGGAATGTTTGCAGGTAAAGGATGCTTATTATGAAAAATTAATTTTTCCTTTACAACCCCTTTAATTCAGCTTTGCTCTTTTCCTTTCTCTGATGTTTAGGCTGGGACGATACATTATACACTTTCCAAAGTGTGGTTTGTTGATTGTTTTTTTAATGTATGGTTACCCAATGGACTCCTTGTATGTTTCCACCTATATCACATCATTGTTTTGGCATGTTGTGTTGGGAATTTTTGTTTATGTATTGCCTTGAAGTCAGTGTTTTTGGAGTATGTTTGTAATATTAATTTTCCTACTAATAGGTTGTGTTCTGCAACACTATAAGGCTCGTTTCACACTAGTGGTGGTGGATCGCTTTTCAGAATGTAGTGAAAGGGGGTTTGCATTTGTTTAGCCTGTCTATTCTGGGAGTGCAGTAAAAAAAAGTCAGGGGGACATAATGTCAATATACTATCATTTTATCTCTCAGGCCCCATACACACGATCGGACATATCCGATGAAAACGGTCCGCGGACCATTTCCATCGGATATGTCCGATCGGGAGTTTGATCCGATGGCGTGTACACACCATCGGATCAAATTCCCCGCCGCCGGACGGCGCGGTGACGCAGCGGTGACGTTGACGCCGCCGCGTCACCGCCACGTCACCGCACCAGGAAGTAAAACACTTCCGCGCATGCGCCGAATCCATTCGGCGGCGGCGCGGCGGCGGTGGGGGACGACATGTCTGCTGGTAAGTGTACTAACCAGCAGACATGTCGGGCGGACAGATTCCACCGGATGGATTTCAAAGCATGCTTTGAAATCTGTCGGGTGGAGAAATCTGTCCGCTAGCCCATACACACGAGCGGAGATGTCTGCTGAAACAGTCCATCGGACCGTTTTCAGCGGACATATCCCCTCGTGTGTACGAGGCCTCAGTTTCTTACATCTCCAGGCTACAAACATCCGACTTACAAACGACTCCTACTTACAAACGGAGGGAGACAACAGGAAGTGAGAGGAAATCTACCCCTAGGAAGGGAAATTCACTCCTGTGAAGCCCCGTACACACGACTGGTTTTCTTGGCAGAATATATCAAGAAACTTGATGGGAGACCTATTCTGCCGAGAAAACCGGTCGTGTGTACACTTTTCGCCGAGAAAACCGTAGAGAAACTCGACGAGCCAAAAAGAGAGCAGGTTCTCTATTTTCTCGACGGGAGTCGAATTTGGCTCGTAGAGTTTCTCGTCAGGCTGGTTTCCGACAAGAAACTTGAGCGTGTGTATGCTAAGAAACCCGCGCACCTTCTTTAAAAGTAGCGTTTGTAATGGAAATAGCACATTTGTCACGCTGTAACAGACTGAAAAGTGAAAATGTCTCTTACCAAACTTTTCAGTAACATGAGATTAGCAAAAGCAGCCCCAAGGTTTGTGCCAATGGAATCAAACTTCCCCTGTTGTTGTATGTGTTGAAGTCACCGCGTTTGAGAACGAGGAGATTTGGTCTTTAACCTCCCTGGCGGTATGATTCTTTCAGATTTTAGGTGCTGAAAGCGGTACCATTATTTTCAAGGAAATTTGGCGTTTTATACTGTAGGCCTGTAATTCTTAGGAATAATTCACTTTAATCTGACCACACAAGAGTCTAATAGGCATCCCGGGTATGACATTTTTTTAATCACTTAAAGACCCCCGCACGCACATATACGGCCACAACATGGCTCGTACAGGCACAAGGGCGTAAATTTACGTCCCCGCCTGAGTGCGGTTCGGGGGTCCCATCGGGACCCCCTCCGCGGCGTGCGGGGGTCTCCCTACCTCTGGGAGCGATCCGGGATCTGCGGGCGGATGTCCGTGTTTTCCGCCCCCCCCCCGCGATCGCTCCCAGCCAATGGGAGCGCGCTCCCAGCCTGTCACTTCCTCCTCCTGTGTTTACACAGGAAGGAGGAAATGATGTATTCTCTCATCGCAGCGCTGTTTCCCAGCGCTGCTGATGAGAGAAGACATCACAAGTAAGTGTGCACCAACACAACACTGACACACACTCACATAGGCATATTAACCCCTTGTGATCGCCCCCCCCCCCACCCCCCTGTCACAGTGTTACTGAATGCAGTGATTTAATCACTGCATTTAGTGTCAGTGTGACAGGCACTGTAAAAAACAGTTAGTGTTAGGTTCAGGATAGCCCCCCCACCCCCCCTAATAAAGTTTTAACCCCCTGATCACCGCCCTAGTTAACCCTTTCCCTCCCTATTGCCAGCGTCACTAAGCGATCATTTTTCTGATCGCTGTATTAGTGTCGCTGTTCCCGCTAGGTAGCTATTTTTTTTTATTGCGATTTTTTTTTTTACTAAAGACATGTGGCTAAATAAATTTTGGCCTAAATGTTTGACTAAAATTTAGTTTATTTGATTTTTTTTTAACAAAAAGTAAAAAATAGTGTTTTTTTGTCAAAAATGTCGCTCTATTTTTGTATATAGCGCAAAAAATACAAAATCGCAGAGGTGATCAAATACCACCAAAAGAAAGCTCTATTTGTGGGAAGAAAAGGACGCAAATTTTGTTTGGGAGCCACGTCGCACGACCGCGCAATTGTCTGTTAAAGCGACGCAGTGCCGAATCGCAAAAACACCTTGGGTCATTTACCAGCGTATTGGTCCGGGTCTTAAGTGGTTAAAAACAAAATTATAAATTATAATATAATAAATAATTATAAATAATTATAACAAATAATAATATAATTATAATAAAAATTATTCAATAATGTAATCAAATCAAAATCACTGAAATTTGCTCAGTTGCAGAATTGTCGCTGTCGTTATTATTTTTTTTTATGACTCATTTCCCCACAAATCACTATTGCTCAATTCTGCAAGTGATTATAATTTATTGATAATTGTATAGAAAATACAGCGCTACTAAATTTCTAAATTACACCACAAAAATTAATAACCAAATGTAAAAAAGCAGCTGTATAAGTGACTTATTATAATTTATTATCGCTGTTTTTTAGCTGCTATAAAACAATTTTTGACATAAAGGGACACTTTTGGTTGCTATGGGCAATCTACAGTTTGCAGGGAGAAAGAACAATTTTCATTATGTAAAAGTGCATGAAGGACACTGGGCAGACCACTAGGGACAAAGGGGGTGTGTATTTTTTACATACAGTACTGTAATCTATAAGATTACAGTATACTGTATGTAATGTGTTTGTTTACTTTTTTGACTATGGCGCCGTTCTCCGCCCCTGTGCGTCGTAATGTCGCAGGGAACGGAGCTCAGTGGCACATGGGGACACTGTGTGAATCGAGCGAGCACCCGCTCGCTCACACAGCGTGGATGCATCGCTGGATCCAGGGACAAGGTAAGTATACCATGCCTGTGGATTCAGCGAGGCGACCCCAAGTCTGACTCGGGGTTACCGATCGCAGCACAGAAATCTAACCCCGAGTCAGACTCGGGAATACCGCCAGGGGGGTTATCGTGTGTACGCAAAGCAAGCTTGTCGAGTTCCTCGACAAGCCTAACAAGGAGCTCGACGAGGAAAACAATGTGTTTCGCACGTCGAGTTTCTCGGTCGTGTGTACGGGGCCTAAGAGTTATCATGGGAAAAAGGTGTCTCCAATGAAGCTTCATCACCAATCCTCATTTTCACAAAAACCCAAAGTTTTCAAAGTCCTGGTTGGAGCTACACTTAATAAATGTACCTGTTCCGACTTACATACAAATTCAACTTAGGAACAAACCTACAGACCCTATCTTGTTTGTAACCCGGGGACTGCCTGTATTAGGCCAGTGTTTCTTAATTTTTTTTTATTATTCATGGCACCTTTTAAAAGTATGCAAAATCCTGAGACTTCCCAGTTCTGAGCTGTATATATTGGGCTGAAGGACACTGACGTATGTGCTGGATGATGATTTCACACACTCTTTGATGCTACATGGGGGAGTTTTCACTTACATCAGATTCCACCCACTGTGTAGCTATGCTGCCTTGGCAGGGGCATTTTTATGAAATAGTGGCCTGCGTGTAAGATCATAACTTGGCCCTCCTGCCAGAGAAAAATAAAGTGTTGCGTGTGCAGAGCACTGCAAAAAAAATTTGGGTGTGGTTTTTGATGGCTTTAGGTAACCCCCGCTGGTTGCATAGCAGTCCGAATGGGGCTCCTGCTGCCGCTGATGAAAAACAAACGTTTTCCAATATCTTCATTCAACAAAACTTGATCACTAGACCCAATTTTCAGTCGGTCCCTGCAGAACCGCTCAAATTTTGATCCATCTATATCTGGCATAACTAATGTACAACACAGCTAATAGGGTGCAGCAGTCAGGATGAGAGGGAGAGAGGGATGTAAAGATAATAAGGGGGGGGGGGGAAATAAAGGGGGGAAGAGGGAGGGAGAAAAGGGAGGGTGAGAGAGAGAAAGGAGAATGACAGAAAAAGGGGTAGGTGGGAGAAAATTGAGGGAAGGAGAAATAAGAGGTAGATGGGAAGGGAGGAGGGAGGGGAGAGTGGGGGGGGGGGAATAAAGAGATGAAGTGAGGTGGCAGAGGTGGGGAAGGAGACATTGGGGGTCAGAGGGAAGAGAGGGAGGGCAGGGAGGAGGAAAAGATGGAGCAGAGCCGAGAGAAGTGAAGGGGGAAGAGGAAGATAGAGAGTGAGAGAATGAGGATGGGGGTTGTACAGAGGTCACTTTCAGTGGTATCTATGCAGTGGTTACTATTTCAATAGGACTCTGCAGTTCTGCTATTTGTCTCATTTAGGACTATTTCATATATATGGGATAGTATCAGATAGGGAAGACTATGCAAGAACTGGAACCTGGAACAGGCTGGATCAGCAGACATGTACAACAGACTGGAACTGGACAGCAGGTTGGAATCTGGGACAGACTGGATCAGCAGACAGGAGCACAGACTGTAACTCCGGAAGGTCAGGCAAGTCAGGTCGGTTATCTGCCAGGCAGTAGAGGGACCAAAAGAGCAGGCAGGCGAGAAATCAGACAGGTCGGGGTCGGATGCAGGCAGATGACAAGGATGGTCAGAGAAAAGCTGGGTAAAGCACTGGAACAGGTTTCAGTTATCAAGAACACACGTAAAGCTGTAGAGCTGACAGCAGAGTCCCAGTGTTTCAGTCTGGTTTAAACAGGGCCGGTGCAAGGATTTTTGACACCCTAGGCGAAACCTCATTTTGCCGCCCCCACTGGGTCCGCCCCTGACTCCACCCCCTTTGCCAGTGTTAAATGGTTTGATTTAACCCTCTAACTGCTACATCTGCAAGACAGCTTGTTCGTTTGAAAAACATAAGAATTACTAGCAGGATCACCAGGTGAATATAAAAGAAAAAACCTAAAAACAAAACTAATGCAGTCACCCATCTATAAATTGGTAATCTGCAGTAAATTAAATATTTTGCTTTAATACCACTTTAAGAGGTTAAAGTTAATCAAGTAATTCTGTTATACAATCAATATATAGGCAGATGATGGTAAGGAGGGAGTTAAAACAAGAGATAAACAGACTGGAGTAAAGCTACTTTCAGTGCTGACAAGGAAAGAGAGAGTGAAAGGGGCTGTCAGGGAGAAGGGGGGGGGAGAGGGGGGGCTGTCAGGGAGAGAGAAGAGGGCTGTCAGAGGGGGGAGAGAGAGAGAGAGGGCTGTCAGGGAGAGAGAGAGAGAGAGAGAGAGGGGGGGGCTATCAGGGAGGGAGAGAGAGAGAGAGGGGGGCTGTCAGGGGGAGAGAGAGAAGGGGGCTGTCAGGGAGAGATAGACAGTGAAGAGAGCTGTCAGGGAGAGAGAGAGTGAAGGGGCTGTTAGGGGGACAGAGTCATCAGAGAGAGAGGGGGCTGTCAGAGAAGGAGTGGGTTGTCAGAGAGAGAGAGAGAGAGAGAGAAAGAGAGAGAGAGTGAGAGCTGTCAGACAGAGAGAGAGAGAGAGGGGGGGCTGTCAGAGAGAGAGAGAGAGAGCTGTCAGAGAGAGAGAGAGAGAGAGGGGAGAGAGCTGTCAGATAGAGAGGGGAGAGAGAGCTGTCAAAGAGAGAGCACTGTCAGAGAGAGAGAGAGAGGGGAGAGAGCTGTCAGAGAGAGAGGGGAGAGAGAGAGCTGTCAAAGAGAGAGCACTGTCAGAGAGAGAGAGAGAGAGAGAGAGAGAGAGGGGTGAGAGCTGTCAGAGAGAGAGGGGAGAGAGAGAGCTGTCAAAGAGAGAGCACTGTCAGAGAGAGAGAGAGAGAGAGAGAGAGAGTGAGGGCTGTCAGAGAGAGAGAGGGGGGCTGTCAGAGAGAGAGCTGTCAGTCAGAGAGATAGAGAGAGAGGGGGCTATCAGAGACAGAGAGAGGGGGGCTATCAGAGACAGAGAGAGGGGGGCTATCAGAGAGAGGGGGGCTATCAGAGAGAGGGGGCTATCAGAGAGAGGGGGGCTATCAGAGAGAGGGGGCTATCAGAGACAGAGAGGGGGGCTATCAGAAAGAGGGGTCTATCAGAGACAGAGAGGGGGGGCTATTAGAGAGGGGGGCTATCAGAGAGGGGGGCTCCCAGAGAGGGGGGGCTATCAGAGAGAGGGGGCTATCAGAGAGAGGGGGGCTATCAGAGAGAGGGGGTGCTATTAGAGAGTGGGGGCTATCAGAGACAGAGAGGGGGGGCTATCAGAGAGAGGGGGGCTATCAGAGACAGAGAAGGAAGCAGAGTCTGGTAAGTGAAAGATCTCACTCACTTACCAGAATAGCGTCACTGGTTCAGCATTCAGCAGTGCGGTGTGGCTGCTTGTTTTGGATCTTCCTGCCCACCTCCCCTTCTCAGACGAGTGCACAGGAGGGATGGGTCTCTGGAGAAGTCTGTAACTGCTCCAGGCAGACATAATGGACTGGTGGACAAAGGACAGCGGGACTCGGGAGAAGTGTGGAGATCATGTGACATTGTGATCACTGACCTCAGAGCGGAATGGAGGAATTTCTGGACACACCAGAGCAGAGGACGCTGGGGGAACTACATAGCTGCTGGACAGTGGACACATGTCAGAGTGGAGAGAGCACTGTGTGCGCGCACGCGCGCGGGGGGGGGGGGGGGGGGGGCGTCAGGCGCGGCTCTGTTTAACACATATCAGAGCTGCCTGCTAGATAGTTGTAAGCTCTGTACAGTGCGTGCGGGAGTAGAATGACCAGCGGCTGGGCGCTCTAGGCGGTTTTGCGCTCTAGGCGGCTGCCTAATCCGCCTAGTGGTAGCGCCGGCCCTGGGTTTAAATAGCCCGTCTGGGGGTAACCAACCAAAAACATAAATGTATTTTAATGGGATTTTTTGTGATAGACCAACACAAAGTGGCACATAATTATGAAGTGGATCGAAAATGATAAATGGTTTTCATTTTTTTTTTTTTACAAATAAATATGTGAAAAGTGTGGCATGCATTTGTTTTCAGCCCCCCTGATGCAATACTTTGTAGAACCACCTTTCACTGCAATTACAGCTAAAAGTCTTTTTAAGCATGTCTTTACCAGATTTGCACATCTAGAGAGTAACATTTTTGCACATTCTTTGCAAAATAGCTCAAGCTCTGTCAGATTGGATGGAGAGCATCTGTGAACAGCAATTTTCAAGTCTTGCCACAGATTCTCAATTGGATTGGGTCTGGACTTTGACTGGGCCATTCTAATACATGAATATTATTTGATCTAAACCATTCAATTGTAGCTCTGGCTGTATGTTTAGGGTCGTTGTTTTGCTTGAATGTGAACTTCCACCCCAGCCTCAAGTTTTTTTGCAGACTCTAAGGCCGCGTACACACGATCAGATATGTCTGCTGAAACTGGTCCGCCGACCAGTTTCAGCGGACATATCCGATCGTGTGTACGACCTAGTGGACAGGTTTTTCCAGCGGACAAATTTCAAAGCATGCTTTGAAATTTGTCCGCTGGAAACCTGTCCGTCGGACATGTCCGCTGGTTAGTACGCCTAACCAGCGGACATAAATCTCCCGCATGCGCCGAATGGATTCGACGCATGCGTGGAAGTATTTTACTTCCTGGAGTGGTGACGTGGCAGCGTCAACATCACCGCCACGTCACCGTAAGATTTCTATGTATTTATCTCTATCCATCTTCCTATCAACTCTGACCATCTTCCCTGTCCCTGCTGAAGAAAAGCATCCCCACAACATGATGCTGCCACCACACATGAAAGTTTTACTTTCAGGACAAAAATACTTTTTATGGGTTTCATTCAACAATGGCTTTCTTCTTGCCACTTCTCCATAGAGGCCAGATTTGTGGAGTGCATGACCAATAGTTTTCATGTGGACAGATGCTCTCATCTGAGCTGTGGATCTCTGCAGCTCTTCCAGAGTAACCATGGGCCTCTTGGCTGCTTCTCTGATTAATGCTCTCCTTGGCAGTCATGTCAGCTTATGTGGACGTCCATGTTTTGGTAGTTTTGCAGTTGTGCCATACTCTTTCCATTTTTGGATAATGTATTGAACAGTGCCTTGTGAGATGTTTAAAGCTTGGGATATTTTTGTATAACCTAACCCTGCTTTAAAACTTCTCCACATCTTTATCCCTGACCTGTCTGGTGTGTTCATTGGCCTTCATGATGGTGTTTGTGCTGCAGACAGTACCACCCATGCCGCCAATGCCGTAATGTGCTGTAGACAGTGCCACCCAATGCCAAAATGTCTTTGTGCTGCCTGCATTATTCCATTGGTGGCATAGGTGGCACGGTCGGCAGAACAATATGGCATTTGCATCATGGGTGGCACTGTCAGCAGGTAGCACATGCGTTATGGCAATAGCGTCATGGGTGCCACTGTCTGCAGCACATTATGGCATTGGCAGCACTGTCAGCAGGTAGCACATGCATTATGGCATTAGTGTCATGGGAGGCACTGTCTGCAGCACATTACGGCATTGGCAGCATGGGTGGCACTGTCTTTGCAGGCAACACATGCATTATGGGTCAGTGCCGCCAATGCCGTAATGTGCTGCAGACAGTGCCACCCATAACAGTAATGCCATAAAACATGTGCTACCTGCTGACAGTGCTGCCAATGCCATATTGTGCTGCAGACAGTGCCACGCATGCTGCCAATGGCATAATGCCATTGGCAGCATGGGTGGCATTGTCTCTGCAGGCAGCACATGTGTTTTGGCATTAGCGGCATGGGTGGCACTGTCTCTGCAGGCAGCACATGCATTATGGCCCATGACACATGTGCTAGCTGCAGACAGTGCCACCCATGCTGCCATTGCCATGATGTATAGATGCTGGCTGCTGCAGTAGAAGTAGATCTTGAATCCCCCCCCCCCAAGCAAGCACACACAACACACCTGTGTTAGACGGCCAGGCCCCAGGAGTCACTTCCTCCCTGATCCTGTCTGGATTGGAGTGGCCACACAAACTATTCCAGTTGGATGCCAGCTGCTTCTTCTGCCGCGGGCACTCCCCTCACTGCTTCTCTCACGCGGAGGGAGAGGAATCACTGCGCGGCGAAGGAAAAGGCAATATAGAGGATGCGCTGGCTGTAACTTTAGCCAGCATGAGGAGCGGGCGCGGGAGAATACCTCTTCCACGCCCGAAATAGAAGAAATAGTCCCTCCCCCTGCAGCCACATACTAGCAAATTGAAGTTACAGTGCTATAAAATAAAAAAACATAAAAAGAAAGCGGTGCCTGGGCATGGACGGACGATGGCTGGTGGATTTTTTTAATTATTATTTTACATTAATTAGCTATCTGTTCAGGTTGCACGGGCCCCCCTGCTGGCCGGGCCTAGTACAACAGGGCCAGTTGTACTGGCCTATCAGCGGCCCTCTCCATATGTACTTAGAGAAAGGGGAAGACAAACGCAGCCCTGGTTATGAGCAAAGCATAAGCTCTGATTATAACCAACAAACAAGGTATTAAGTGCAAATAAGCATATAATATTACATCATAACCATCAAATCAAATTGGAATCTTATACATTGCACCTACATTGTTAAATTGTCCTGAGATTAAACCTTTGCTACAACAATGAGTACTGATGTTGTGGCTGGCAATTTATAAATATGTAGGAAAACATAAAAACAAAATTTCAGGGCAGATGCTTTCCTCTTAATTATTCAGAGCAATTTACATAAGCATTTCATAATGGTTGCACTCAGATATTGTTCTGCTGCATTTTTGAGAAGGGTAATTACCTACAATAATTGGTGATAAAGTGTGCAGTTAAATCTAAAGTGAACTTAACTATTTATTGTCACTCAAGACTTTACCATTTTAAAGGAACCCAGACATTAAATAGTGATGCCCATGTGGGTTTATTTGAAGTATAACAAAATCCAAGAATACAAATGTAATGTATTGCAGCTTATAAATCCTCAGATGTGATAGCTGCACTTATTGTTTTCCAGGCTAAGAATAGAGATGTCCCGAACTATTCGCCGGCGAATAGTTCCCAGTGAACATAGCTTGTTCGCGTTTGCCGCGGCGGGCAAACATATGCGATGTTCGGTCCGCCCCCTTATTCGTCATCATTGAGCAAACTTTGACCCTGTACCTCACAGTCAGCAGACACATTCCAGTCAATCAGCAGCATACCCTCCCTCCCAGACCCCCCCACCTCCTGGACAGCATACATTTTAGATTCATTTGGAAGCTGCAGTCTTAGTGAGAGGAGGGGCAGTGTAGCTGCTGCTGATTTAATAGGGAAATCGATAGCTAGGCCAGTGTATTCAGTGTCCACTCCAGTCCTGAAAGACTCATCTGATCTCTGCTTTGAGGTCAGCGTCCTGACAGCACCCCAAAAAGCCCTTTAATCTAATTGCAGCTGCCTGCCAGCATGTGTGTCAGGCTCACAGCGTATACTGTGGCCACTTGCCCAGTGCCACCACTCATATCTGGTGTCACAGTAGATTACATTTAAAAAACAACAACAATTTTGACTGTAATAGAATAGCAGTCAGTTGCCTGCCAGCGTGTGTGTCAGGCTCACAGCGTATACTGTGCCCACTTGCCCAGTGCCACCACTCATATCTGGTGTCACAGTAGATTACATTTAAAAAAAAAAAAATGTTTTGATTGTACTGTAATAGAATAGCAGTCAGTTGCCTGCCAGCCTGTGTGTCAGGCTCACAACGTATACTGTGCCCACTTGCCCAGTGCCACCACTCATATCTGGTGTCACAATAGATTACATTTAAAAAAAAACTATTTTGACTGTAATAGAATTGCAGTCAGTTGCCTGCCAGAGTGTGTGTCAGGCTCACAGCGTATACTGTGCCCACTTGCCCAGTGCCACCACTCATATCTGGTGTCACAGTAGATTACATTTAAAAAAAAAAAAAAAAATGGACTGTAATAGAATAGCAGTCAGTTGCCTGCCAGCCTGTGTGTCAGGCTCACAGCGTATACTGTGCACTGTGCCCACTTGTCCAGTGGCACCACTCATATCTGGTGTCACAGTAGGCCACGTACCCTGAACTCGAAAAGTTCTGAGGACATAGTTGACTGGCTAACACAGGACACCCAATCTTCTACAGCTTCCGCTCGTAACCTTGATGCACCATCCTCTTCCAGCTCAGCTTCAGGCACCTCTCGAGTTACCACTCGTCCGCCTGCCGCCACCACCAACACTAGCACCACAGCTGCTTCACTTGATCTGTCAGAGGAGTTATTTACACATCAGTTGGAAGAAATGAGTGATGCGCAACCATTATTGCCAGAGGATGTAGATAAAAGGGATATGTCTCAGTCAGGCAGCATTACACACATGGACATACGGTGTGATGATAATGATGTTGTACCCGCTGATGCTTCCTTTGCTGAGTTGTCAGATACAAGTGAAGCGGTTGATGATGACGATGTGTCCGTGGATGTCACGTAGGTGCCCGCTCGAAGAGAAAAAGAACAGGGGGAAAGATCAGATGGGGAGACAGAGAGGAGGAGGAGACGAGTTGGGAGCAGGGGGAGGTCGTCGCAAGGAGCTAGTGGCACAGTCAGACAGCATGTATCGGCACTCGGGGTCAGCCAGACAGCACGCCAATCAACGCATGCTGTTGCCACCACCAGAATGCTGTCATTGCAAAGCTCAGCAGTGTGGCATTTTTGTGTGTGTCTGCCTCTGATAACAGTGATGCCATTTGCAACCTGTGCCAAAAGAAACTGAGTTGTGGGAAATCCAACACCCACCTAGGTACAACTGCTTTACGAAGGCACATGATCGCACATCACAAACGCCTATGGGATCAACACATGATGATGAGTACAAGCAGCACACAAGCTTAAAGCCTCCTGGTCCAGCATCTTCAGCCACATCAACCACTGCTGTCTTCCTTGCCCCCTTTCAACCACCCGCCACTCTGTCTCTCGCCTTGAGCAGTTCCTGCTCATCTGCCCACAGTCAGGTGTCTGTCAAGGACATGTTTGAGCATAAGAAGCCAATGTCACAGAGTCACCCCCTTGCCCGGCATCTGACAGCTGGCTTGTCGGAACTCTTAACCCGCCAGCTTTTACCATACAATCTGGTGAAGTCTGAGGCCTTCAAAAAATTTGTAGCTATTGAGACACCGCAGTGGAAGGTACCCGGTCGAAAATTTATTTTCACAAAAGGAAATTCCAACCTGTACTCTGTTGTGCAAAAGGTAGTCATGGCATGTCTGGCACAAAGTGTATCTGACCACTGATACCTGGTCTGCAAAGCACGGTCAGGGCAGGTATATAACCTAAGTAAAGCAGTGGTCTATTTGCGCATCCCTAACACAGGTGATAAATCAATAAAACCTACCAAATATTAAAATAGGAGGGTTAAGGACCAGCGGGATGGCGCCAGCTGGTTGCCCTCAAATCACACAGTGATAAACAAAGAAAAGTGTATACATATATATATATATATATATATATATGTGAGTGAAAAAAATATAAGGACAAGGAAAAATCCCTGAAAAGGTGCAGCAATAAAAAAGGCTGGAATATACAGCCGTGAACGAATATAAATGCAAAAATAAAAGCGCAACCTCCAAAAAATATATATACCAAGAAAAACTAATACATTCAGAGTTCACTGAACAAGTTCATAAAGGTGAAAATATGCAGTCCATTTTTCTAAGATGCAAACAATTTTCAGGAAATAGTAGATTCTTCCATACATTGGTAAAACTTGAGTGTGCAGGAAACAATGGATGAAAAAGTTTGGGCGAAGTGCCCCCTTACCAGAAAAGATGGATCCCTATGACAGAGATCAAACAGGCATGTGGTAAGGGTCTTTGAAAGCCAAGGAGTGCAGGGGAGAGAATCCTTCAGTCTTCAGACATCCCAAGGCTTGTTCTCACTTTAAGCTCATTAGCATTCTGCTCAGCTGCAAACGTTCTCCAAAGGGTCCCAGGAGTGAAGAGATCAATCAATGTAATTGAAGAAAGAAAAACTTCATAGCGTGATAAGTTTTAAAATAGGTTCATAAGAACCAAACATCAGACCCACCAGTAATTAGCAGATAGGCTGATGTCACAGCGCAACGGGAATCTAACAGGGGAAGAGGTGAAAGTAATCCTCCTCCTACCACGACCATGCCGGGAAAGGACAGGACGCTTTACAGACGTGTTGTTGATAAGGGACATGTGGAGCTTTTTAAGTCCTACGCATCGCCACAGCCCTTTGGGGTCCACCCTCAGAGAACGACTCGACTGACAGGTAGCAGACTACCTCACCTTAACTGCAGATATCGACACTCTGAGGAGCGATGAACCCCTTGACTCCTGGTGTGCAGGCTTGACCTTTGGCCTGAGCTATCCCAATTTGCGATAGAACTTCTGACCTGCCCCGCTTCAAGTGTCCTTTCAGAAAGGACCTTCAGTACAGCAGGAGGTATTGTCACTGAGAAGATAAGTTGGATGTCCAGCGCATCCCCTCCCCTTACATTAGATGTTAAGAGCCACCCAACCATCAGAAGTTAAGTCCCCCACTCTCCCTTACATCACAGTGCACACCCCTTTCCTTATGCTGCTGCTGGAAAGCTGGATGCATTGCTTAAAAGCAGAAAGTAAGGGTCCTGACGAGGACCAGAGGAGGGCGAGGGCCACATGAAATGGCCTGGAGGGCCGGATTTGGCCCGCAGGCCTTGTGTTTGGCACCTGTGATCTAAGATGATCATTAAAGCCTACTAGGCCAACAATGGGCCCACGCTGCAGAATCATTGTTTTCTGGGTCACTTAACTGTCACTGAACTACCTCAGCATGACCATAGGCTTTGAAAAAAAAAACATTGCCTGCAATCTCCCAAACGTGCGCACAGTCATCACTACACCAAGATTGACGCATAGAGGAATAAAATTTATGTCATGAGTGTGTCAACTATTGACAACTCTTTGCGGTTGTCTAAAATCTATTCCATACATGTCTCCTGATAGGGGACTTAACAGGGATTAAACTGATAGGAATAGTACTACTTAAACACACCACTCATATCTGGTGGCACAGTACATTGCAAGCCGTACGCGCAGTGCCCCAAATTGGAAATAAGAGGCCCGACCAAGCATCTTTTTCCATCTCCCGGTTCCTAAAATCTATTCCATACACTGGCCCCTGATAGGGGACAAAACAGAGATTAAACTGTAAAGAACCGATTTTTTTAATTTAAAACAAAGAGGACAGCCACTGCAGAGCTGGGTATTTTTTGGCCGCGTTAGTGAACGCTCATGCACAATGGCTGTAGGCTCATGCATCCTTTTTCGGAGGTGACAAACCTGGTCAGTCAAACCCAAGGCAACATCATCGACCTCATCCCATATGCGTTTTTTCTGGAGCGTGCCCTGCGAAGAGTCCTGGATCAGGCCGTAGATGAGCATGGAGAGGAAGAGTTGTGGTCACCATCACCACCAGAAGCAGCCTTGTCGCCGTTGATTGCTGGACCTGCGGCAACGCAGAGAGAGGAGTCTAAAGAATAGGAGTCAGAGGAGGAAGGTGGCTTTAAGGAGGTGGAAGACCAACCACAGCAGGTGTCCCAGGGGTCTTGTTGTCACCTTTCACGGACCCTTGGTGTTGTACGTGGCTGAGTGGTGGAAGAGACATTCAATGACTGTCAGGTCACCTGTGGCCAGTGACAAGTGCACCCCGTTGGGGTCAGGGATGCACCACAGGGTAGTGAACCCTATAGCCGACTGCTGCTATCAGAGAGGAAGCATGAACCCAAAATCGCCCAGGGCGCAGAGTCTAAGACCCAGCTTTGTGTCCACCAGAGCCTCTAGTGGTGAGGATGGCCTTCGCTGCAGCTAGATCCAGGTTGCGACCCCTGGGATCCCCTAGGTCACACTCCGCAGGTAGAGAGGGGAAGCAGGAAGCAGGACAAACGGTAGTGATAGGTAAGCCGAGGTCAGGTCAACAGGCAGACAAGGGTAACCGAGGGACAGGCAAAAGGTCAGGGGCACAGGCAAACAGGAGAAGTCAGGGACGAGCCAAAAACGGTACACAGGAAGATAATCATAGCACACTGCAGACAGGAACATAAGCAAACAACACTGATGAACAGCACTGCAGGCCTGTAGTGCAACAGTTAATATAGACTTCCTGGGATGGCCTGGGTGGGGCCATACAGGAAGGAGAGGAAATAAGAAGGTATCCAGAACAGGGTCAGGCCTCGAGCAAACCATAGTGTGTTAGGTGACCCCTTTTTATATTCAATCCCTCCTAATGAAACTAATTATTGGGCACAGTTCCTCCCAATGACACCAACGATGGGGCACGGTTCCTCCCAAATGACACCAACAATGGGGCAAATTTCCTTCCAATGACACCAATGTTGGGGCATGATTCTTCTCATTGACACCAAAGATGGAGCATTAATTTACTCCCACTGATGCAGGGACATTTTTTACTTTCAATGGCCGCAGTCCAGCCCCTAAAGTCTAAAGAACAGTAAACTGGTGTTTTGTTTAGAAAGATACAAGTCAGATTTTAGACATCCTCTGCAAAAAAAATTAAGTTTTGGTAAGATATCACCTAAGGGTTAAAGGAGTTGTAAAGGTTCATGGCAAAGCAATGATGGCCCCCTCAGCCCCTTGTTTTACTTACCTGAGCCTGTTCACCTGCTGTGTGTGTCCTCCGACATCCTTTCCCTGCAGAGTCTGGCTGTTGATTGGCTAGATTGAATAGATTAATAGCAGGGCATCAGAGGAGGAAGATTTTGTGTCGTGTGAGTGCTCCAAACTATGCTTGGGATTAGTTAAGCATGCCATGCCCTAGACCACCTGGAAGAGGTGGTCCTGGGTGTGGTTCGCTTATGATCTAGCATGGTTTGCTTCAGTCTGAGTGCAAACCATGTTGAAGCACAGTTGTCTCTGTGGAGGACTGTGTACTGATATAGGATCACTGGTCTAGTTAACAGGGGAGTGTGCCTTGGAGAACCTGTAAGTGTTTTCCTGGAAACACTTCCATTAGTTCAGTGTGAGTGCAAACCAATGGGGGAGTGGGGAGGGTGGAAAATTGAACTTGTGTGCGGTTCATCTCAACTGGCCCCAGTGTGAGTGCACACTTACAGTCATACAAATGACCGTTCGTGACTGGTTCTCGTTAAAGCAAATATTCATGATATGTATTGCAAACCTGCCCACACAAGCCCACACATGACCCAAGACTGTGACTTAATTAACCACTTCCTATTTACATGCAATAGATGCTGATCTTCTGATATTATGACTCACTTGTAACATTGGACATAACTATTATTTCTGAGAAAATATTATTAAACATATTCTGCCCTGTTTGCAATGCTGTATCCTGGCCTAGGCCAACAAGGCCCAGGCCTAGGGCAGCACTTTGCAGGAAGGCAGCCCAGACAGTGTCCCCGCCGGCTTGCGCTACACTGTTAGGCATATTAGTTTAGCGCCCCCATAAATCAGCCGCACTGCTTCCAGTATGTGGACAGTTGGTATTCTGCAACTGTGAGGGGGGCCTCGCTTCAAATTTTTTACCATCCCTGTCCCATTGCAGAGATTTCTCTTTACTTCCTGTCCCATAGCCAAACAGGAAGTGAGAGGAAATCTATGCAAATTTAGGGAATCCATTGTCCCCCCCCCCCAGGCCATCAGAACTAGTGTACCCACTTCGAAATTTCAGGGTGGGTCTGTAACGTTACGCCGGATAAGATTTGGGAATTAGGATCTCACTTTTCAGTTTCGGACCCAGGTTTCACTCTCTTTTGTGCAGAGAGTTTGGGATCCTAGCATCACAGTCTCAGTCAAGAAATATGGCGCATATTCCTTCATAGGCGCCAGTAAAAACTCAAACAAATATAAGTATAAAGTCCAGGTAGAACTGATACTATAGTTCAGGCTCACTAGGATAATACCCTGGGGAGTGAGGTTGCACGAATACTGGATACAAATACAAACTCTAATAGCAGGGTAAATAGTATTAGCGCCGTATGCCTCAAGAGTAATGGACTGGTCGCAGTGCAGCAGTGTTGAGGGAATGGCGTGAAAGCAGCATTCCACTAATACTTGGAAACTACAGACCAGGCTCTAGTTAAATGCAGAAGTAGCCGAGCATGCGTGGCATGTAATAAAACTTAACGGCAAAGTCCTCAAAGTAATAGGCAGTATATGTGCACACAGTAACATTTGAGAAGTAGGTACATAGGCATGAAAGACTTCCGTTTATACTTGGTGACCTTAGAATGTAGAAATCATGGCAGGATCCTTATTAGAAGTACCAAACATAGAGAGGCTATGGCTGCAGTAATTCCTGGTATAGTTAGCATACATAACTTAGCAGGCAGGGCAGTTCACAGGACAGTAATGCATAACAACATCAGGGTACTTGCGATACTGAAGTGAACAATGCAGGCATAAGGTCAGGCTCCAACGGTCCAGACAGGTAAGGCTGGTGAAGCAGGCAGTGGAGTCTCCTGATCCAGGTCAGGAAGCTGAAGTTCAGAGCAGGTACGTCTGGATACCCAACCGAGAGAGGCGTTGTGTCAGCAAAAATAAAAGAACTATTCCGGGTCAGTGCTGGGAGCTTAAATAGGCCGCCCAGCAACTTAACAGGAAGTCACAGGCTAATCAGAAAGAAGGAAGTAACTATAGTTGAACTTCGAAGTGAGAGGCTCTTCAGGAAGGAGGTTTGGGAAGGAAGTAACGGATGAGAGTTAACTGGGGAAGAACTAAGTATAATTGTACTTAGTGAAAAGTCACTTGAGAGACGTTACAGGGTCTTAAACCGCAAAGGGTGTGGCCTTTACAGGAAGGGGTGTGTCATATTTAAATTAGGGGATGCACAAGTTTAGTCAGGCCTAGGGCAGCACAAAACATAAATACATCCCCGCCTGTTTGCTAATTAAAGTCTATAAATACAAAAACCTGAAATACAATGATATAACATCTAGCCAGATAACCAGGGTAAAGGAGGGGTTGATGAATAGAACAATCAGAATAGCATATCTCAGCCCCACTTCCATGTATAACAGGACTTTTCAACACGTTGCCCAGGTCCTAGATCCCATAACCAATTTTTTTCCGGTTTAATCTACAGCAGTCCAGTGTGAAGAATATAAAATGTTTATCATGGCTGACAATATGTAAATATTTTTTCATCTCTGTACCCCCCAGTGTTTAAATTATATAACAAATTAACTGAGGGTCAGAAGGGTTTATTCCTTGATTTCCTTGATGGTATTTACCTGAGTCAAATTTTTTAAATATTTGGCTGTAGCAGGAGGCATTTTTTTTCACCTAGGGCTGGAGAGCGGTACAATAATGAGGTCTGTAGGTCACAGTGAAGCATGATGGAGGTTCCTTGCAAATTTGGGGCTGCATTTCTGCAAAAGGAGTTGGTCAGGATCAATGGTTTCCTCAGCACCAAGAAATACAGGCAGATACTTATCACTCATGCCACACTATCAAGGAGACGTGTGATTGACCCCAAATTTATTCTGCAGCATTACAACGACCCCAAACATACATTGTCATTAAAGCGGTTGTAAACTGTCAACGTTGTGAAAAAAAACCTGCCCTCTCACCCCAAAGCACCTTATCCATTAAGGGTCAATCATTGTAATTGATGCTAGATCTACATCGGGGGGACATTGTTTTTTTTTTTTTTTAAATAAAGGAATAGCCATAAACTGTCTCTCTGTTTTTATTTCTTTTTGACCCTTTTTTGGGTGAATGAGTATGGGGTACAATGTACCCCATTGTCATTTACATGAGGGGGTTGCGATCAGGGGGCCCCCTTGTTGTCCCAGATTCTGATAATTCCCTGTCCGAAGACCCCCACAACCACCGGCCAGGGTTGTGTGGAAAAGGCCCTTGTGTCACGTACCTGGTGGTCGAGCCCGACGTGCAAGGAGTGGCTGCCCTTGCTCCTCTGATCCCGAGACCCCTGATAGAGCAAACAGGGGGTATGGGAGTGCAGAGTCGCACAAACGCCGGTTGCAGCGCAGGTACTGGGCTAGAGGGGCTTCTGGAGGCTCCGGTGCTGCGTGAAGGAACATGTATAGACTGGTCGCTGCAGGTGGAAAGGCACTTGAAGCAGAGAAGCCACAGGACCGGGGAAGGTGTTCTGTAGTACAGCGGAAGTAAGTCCCAGCAGGAAAGTCAGCAGCAGACTGGCAGGTCGGGTACTGGTGCGGTAGACAAGCAGAGTCAAAGTTCAGACCGGGTCGGCAACAGGCGGGCAGCAGAAGGTACAGAGGGTCAGGCAGGCGGGTCGTCAGGCAGGCCGGGGTCAGGGCAGGCGGAAGACAAGCAGAATCAGAAGCAAGCCGGGTTGTCAGGAACAGGAATAAACAGGAACAGGCACAGGTAACACTAGGAACCGCTGTAGACCGGACAGCAAGAGGTGCAGGGGTCAGGTCCTTTTTAAAGCTAAATTTGGCGCCAGAATGGCGTCCTCACGTGCCCGCGCCCGCGCCGTTACCGCCAATGCGCACGCCCGCGCCGTTACCGCGAATGCGCGAATGCGCGCATCCGCGCCGTTGCCACGAATGCGCGCGCCCGCGCGCGTCGATGCGCCGCTACTGCCACCTGGTGGCTGGGACTGCTCATGACACCTTGTCTCAATCAACATGGAGACAAAGCACCCCCCATATTAAGGGGAATGTGGTCTAGGTTGTTTTAGAAGGGTCCTAGTAAATCTGGGATGGTTGAGGGGTATGCAACATAACCATGTTACTGCATGTTCTCTCCTTCCTCCCTTCCTCCAACCTTTACTCCCATCTACTTCACCATGTAGCCTGTAAGGTAAGCTGGATACTACTGTTTTGAAGATGTGGAACTTAGCTTAGGCCCCATGCACACTATTGCAGCCAGCACTAATAAGTACATTATAATTGTTATTTATTAATTTACTATCTACTTATCATTCAGTTATTTAATTGTTTACATGAGTCTTAGTATTACTTCATTTAATCTTTGTTTAACTTACATTGTTTTTATAAGAATGCAATTTTGGTGTAATTTTTGTGGGGTCTTTGCATCCCTCAGTGGGATAAAAAATGTGAAGTCCTGGTGCCACCACCTGGTGGCCACTTGGCAGCACGTGGCAGCAAGGATTGTTTCCTCTAGATTTCAAAATATGGTCTGGTCTAATCTCCTCTACCCGTATGGGTTAGTGATAACATTCACTATGTTCGATATGTACTATGTTTGTGTTTGTGGATCAATGGCTTAATGCTGTCTCTTTTATTGTAGATAACTGCTTATGCTAATCATGTACCCCTGACGAAGAAAGATTTAACGTATCAAGTTTTGAAACGCATTGGTTAATAATGTCTCCCCCAAGGGTGGACAGGAATGCATGGTTATTTAATTGGAACTATTTGCACACAAACTGTAAACACATAATTTTTTTATGCTCTATATTAAAGCGGAGCTCCACCCTGATTTTTTTTTTTTTTTTTTTTTAAATCTGAAAAAAAAAAAAAAAAAATGTAATTAAAAAAAAAAAAAAATACTCACCCTAAATAGGCTGTTGCTATGCGGAAGTCCCGAATCTGCCCTCATGATCCGCGGTGTGGTTTTCTTCCTCCTCTTCTCGGTGTCTTCTTGTGAATGGGCCGCGCTGCATTCGGGGAACTGTGTGTATCCCAGAAAGCAGCCGGACCATTCACAAAGCGCCGCGCTGCTCGCACATGCGTAGTAGGAAACGGGCAGTGAAGCCCCACGGCTTCACTGCCTGTTTCCCTGACTGTGGATGGCGGTGCCGGGATCGAGGATCGGCATCGGCCGGGGACGTCAGCGCGGGCGCCTAGGACAGGTAAGTGTCCTTATTCAAAGTCAGCAGCTACACTGTTAGTAGCTGCCGACTTTGAAAAAAAAAAATGCGGGTGGAGCTCCGCTTTAATAATCTTTTAACCTATACTAATAAAGTTCAAATTTGATCTTATATATGAAGTTTTCATGCCCTAAAAAATTCCAAAAGGCGCTTATTTTTCTCATAACTTACATTGTTTTGAACAACTTAATCCTGACCCCTTGAACTCTGGGCATTACCTAATCTTGACCCCTGAACTTCGGGTGTCACTTAAAGCGTTTGTTACCCCAAAACTTCATATTCCTGATATGTGCCTGCTATACCATGTATTTGCATGAAAACGTATCTTGTTCTCTTTGCTTTGCTTCCTTTATGTGAAATCAAATACAATCCCTGGTGTTCCTGACAGTCCCTCTGCTTTCTTATTAAAAACTGACCACACTAAGCAGGAGAGGAATTCTCTACTTATGCTGGGAACTCAGTGGGCTTTCCACCAATGATCAGACTTGTCTTGACATACCCCTGCTTTAAAGCCATTTACTGGAAAGCTCAGTGTGCTGCTGCTTCTCCTTCCCCAGCATTCATGCAGCTGAGAACAGAGGGAATATAACCCCTTTTGAAAAAAAGGGAAAAGGGGAATTTATAATGTTTTTTTTTTTATATCTATACACAAAAGTTTTAACTTTTATTTATATTTTAAACTGAATGGGTTGCTTTACAAGATGATAATTTACAATCACTGACCATACATTATAATTTATTATTCTATTTATCTTTAGATGTACCTTCAACTATGTAGTGCAAGGGCCTGCCTGATTGCATTCAAATTAATAGTGTTTAGGTTTGACCATATATTACAAAAATAAATAAATTTAAATCAAAATTGTACAAGAGAATTGTACAATGTATGGCCAGCCTTAGCCCTGATCCCTGAACACTGGGCTTCACTTAATGCTATGTATACATTATACATATGTAAACAGTGTGTATTGTGCCACACCAAAACCCATGATGCTTTGTCACAATGCATTTTGTAGCGCAGTTTCTCAAGCACTTTAGCAAAGTACATTGGCATACCTCCCAAATTGTTGAGATGGGAATAAGGAACAACTATTAACAAATGTGTGTAGGTACAGGACACACCCCTGTCACGCCCCTTTAACCACTTCCCCACCGAGCCATTGTAAAATGACGTCGGTGGGGACCTTTCGTCTTTCAGACTGGACGTCATTTGACGTCCTTGCATTTTCCGGCCAGTAGGTGGTGCGCCCCCGCCGCATTCCTCGGGACCCGATGCGCGTGTGCGCCGGTCGGGATGACCGCCGGGCACCCACGATCTCCCGCAATCAGGGCAGAAGCATGGATCTGTGTGTGTAACATATTTAACCCTTTCAGCGTCCCCTAGTGTTAACCCCTTCCCTGCCAGTCTAATTTACACAGTAATCAGTGCAGTTTTATAGCACAAATCGCTGTGTAAATGTAAATGGCCCCAAAAATGTGTCAAAAGTGTCCGATGTGTGTGCCGCAATGTCACGGTTACAATAACAAAATTCGCAGATCGCCGCCATTACTAGTAAAAAAAAAAAAAAAAATGCCATAATTCTATTTCCTACTTTGTAGACGCTAGAACTTTTGCGCAAACCGATCAAATACGCTTATTGCGATTTTTTACCAAAAATGTAGAAGAATACGTGTCCGTCTAAACTGAAAAAATAAATAAAAATGATGATATTTATTAAATCAAAAAGTAATCAAAAAGTAAAAAATATTGTGTTTTTTTTCAAAATTTACGCATTCTTTTGTTTATAGCGCAAAAAATAAAAACTGCAGAGGTGATCAAATACCACCAAAAGAAAGCTCTATTTGTGAGAAAAAAGGGTGTAAATTTTGTTTGGGAGCCACGTTGCACGACCGCGCAATTGTCATTCAAAGTGTGACAGCGCTGAAAACTAAAAATTGGTCTGGGCAGGAAGGGGGTGAAAATGCCCGGTATTGAAGTGGTTAAATGAGAATTATACAAAAAAAAGATTTGTTAAGCCCACAAGTGCTTTTTTTACCACTCCTACTCTTTTATATTGGCTTTTGAAATTTACGAATGTAGCAATTTAGAAATTGGATGAAAAGTTTAGAACTGGGAAACACTATAAAAAGATAAAAAGTGCATTATATGTACAACTATAGAGATCAGACCAAAATTAGGGAAAAATTTGCAGGAAAGGGGGACAGAGGGTCTTTGTTCCAAATCAGGAACAGTCCCTCAAAATCAGGGACAGTTGGGAGCTATGACATTTGGGTCACAACGTGTCTATAAATAATATGTGCTTTTCTTGTGCACTAGAGGTATGTGCTTGATTTTGATTGTGTACATGTCAGACACTCTGTAAGTCGAGCAACTAGAATTTTCGGAAGTGGGTTGACAATGGCTGTTCCCATATTTCAATTTCTAAGGGATACCATTAAAAAAATAAAAATAAAGTAGGCTGCCATTGTTGAACTCTCCTTTTTGAAAATTCTATTTGCCTGATCATTTGGCTAATCCAGAAGCGTTAATACTTTCTGAGACATAGAGAAGATGCAGATCATGACTTATGATATTCATCTGACTTTGCTATTTACATGCATATTCTAAATCTTAGGACGGAGACTGCCAGTCAAATAACATTTTCAGAAGAAGCTTGCTCGCAGTACAGGTTTCCTTTAACAGCTGTAGCTGTCATGCACTACAAAGGTCTACCACTGGGGGGCATCAACAGACTGCATTTATGGGCCAGATTCAGGAACACTTGCGCTGGAGTATTTCGATATGCGCCGCGTAACTGTGATGATGCGCCGTCGTTTCTATGTGCCCGTACCCACCAAACTAGATGCGCCCAATAACGGGTCATTTGCGACTGGCGGAACGTTCCGACGCCAGAGTATCGTCAGCGCTTAATTTCGTTGGGCGCATCAGTCGCGCCTATTGATTTCCCCTGCAAATATGCAAATGAGGGATTTTTCACAATTCACGAACGGATTAGCACCATACGCTGGCTACATGCGCCGCGCGTATCTCGTCCGTCCGGCGCAAAGTTATTTCTACAAAAGGCTGCTTTATCTTTACTCCAGATGGCCACAGGTCAGCAGGAGAGCAGCTACAGCAGCGTTACCGACGATAAGAGCTAGCTGAGCACCCCCACTTGCAGGACAACACCTCTGTCCATGCTTGTCTGTCAAATTTTACAGCCATGGAGGAAGACATCATAGGTCTCCATAGCCGAGATGACGGCTGACAGCTCCTGGCCATTAAAGTTCAGCTTTCTCCTGTGTGTTTGCGGGGAACGGGAGCAGCCATCTCAAAACAAAAGTAACATCACTGCGGGGAGGGGGAGCAGGATATACTTTAGTGCCGAAATGGCGCTTCTACGGGCGCATTTAAACGCCCAACGGAAGGCATTGCGCTGACGTTTCCCGTGAAGTGGTGCCGACGGAAGTTGTGAGCATGCGCACAAAGGGGGCGAGTGGAGCCGCACTCACTGCGCATGCTCCGTGGTTGATGCGCTGAACGTAAGCCTCTGCGCTGGGCTCCGCCCATCATTTACATATGATCACACCCACTTCCACTTGCGTCGGGTTACGCCAGCGCATTATCGTTACTCTGGCGCAAGTTTACGCGCAACTGCTATGTGAATTACAGGACTTGCGCTGAAAGGGTCTTCAGAGTAACGTAAATGAGAAGCGTTACTCTGGAGCAAAGATGCTCTCATCTACCTGAATCTGGCCCTATAAGGATATCTGAAGTTTTTCCTTACACACTTAGGGCCAGATTCACGTATTCCAGAGCATCTTTGCTCTGGAGTAACGCTTCTGATTTGCGTTGCGCTGCCGAAATTTTAGGAGCAAGTGCTGTCATTCACGAAGCACTTGCTCCTAAAGTTGCGGCAGCGCATCACAAATGAGCCGGCGGAATTCAAATGTCGCGGGTACGGGGCGTGTAGTATGCTAACTACGCGCGATCCCGCCGCCAACGTACTGCGCATGCGTCGAGTGTCAAAACATCCCCGTGCGCATGCTCCAAAATCTGTGAATGAACGTCAATGACGTCACATTCCCATTCATGACCGTTTTACGCAAGCGACGTTTTTTTTTTTTTTTCCGACGCGATGACGACGCCTATACCTAACATAGGATACTCCAACCCCATGTAGGTATATCTATGCGCCGCGTATCCCGTCCGGAAACGTCGTATCGTCATTGCGTCGCGCCGGATTTCGATCGTGAATTGCCGATTTCCGCTCATTAACATATTTTTTGAGCGGAAATCGGCGGGAACGCCCCCGGCGCCATTTTTAAGTTGAAGTAACGATGCGATGGCGAAACTCAGTTACGCTGCTCGCATCGGAACTTCAACCCGGCGTTTCTTGTTTTCTGGTTACAGAAAACAGAAACGCCGGCTCAAAGCCACAGTTAGGCTGGCGGATCACTCGATCCGCCAGCGTAACCTTTCCTGAATCTGGCCCTTATACAAGATTCAAATCACTATATTACCATTTTTCATTGGAAAAATGTATTTTAACACCTTCATTTATTTAATCAGCTGCTCATTTATTCCATATTTCAACAACAAAAAAAAAACCGAATAGATTTCTTCACTCTATATAGAGACTTTCTATTTATCAATTTTTTCACCAAAATGTTTGCTGAATCTTTACAGCATTCTAGAGCAGAGTCATTTATTATTTTCAGGGAGATAAATGCTGCAGAGGGAGCTTTCCTCAAGGTGGCATAATTGTTTATTTGTTGCTGGTGCATTCCTATTTTTGCATTTCTTTAATAATATCTGAGACATAAGCATAAGATGCATAAGATGCAGGCAGTTTTATGTAGTACTTATTCCCTCAAGAGCCACTTGGTATGATTGGTTCGCTGTTCTGCTGTTACTCTGCAAACTGCACTGTCAACTCTGACACACCTGGTTGTAACTTGAGTATTAATATACCAAACACTATATTAGCACACAGGAAATAGATGTTAGATCACAAAATAAAGTAAATCCTAGACTGTAATATGGTAATTAAAAGGCTCACAGTAACTCTCTGCAATAACCAACCAAAAAAAAATGATCCAGAATGCACTCTGTTATTATACCCCTGGATGTGGGTACATGTAAGTGTCCCCAAATGAGTTACCCCTGGAAGGTGCTTGTATAATACTGGGTACTTAAATTGCACTCTTAAGCCAGATAATGTTGGGACCTGTATGATGGTGCACTTATTACTGTCTCTTTAACCACTTGCTTACTGGGCACATAAACCCCCTTCGTGCCCAGGCGAAATTTCAGCTTCCGGCACTGCGTCGCTTTAACTGACAATTGCGCGGTCGTGCGACGTGTCTCCCAAACAAAATTGGCGTCCTTTTTTTCCCCACAAATAGAGCTTTCTTTTGGTGGTATTTGATCGCCCGTGCGGTTTTTATTTTTTGCGTTATAATGAAAAAAAGAGCGACAATTTAAAAATATATATATATTTTTTACTTGTTGCTATAATAAATATCCCATTTTTTTTTTTTTTTCTCAGTTAAGGCCGATACGTATTCTTCTACGTATTTTTGTAAAAAAAAAAAAAAAAATCACAATAAGTGACTGCTTTGCGCAAAAGTTATAGCACCTACAAAATAGGGGACATAATTATGATTTTTTTTTTTATATATTTTTTTTACTAGTAATGGCGGCGATCTGCGATTTTTATTGGGACTGCGATATTGCGACGGACACATCGGACACTTTTGACACATTTTTGGCGCCATTCACATTTATACAGCGACCAGTGCTATAAAAATGCACTAATTACTGTATAAATGTGACTGGCATTGAAGGGGTTAACACTAGGGGGTGAGGAAGGGGTTAAATGTATTGCCTGGGTGTGTTCTGACTGTGTGGGGGGAGGGGGGTGACTGGGGGAGGTGATCGATGCTGTCTCCCTATGTACAAGAGAAACAGCATCTGTCACCTCACTGACAGGACGTGAAGCTCTGTGTTTACACTCAGAGCTCCACGTCCCTGCTCTCTCACCGACGATCGCGTGTACCTGACGGACATCGCGGCCGCCGGGTACACGCATCGGATCCTCGGTGATGCGTCGGGACTGTTTTTCCCCGCCGCGCGTCACCCTGTGGCGCGCGCGGGGAATTACAAGCAAATCACGTCCAAAGACGTGACCCCGGCGCCTCAGGTCCGCGCTGTTCACGTATTTTGTCAATAGCGCGGACCTGAAGTGGTTAAAACTGCATGCACTGGATGACTGTTGGGCCATGATCAGGTCCTTGCAAGGCTTGGTTCTCTCCTCTGGTCCTCACCGATTGTGCCTTCTCTTGTGTAGGCACACACTGCTCATAGGTCTGCACAGCTTTTGTCCCATTATACAGCGACTATCAGTGGCTCAGTCTCTTAGGTCTCTGGGTACACAGAAAACAGCAACAGGTCTGTACTCTCTTTGCCCCTGCACATACAGGAAGACTGTTTCCTTTCAGTGGCACCAGTCTGAACTCCTCGGTACCCCACATCGAAGAGTCTTTTCCGACCCTGAGAGTGTCATATGACTAGGCTGTCTGGCATGTAGTCAGCCACTGCCAACAGCTCTTAACAGGGCTGAAGCCTTGAGTAAGATAGTTCAACACCCAGTAGGAACAACTGTTGTCACCCTGATTCTATAACTGACGCAAAGGCCTTTTGACCAGGCTAAGTGTTTTGTGACATGAATACTAGCACACCTGGGAGAGAGAGTAATATCTGTACCTGGCTGGGTAGAGCTATAGTATGGGGCATAGAGAGAGAGAGAGAGAGAGACTAGTATACTACAGAAAAGCACCTTGTTAATCTCAGATTGACAGAAGCGGAATGCTGTGGTGTAGTACACATGGAGGTTGGCTGTACTGTGGTGCTTCCAAGGAGAGTAAGGGGAATATAGTTATGTGCTGGCATTCTGTGCCTGAGTGACTGCTACAGAAGGTTGGCTCTTGTGTATGCCAGTATATGCCAAACAGTTCTATCAGTATGTAAATATTATATTTAATAAATACATCCATCTTTGCAAGCTTCAATACAGTTTTAAAATATATTTCTTGTGTGGACATTCCCTTCTTATTGATTATAAAGGCTCAAGGCTGGGGATGTGCATGACGGAAAAAAAATATTTTATTTTGGTTCATCCATTACGTAAATCATTTCATTTTGACGTAATCATTATATTAGAATTTTTTTTTCAGAAATATATTTGTAGAGCTAAACCCCAAGGAGTCACCTTCACCAGGGCCTCCCAGCAGTCACACAAGAGGAATACACACTATGGGCCAGATTCAGGTAGAGTTAGGCTGGAGTATCAGTGATACGCCAGCATAACTCTCACTTTGAGCCGGCGTTTCTGTTTTCTGTAAGCAGAAAACAAGAAACGCCGGGTTGGAGTTCCTATACGAGCGGCATAATTGTATTTCACCGTTGTATCGGAACTGCAATTTAAAAAATGGCGCTCGGGGCGTTCCCGCTGATTAACGCCGAGAATATGCTAATCAGCGAGAATCGGCAATTCACGATCGTATTCGGGCCCGACGCAGTGACTTTCCGACGTTTCCGTAAGAGATACGCAGCGTAAAGAAAAACCAGCCCCCTAGTGAAGTATCCTATGTTAAGTATGGCCGTCGTCATCGCGTCGAATTTAAAAAATTTCGCGTCGTTTGCGTAAAACGTCCGTAAATGGGGATTGACGTCATTGACGTTCACTGACAGAATTTGGAGCATGCGCACTGACAGTCGACGCATGCGCAGTACGTTCGCCGCGAGATCGCGCCTAGTTATAATAATACACGCCCCCTACCCGCCCAATTTGAATTCCGCCGGCTCATTTTCGCTACGCCGCCGCAACTTTAGGAGCAAGTGTTTTGTGAATAACAGTACTTGCTCCTAAAGTTTCGGCGGAGTAACGTAAATGAGAAACGTTACTCTAAAATAAAGATTCGCCCATCTACTTGAATCTGGCCCTATGTGTGATAAAATAAACAGATTGTATTGTTAGAAATAGAGTGGTAATACATTAAAGGCAATATAGCAGTTTACAAGGTTCACAGTTCAGTTAGTTTAGATACCCTTTAAAGTGGGGGTTATTATGTCCTGCAGGAGCGAGAGTGTAAACAATAACTCTCTGACTGGGAAATCCCTCCCCAAGTGAGATTTATGTGGCTAACAAAAGCATGACAGGCTAGCTTGGGCTAGATTTAAGCCTTAAAATCTTTTAGGTCTCTTGCACACTAGTGCTGCAACCAGACAGACCCTTGGTGATAAAATAGTCCTATGATTCAGACGTCTGCTGGCTTAGTTAGGGGTCCATTATGTTGGAGCACAAGGCAGGGTGATGTCACCCTTGTTGTCGTACAGTGGAGGGCCCCCTTAACTGGAGATGTGGCAGTGATGGTTGGGGCACATGCACAACTGCAGCTGAAGGGTCTCCACAAAACAGTTCTAATGACTCAGCGTTTGGCTCTGAAGTCTCATCTTTGGTTCAGCAATTCTGTCAATTTTGCTTAACCGGCTTGGATGGAATGGCACAGCATAGCTTTAAACAGTCACGCACACACTCCTTTCCTCTGAGACATCTCTCTCTCCAAATCCTTCTGTGTCTTTCCGGAGTGTTTTCTTTTATAGTGTGCCTCCCCATGATGGTTGCTTATGGGTTTTGTTGTTTGACTTCAACTCAACTCTGCTGTGTGGAAAGTTCTGCTTCCAACCTACAGCTCCCAGAATGCTCTTGAGAACTTGAACTATGGCAAAGTGGTATTGAATGCCCCCATCTTGTGGATAAATAGAGTTTTGCATTCTCAGTAATAGGGATGAGCCGAACACCCCTGGGTTCGGTTCGCACCAGAACCTGCGAACAGACCAAAAGTTTGTGTGAACTTTAGAACCCTGTTAAAGTCTATGGGACTCGAACGTTTGAAATCTAAAGTACTAATTTTAAAGGCTAATATGCAAGTTATTGTCCTAAAAAGTGTTTGGGGACCTGGGTCCTGCCCCAGGGGACATGTATCAATGCAAAAAAAGTTTTAAAAAAACGCAGGAGCAGTGATTTTAATAATGCTTAAAGTGAAACAATAAAATTAAAATATTCCTTTAAATTTCGTACCTAGGGGGGTGTAAAGTATGCCTGTAAAGTAGCGCTTGTTTCCTGTGCTTAGAACTGTCCCTGCACAAAATGTAATTTCTGAAGGAAAAAGGTCATTTAAAATCACTCACCTTAGGGTCTGGTATGGATATTAAGGGGAACTCCACCCCAAATTAAAAAAAAAAATGCCGTGGACCCACACATTTTTTTTTTTATGAATGACTTTTCTCTGTATTGCCGGTAGCCAACAATTATCTATAGCCGCGAGTGATTTTAAATTACTTTTTTTCCTTCAGAAATTATACTTTGTGCAGGGACACGTCTAAGCATGGGAAACAAGCGCTACGTTACTTTACTTTACAGGCATACTATACACCCCCCGGGTACGAAATGTAAAGGAAAATTTCACTTTTATTGTTTCACTTAAAGGAATTATTAAAATCATTGCTGCCAAAAAAACTGCAGTTTTTAAACTTTTTTTTGCATTGATACATGTCCCCTGGGTCAGGACCCGGGTCCCCAAACACTTTTTATTACAATAACTTGCATATTAGCCTTTAAAATTAGCTTTCAAACGTTCGAGTCCCATAGACTTTAACAGGGTTCTAATGTTCACACGAACTTGCCGCGAACACCCCAAATAGTTCGCTGTTCGGCGAACAGGCAATTTTCGAGTCGAACATGAGTTCTACTCGAACTCGAAGCTCATCCCTACTCAGTAACAATGCATAGTGTTACATATTTTTATTTGTATAGATTTGTTGTTCCGAATCGATTTGTATTTTTATTCGTGTAGCACCCTGGACTTTAGTCAGGGAGCTCCTTGTCAGGAGTAGTTACTGTGGATAGTTGTTAGATATCCATTGATTTCTTCCCAAGTTTGGCTTCGTTGTACTTTTCTCTTCTGCCACTAGGTGGCCAGGCACTTGGTGGCATTAGATGTGAGGACATTTCAAGGTCAAGTTATGGGTATATGGGATATCTCAGCTAATGGGCAGGGGTTTTCTTGAATCCCTTAGCCTGCTGGGATAACCTATATATCCAGGTGGAGTCAGCGATCTATGTTCTGTGCCACCTGGACCACTGTCTGAGTGGATGTGTGTCGTATGCCCCGGACTTCTAAGCTGGAGATTGGGCCTATCCCGGAGGCATCTGGCTGCTAGGTTGTGTGTGGGCCTATTCAGAAGTAAGAGGGCAGCACAGTGTTGGGACTGGAGCTTACAGTCCAACCAACAGTGTCGGTTCTGCCAGCCGGAGAATCTGTCATAGTTGGAGGTAGAAGGAAAGCTGTCATCATTAAGGGACCAACCACCTTCGGTGAGCAGTATTCCCACTAAACGGGCATGGTGGAGAATCTGCAAACTTCAGGCATTAATAAAGTCAAGGACCCAACCAGCAGAGGTGACGCTTGCAGAGCAGCCTTGTGTTTCAAGCCAGGAACAGAGATGATTAGCAGGGTGAAGCTTGATAGGTATCTGGAGTGCCAGCAGGAAAGCGTGGGTGGCCTTTGAGGGAGATACCACCACAAAGCATTGAGGAACGCAGAGGATTCAGAGTTAGTGAATCATAGATTCCAGTGAGAGATTAGGAGGTCAAGGGGCTGAAGAGCTACAAGTGGATATTGTAGTGAAGCTGAGAGAACTGTTGAACTTTGTATTAGGAACTGGTAGATACTGTTGCCATTGGAGACAGCAAACCTGCACATGCACAAGTGGCACCTTACTGGGGCCTTTCCCTGTACGGTTGTCCTCCTATTGAAATCACAGAGTCTGCCAATTGAAATTGTAACTACTCAAGGGTGTCCTGGCCCTAACCCTCTTCCCCTTGCAAAATATTAAAAGGGCTGATAAAAGAAATAAAACCTTTTGCATCCAAGAAGTGTCTAGCCCCCATTGACTTTTACCATCTTTGCACCCACTATGCCTCACAGCCCACTACATATCAAAGGATGTCTGCTGTCTTTGGCCTTGAAGGTTCTCATTAGACTGGGACAGGTAAAAGACTTTGCTACATTTGTTATGTTATTTAGTTGAACTAAAATAATATAATACTACAGCGCCACCTTGCTATAATAAGGGATGCTGCGCTACTGTTATCTTGAAATATGTGAAAAATACACCAATTATTATGTGCTCAGTAACTCTAAACCAACCAACATATGCAGGATATGATACAACAAAGCAAAAACACATTTACTTGATGTATGAAAAAACTATACCATACATAAGTATCTCAGTGCAGCATTTAAATGCCACATTAAATCATATATACATAAATATTTTCCAGTGAATGTAAAATCAACTTATGATCAAGAGAGTCTACAATGTATTGCTTCTATGAATATGTTCAGTTTATAATAAACAAGTCCACACTATGCTACTTCACCACCAACTGTGAATCTTCACCCAACTTTTCAGCATTACACCAATGGCAGCACAGGTTCAGAGAATATAGTCACGAAAATCCCTTTTGTATAATAGAAAGAGGCCTTTTATCTCTTCAGCTATGTCATGCATAAGAGGAGTGACCATACACAAGTACTCATCTATAAATTCGTCCTCATGTATCTGATCGTTAGTGACATGGATCCCACTGGGAAATGGCTATGCATTTTTATAGCTAGATGACATGCAGACATCCGGTGTTAAGTATTTACTGGAACTATTTGATAAAAGCAATGTGTTTATTCCAGTTGAATAAGTTTATGTAAACAATACAGATTCCTACACACTGAATTTATTATTTTTCATTGTACTCTGTTATGTAAGTAGAAAAAGCTTTTTAAAAAAAAAAAAAAAAAGTAGCATATCATTGTTCTTACTAGGGATGAGCCGAACACCCCTGGGGACCCAGGTCCTGTCCCAGGGGAGTGTTTGGGGACCTGAGTCCTGCCCCAGGGGACATGTATCAATGCAAAAAAAAGTTTTAAAAAACGGACGTTTTTTTCAGGAGCAGTGATTTTAATAATGCTTAAAGTGAAACAATAAAATTGAAATGTTTCTAAAAATTTCGTACCTAGGGGGGTGTATAGTATGCCTGTAAAGTAGCGCTTGTTTCCTGTGCTTAGAACTGTCCCTGCACAAAATGTAGTTTCTGAAGGAAAAAAGTAATTTAAAATCATTTGTGGCTATAATTAATTGTCAGATACCAGCAATATTGAGAAAAGTCATTCATAAAAAAAGAATGCGTGGGGGTCCCCCCAAATTCAATTACCAGGCCCTTCGGGTCTGGTATGGATATTAAGAGGAACCCTGCGTCAAATTTAAAAAAAAAATGGTGGGGTTCCCCCCCAAATATCCATTCCAGACCCTTCAGGTCTGGTATGGATTCTAAAGGGGAACTCCATCCCAAATAAAAAAAAAAAATGCCGTGGACCCCCACACATTTTTTTTTATGAATGACTTTTCTCTGTATTGCCGGGAGCCGACAATTCATTATAGCCGCGAGTAATTTTAAATTACTTTTTTTCCTTCAGAAATTACACTTTGTGCAGGGAGAGTTCTAAGCATGGGAAACAAGCGCTACTTTACAGGCATACTATACACCCCCCCCCCCCCCAGGTAAGAAATTTAAAGAAATATTTCACTTTTATTGTTTTGTATTGATACATGTCCCCTGGGGCAGGATCCAGGTCCCCAAACACTTTTTATTACAATAACTTGCATATTAGCCTTTAAAATTAGCACTTTAGATTTCAAACGTTCGAGTCCCATAGACTTTAACAGGGTTCTAAAGTTCACACGAACTTGCCGCGAACACCCCAAATAGTTCGCTGTTCGGCGAACAGGCAACGTTCGAATCGAACATGAGTTCTACTCAAACTCGAAGCTCATCCCTAGTTCTTAAATGATAATTGTGCTTAAATGGACATGATTTGGAATTGTGGATACTTGAAGAAATGCAAGTATAGTATGCCTTGTCTTGCAGTTCTAGAGTAGGTCTCCAAGCTCTTCAGCACAAGGTGTCCATATTGAATATATTACAAATAATTGTGGGATGTAAAAAAAAGACCCATCAGGATTCCCCATTAGAGTCCCCCTTACATTAGGGTCCCTATCAAGGCCTCTCTTACAACAGCATCTGCCTTATGAGTCCTCCCCTTACATCAAGTTCCACATCAGAGTCCAACCTTACATCAGAAGCGGAGACTATAGGCAGCCTCTGCTAACCTTAATCCTTAATCACTCCACATATAAGATATACCATTGACTCTAAGTGCAGGACAGATAAAATGTGTAGAGGCCAGACGTGGCCCGAGGGCTGTAGTTTGGAGACCCCTGTTTTAGAGTTAAGACACTGAAAATATAATGGTAGGTGTTTTTCCATAATGCCAAAAGACATACATGTTGGGTCTTGAAGTTATACAGTTGCAGGAAATACAGCTGAAAATTGTAGGTTTACCAAGATAGAGGAAATACAAATATCGTGTGCTCAAAATTATACATGTACTGGGGAAAGGCTAGTGTTATGGAACTTCTGCAGAACAGGAAGACACATCAGTGGGGCCAGCTGGGACCTGTAGTTCCTCAGCAACTTAACATATGTCAATAGAGTATGTTGTGCTGGGTAAACAGTGAATCAATCTCCTTGCTTAGTTGCCAAGTGTCCTGGAATCTGCAAGCGAATGCCTCAAGATCAAAGAGCTTGGGCTCTTATTGCCTTGTGCCCCAGGGAGCCCAACAGCATCAAGCTAGGCTTAGGGTCACAAGGTGCAAAGGTAAGCAGTTGTGATTTGTGAAAGAATTGTACCAAAGTGAGCACTTGTGGAAGATGGGTGCAGGAGGTATAAACATGAGCAGTTGTGGAAAAAGTTTTCATAAGTTGGAGGGATGAGCATCAGTGGTAGAATGGTGCAGATGTGAGCATTTGTGGAAGAGGGATGCAGGGGTGAGCAGTTGTGAAAAAGTGGTGCAGTGGTGAGCATGTGGAAGGGGGATGCAGAGTTGAGTAGCTGTTGAAAGGTGGTGTCCCAGATAGCAAGAATAACTTGCCACAAATTTGTAGAAAAAAGTTGAATTGTAAGTCTTGTTAATTTGCTGCACATTTTCACTGGCAAGTTTTACACTTGCAGAGCACTTGAAGCACAAGTTCTAGTGTTCCACTTTTCCAATTTGTAGAAAGTTTCTGTGGCAAGTCTCTATCAAGAGCAACGTCGCAGTGATAGGTCTACAGCAAGTACTCTGTTAGACTACAGCATGAAAATTCAGCCACAGTGACCCATGCAGAACTTGTAGCAGACTTGCAGAATGTTTGCAAAGAAAGTTTACCTGGAGTCATGAAATGTGGCAAGTCTAGCAATAGCTTAGCAAGTCATTTTCAAACTTGCAGCACAATTGCTTGCTACCTGGGGTAGAGGTGACCAGTATGGGATCAGGGATGTCAAGGTGAGCAGTAATAAAATAGGGGGGCAGAGATGATCAATGGTGGATTAGGGGTGCTGAGGTAAGCAGTGGTGAAGGGGGGTAACAGAAATGAGCAGTGGTAAAAGATGGATGCAGGGGGTGCGGAGGTGAACATTGCTGGAAGAGGGTTTCAGTGGTAAGCAGTGGATGTGCTTAATTTTTCATATACATATATGGTGGTGTACATTACACTTGCTGCACACGTTGTGATTTGCACACTCCTAACCCTTGCACCTGTATGTTACACTGTGCGTTTATCCCACTGCCGCCAACGATAGAGTTTTTTTTTTTTTTTACTGACACCAATGATCGGACCTTATTCACATTCTTTTTATTAAATTCTTAGGTCCTATTTTGTTGAAATAAATAACAAAGCAAAGGTGCAACATTGCAAGAAAAACAAGGATACACCCTATTATTATTGGCCACAACCCCATGAGCCTGGCAGTCACACCATGTTTCTTTTTAACCCTACAGGGCTTATTTACATCAGTGGTGCCCTCTGAAAAGTGATACGCGGTGGGTAGCTTTTAAGGGGTGTTTAACAGGTGGTGAGGAGGCAATATGGCACCTCCTCATTGACTGTTATGACCTAGAAATTCGGCATCATTGTGCTGCAATTGAATTGGGCATTTGTGACATGGCCTATTTAGTTAAATGGTTTATGTTCAACGGTAGTACTGCCCAAAGCCAAAAGGGAAATGGTTTTCGATGCACTGCTATACAAAGCACCACAGCCAATGGCATGTGTACACCCCTGTCTCTTGCCTTTTGCATCTTAAAGCGGAGGTCCGCCCACCGCTGAAAAATTCAAAACCAGCAGCTACACATACTGCAGCTACTGGGTTTTGATAATAGGACACTTACCTGTCCTGGAGTCTAGCAATGTCGGCACCGCAGCTGATGTTTCCATCAGCTGTCGGGTGCTGCCGCTGCCGCTGCCATTGCGGGTAAGTGAACTGGGAGGTGTAGTCTTACGGCTTCACGACAGGAACCCTACTGCACATGCGTGAGGCTCTGCTCCTCTCTCCTACTGGCCCGGCAACAGGGGGAAGAGGGAGAAGCCAAGCTGTGACATCAATAGCCACAGCTGTGGTTCCCAAAAGTGGGAACAGCCCCCCCCCCTTGAGAGGTGCCAATTGTGGTACTGAAGGGGGGATGACAAATGAGCGAAAGTTCCACTTTTAAGTTGAAGTGGTTGGAAGGGAAGTAAAAACATTACTCACCCACGTGTTTTTGCTGCAGGTGTAAATAAGGCCTTGTGGTCTCCCTCCTAATTATTTCCAAATGTTGGCGACCATTTACTTAATGTGTGTCAGACAGTGTGGCAGTACAGTGTGAACGCAGTGTGCATATACCTATATTTACCATCTGTATCAATAACCATGTTACATTGTATACACGGTGTGAGAGTCCGCTCTTCTTTACTACCAAACAGCCTGCAGCCACCCACTTTTCTAACACAAGCCATCTGCAGAGTTCTGCTTCCCTATAGGTTTCCTTGGTTGTATAGTGGGCTGGAAGAGTCCAGGGCAAATCTCTGAAGCATGTAGGAATTATGATAATATGCAAGTGGCAAAATGAAATCCTTAGTTGAAAACTGAGAGGATTCAGATTGGAGCTCCTACAAATCCACTTCAGAATAGCCCAATGTTTTTTTCTCAGACATTCCTGGGTGCTTTTAGCTCTGTGTTTTGGGATATTAACCTGTTGGAGGACCCATGACCTGTGATTGAGACAAAGCTTTACGAAACTGGACAGAAAACTTTGTTTCAGAGTTCAGTATAACCAAGTCTCCTTTTTTTCACAGTAGGTACAGCATTCTTTTTTTTGAACACTTGGACGAAGCATAGATCTATACTAAAAAAAAAAGTGTGAAAAATGGGGCAGGCTTGGTGGACCACTTGATTATTATTTTGCCATCCCTTTTTTTTTTTTGCTTTCATGTTTCTATGTTTAGTCTTTCCATTTGTGAATAGGGATGAACTGGCAGTTTAGTCCGAACTCAGGTTCAGGCCAGGTTCAGGGCTGGTGTTCAGCTGAGTCGAACCTCTAGGGGAAGTGGAAAGTGATACATTTAGCAGCTATATTACCTAACTGACGGCTCCTCTCTGACAGGGGAAAGATGGCCTTAAAAAGCTGAACTAACATCACCAGGTTATGGGGCATGTGTCTGCTTAGCCTTGCCCTAGACCAGGACCATGAGGAGGGGAAAAGAAAAAAAGGGGACCTAGACATTTACCACCTCCTGCCCGGTCTATTATAAGAATATGGCTGGGAGCTTCCTTATCCTAGACCAGTGGAAGTGATCCAGTGAATACAGTGGAAGACATATCGTTGTATCAGGCTGACCCTGTCGTAGCGATCACATGTCAGCTGTACACAATGGTTTTCATTCATAGTCATTTATTGTGTACTATTGTGATCTCTGTGATTGGTCATAGTGATCAGATGGTACAGGGCTGATCACAGCTATCTCAAAAATATACAATGAATGGCTATTAATGAATTGATGTCATACATAAAAATGATTGCTAATAACAGTGACCATCACTATAATAAGCAATCATAGTGTAAAAAAAATAATTGTAAAAAAAAAGTAATCTTTTTTATGTTTACATACTGTCACCAGTCAGTGTCCTCAATCCCCACCACACCAGTCAGATGTTGATGATGTACTGCTTTAAATCCAGTATGTAAAAAAGAAAGAATTATGGAAAAAAATACTTAATAAAACTCAATCTAAATTTTATTTGGGTACAGTGTTGCATGACTAACCATTCAAAGTGTGACAGTGTTGAAATAAAAAATTGCCCTGGGTAGCAAGAGGGTGAAAGTGTCCGGTATTCAGGGCTTTTTTTCAGCCGGAAAGTGTCCTGGAACGCCGTTCCGGTACCTCTGACAACCCTCTCCTCTCTAACCTTTCATTTAACATAGAAGCCAGGAGAGGGAGCACTCACTTCCTCAACCCGCTAATGTGTACTAGTGATGGGCACCCAGACTTCTGCCTCAAGACCTGTCAGTTCCTCGGGTCCTGGCGCTGCAACTGCAGCTACCTGTGTTGTTTTTGAAGTGCAGTTTCTGTCCCCACCTGCCGCCGCAAGCTGAGTAAAGACTCCGCCTCCTTGGCTCTGTGCTGCTGTTCCCTGGTCAGACTGCACTCTGCTGAAGAAGGAAAAAAAAAACATGCGTTCCGTAAAGAGAAGTCTTTCCTTCAGAGGTGAGAGAATCATGAATGAAAAAGAGAGAAGAGCTGAAAAAGTGTGTGTGTGGGTAGATTTTAGCAGAGAGGAGAGTTGGAAAAGTGTGTCTGTGTGTGTGTGTGTGTGGAGAGCATAAGCAGAGAGGGGAGCTGGAAAAGTGTGTGTGTGTGTGTGTGTGTGGGGGGGGGGGGGGGGTTAACAGAAAGGAGAGCTGGAAAGGTGTGTGGGGGATCTTAGCAGAGATGAGAGCTGGGGGAGGGGGGTTGTGCAGGGAGGTTAACTGGGAAAGGGGGAGATATGTGCAGTGGTGAGATCTGCATGAAGCAGGTTGTGCAAAATAAAAACTGTGGAGGGGGAGCAAGTTGTGCATAGGTCAGAGCTGTGGGGGGATGGGGAGAGGTGGCAGGTTATGCAGAGGTGAGAGCTGTGGGGGAAGCTGGGGTGCAGAGGCAGAAAATAGGGGGTGGCAGAAGTAAGAGCTGTGGATCGGGACGAGTTTTAGTTGGGGGTGCAGAAGTCAAAAGTGGAAGGGGCGCACAGTTAATATGTATGGGGTGCAGAGTAATGCAAGGCTTTCTCCCTGGTGTGGAGAAAGCCTCTTGAGGGGGCGAGCAGGAGTGTCAGGACACTCTCTACTTTGCAAATAGAGAAAGGAGCTGTGTGTTAGTGGGCATCCTGACACTCCTGCCCGCCCCCTACCCCCCTCAAGAGGCTTTCTCCACACCATGGAGAAAGCCTTGCATTACTGTGTGGAGGTTTAAACAGAAGAACATGAAGTGAGGATTTCTCAGAAGAAAAAAGGACATTTAAAAGCAAAATCGAAGGATGAGGTAAGTGAAGGAGGACTGCACTAAGGTAAAGGCAGCTATTTAGGGATTTTTTTTTTTACCTTTACAACCCCTTTAACCTTTTACCCTTATTTGGCGCCAATGTACTTCTGTCCAGGGGAGGGCTGGCAGGGGGGCCAGGGTGGAAATCTCCCCCCTGGCTGGTGACACTATTCACAGCCACGGCCTGCCACTACCAAATGCTGTTTTTGCAGAGCAGGAATATGCCTGCTGGAGCTCTGTTTAACACAGGTTACGGTCGCTGCTCACCTCCCACTGTTCAGTCGTGCCTGTGTCAGCTCCGAGGTAGATGGCTGCAGAGCTGAGCTATGTCTCATCTCACACATAGCTCAGCCTCAGTGCACACCAGCGCTGACATCCCCTTCTCTCTCTGCACAGACACAAGGACTCTGATGTAAGGGGAGGCTATGTGTGGACTCTGATGTAAGGGGGGCCTCTGTGTGGACTCTGATGTAAGGGGGGGTCTCTGTGCAGACTCTGATGTAAGGGGGGCCTCTGCATGGACTCTGATGTTAGGGGGGGCCTCTGTGCTGACTCTGATGTACGGGGGGGCCTCTGTGCGGACTCTAATGTAAGGGGGGCCTCCGGGGGGACTCTGATGTAAGGGGGGTCTCTGTGTGGACTCTGATCTAAGGGGGGCCTCTGTGTGGACTCTGATGTAAGGGGGGCCTCTGATCGTACTCTGATGTAAGGGGGCCTCTGTGTGGACTCTGATGTAAGGGGGGCCTCTGTGTAGACTCTGATGTAAGGGGGGCCTCTGTGCAGACTCTAATGTAAGGGGGGCCTCTGTGCGGACTCTGATGTAAGGGGGGCCTCTGTACGGACTCTGATGTAAGGGGGGGCCTCTGTCCAGACTCTTGTGATCATGAAAAATCTTAGACTGTTTTCCTCGATCCATCACTTTTCCACGCTCTATGGGCCACTTGACTGGACTTGCCCCCCAGGCCTAAGGCTGCCAGCCCTCCCCTGCTTCTGTCCTCTAAGGTAGGTGTGACTAAGGGTAAGGTTGGGGTGTGGTTGGGGGCGTGGTTGACTGTCATTCATCAAAAAGCAGTCTCTGCGAACCCTCATTGCTTTCTTAAATTTTTCAGCCACCGATGAGGAAATCGGTTATATAAATGTTTTTTTTTTTTTTTCAATATAAAGAAATATCAAATATGTCCCTTTAATTCATCAGGAAAGTGTTGCTATTATTATTAGTTTTTTAATTCAAAAGTCAGATTTAAAAAATATTTAATCAACAAGAAAAAAAAAAAACTTTCAGCCAATACTGCACGGCAAATTTTTGTAATCCCTATACGTACTATCACCGGCGAGGGAGGTAGCTGTTCCAGCTGGGGAAGTGAGCGAGCAAGTGGAGGGTGAGATCTGCTGGGTGTTCTGTGTCCGCCGTGACTGCAATAACCTAACCTCTTACTGCAAGTCTCCTTTATTAGAGAACTTTTTTGATTGAAGTGTCTGTGTGAATTTTATAACATGTGAGTACAATGAGTGAGGATTTGTGAGAACTTTTTAATAAATTGGTTTTACATACTTCACCATTGGAAGTATTTTATTTATTTTTTCTTGGGGATTTGATTGATTTGTGATCACTGTTGGAATTGTCTCAACTCGATCAACTCGGGTGGGTTATCAAGCTATTGTGCCGAACATGTGAATGTGAGGCATATTGTTTTTGGTGAGTTTTTTCCTTTGGGAGTGGATTCACAAGCACATAAGGTGTGGTGGAAAGTTTGTATCAATATTTCTTGAAGAAAGATACCATTCATTGATCAATAACTGCTTAATCACTTGAAGACTGGTATGATTGATGGACACTTTTATATTAATTAATTTTCTTTTCAACTTTCTTTATATGTTTATGGATCATTCACATGCACTATTAATTCACCGTCTCTTGTTAATTTTTATGTGCAAATGTTTATGTGTTTATTTATGTTATTTTAATATAATCACTTTACTAGTACTTTTTCTATGAAACAGAGTGCTACTATTTTTTTCACTAAAGATTCACTAAATACTATTAAGATGGTTACAGTTATAAAGCTTAGGTTCAATGAAACAGAAGACAGTCTCATTCAATATCTTGAGTCTATTGTACAGTGCATAATTGAATTGCACCTTCTAATTCTCCCATTAAATGCTTTATGAAAAACACCTTCTAACGTGTCACCTTAATCTTCCTTTTTTTCAAGCAAGGCAGGGGGAAGATTAACCTAGCCTCCATTTTATCTGTGTCCGACACAATGACTGTCCCTATCGTATGAAACAAATGAAGAGAGATTTTAATTCAATCCATAAATTCAATTTTCAGGATTTTAATGAAGGAAAACTATGAAGCTTTAGTTATTAAACTTTCATTAGATGTCAGTATAAAAAGATTGTAGTCATTTTTATCTTTTTTGTTTGTATAGTTTAAATTTAGCATACTTTTTTCCAATTAAGAACTATAGTAAAGCAGTTCAATTTAGAAAGTACCTTCGGGCTACAATAGATTTTTTATTTTTTTATGTAAATATGTTTTTTTTTTATTGGTAATATACGAATCCAAGAATGTTCATAAAATTGTTACTCGGTTGGCATGAACTTCACAGACTGTTCTTATTTTGGTTGGGTCAATGAACAATACTATAGCAATGTCTGTGTATGCAATGTTTTAAACATGGCCACTTTATCCCAGTCTACTTAACAGATAAAATAAGGTTGTTGCCATGCCTTACATTCCAATTAATACTGATGTCTATTGACAGCGAAAAATGTCAGCTATTTTTGAAAAAAGTAACAAAGTCTTTTTTGGAAAATGAGCAGACTGCACAGATCATTAGGTTTTAATCTACCATTGACTCTTATCTTTCTGTTTGCTTTTCTTGCCTACACTTTCCACATCTTTCCTGTCTCGGGTCATTAACTTTCTTTGTAGATGTCATGCTGGATGCTCCACCTCTTCCTGAGACTTTCAAAACTTAAAATGTAACGCTCCACCATGTCACCCTTGACATTTGTTTGAAGCTGAAAATGCAGGCTATTGCTTTTCATTGCTGTAGTCTGTACCATGTTTAATATTCATTTGAAAACAGATTTATGGTTACGCTATTGCACATTGTCTTTTTGTCGCCGGAGACTAAAACATTGCTTAAAGCCCAAGTGAATTATTAGTTTAAATGACATGAATATAGTCCAAGTGCATTAAAACATATGGGGCCAGATTCAGGATGGCGAGCGGATCTTTGCGGCGGCGTAGCGTTACCTATTTACGTTACGCCGCCGTAACTTTACACGCAAGTTGCGGCGGCGTAGCGTAAATTGGGCGGCCTAAGTCAAAATAGGCGGGTAGGGGGCATCTCCTATTTAAATTAGGCGCGTTTACGCGCCGATTGTACTGCGCATGCGCCGGCCATAGAAAAAAAAACAGTGCGCATGCTCCAAATCTCGTCGCTACTTGTCAATGAAAGCGACGTAAACGTAACTTACGCCAGCCCATTCTGAATCGACTTACGCAAACGACGTAACTTACGTCCAATACGACGAGGTCACGACGTCCAAACTTAACATAGGATGCGCCTGCTTTGGGCAGCTTTATCTTTACGCCTGGAAAACCCTTACGTAAACAGCGTAAAGTGACTGCCTCGGGCCCGCGTATGTTCGGCGTATTGGCGTATATCGCTGATTTACATATTCTTGGCGTAAATTTGCGAGAACGCCCCCCGGCGGCCATCTTAAAACTGCTTTTAAGATCCGACGGTGTAATACAATTACGCCTGTCGGATCTTTGCAGCAAACCGGCGTATCTTGTTTTCTGCATACAGAAAACAGATAAGCCGGAGCAAAGTGTGAGTTATGCCGGCGTATCACTGATACGCAGGCATAACTCTACCTGAATTTGGCCCATGGTGTGCAATGTCCTTAAAGTGTTACTAAACCCACAACAGTACAATCAGTCTGTATATGCAGTAATGCATGCTTGGTACACTCATTGTGTACTGTGTAACACACCTGTTTGATCCTGTCATCTCTGATCCTCCCCTTCTTCCATTAAATGTTTTACACTGTGGTCCCAAAAAGTTGCAAATAAATAACCGACAGCAACTTCACGCCAATGACAAGGGCTGAGAAGCATTACAAGCCTCACCTGACATGAGTGCTTGGTAATTCTGGGGTAATCCTCGTCACATTCCCAAAGATCGAAACACCTTGAATATCTCTCAAAATGAGACACATCGCATATTTGTTATCAAACCTTCTGTGCAAAATGTTACACTTGCTCATAGTCCCACTTACATTTTTTTGCACGTTATTTAGCAGACAACATTACATGTGCAGAAAACCCTGAATTTTGGCATAACATACTTTTCATTGTCTGTAGAACACCTGCTGGAAATCTATGTGTTACATTACAATGTAGAGAAATGTGCAATAAAATTCTGCACATGTCCATGAATCTACACAGTGGGGAATGAAAATGCTATTAATTTAATGCGTGTCTGTTAGGCTACAAACATGTCTGATCATAGTGTCGTCCACCAATTAAATCACAGTGGTAGCCTGACAAGAGCGAATGATGAAAGTGCTAGGATAGCTGTAGCTATTTTAATCCCTGGAATAAGATACAGACTCAGAGTGTGATGTTATCCCCAGATCAGCAGGATGTTGTATTCCCAGTAGAGTGTGAGAACAAATCTGCACTCTGTTGAGGCAGATGTGGCTATGAATGATTTGGCTGCTTAGCCTTTCTTTATATACAATCACTACATAAAAACTTCCATAATACAACTGGTATTGTGCAAAGTGCAGATGTGCAAGTCAGGTCAAACAAATGCATGACTTTGGATAAAATTCACTCCAACACAGATGGAAAACAGTCTTCTGCTTAAAAGAGAAACTATAGCCATTTCTGTATGTATATGTAATGCTATTATTGTAATTTTTACCCCTAAGGCCACTTTCACACTGAGGTGCTTTACAGGCGTTTTAGCTGTAAAAATAGCGTCTGCAAAGCACCTGTAACGCACCTCTCCTGTCACTCCAGTGTGAAAGCTTTTAGACTGGAACGGTGCTCTTGCCGACGGCCTCACTGCCCCAGTGTGAAAGTAGCCTAAATACCATTTTACTTTCACATACAGTAGTAGTAGGCTCTTCCTGAAGACGTAATCATGAAACGTATGGCGAGGCGGTACCTGGTCACGCTATCCTATGCAGTATCCGGTCCTCATTCACAGCATGACTTGAGTGTAATGTTTTGGGGTAACAGTTAAATTGATGGGTTTAGTTCTGCTTTAAGTGACAGTTCACACCAAAACGCGTTGTGAGAAACCTGCATTCCGTTGGCATTTCCCGCACTGTGTTCCAAACGCACTGGGTGTGTGGTCTGCTGCGGGTGTCAATAGATTCCTAACAATGCCCCAAACGCAGATTACAAACACAGTGCATTTGCCTATACCGGATTACATGGTACTGCAGTTCCATGCAATCTGGTTGCAGTGTGCTTTTAAAAGTAGTGAATGTGTTCCATTTCATGTGAAACAGTGTGATTTCAGCCCGTTCAAATGAATGGGCTGAAAATCGCATCACACTGAACAGTGTTTGCACATGTACATGGAGCATGTTCCTGTGTGATTCATGATATGAACTGGCACTAAAAAGGTAAACTTTAACAATTTTTTGGTTTTAGACTGCATATAGAAAGAAAAATAATCTGGGAGGACACAGGATACCTGTATATTTTGAATAAATGAATGAATGACTTGTATAGCGCAACGCATGCGAACTGAATCGCCTCTGGGCGCTTTTTCCAGCCAGTGTCTGCTTGGCTGGTGCGGTCATTTTTACCCCGTAGGATCTTGAGAGGTCTTTTCAGAAGACAGACTCCAATATTCAGTAATAATTTTTTCTCTGTCAGGCCTACCTGCTCTTGCAGGCTTTGCTGAGGGGAATAACCTTGCAGGATTGTGGTTCCTTTTGTATCCTTCAAGTGGTATCTTGATCATGTATGTTCCAAGGCAGGAAAGTTGAGAAGGTTCATGTGTGGACAGTTGTACCTTCTTAAAACCCACATTGTCCATTATATATGTAGTGGTGCCTTCTCGGGGACTGCTGATTATTGTGATCTGTCTCTCACACCCTCAAACATAAAACCAGCTTCGAACTTTGATTTTATTGAGGGGTATTAAGCTTGGATGGGGTAAGGGAGTATGGGATGCCCACTTGATTGGAGCACAATAAACATGGGGCTCAACCTATATACACTCTCTGTATATACACCTCCACACTTCTGCTCCAGCACAACTCTTGCTTGCAGACTATCTCTCCTTAACACCTCCAGCACCTAACTTTCTTGCACTTCCAGGACCAGCTAGCACTGATTTGCAGGCCTGACACTGGCTCAGCCAGGCCTAAATTGAATGCTCTACCCAGGCAGGGACCGCAGGCCCCTTTTGTGTAGCAAAAATGTACAAAGTCCCAGTGCTAGCTGTCCTCGTGGCTACTGCTCCCAGTACCACCTCTTCAGGCACTGCCAGCTCTCCTGGTTGCAGCTGCCTCTCCCCACTGCCCGTGCCACCACAGTCCACTCCACAGCTCTGCAGACTGCAATCTCACAGTCTTCTCAGGCGTGCGTCCCCAGTCCTCTCCTGGCTGTGTGTCACTCACCAGCCCCACTGGGTCATATTCATCCTGCGCATGCTCCTCATATCCCCATTCATTCCTATTAGAAGCCTCCAGATATCTTGTGAGGTACAGCTCTTACCATCTTCCCATAGAAAATGTGCACCCAAGGTCCACATATTGGGCCAGATTCAGGTAGATGAGAGTATCTTTCCTCTGGAGTAACGCTTCTCATTTACGTTACTCTGAAGACCCTTTCAGCGCAAGTCCTGTAATTCACATAGCAGTTGCGCGTAAACTTGCGCCAGAGTAACGATAATGCGCTGGCGTAACCCGACGCAAGTGGAAGTGGGTGTGATCATATGTAAATGATGGGCGGAGCCCGGCGCAGAGGCTTACGTTCAGCGCATCATCCACGGAGCATGCGCAGTGAGTGCGGCTCCACTCGCCCCCTTGTGCGCATGCTCACAACTTCCGTCGGCACCACTTCCTGGGAAACGTCAGCGCAATGCGTTCCGCTGGGCACTTAAAAGCGCTGGCGGAAACGCCATTCCGGCGCAAAAGTAGTTCCGTTTCCCCCCACCCCAGGGAAGATACTTTTGCACTGTAATGGCTGCTCCCGCTACCCCCAGAGAGAGGAGGAACCTCAACTTTAATACCCAGGAGGTCTCAGTGATTATCTCGGCTATGGAGACGGAGAATGAATTTCTCCATGGCAAAAAAAGCCGGAAGACCAGCCGGGAGAGGAAGCAGGGCATCCTGGAGTCCATTGCTGCCAGGGTCAATGTCCTGGGCTACTCCACCCGGACTGCTGGGGACATACAAAAGAAAATAAATGACCTGCGGCGCAAGGTGAGGGACAAGGTGGCCTCCATCAGGAGGTATGAGAGGGGCACAGGTGGTGGTCCCCCATGTCCTGTCACCCTGACCGCAGAGGAGGAGGTGGTTGCTCGCTGCCTGGAGAGGGAGCAGGTGGAGGGGGTCGCAGGCTATGACTCCGTGGAGGAAGGCACAAGGACAGGTAAGTGTTTTATAATCCCCTATTTGTTGTTTTGCATTTGGGGGGGGGGGACATGTGCCAAGTGTGTGGGACCACCAACATGTGTCTGCTTTGTGTCATCCACAGATGACGGAGCTGGGCCATCATCTGTCAGCCTGCATTCCACCCCATCCCCCCCACGCCATCATGTGCCCGAGCCACTGGGTGGTGAAGAGGTTGTGGAGGAGGAGAGTGGCCACACCACACCTGCCGAGGTGGTTGTGGAGGATCCTGCTGTGGCAGAGCAGGACTTTTCTTTGGTTTTGTCTGTCTCCTCCCCTTCTCCTGGCCCGTCTGTCATCCCCTCCCCCATCCTTGGAAGCCCCTCAAGGGCGACTCCTTCCACCCGAGGACATCCATCTTCTGGCCCCAGGAAGGCGACCCAGAAGACCAGGGGGGTGTCTGATGGTGTCCAGGACCAGTTGGCGAGGGATCACGCCAGGCAGACGGAACAGATGGGGGCCATAGCGGTGCACTTGGAGAAAGTGGCTGACAGCCTGGGCTCCGTTGCCAACCTCAGCAACGCAGTGCAGGATGTCAGCTCTAATTGCGCTGCAGTGGTCACCACTTTGGGGGAGGTGCAGGGGGATATCCAGCACCTCACTGCAGCCGTCCAGGCCAACACTGCTGCCATCCATGGGAACAGTGCTGCCATCCGGGAGCAGGGAGGCTGAGTCGGCGGGCCCAGCATTACCAGGTGACCCGTCAGCTCCGGATGCAGGCCCAGACGAACAATTACCTTGGACGGATAGCCAGGGCCTTGGAGGGCACGCAGGCCACACCTGCCAGGAGTGGCCCACCTGGGGATCAGCCACCTCCAGATGCCCCCCCACCCCCACCCACTCCATCCAGGCAGCTGCGGAGCCAGAGAGGGGCCCCCAGAAGAAGCCCCCGGCATCCCCGATGAGGCCTTTTATTTTTTCTGGTTTTATCTTATTGTTTTTGACATACTCAGGTCATGAGTTTATTTTTTATTTTTCTCAGGTTATGAGATTATTTTTCTTTTAAGGATCAGGATATGATATTTCTAATTTCTTTTTGTACTGCACACGGTCAGGAGTGCAGGGGACAGTGTGAATGGTGTGTGAATGTGAGAGGGTGGCACTCCTGAAAGTAAGGGGTGTCACCCTCGGCCGTGGTGGTGAAGTGAACCCCACGGCTGAATGAATGATGTGTGAAAGGTGTGTGAATGGACAGTGACATCATTGGGGCCTTGACGCTGGCGTTACTGCTCCCAACTCCTACATGCTGGACTTGGGCTAATCCAATGCGATGTGCATGTGGTGTGTGTGATCTAGGGACATCAGTGGTGTACACGCGTGCATTGTCTGTGTTATTAATGTTTTGGTTTAGTGTCCAAAGATGCCTACGGCGAGGACCCTCCTGACTGCTCTTCCATCAGCAGACTGGGTGTCCTCTGGCAGGTGGGGACTGTGTGGGTCGGGGGTCAGGTCATCACGTATGTCAATATGCAGGCCTTTTTTCATAGCAAAGTTATGTAGTATGCAACATGCACCGATGATCTGACACACAAAGGTAGGGGAATACAATAGGGCCCCCCCAGACTTATCCAGGCATCGGAAACGGGACTTCAGGAGCCCAAATGTTTGCTCAACCACTGCACGGGTTTTGATGTGTGCTTCATTGTATTTTCTCTCTCCTCTGGTTTGGGGGTTCCGGAAAGGAGTCATTAGATGGGGTCCCAATGCATATGCAGAGTCACCTGTAAGGTAAAAGACAGGAGAATGTTAGTCATGCATGTGCGATTTCTGTTGTGCATCACGGGAGGGGATAGTCATGCCTGACTCCCATGTCACTCACCAACCAGCCAGCTGTCCCCATACATGTTCTGGTTAAATTCTGCTGGGATGGGGCTCTGACGGTATATGAAACTGTCATGGCTGGACCCGGGATGTTTGGCACGGACGTGCCATATGAGGCGTTGGGCATCAGCTATCACCTGTACGTTGATGGAGTGCCAATGCTTCCGATTGCGGTATATGTGCTCTGTGGCACTGGGGGGCTGTAGGGCCACATGTGTGCAATCAATGGCCCCCACAGTGCGTGGGAATCTGGCAATGTTGTAGAAATCTGTCATTGCCTTCTGCCGTAGCTCCTCAGTGGTTGGTCTGATGAACTGGTTGGACATGCGTCTGAGGATTGCAGGGACAACCTGGTGCACACATCTGCTTATGGAGGATTGTGACATCCCAGCCACCACTCCACTTGTACGCTGGAATGATCCAGTTGCAAGGAAATGAAGTGTTGCCAGGACCTTCACCAGTGGCTGCACTGCTTGTGATCGGTGTGTTGGGCTGGTGATGTCATCCTGCAGGGTTGTGGTTAGTTCAAGTATTGCATCTGGGCTGAATCTGAAGAGGCGATACACCTCCTCATCCCCCATGCCAAAGAGGCTCATACGTGTGCGGTATATCCTCTCACGTGCCCGCCTTCTTGGTTCCAGGGGACCCATCAGTAGTTCTAGGACCACGAGTGCCCCTGGCATGTTGGCACACAGAGGTGTTGTCCTTGCAAGTGGGGGTGCTCAGCTAGCTCCTATCGTCGGTAACGCTGCTGTAGCTGCTCTCCTGCTGACCTGTGACCGTCTGGAGTAAAGATAAAGCAGCCTTTTGTAGAAATAACTTTGCGCCGGACGGATCAGATACGCGCGGCGCATGTAGCCAGCGTATGGTGCTAATCCGTTCGTGAATTGTGAAAAATCCCTCATTTGCATATTTGCAGGGGAAATCAATGGGCGCGACTGATGCGCCCAGCGAAAATAAACGCTGACGATACTCTGGCGTCGGAACGTTCCGCCGGTCGCAAATGAGCCGTTATTGGGCGCATCTAGTTTGGTGGGTACGGGCACATAGAAACGTTGGCGCATCAGCACAGTTACGCGGCGCATATCCAAATACTCCAGCGCAAGTGTTCGTGAATCTGGCCCATTGTTATTATTCAGATTCAGCTGGAAAAGTGTGTGAATCCTGGGTAAACATTAAAAAATAGACCCCGTAAAGTTCATTATTAACCTATTTCATAAGTAATAAAATCCACTTAGTTATAAGGTAATGGATGTAGCACATAATTTATTGATACAAAATTGTTATAAAAACACTACAATGAAGAAATTTAAAGAACATATATGGTTAATAAACAGAACTACAAAGGAAAGCAGATGTGACTAATGCTCATTGCTATTCATATTCATGGGTCTCTTCTAAAACAACCACTCACACAGGATTTAGAAAGAAGACTTGGGGTTCACATTTTTCCTGGCAACAAGCTATTACAGACTGGAAAATGTATGTTATGAAAATAAACACTGACAATGCATGCACACGTATATTATTATATTGAGGTTTATTTTGTTTATGTATGACTGATTGCATATTGTTCTAGTTGTATTGTTTATCAAAGCTACAAGGCTGCACTGTGCATTACTTTAGCGTTTTCCTCTACAGGTCTTTTAAATTATTTAAAAGATCTATTGGCCACAGTCCAGGTCTATAAAAGTTCAAAATAGCTTTTATACTTGTTTAAAAAATATATAAAAATTCTATACTTTGCTAACCAATCGTGTGTGGGCCCCAACGGTCAGTTATCCTTCGGTCAAAAAAAAGAGAACTTGCTTTAAAATGTAATCGATGGACGCCTAAGCGATAGGTCAAAACCGATCGTTAGTATGCAAAAGCATCAGTTAAAAAGCCACGCATGCTCAGAATCAAGTCGACGCATGCTTGGAAGCATTGAACTTCATTTTTTCTGCACGACGATGTGTTTTACGTCACCGCGTTCTGATATGATCGTTTTTTTAACCGATGGTGTGTAGGCACATAAGACCATCAGTCAGCTTCATCGGTTAACAGATAAAAACGGTCCTTCAGACCGTTCTTATTGGATGGACTGATCGTGTGTACGCGGCCTAAGAGAGCTTAAAATCAGTAAAGGTTCAGAATGTAGCCAAATGACTGAAACCAAATGAATCAAAGCAAGTAAACTCTAAAGTGACTCTAATGCCGCGTACACACGAGTAAACAAATCCGATGAAAACGATCCGACAGACCGTTTTCATCGGACATGTCTGCTGGGCTATTTTGGTTTGATCTGTGTACACACGATCAAACCAAAATCCCCACGGACAGACAGCGTGGTGACGCGGTGGTGACGTTGATGCCGCCACGTCACCGAACCAGGAAGTAAAATACTTCCACCCATGCGTCGAATCCATTCAACGCATGCGGGGGATTTTTTGTCCGCTGGTTAGGCGTACTAACCAGCGGACATGTCGGACAGACGGCTTTCCAGCAGACAAGTTTTAAAGCATGCTTTAAAACTTTTGTCTGCTGGAAACTGTCTGCTAGCCCGTACAGACGATCGAATCTGTCTGCTGAAACTGGTCTGCGGACCAGTTTCAGCAGATATATTCGATCGTGTGTACGCGGCCTAACAGGTGAAGAGAGGTAGACCAGAATAGCTTATCGCCTAAACACTAGTATCCACTAGTGGCAAAATTAATGTATTCTGAACCATAATGGATTAGACTCTCAGATACACAAGTACAGTAGGTCAGACAACCCCTTTTTTTAATCACTAGCAGGCCAACCTCTTGTAGGGTTCTGACAACCCCTCTGTGTCCTTGAAAAGAATCTCTGTCTTGAGAAAGAGTGTGAGGATCCAACCAGCATATATGTAAGCTGCATAATGTTTTGATCCATGGAGAAACGGAGGTAAGTCATAAAAGAGACAGCTCTGGGAAGTTGGGAATAGGCAAGTCTCTAAGCAAAAATGTCTTAAAATCTCATATGCTGGAATTGAAATTGCCATTCCATCAAACAGTAATGCCGCGTACACACGATCACTTTTTGCGATGAAAAAAAACGACGTTTTTTAAAACGTCATTTAAATTGATTGTGTGTGGGCAAAACGTCGTTTTTTGTCTTAAAAAAAACGACAAAAAAAAATTCCAACGTGCTTGAATTTTTTGTGTCGTTTTTCAAAACGTCGTTTTTTGTGTCATAAAAAATGATCGTGTGTGGGCAAACCGCGCGTGCTCAGAAGCAATTTCTGAGATGGGAGAGCTCGTTCTGGTAAAACTACTGTTTAGAATGGATTAAGCACATTCGTTATTTTAAATCTAATGAAGAAAACAATGCGCTGTATTTGCCACAATGCTTTTTAAACCATTTCCAAGCTACCCTGGTTTAATTTACCCACAAGGAGGTTGTTGTTCCTTGTTTAATGTCGTTTTAATTTTTAAAATGTGTCTGCCTACTCACTATAACAATCTCTATATTTGTTTGTAAAAAATACACATGGTCAAAATTTGCAAACCAACCAAAATATACCTTTATTCAGGTTGAAAAGGTAAATAAATAAAAAGTACAACCATCTGGCAATCCAAAAGCAAAACCAAATAAAAACAAAGAAGCCTGGATAAAAACAAAGGAGACCCTGCCTGAAGCTGTAAACACAAGGGTCCACCAAGAAAACAATGAAGGCTGTGAAGGCCAAAAAAAATTCGCTTCCGGGCACCATCTCCTCACTTCTTCCTCCCTGCAGTCTTCCCTGCAGTCTTCCCTGCAGTCTTCCCTGCAGTCTTCCCTGCAGCCTTCCCTGCAGGCCGAGTCCTCAGGGGTTGTGTTCCTGGAGCCGACGTGCCAGGAGCCAGAGCAGGCTCAGGAAGAGGAGGAGCAGGAGAAGGAGCAGAAGCAGGGGCAGGAGATGGAGCAGGACCAGGAAGCGCAGTAAGGACAGGAGTGCGAATCAGCCCAATGCCAATATCGTCATTGAGCTGTCCCAGTGTGGCCATGCTCATGACCTGGAACATAAGGGATTCGCAGCGCACACGCTGGCCCAGCTCAAGATTTTTAAGCTTGGCAGCGATCAGCGCTGCGAATCCCTCTTCCTCACTGGGCTGCTCTCTGATGGCCAAAGTTGCTTCACGGAGCATGGCCTGGGTCTCCTCCTCCATCTGCATGAGCCTTCTGGCCCTTTTTGCTGGGTTCCGGATAGGAGGGATTTGGGAGATACAATCACGCTGGCGTGACTCCTGTCTCCCACTGGGGCCTGCCTCCTCCTGGCTCCCAGTGGGGCCTGCCTCCCCCTGGCTCACTGCATGGCCTGCCTCCCCCTGGCTCACTGCGTGGCCTGCCTCCCCCTGGCTCACTGCGTGGCCTGCCTCCCCCTGGCTCACTGCGTGGCCTGCCTCCTCCTGGCTCACTGCGTGGCCTGCCTCCTCCTGGCTCCTAGTGGGGCCTGCCTCTTCCTGGCTCCCTGCGTGGCCTGCCTCCCCCTGGCTCACTGCGTGGCCTGCCTCCCCCTGGCTCACTGCGTGGCCTGCCTCCCCCTGGCTCACTGCGTGGCCTGCCTCCCCCTGGCTCACTGCGTGGCCTGCCTCCTCCTGGCTCACTGCGTGGCCTGCCTCCTCCTGGCTTTGCTCTGCCTGTGTATAATAAAAAAGGGACATATTTTATTTTTTGGCTTCATTCATCACACACATTTCTAATTTAATGACATATCATAATTGAATGCTAAAATATATTTATCACAGGCCCTCCATCCCTAATTCTGTGGCCCCTTACACAGCTTTAGATATGTGCCCCCTGGAGCTGGGGGCGGGGGGGGGGGGGGTTGATGTTGACTGAAATTCCAAAGTAGGGGGCCTTTACCCAACCGTTTTTTTACTTTAGGGTGGACAAAATGTTAATGGGCAAAAAAGGGTGTTTAACATCTGCGGCCACTGTATGGTGTACCTAATGGCGTACAAGAAAATGACACACATTCGTTATGACCTCTGCATTTATGTATCTTGTCCCCATTCTGTTTTGCCACTATTGCTTAGTGATATGTTCCAAATTTTTTGGCCGATCATTTATACAATTTCGATCACTTGTAACATAAATTACTCATTATTATACTTTGCATTACAAAAATGAATCTGAAAATGCAATACCTGGCTCCATGGGTCACAATCTGGCTCCTCCATGAACTCAGGCTCTTCCTCTGAGCTTGCATGCTCTTGCCTGCAGGGAACACTGGAGGGCTGACTGCAGGGAACACTGGACTGCCTCCTTGGGGGAAGGGTAGACATGGATGGCCTGGACTCTATGTGATCATCCAGGAACTGCAGCTGACCATAATACCACAGGTTAGGCTTGTAGACGCTGTCAGCTGCAGCCCCAGATCTCATTGAGGCCAGGACTTGTGACCGTTGGGTCCTGTAGGTGCCCCGAAGCGAATTTATTTTAGCCTTAACAGTCTCCAATGTAGCGTTGGGGACCCTTGTTTTTACATATTCAAGCAGGGCCTCCTTTTCTTTCTTCCGGGCATCTTTGTTTTTATTAATTTTGCTTTTGGATTGCCAGAGAATTGGATGTTCCTTCCATCTCTGGATGAATTCGGTCAAAAATTCGGGATCCTTAAAGGCCTCCATTATTTCTGCATGTACAAAACAAAAAACAAAGCCTAGTGTCAGTCAAGCCACTACTACTAATTAGCTTTTAAACACCATGGGGGTTATTTATGAAAGGAAAATACACTCTGCATTTCAATTGCACTGAAAGTGCACTTGGAAGTGCAATCGTTGTATAAATCTGAGAGGGGTAGATCAGAAATGAGGGGAAGCTCTGCTGATTTTATCAGCCAATGATGTGCATGCTAAAATGCTATTTCTAAATTTATCCTTGCATGTCCTCCTCAAGATCTCCAGCGACTGCATTTCCAAGTGCACTTGTAGTGCAAAGTGTCTTTTCCTTTAAGTAAATCACCCCCCATATCTTCTAGCCCACACAATCATCCACTGTTAGGTCATCCACCTAATATTTGTAATGTTCCGCAGGTTGTGAACGGCGCTTGCAATGAACCCCCCATATCTTCTAGCCCACACAATCATCCACTGTTCCCTAATATTTGTAATGTCCATAATCCAGATACATACCGTCTTATGATCCAATCGTCTCTTCCGCCTTGTTCCGCAGGTTGTGAACGGCGCTTGCAATGACGTGGATCCCTTTAAACGGCGCGAACGTGTAACGCGATGCACGAGATCCCGCCCCTGACGTTCGGTCTCGTCTTTTCCATGCCCCTTTCTCGATCTTTCTTTGTGGGTGTGTTTTAGGCAAGAACAAGATGGAGAGAAACATGACAAGCTCAAGACATCAGGCAGGCCAGGCCCAGCCAACCAGACGATCCCGGCGGAGGTACAAGGCCTCAAACATGGCCTTCCAAGAGATGGTGGAGATGGTCACCATCCTAAAAAGGGAGGATTATGACGGGAAGCATGGCCCTTACCTGCATCCAAACAGGGTGAAGGCCGACATCATGGAGAAGGTGATCAGGAGGCTGCATCAAAAATTTGGCAAACGCAGGACTCGAGAACAATTAAGAAAGGGGTGGTCAGACCTCAAAAACAGAGAGCCAGAACAACTCCAGCATATCAATAGGCTGATTCGGGCAAAAAGTACGTTTTTATCTTTTTTGACACATTTGTGGTGTTTGTTAATTGTGCCATGTGATTTTAATTTCAGGTTGTACTGTATCTGTTTGTGGGCACAAAAAGTGGTCGGAGGAGTCGTCGTTTATACGTTGTTTTTCGACCTACTAAACGACAATCTTCGTGCTAAATATCATCATGCGCCTAGTTCGCATGGACAAAATGGAGTGTATAAACACTATGGGCCAGATTCAGGTAGAGTTAGGCTGGCGGATCAATGGATCCTCCAGCCTAACTGTCACTTTAAGCCGGCGTTTTTGTTTTCTGTAACCAGAAAACAAGAAACGCCGGGTTGGAGTTCCGATGCGATCGGCGTAATTGAATTTCGCCATCGCATCGTTACTTCAACTTAAAAATGGCGCCGGGGGCGTTCCCGCCGATTTACGCAAAAAAAATATGTTAATGAGCGGAAATCGGCAATTCACGATCTTTTTCGGGCGCGACGCAGTGACTTTACGACGTTTCCGGAAGCGATACGCGGCGTATAGATAAAGCAGCCCCCTAGTGGAGTATCCTATGTTAAGTATAGGCGTCGTCATCGCGTCGGAAAAAAAACAAAACGCGTCGCTTGCGTAAAACATTCATGAATGGGGATGTGACGTCATTGACGTTCACTGACAGAATTTGGAGCATGCGCACTGGGATGCATTGACACTCGACGCATGTGCAGTACGTTCGCCACGGGATCGCGCTTAGTTTGAATACTACACGCCCCGTACCCGCCCAATTTGAATTCCGCCGGCTCATTTGCGATGCGCTGCCGCAACTTTAGGAGCAAGTGCTTCATGAATAACAGCACTTGCTCCTAAAATTTCGGCAGAGTAACGTAAATGAGAAGCGTTACTCCAGAGCAAAGATGCTCTGATCTACCTGAATCTGGCCCTATATCATTCCCAAAAAACGTCTTTGTATTTGTTATTATTTGAACAAACGACGACGACTCCTACGACCAATTCATGTGTCCCCAAACAGGAATCTTGCCATTTTTGGTGTAATGTGACTTCACTTGTGATCTTTTGTAATGTGGATTTGTACCTAAATTAAAGTCGATGTGAAAAGCTTAGTAAATATGACCAATAAACAGAAAAAGGAGAGTCTGCTCAGCAGTGGATTCTGCACATGTTTATATACTCTGTACTTGTATTTTTAGTTCTCACTCATATCTCTTTATAATCTTTTACCTTTCTTTTTTCCCTATCTTCAATCCCGTAGGGCGCAGTGAAGCAGCAAGGCAGGATGGAACTTCCCAAGCCCCACCCCCGAGGGATGATGACGCTGCCACCACATCCGGTAAATTTTCTACATAACACCCATACCCAGGTAATCTAGATCAGGGATCCTCAAACTACCAGCTGTTGTGGAACTACACATCCCATGAGGCATTGTAAAACTCTGAGGCCGCGTACACACGAGGGGATATGTCCGCTGAAAACGGTCCGATGGACCGTTTCAGCAGACATCTCCGCTCGTGTGTATGGGCTAGCGGACAGATTTCTCCACCCGACAGATTTCAAAGCATGCTTTGAAATCTATCCGGTGGGGATCTGTCCGCCCGACATGTCTGCTGGTTAGTACACTTACCAGCAGACATGTCGGCCCCCACCGCCGCCGCGCCGCTGCCGAATGGATTCGGCGCAAGCGCGGAAGTGTTTTACTTCCTGGTGCGGTGACGTTGCGGTGACGCGGCGGCGTCAACGTCACCGCCGCGTCACCGCCACGTCACCGCGCCTTCCGGCGGCGGGGAATTTGATCCGATGGTGTGTACACGCCATCGGATCAAACTCCCGATCGGACATATCCGATGGAAATGGTCCGCGGACCGTTTTCATCGGATATATCCGATCGTGTGTACGCCGCCTGACATTCACAGACATGACTAGGCATGATGGGAATTGTAGTTCCTGAACAACTGGAGGGCCGTAGTTTGAAGACCCATGATCTACATGTAGGTCTTCCGAATTTTAATACCTTTTTTGTTCCCACATTTCAGGAGCAAGTCATGCAGCGACAATGGACAGGGATACTGCCAAATTTGTGCCGTCCGAAATATGGTCCTTCAGAGGACATCCAGGACACTGCACGAGAAGTGATAGAAAAATCAAAAGGGCTGGAGATACAAATTAAAAATGTAATAGATTATTTGGGTAGGTTTTGATTTATTTAGTGTTTATTTTGTAATAGAAAAAATGTTAGACAGGTTTGGTTTATAAAAAAAAAAAAGTGATTTTATTTTTTGAATAATGTAAAAAAAAAAAAAAAAGTGATTTTATTTTTTGAATAATGTAAAAAAAAAAAGAAAAAAAAAGTGATTTTAGTTTTTGAATAATGTAAAAAAAAACAAAAAAAAAAAGTGATTTTAGTTTTTGAATAATGTTAAAAAAAATATAAAAAAAAATGTGATTTTATTTTTGGAATAATGTTAAAAAAAAAAGATTTTATTTTTTGAATAATGTTATAAAAAACAGTTTTTTTTGAATAATGTAACATAATAAAAAAATGTATTTGTTTTGTAACTAAAAAAAAATATTTAAAAAATGTTAATGTTAAAAAGTTATGTTTTTCAAGATGCAAAAAATAAAAATAATATTGACAGTAAAATATGTGTGTCTTGTTATTTAAGCTCAATGATGAATAGAAAATACCTAAAAAAAAAATGTATGCTGAGAACATTAAACAATGAGGGATAGTTATTTCAGTCCATCACAAACACATGGCACTATGATAACCTAGGACAGTGATGGCGAACCTTGGCACTCCAGATGTTTTTAAACTACATTTCCCTTGATGCTCCGCTATACTGCAGAATGCATGAGCATCATGGGAAATGTAGTTCCAAAACATCTGGGGTGACAAGGTCGCCATCACTGACCTAGGAGATAAAATAAAAACACAAACCTTATAAATTAATTAAAGAACAAAGAAAAGACTGTTTCAGGCAAAAAATAAATTTAATGATTCAGCCAAGATCTGGCATTGGAATGGCCCCCCTACCCATAAAGTAGTCCACATATGCCTGACGCACAGCACGTGCGTTTCGGGGGGCTAATTGTGGATGGGCAGCCTCACGAGCCGCCTCTGGAATTTCAACAGGGTCATCAGGCAAAAGAGTTAGGTAAGTAGAAGAATGTCTTCTTAAATAGTTGTGTAGAATGCAGCAGCACGAAATTATATAATTAAACTTATATTCAGCCATGTTTATGGCAGTCAGAAATAGCCGGAAACGGCTGTCCATGATGCCAAAGGCATTTTCCACCACACGTCTGGCTCTGGCCAGCCTATAATTGAACACCCTCCTCTCAGGGGTGAGGGCGCGTTGGGGAAATGGCCTCATGAGATGAGGACCCAAGGCGAAAGCCTCATCTGCGACAAAAACGAAGGGCAGACCTTCTTCATTCTCCTCCGCAGGCGGCAATCCCAGGTCCTCGGAAAGAAGCCGTTGGGCGAACTCCGTCTCAGCAAACACACCACCGTCCGACATCCGCCCATTTTTCCCAACATCCAGATACAGGAACTCATAATTGGCAGACACCACCGCCATCAGAACAACACTGTGGAACCCCTTGTAGTTATAATAATGGGATCCACTATGGGGTGGTGGCACGATGCGGACGTGCTTGCCGTCAATAGCTCCTCCGCAGTTTGGAAAATTCCATCGCCGGGAGAAGTCCGCTGCCACAGTCTGCCATTCCTGTGGCGTGGTGGGGAACTGTAGATACCAAAAAAAATAAAAATATCAAACAAACATTCCTAAAAGAACATCACAAAACATTTTTTGATACCAAAAAAACAAACATTAATTTGAAGTATTATTAAAAATGGGAAAAATTATAAGGGATCACTAAAGCAGATTAATCACACCCTCTGATGGTCACAATCCTACAAAAAATAAGGGGAGTGGAGGCCCAAGATGAGTTTGAGACCTCTAAAAAAATGTAAAAAATAAAAAAAATTAATTTATACAATTACAAAATAAAGAGGGGGGGGGGTTGTGCGTGCACTACAATATAGGACAAAATATAGGGGGTTATAGGGACTTCTATAGACAGCACTACAATATAGGACAAAATATAGGGGGATATAGGGACTTTTATAGACAGCACTACAATATAGGACAAAATATAGGGGGATATAGGGACTTCTATAGACAGCACTACAATATAGGACTAAATATAGGGGGATATAGGGACTTCTATAGACAGCACTACAATATTGGACACAATATAGGGGGATATAGGGACTTCTACAGACAGCACTACAATATAGGACAAAATGTAGGGGGATATAGGGACTTCTATACACAGCACTACAATATAGGACAAAATATAAGGGGATATAGGGACTTCTATACACAGCACTACAATATAGGACAAAATATAGGGGGATATTGGGACTTCTATACACAGCACTACAATATAGGACAAAATATAGGGGGATATAGGGACTTCTATAGACAGCACTACAATATAGGACAAAATATAGGGGACTAGGCTAGGTGGGTTTGGGCCACAAAAAAAAAAAAAAAAAAAAGCTGGACAGGTTGGCAAAACAAAAGATGCATGTAGGAGCAAATATAAAATGAATACAGCATGCATGGAGATGAAAGGGAACATTACCAGCAGATCACAAACAGGTTAATTAGGGACTGTTTAAAACCAAACAAATTGAAACAAATACAAAAGCCTAAATAAAACATAGTTTGTGCATTTAAAGGGCACCACTTACCTTAATATAGTCCTCCTGCAGAACATGAATGATGGCAGAACAGGTCTGGGGAATTATGAGGCCCAGAGCCTGGGGGGAGATGCCCGTCGAGAACTTCAAGTCCTGCAGACTTCTCCCTGTTGCCAGGTACCTCAAGGTGGCAACTAGCCGCTGCTCAGCAGTGATGGCTTCCCGCATAACGGTGTCCTGCCTGGTGATATAAGGCAACACCGAAGCCAAAAGCTGCTGGAATACGGGGTCAGACATCCAAAGAAAATTCCTGAAATCATCAGGGTTATTTTCTCGGATCTCCCGCAGCAGAGGCATATGAGAGAACTGGTCCCTGCGAAGAAACCAGTTCTTGGCCCACAAAGTCCTTCTCGCCCTCCTCAAGGACTTGAGCCGGGATGCAGCACACATCCTAACAAGAAGCACAGCACGATCTCGGCTACGAGAACGTACCCGCAACATGGCTAGAAAACGGTCGTCAAATCAGATCGCACTAAAACACCGCTCTGAAGTACAGAAATGCCTTTGAAGAACGGACCTGCAAAACAGGAACGTGTAGACAAGAACGCACTGCCAAAACAGATACGATCGGAAAACAAGCACTGTATCACAAATACGACCCCAAAAGCTCAAACTGTTCGACAGTAAACGATATTAAAGCACGAAGACTGAAAAGCGCGAATCGTCTCTCACCAAACTTTTACTAACACGCAGCAACACGATATCAGCAAAAGAGGCCGTCTTCCGCATGGAAATGACCCTTTATAGTTCCGTCGTACGTGATGGACGTCACGGCGCTTTGCTAGACTTTTTGGGAAAAACGATGGTGTGTACGCAACGTCGTTTTGGAAAATGAAGTTTGAAAAACTTTGTTTTTTTTCATGAGATAAAACGTCGTTTTTCTTCATCGCAAAATGTGATCGTGTGTACGCGGCATAAGAATTGACAGAACGTGTCTATTGTTGCCAGAGCAAGGAATTATTCCTGGCACACTCAGGGGCTGATCATCCAAACATGGACTAAAATGCTGTCAAGGCACAAGCACCACAAGCACTTATATAGTATTTCTAGCAAAATTATTGTTTTAGATAAACATTTGCATGAATATTGTGGACCCTTAGTAGCACCTTCTTTTTATTTTACAGGCCATGTGCTTTCAGAAAATTTATGATTTGGGGGTATTTTACAAAATTTGAAAGCTGTAAGTGAAAAATTAAAACCTCCAGATTTTTTAAGAAATTTGGATATTGACATTTTTGCGTATGTTCGATTTTCTCTTTTGACCCTCATAATACTCCCCTAACCCTGCTGGAAGACTTTGCTATGTTTCTCTTTCAATGTAAGTCTAATTGCATTAAGTCCTATCCTGTGACTAAAATCACACACTGGTATAGACCACCGACACAACTGCACAAATTCTCCCTCTCCACCTACAACTTATGTTGGAGGTGTGACACTAAACTAGATATGCTGTTTTATATTTGGTGTTCATGCCCAGCCCTCCCACCCTTTTGGAATGGAATCCGCCGTCTGATTTCTCTAGTCTCGACTTACACGTTCAATTTTTTTTTATCCGAGTCCAGTTCCTCTTACACCATACCTCTATGTCTCGGAAATCCTATCTTAAATCCTTGGCAAATGGCAATGTATATGGTAGATGGTGTCAAACTTGCCATCCCCATATCCCGGGGTTCCAGTTGAGCTCCAACACTTAGACTTCTAAAACTCAACAGAACAGCAGTAATGGAAGAGATGATTATTATATTATAGAATAAACCCTCAAAATTCTCAAAGACCTGCTTCTGCTGGCTATATTTTCAAACAACATATTCTTGTATAATGTTCCTACCCCCTTAAAACTGTATGTTCTTGTTTTTTTTACACTTTTAAGGTCCACACTCAGGGCCTTTGTCTCAGTGACATCCATGCCAAGAAGTCTACCTTCTAGCTTATAGGTAGTGGACCTGAAAGATGAGGACAGAAGAGAGCGTCACACCTACTCCTTGACTTCATGGATTGAAGTTAGTTTTCATTGGTCCAAACCGATCGTGTGTAGGCCCCATTGGTCCGCTATACAAAAACAGATGGCTTGCTTTAAAATTGAACCGATGGACGGCTAACCGATAGGTCAAAACCGATCGTTAATACGCACGAGCATCAGTTAAAAATCCATGAATGCTCATAATCAAGTCGACGCATGCTTGGAAGCATTCAACTTCGTTTTTTTCATCACATTGTTGTGTTTTACGTCACCGCATTCTGATACGATCGGTTCATGAACCGATGGTGTGTAGGCACATCAGTCCATCAGTCAGCTTCATCGGTGAACCGATGAAAACGGTCCGTCGGACCGTTCTCACCGGATGGACCAATCGTGTGTACAGGGCTTTAGCTCTCCCACCCACATCTGTCCACATTGGGAACCCAGATCTCTCAGAGTAATCAACAGGGCTGCTCTGTTACTTTGGCAATGGTCTCCTACACTCTGTATATGCCCTAGAAACAGAGCAGCATTGTCATGGCTAAATTATCAGTTTGACAACTGGTCTTGCAGACTGCAAAAGCTGTGTTCCGACTCCTAAACTTAGTATCAGTATAGCAGTGTGCAAGTAGGATTTAAAGGGTGTGACCAAGCTAAAAACAGTAATAATGCCCAGAACATACTTTTGTATTTTGCCAGAGATGGCTGAGGGATACTAGAAAAACCACTTGAAAATGAAGCGTTAACACAAATGTTTATTGCACCACTATTTCCCCCAAATTTCTCACATTAGCATTTAGATTGTTCAGTGTCAATTTTTGAATAAGACACTTTCTGTCTTTGTCAAAGCAAACCTGATTGTTATTTAACATAGAACCAGTCAAATTACATTTCCATTAAGGCAGGTCCAAGACAATTATGTGGTAAAAAAAAAAGAAGAAAATCTTAATAAAACAAGCCACTATCTGCAAAATTTAATTTCCAGAAGCAGTGCCTTCTGAATGTTAGAAGTAAGAAAAGAGCAGGATGGAAACAAAAGAAAACAAACACAGAGAACAACTGGAGAAACTGATAACAGGTCTCCAAATTTAATATTATTACTGATAATGATCATTTACATTTTGCTAGTTGGTAAGAATGATAATTTCCAAGCAAAGTAAGAAGCAAAAATATGTTAACTCATTGTTTAATTTGCAATGTTTTCATTACAGAGAACAAAAAACTTAGATGCTTCATACTTGCTTACCTATTTTGCTTAGAAATATAGCAGTTACAATGACCCCAGACAGATATAATTGTAAACCCCATGTGTAGTATTATCTGCATTTCTTCTGTTTCCATTCCATTGTGAGTGGGGCTTAATATAAAATGAATTCCTCCATTCAATGTTAAGTCACTGAGCAGTGCTTGCAATGTAACCTGTTAACCTAAGTAAAATATTTTGCACCTTATTTGGGTCACTTACAGGCCTTTTGAATGTTCACTTTATACAGTGAATAGAGAATGGTGGCCTTGTGGTCCCCAATATCTTCAAATACACGTAATGGGTATACTTGATTCCAGTGGCGGCTGGTGCTCAAAATTTTTGGGGGGGCGCAAACAAATGAAAAAAAAAAACACAATTGCAGCCTCACTGTGCCCATCAAATGCAGTCACTGTGCCCATCAAAGGCAGCCACTGTGCCATGCCATCAATTGTCACCACTGTGCCATGCCAAACGCAGCCACTGTGCCATGCCATCAATTGCTGCAACTGTGCCCACATCAATTGTTGCAACTGTGCCCACATCAATTGTTGCAACTGTGCCCACATCAATTGTCCCCACATCAATTGTCCCCACTGTGCCCACATCAATTGTGTCCACATCAATTGTCGCCACTGTGCCCACATCAATTGTCCCCACTGTGCCCACATCAATTGTCCCCACTGTGCCCACATCAATTGTCGCCACTGTGCCCACATCAATTTTCCCCACTGTGCCCACATCAATTTTCCCCACTGTGCCCACATCAATTGTTGCCACTGTGCCCACATACATGGTTGCCACTGTACCCACATCAATTGTTGCCACTGTGCCCACATCCATTGTCCCCACTGTGCCCACATCAATTGTTGCCACTGTGCCCACATCAATTGTTGCCACTGTGCCCACATACATGGTTGCCACTGTACCCACATCAATTGTTGCCACTGTGCCCACATCCATTGTCCCCACTGTGCCCACATTAATTGTCCCCCACTGGTGCCCACATCAATTGTCCCCCACTGGTGCCCACATCATTTGTCCCCACATCAATTGTCCCCACTGTGCCCTGTAAAATGCTGCCAGTCAGATTGCTCCCCCCCCGCCTGGCACTTACCTTTCTGGGGTTCGCCATCCTCCTTCCACTGTCCCTCAATGTCTTCTGCCGCCCTCGATGATGCTCCAGCCAATCAGGTTATGGATAAACAGAATCACTGAAACCTGATTGGCTGAGACGGCCGTCAGTATTATTCAAGGGACGTAGCCCACTATGTTCTGAGATAAGACATCCGGGAGCTGAAGGGCTGTACTGGACAAGCCTATTAGAGCCGCTGGCTCTGACAGGCACTTCCCCACAGCCAACCAGCTGTCCTTATTCAGATAATCGGCGTCCTATGTCCGGTTATCTGACTAGACTGGCCACAATAACATACACTCATGTAATGCGTGAGTGTATGTTATTTGCGCGGCGCTGCAAAACGAATGTTTAAAAGCCTTAAAGGGCCCGTTTTTTTTTTGTTTTGTTATTTATGACTACAGGAGGGGGCGGCGCCCGGGCGCCCCCTATGGACTGGCCGCCACTGCTTGATTCTTAAGTATAATAATCATGGCATTCAGGTCTCCAAACCTTGGTTGGGAACAGTTGACGGCCCTCACACATATCATTTGAGAGCATGTAAATATAATTTTATTGTCTTTAAGATTTTTCTAGAATTCTTGTTTGTAAAAATATATTTTGGGTATTTGGGATGTATCCTCTTTCTGTTATGTTTCAGAAACTAGCTTAGCCTGGCTAAAAACAGCCCAGTTTCTAACAGTCCAATTTTACTTGTAAGATCCTGGGCAAGACACCTTATTATTTCATACAGTCTGCACTGTAAAATAAGGACACAGTTTACTGGGTGTCAGGTGATCCTATACTAATATAATACTTATAAAGAAGCAGATATGCAGTCAGTGAAACACATGACAAGAGAAAAAACACATGGAAATATTATATGAAATTGTCTCATTATGAGATGATGTGAAATGTATCAGATGGTAATCGCGTTGTGTCATTCAATCAATATATATTGAGTGTAGTGTATAATATAGTATATGATTGCAATCACAAGTCTCTGTCACAAACATGTTTTATACGTGATTTTATACTATACATATTTTAATTGTCCATAGATTTTGAAATTGATCAAAATAAAATACAGAAGTATTTTTAAACTCTATGTAAAGTGCTGTAGCAATATATAGTCAGAGTCCCAAGCTCGGAACAGGCTTGTTTGCAAACAAGAAATCCCAGCCCTAAAAATTGATGGGAAGTGGGCATTTAAGTGGTAATTCCCCGATGATATAGCATACACATAAATTTGTAAAAGCAAATGTTTGTTGAAATATACATATACAAATACATGAATGGGGCTTACAAAACATCAAATGGTATACTATAAAAACTTGTCACAGCATGTCAAATGAGTGTTGTATGGAGCTTGACAACATGTTTCCCGATGCAATGGCTGTTTCCTCAGGGCTTCATTCCATAGAGTATAACTCCACACCTAGGCTTTGTATAGACAAATATACACGCTATACAACCAGGGCCAGTACTATGGGTGGGCAGGAGGGCAGGAGGGCAATCTGCCCTGGGCAGGATCATTTAATGTAATAAGAGCACAATTTGCTGGGTACAAGACAGAATATGCTGCAGAATGTAACACAGGCAGAGAGCAGCTTTGTGCACAGTGCACTTAACTAGTCCTTCAGCAACAGTAGAGTGGGGCAGGTTTGGCACGTGAGGTTGGGAATAGTGATGTCGCGAACCTAAAATTTTGCATTCGCGAACGGCGAAAGCGAACTTCCGCAAATGTTTGCGAACCCGCGAACCGGGCGAACCGCCATAGACTTCAATGGGCAGGTGAATTTTAAAACCCACAGGGACTCTTTCTGGCCACAATAGTGATGAAAAAGTTGTTTCAAGGGGACTAACACCTGGACCGTGGCATGCTGGAGGGGGATCCATGTCAACACTCCCATTGAAAATTACATAGTTGTCGCAGAGTCCATACTGTAACACTAACCCTATCTGTAACCCTAACCCTATCTTTAACCCTAACCCTATCTGTAACCCTAACCCTGGCTGTAACCCTAACCCTATCTGTAACCCTAACCCTGTCTGTAACCCTAACCCTATTTGTAACCCTAACTGTAAGCCTAACCCTGTCTGTAACTTACAGAAAGGGTTAGGGTTACAGATAGGGTTAGGGTTACAGATAGGGTTAGGGTTACAGATAGGGTTAGGGTTACAGACAGGGTTAGGGTTACAGACAGGGTTAGGGTTAGGGTTACAGATAGGGTTAGGGTTACAGACAGGGTTAGGGTTACAGACAGGGTTAGGGTTACAGATATGGTTACAGACAAGGTTAGGGTTAGGGTTCACAGTGACAGACCAAACTCTGACAGACCAAAGTCCGCGTTTAACGCAGCACAAACAACCGCAAACAACCCTGGCAGACAACTGACTACTATTCTGTATTGCAGTGCATTTTTATTTTAAATGTTATCTACTGTGCCAACAAAATATATATGAGATGTGGCACTGGACAGGTGGGCACAGTTTACGCTGTGAGCCTAAGACACCCTGGCAGACAACTGACTACTATTCTGTATTGCAGTGAATTTTGTTTTTATATGTTATCTACTGTGCCAACAAAATATATATGAGATGTGGCACTGGACAGGTGGGCACAGTTTACGCTGTGAGCCTGGGCCCCTTACATTACACAGCACCCCACAGCTCTGGACCCCTTTACATAGCACTCTGCACCACTGGACCCCTTTATATTACACAGCACCGTGCACCACTGGGCCCCTTACATTACACAGCACTCCACAGCTCTGGGCCCCTTTACATAGCACCCTGCACCACTGGACCCCTTTATAGTACACAGCACCCTGCACCACTGGACCCCGTTATATTACACAGCACCTTGCACCACTGGGCCCCTTACATTACACAGCACCCCACAGCTCTGGACCCCTTTACATAGCACCCTGCACCACTGGACCCCTTTATATTACACAGCACCCTGCACCACTGGACCCCTTTATATTACACAGAACCCTGCACCACTGGACCCCTTTATATTACACAGCACCTTGCACCACTGGGCCCCTTACATTACACAGCATGCCACAGCTCGGACCCCTTTACATAGCACCATGCACCACTGGACCCCTTTATATTACACAGCACCCTGCACCACTGGACCCCTTTATATTACACAGCACCCTGAACCTCTGGGCCCCTTACATTACACAGCACCCCACAGCTCTGGGCCCCTTTACATAGCACCCTGCACCACTGGACCCCTTTATTTTACAAAGCACCCTGCACCTCTGGGCCCCTTTATATTACACAGCAGCTTGCACCACTGGGCCCCTTACATTACACAGCACCCCACAGCTCTGGACCACTTTACATAGCACCCTGCACCACTGGACCCCTTTATATTACACAGCACCCTGCACCTCTGGGCCCCTTTATATTACACAGCACCCCATAGCTCTGGACCCCTTTACATAGCACCCTGCACCACTGGACCCCTTTATATAACACAGCACCCTGCACCACTGGACCCCTTTATATTACACAGCACCCTGCACCTCTGGACCCCTGTATATTACACAGCAGCTTGCAACACTGGACCCCTTTACATTACACAGCACCCTGCACCTCTAGTCTAGCTAAACTCAATACAGTGTATAAATATATATACAAAACCTGGAATGCATATATATCCTCTACACACTATGGGCCAGATTCACGAACACTTGCGCTGGAGTATTTGGATATGCGCCGCGTAACTGTGATGATGCGCCGTCGTTTCTATGTGCCCGTACCCACCAAACTAGATGCGCCCAATAACGGGTCATTTGCGACCGGCGGAACGTTCCGACGCCAGAGTATCGTCAGCGCTTATTTTCGCTGGGCGCATCAGTCGCGCCCATTGATTTCCCCTGCAAATATGCAAATGAGGGAGATTTCCCAATTCACGAACGGATTAGCACCATACGCTGGCTACATGCGCCGCGCGTATCTGGTCCGTCCGGCGCAAAGTTATTTCTACAAAAGGCTGCTTTATCTTTACTCCAGACGGTCACAGGTCAGCAGGAGAGCAGCTACAGCAGCGTTACCGACGATAGGAGCTTGCTGAACAACAACACTTGCAAGGACAACACCTCTGTGTGCCAACATGCCAGGGGCAATTGTGGTCCTAGAACTACTGATGGGTCCCCTGGAACCAAGAAGGCGGCCACGTGAGAGGATATACCGCACTCGTATGAACCTCTTTGGCATGGGGGATGAGGAGGTGTATCGCCTCTTCAGATTCAGCCCAGATGCAATACTTGAACTAACCACAACCCTGCAGGATGACATCACCAGCCCAACACACCGCTCACAAGCAGTGCAGCCACTGGTGAAGGTACTGGCAACACTCCATTTCCTTGCAAGTGGATCATTCCAGCGTACAAGTGGAGTGGTGGCTGGGATGTCACAGTCCTCCATGAGCAGATGTGTGCACCAGGTTGTCCCTGCAATCCTCAGACGCATGTCCAACCAGTTCATCAGACCCACCACTGAGGAGATGCGGCTGAAGGCAATGACAGATTTCTACAACATTGCCAGATTCCCACGCACTGTGGGGGCCATTGATTGCACACATGTGGCCCTACAGCCCCCCAGTGCCACAGAGCACATATACTGCAATCGGAAGCATTGGCATTCCATCAACGTACAGGTGATAGCCGATGCCCAACGCCTCATATGGCACGTCCGTGCCAAACACCCCGGGTCCAGCCATGACAGCTACATATACCGTCAGAGCCCCATCCCAGCAGAATTTAACCAGAACATGTATGGGGACAGCTGGCTGGTTGGTGAGTGACATGGGAGTCAGGCATGACTATCCCCTCCCGTGATGCACAACAGAAATCGCACATGCATGACTAACATTATCCTGTCTTTTCCCTTACAGGTGACTCTGCATATGCACTGGGACCCCATCTAATGACTCCTTTCCGGAACCCCCAAACCAGAGGAGAGAGAAAATACAATGAAGCACACATCAAAACCCGTGCAGTGGTGGAGCAAACATTTGGGCTCCTGAAGTCCCGTTTCCGATGCCTGGATAAGTCTGGGGGGGCCCTATTGTATTCCCCTACCTTTGTGTGTCAGATCATCGGTGCATGTTGCATACTACATAACTTTGCTATGAAAAAAGGCCTGCATATTGACATACGTGATGACCTGACCCCCGACCCACACAGTCCCCACCTGCCAGAGGACACCCAGTCTGCTGATGGAAGAGCAGTCAGGAGGGTCCTCGCCGTAGGCATCTTTGGACACTAAACCAAAACATTAATAACACAGACAATGCACGCGTGTACACCACTGATGTCCCTAGATCACACACACCACATGCACATCGCATTGGATTAGCCCAAGTCCAGCATGTAGGAGTTGGGAGCAGTAACGCCAGCGTCAAGGCCCCAATGATGTCACTGTCCATTCACACACCTTTCACACGTCATTCATTCAGCCGTGGGGTTCACTTCACCACCACGGCCGAGGGTGACACCCCTTACTTTCAGGAGTGCCACCCCCTCACATTCACACACCATTCACACTGTCCCCTGCACTCCTGACCGTGTGCAGTACAAAAATAAATTAATAATATCATATCCTGATAAATAAAATAAACAAAATCTCATAACCTGAGAAAAAGAAAAAATAAACTCATGACCTGAGTATGTCCAAAACAAAAATATAAAACAAGAAAAAAAAAAAGGCCTCATCGGGGATGCCGGGGGCTTCTTCTGGGGGCCCCTCTCTGGCTCCGCAGCTGCCTGGATGGAGTGGGTGGGGGTGGGGGGGCATCTGGAGGTGGCTGATCCCCAGGTGGGCCACTCCTGGCAGGTGTGGCCTGCGTGCCCTCCAAGGCCCTGGCTATCCGTCCAAGGTAGGAGTTGGTCTGGGCCTGCATCCGGAGCTGACAGGTGACCTGGTAGTGCTGGGCCCGCCGACTCAGCCTCCCCTGGTCCCGGATGGCAGCACTGTTGGCCTGGACGGCTGCAGTAAGGTGCCGAATATCCCCCTGCACCTCCCCCAAAGTGGTGACCACTGCAGCGCAGTTGCAGCTTACATCCTGCACTGCGTTGCTGAGGTTGGCAACGGAGCCCAGGCTGTCAGACACTTTCTCCAAGTGCACCGCTATGGCCCCCATCTGTTCCGTCTGCCTGGCGTGATCCCTCGCCAACTGGTCCTGGACACCATCAGACACCCCCCTGGTCTTCTGGGTCGCCTTCCTGGGGCCAGAAAATGGTTGTCCTCGGGTGGAAGGAGTCGCCCTTGAGAGGCTTCCAAGGATGGGGGAGGGGACGACAGACGGCCCAGGAGAAGGGGAGGAGACAGACAACACTAAGGTAAAGTCCTGCTCTGCCACAGCAGGATCCTCTACAACCACCTCGGCAGGTGTGGTGTGGCCACTCTCCTCCTCCACAACCTCTTCACCACCCAGTGGCTCGGGCACACGATGGCGTGGGGGGGATGGGGTGGAATGCACGCTGACAGATGATGGCCCAGCTCCGTCATCTGTGGATGACACAAAGCAGACACATGTTGGTGGTCCCACACACTTGGCACATGTACCCTCCCCCCCCCAAATGCTAAACAACAAATAGGGGATTAGAAAACACTTACCTGTCCTTGTGCCTTCCTCCACGGAGTCATAGCCTGCGACCCCCTCCACCTGCTCCCTCTCCAGGCAGCGAGCAACCACCTCCTCCTCTGCGGTTAGGGTGACAGGACATGGGGGACCACCACCTGTGCCCCTCTCATACCTCCTGATGGAGGCCACCTTGTCCCTCACCTTGCGCCGCAGGTCATTAATTTTTTTTTGGATGTCCCCAGCAGTCCGGGTGGAGTACCCCAGGACATTGACCCTGGCAGCAATAGACTCCAGGATGCCCTGCTTCCTCTCCCGGCTGGTCTTCCGGCTTTTTTTGCCATGGAGAAAATCATTATCCGTCTCCATTGCCGAAATGATGAGCGAGACCTCCTGTGCATTAAAATTCAGGTTCCTCCTCTCTCTGGGGGTAGCGGGAGCAGCCATCACCAAACAAAAGTATCTTCCCTGGGGTGGGGGGAAGCGGAAATACTTTTGCGCCGGAATGGCGTTTCCGCCAGCGCTTTTAAGCGCCCAGCGGAACGCATTGCGCTGACGTTTCCCAGGAAGTGGTGCCGACGGAAGTTGTGAGCATGCGCACAAGGGGGGCGAGTGGAGCCGCACTCACTGCGCATGCTCCGTGGATGATGCGCTGAACGTAAGCATCTGCGCTGGGCTCCGCCCATCATTTACATATGATCACACCCACTTCCACTTGCGTCGGGTTACGCCAGCGCATTATCGTTACTCTGGCGCAAGTTTACGCGCAACTGCTATGTGAATTACAGGACTTGCGCTGAAAGGGTCTTCAGAGTAACGTAAATGAGAAGCGTTACTCCAGAGGAAAGATACTCTCATCTACCTGAATCTGGCCCTGTAACTCTAACTGACTAGCCTGCCTGCCCTATCTAACTCCAAAAAATTACACACTCTCTCTCTCTCTCTCTCTCTCTCTTTGTCTCTCTCTGTAAACCACGCAGCACAGATTAGAGAGAAAAAAAAACAGACTGATTGATTAGCCCTAAAAAGGGCTGTTTGGGGTGCTGTCAAGATGCTGTTCTAACAGCAGAGATCAGATGAGTCTTTCAGGACTGGAGTACACTGGCCTAGCTATCGCTTTCCCTATAAAATCAGCAGCAGCAACACTGTCCCTCCTCTCACTAAGACTGCAGGTTCAGAATGAATCTAAAATGGATGCTGCCCTAGAGGTGGGAGGGTCAGGGAGGCAGGGTATGCTGCTGATTGGCTGGAATTTGTCTGCTGACTGTGAGGTACAGGGTCAAAGTTTGCTCAATGATGAAGAATAGGGGGTGGGTCGAACATCGCATATGTTTGCCGGCTGCGGCGAACGTGAACAAGCGACATTCGCCCTGAAATGTTCGCCGGTGAACCGTTCTATACATCGCTAGTTGGGAAGACATCAACTATAAGTGCTTCCTGATTTAGTCTACATGCATACAACTTTCCTGCTTCTGGTCAGCGGCTTCTCTCCTTCATCTCCAGTCATTTCTATCACTCCTGCTTTATCTCTCACACTGTCCCGATGTCTGTGGGGGATGATCATCTCCACCCCCCCAGCCTCTTATTATCTCTCCCTGCTCTAGATGATCTCAGAGCCTATTCCTCCTCTGCATAGTGACCCCCTTCTCTCTACCTGCACAGCCAAACTGAGTGCTGTTTTCTCCTCTGTCTCTGTGCTGATGAGGCTGCCTCTAACTACTCAGCAAACAGGTAACAGTAACATACTTTCAGGTTTCATGTCACTGTTAATTGCTGTGGGGACAACTGTTATTTCAGATACTATTTTTAGTAAGGACCCATTCACAAGGGGTGCAAACATGCATCTCCCATGCAGGGCTGTCTTTTATCAACACAGGAGTACATAGGCGTTGTGTGCATCCCTGTGTCAGCACCTCATTCATGTCTACTGGGACATGAGGCTGCATGGACACAGTGACTGTATCTAATATGACATTCAGGTGTGGGTTCCAATAGAAGTGAATGGGATGCTGGCACAGGGATGCAGACAATACCTGTACATCCCTCTGCTGATGAAAGAGAGCCCTGCATAGGACAAACATGTCTGCAACACATGTGAATAGGCCCTAAAGAACTCCTGTACATGGAGGCTTAGTGAGCTCCCCAGGCATAAGAAAACAACAGGAGCTACTAAAGCTAGCCATTGATGGATGGAAATTCAACTGGTTCGGCAGTGAACGAGAGCCTGCACAGCTACAGAGCAGAGAGCACCTTTCTTGCACCCGCCACTGCCTTGTCCCAGCTCTGATAGCCAGCCTGACACCCCCCGAATGTGTGGAACCTGGGGCGGAGGGCCCCCTGCCCCCATAGGTACGCCACTGCGCACCACATTCCTGTTCAAATCACATGTTTCTTTACAGTACGATTTGAGCCCATTCATTTTGTATGAGCTCAAATTTTTGGTTTGAGATATTGGAGCATTTGCACAAGTACAAGTACTCTTGCAAATGCTTAGTATCAGCAATGATAACAGTATAAGTGCAACCCTAGTACATGCTATTTTTTGTTTGTTTTTTACAGCAGGCTGAACAGATCCCTGCAACCACGCAAAACAAGGAGGATAGAGGAAATTCCACCTCTGTGCTATTGTACTCTGACAGCAGGACTCCTCCACTGTCAGAATACAATGATCAGTGCTGCAGCCCGCAGATCAAAGAAGGTTTTCAAGCAGGACCAAGATCAGCTTCAGTTAGTTCCAGAGCACCATTTACAATTTTCAGAAATCACCCCTGGGCAGCCAGGTTACTTATTTTTGGCTGCGAACCAATCTGTCATCAAAGCAATCTAATTGGCTGTGTGCTTTGTGATCATTGTGATGGCCAACCACAAATGTACATGGTAATACTGGTGCACTCTGAAAGCATCACATGTTTTCATGCTTTTGTGTGCTGCAAATGCTTTTACTAGCTCCGACCCCAATTTTGCGATTTTCACCATGGGCACTGCATACAACACCCATTTCACATTTTGTTGTGACAAGTTTTTATATTGTACTATTTGATGTTTTGTTACACATGTGCCAATTTTATAGATATAGGGGACTCGTTTTATGTATTTGGATATGTATATTCTATGTATATTTCAATAAACGTTTGTTTTTACAAATTTGTGTATGCTTTATTATCAGGGAAACACCACTTAAATGCCCACTTCCAAACTCCAAATTAGTATTTGTTGGAATAATGAAATAGTCAGCCATAGAGGGAATGTGTAGCTTCAGGCCTTCGGTTGAGTCATATGAGAAATAGAAGAAGGACTCTGCACTACAAATAACAGACACACATCTTCCAGCCCTGTCATTTTTGGGGAGACATATGCCTGTCATAACTGTAGAAATGAAATAACTGAGAGACATTTTTTTATTGAGTTTGAGGAAATCAACATTTGAATGAGCCATCTCCTCTTGTTTAGACCCCCATTTTTCTCTCCCCTTTTTTTCTTTTCTACTATTTTTTTTCTTTCTTCTTCTTCCTGGTTCTCTGATATATTTGTTTCTCTGAGTTATTTGTTGCCTTACATAATAAACACAAGTACAAATAATTGTTAAAATTCAGGTTCCATGTTTTATGCTATTAGAGTTTAGATAATTTTAAAGAACATAGTAATGTTTCCTGTTTTCTCTGTGACCTCCTGCATTAATATTAATTTGATAAATGTGTGTAGTTTCCTAGAGTAAAATAATTGGAACTTTAAATGTATTGCATCTCTTGCTATGCAATGTGGATAATTAGTTTTCTCTGTTCTTTATGTTGTCAAAACAATTGTTAGGTCATAAGTTGGAACATGTTAAATATAAAACATTACATATTAAAGTTACACTAAGCAATATCCTTGTTTTCGAAAAATCTTCCATACAGATCCACTACTTAAAGCGGAACTCCATCTAAATAGGAAAGCTTCCCTTATTTGCCTCCTCCACTCCTCCTCTGCCACATTTGGCACCTTTCGGGGGGGGGGGGGGGCAGGTACCTGGTTTTGACAGCTGCTGACTTTTAAGGTTTTCTGAAAGAGCCTGGAGCTCCGCTTAACCACTTAAGGACCGGACCAATATGCTGCTAAATGACCCAAGGGGTTTTTACAATTCGGCACTGCGTCGCTTTAACAGACACGTGTGGCGTGGCTCCCAAACAAAATTTGCGTCCTTTTCTTCCCACAAATAGAGCTTTCTTTTGGTGGTATTTGATCGTCTCTGCGATTTTTATTTTTTGCGCTACATACAAAAATAGAGCGACATTTTTGAAAAAAAAAAACAATATTTTTTACTTTTTGTTATAAGAAAAATCTAATAAACTACATTTTAGTCAAACATTTAGGCCAAAATGTATTTAGCCACATGTCTTTAGTAAAAAAAAAATCACAATAAAAAATAAATAGCTACCTAGCGGGAACAGCGACACTAATACAGCGATCAGAAAAATGATCGCTTAGTGACGCTGGCAATAGGGAGTGAAAGGGTTAACTAGGGCGGTGATCAAGGGGTTAAAACTTTATTAGGGGGGGTACGGGGGCTACCCTGAACCTAACACTAATTGCCTTTCACACTAACTGTCACACTGACACTAAATGCAGTGATCAGTACATATGTGATCACTGCATTCAGTGACACTGTGACAGGGGGTGGGGGGGTGATCGCAAGGTGTTAATGTGCCTGCGTGTACTGGTGTCAGTGTAGTGTTGTGCAGACTTACTATGTGATGCGATCTCTCCTCAGCGGCGGTTGAAAAAAACGCAGAGAGCAGAGATCACATCACTTCCCTCTTCCTGTGTTTACACAGGAGGAGGAAGTGCACTGCAGGGGGAGCGCACGCATTGGCTGGGAGCGATCTGGAGGGGGCGGACAAAAACGAACAGCCACACCCTCAGCACGGATCGCTCCTACAGCCACCGGGACCGTCGCATGGACCCGGGGTGGGGTCCCGATCGGACCCCCGACCCACGTCAAGGCAGCCACGTACAGGTACGTTGATGTGCCTGTCCGTGCCATTCTGCCTACGTAAATGTACATGCGGCGGTCCTTAAGTGGTTAAATAGCGCTCTAATCTATTTTTCATTAACTCATTTGTTACTCTGAGTTTTTTTGGTTTTATACCTCCTTGTAATATCTGAAACAAGAAAAATCGTGTTCCCGTGAACACGTCCCATTTGTGACGAAACGTAGGGAGGAGACGTGCTGACGTCACCGCGCATACGATCCATACCCGGAAGATACGGGCTGTGTTTGCTAGCCGGCCGGCTGCATTTTTTTCATGCTTTTAAACGACAACCGTTTGTAAGTGCATTATTATTATTACTATTTATTTATTAAATGAACGATTCACACTATGTGAGCCTTGTTGTTTCCTGCTTTATGGTCTTTGGGTATACGAGGAGATTGCCTACATCCAGGTGACTGCAATTGAGAGCCTTCCAGGATACATGTTTATATCTGAATGCTGTCTTTTTATCTTCATCTGGTAAGAGGCCATACATATATATGTGGTGGAGGTTTACCTGTAGCACCTTGTCCGGAGTGTCTGTTTTCATCATCATCACCTGGGAGTCTTCTAATATCTGAACTTTTGAATCTATCGATGGATTATTTTTATGTGTGAAAACACTTTGAACATTGAATTCAAGTTCCAGCCTGTACATATTATTTTTGTATATTATGCAGGACTTTCTTATATATACTTTTATTTTGTAGGTGTTTGACATACCACATTTGTTTATCTACAGATCTAGCGCGATTTTTCTTGTTTCATATATTGTCTTGGTGTAGTCTAACACCTTTTTTATCGCTGCTTTCCATACATATGTTTTTTGAACGAGCGCTATATTTTTACCTTTACTCCTTGTAATATCCCCTGTAAGCTCCAAAATGTTTCCTTTTCCCCTCCCTTTTTGGGGGGGGGGGATAAGGTGGGATCAGCATCCAAATGCATTTCAGTCATGTGATCTGCTCTATGCACACTATAAATCCTGCAGCCCACAGTCCTTAGTCAATCTCAGTAGAGAGCAAGAGAATGTGGTTATGTTCTTACAGTCATGGCGGAAATTGTTGGCACCCCAGACATTTTTCAAGAAAATCAAGTATTTCTCAAAGAAAAGTATTGCAGTAACACATATTTTGCTATACACATGTTTATTTCCTTTTTATTAGGGTTGTCCCGATACCACTTTTTTGAGCCCGAATAGCGATATTTTCATGTGACGGTATTTTTTTTTTTTACACTATTTTTTTTACTCTTTTTTTTTTACAGTGATTTTTTTTTAGAAGGGGGTAGTGGATTGTGAGTTTTTATTATTATTATTATTATTATTATTATTAATTACATTTTCTTTTTTTAATTATTTTTTATTTATTTATTTTCTTTTTTTTTAATTAGCCCTGTTGGGGGGCTTTGGTGAGATATCAGGAGTCTTAACAGACCTCTGACATCTCCCCTTTAAGAAAGAGAAAGGGACTAGGGACACAGTTTCCCCAGTCCCTTTCTCTGCAGCCTCAGCTGAAATGAATGGAGAGAAGCTTTTCTCCATTCATAAACTGAAGCTTTGTAATCGCAGGTCCCGATGCTCAGTTATGTGAATGGACAGAGTCAGTCCATTCGGAAAAGGTAGGAGCAGGGTTTAGGGTTCCTAACAGATTGAGGGGGAAGAGGCACGGAGGGGAGCCGCATGGATGGGGAGAAGACGGCATGGAGGGGGAGAAGACATCACGGGGGAGAGCGGCACGGACGGGGAGAAGACATCACGGGGGGACAGCGGCACGGACGGGGAGAATGGCACGGAGGGGCAGCGGCATGGATGGGTAGAAGACATCACGGGTGAAGGGAGCGGCACGGACGGGGAGAAGACATCACAGGTGGAGAGCGGCATGGATGGGGAGAAGACATCACAGGGGAAGGGTGGCACAGACGGGGAGAAGACATCACGGGGGAGAGTGGCAGGGACGGGGAGAAGACATCACGGGGGAGAGCGGCATGGACGGGGAGAAGACATCACGTGGGGAGAGCGGCACGGCCATTCAGAAAAGGTAGGAGCAGGGTTTAGGGTTCCTAACAGATTGAGGGGGAAGAGCGGCAAGGAGGGGGAAGCTGCATGGAGGGGGAGAAGACATCACGGGGGAGAGCGGCACGGACAGGGAGAAGACATCATGGGGGGAGAGCGGCACGGACAGGGAGAAGACATCACGGGGGAGAGCAGCATGGAGGGGGAGCGGCATGGATGGGGAGAAGACGTCACAGGGGAAGGGTGGCACGGACGGGGAGAAGACATCACAGGGGGAGAGTGGTAGGGACGGGGAGAAGACATCACGGGGGAGAGCGGCATGGACAGGGAGAAGACATCACGGGGGGAGAGCGGCATGGACAGGGAGAAGACATCACGGGGGGAGAGCAGCACAGATGGGGAGAAGACATCACGGGGGAAGGCGGCACGGACAGAGAGAAGATATCATGGGGGGGAGCGGCACGGGGGGGGAGAAGGCATCACGGGGGAGAGCAGCATAGAGGGGGAGAAGACATCACGGGGGAGAGCGGCACAGAGGGGGAGAAGACAGCACAGGGGGAACAAGACGGCATGGGGGAGAAGACATCACGGGGGGAGAAGACATCACGGGGGAGATGACAACTGTTACGTACCTGCCGGATGAGCCTGACGTGCAGTGGGAAGGCCTTCTCGTACAACCCCAGCTCAAGGGCCACCGATGTTGCAACAGTGGCCACAAGAGCCTGGCGGTGTATGGGTGCCTGGTTCGTCTTGTTCTTGTCAGTCCAGCTGGTGCAGCAGATGACAGGAAGCAGGATGGAAGATGCAGGGCTGGGAAGACACTGAATACGTTGTCAGACAAGCCGGGTTTGGTAACAGACGATCAGATGTAGGTACAGACGACAGGCATAGAATGGTCAGGATACCGGCAAAGTTTGGCAACAGGATATCAGGCAAGGTAGAGCTGAGAGTGGTCACAAAGCAGGCCGGGATCAGGATAACAGAGATCAATCGTAGTCAAAACAAGCCGGGTCAAACACAGGAAACAGATCAGATCACAGGAAGTCACGGGAACAGGTATGAACTGCAGATCAGGCAGCGAAGACACTGTGCTGCTGAGGTGTTTAAATAAGGCAGCCTGCTGTCAATCACTGAAATCAGTCTGCACCATTAACCCTTAAGTGGCAGATCCATGACATTGCCCCCCTCCCCTTACAGGCAACCTCCGGGTGCCCAACAGGCCTCTCTTCTGTGGGCGATTGCGAAAAAAGGCGTTAACCAAGTCTTTTGCGTGCACATCCTTTTCAACCTCCCAAGAGTTATCCTCTGGGCCGTAACCTTTCCATTTAACCAGGTACTGTACCTGATTCCTTCTCTTCCTACAGTCTATGATAGCCTCCACCTCATACTCCTCTTCGCCATCGATGGTCACAGGTTCTGGTGGCCTGGATACTCTATCTGGAAAAGAGTCAGGGACTGTGGGTTTCAAGAGAGAAACATTGAAAACAGGGGGGTAGATTCACATAGATCAGCGTCTACTTCAAGTATATACGGTAGAGATGGGTCAGCAGGGGCATTGCTAGGTGGCAAAAAAGCCGGCCCGGGGGGGGGGGGGATTTGTGGGTGCGGTGGAGTGGTGCAAGGATTGTTGACACCCCCCCCCCCCCCCCGGCTGCGCGCTGAACCACTTTACCCTGCAAACGCTACACTAATTTAAGAAGATAATATAAAAAACAAAACAAATATGATGATAAAGTGTATAAGAGTGCTGGCATTTACGTTCACTACAAAAAAAAATTAGGATAGATAGCAAAACATGGAAAGAGTGCAGCGCTATGTGGTTAAAACCATGTGTGAAATAAATGTTATACCTTGAAGTGTACACCAATGATATGTGAAAAATGTATTAAAAGAAAAACTAATGCAGAGTCCAAAAAGAACATAATATAGTCTGTGAAGAGTTAATTCAAAAAGCAAATCCGTGAAGGGTTAACTCCCCAAAAAAGACACATTGCTTGGCAAGAAAGTGAAGATAAAGTTTGGCGAATAATAAGTCCCAAAAATACTCGGGCAATACCCTGGTTTATTTTGGGACTTATTATTCACCAAACTTTATCTTCACTTTCTTGCCAAACAATGTGTCTTTTTTGGGGAGTTAACCCTTCATGAATTTGCTTTTGGAATTAACTCTTCACAGACTATATTATGTTCTTTTTGGACTCTGCATTAGTTTTTCTTTTAATACATTTTTTACATATCATTTGTTTACACTTCAAGGTATAACATTTATTTCACACGTGGTTTTAACCACATAGCGCTGCACTCTTTCCATGTTTTGAACACAGGTGACCTATCTGACCCACACACACTGATCCATTTGACTCCTACTTTCTGCACTACTCACATAGACACTGACCCCCCCCCCACACACAGACACTGACCCCCCCCCCACACAGAGACACTGACCCCCCCCCACACACAGACACTGACCCCCCCCCACACACAGACACTGACCCCCCCCCACACACAGACACTGACCCCCCACCACAGACACTGACCCCCCCCACACACAGACACTGACCCCCCTCACACACAGACACTGCCCCCCCCCACACACAGACACTGACCCCCCCCCCACACACACACAGACACTGACCCCCCCACCACAGACACTGACCCCCCCCACACACAGACACTGACCCCCCCACACACAGACACTGACCCCCCCCACACACAGACATTGACCCCCCCACACACAGACACTTATACCCGACACCTACAGTAAGCAGACTACTTCCTGCACTACTCACACCCCCCTCCCCACAGCTCGGTGCAAAATAGTTCTCTTTACCTCCTCCTTGTTTCTGTCCCGACTCCCCGCCAGTGCCATCCACTGCAGCTCGCTCCATGGTGCAAGACGCTGCACCTCCATGACCTCTACCGAGCCGTAGCTCTGCATCGGGACACACCGCCGCAGAGGGACACACCGCCGCAGAGGGACACACCGCCGCAGGGGGGGACACCGCCGCAGGGGGGGACACCGCCGCAGGGGGGGACACCGCCGCAGGGGGGGGACACCGCTGCAGGGGGGGGACACCACCGCAGAGAGACACAGTGCAGGGGGACACAGTGCTGGGGGACACACCGCCGCCGAGGAACAAGCGAAGGAGGGGAAGATCGCAGTCCCGGCGGCTCACACAGTGCTCATCTCCCGCCAACATATTCCATATTTCCTGTCGCCCTGTGATTGGGCGTATAGCGGTCATGTGCGGAGGCGGGAATTCTAGACGATCGCAGACAGGCCAGCCCCACGCCGCACATGACCCCCATACATCCAATCACAGGGCGCCGGACTGGACACCAAACATGGCGCTGCGGGCGAGATCAGGGACTGGTCCCTGCTCGGCGGCATTGACTCGGGGCTCGCAATTAAACACTGTAAGCCCGAGACTCGGGGCTTTTCGGCGGCACATTCGGGGCTCCAGCCTCCTTAGCCCACCCCTAACGACGCCTCTGGGTGACCAAGAACAGGTGCTGATGTAAACAGTCCTTTCAAAGTATCAAATGCGCCTTGTGGGGGTGGGGGTGTGTCCGACTTCCGGTATATGAGGAGCGTTTCTCTGCGAGCTCCGGACCGCGTTGTGATCCTTCAGCTATCCTGTGGAGCCCGAGGCTTCAAATTTTTACACTGACCAGCTGGGATTGCGGGAGCATGCTCAGGGCACATGACGATGGTGAACAAGTACGGTCCCAGGGTCGGTAATACGCCCGCGGATCGTCTGACAAGTTTCGCCCACGAGACCAGCCAAGATGGCGCCCGGCCAGCAACGGCGCAGCAGGCCTCCTCCCAGCCTGATGGTAGACCGTGGATCGAGGGGGACAAGAATCGAACAGAGCCACCCGATCCGCTGGAGGATCCCCTGCCCTCTCCCTTGTCGGAGTCGGGGGAGGGGGCTCTGGTCCACGCGTGAGAGAGCCGACGCTGGCGCAGATTATGGACACTATTAAGAGCTGCCATGCGGCGCTGTCCACGCAAATAGATACCATCAGGGTGGATTTTGCCATACTGAAGGATAATGTCCATAAGATTAGACACAGGGTGACTAATGCTGAACAGCGTATTGGGGCGGTGGAGGATGACCTGAACCCGCTGATGGTACGTGTGAGAGATATGGAGACGGACTACAAGTCCAAGGAGGCCAAACTTGGAGATATGGAAGATAGACTTAGGAGGAGTAACCTACGCTTCCTGGGCTTTCCAGAGGGGTCAGAGGGCAAACGCCCAGAGGACTTTTTGACCTCGTGGCTGCAGCAAGCATTTGGAGCTGACAGTTTCTCACATCTCTTTGCTATTGAGAGGGCTCACAGGGTTCCCCTGCGGGCCCCGAAGCAGCCAGGCAGATAACCAAGGCCGATGCTGGCCCGCTTTCTATACTTCAGGGATAAAGAAACTATTCTCCGTAAGGCCCGTACCATGCCAGGTTTGATGTTCAACAATAACCGCATCACCATCTTCCCAGATTTCTCGGCTGCGACACAGAAGCAACGTGCGGCTTTTCAAAGTGTGAAACAGCGCCTACGGGAACGTAGTCTCCCCTACAGTATGTTATACCCTGCCAAGCTGAGAGTGGTGCACAACGGCAAGACCCAATTTTTCACCTCTCCTAGAGAAGCAAACAACTGGCTGGAATCCCTTGGTGCTGCTTGAGGTGCCATTGCTGTAGTCTTCAGGTAACTCTTTTGGTCATACACAGGAGGGGCTCCTCCAAAATGTTTTTCTGGAACTAATCATCGCTGGATATACTGTACATTATTGATCCTTACTGTTGCGCAGCTAAAGGGCCCAGATGCCTGATTCAGTGGCCAACGCGGTCCGGTAGTTGCTCTATTTGACTGTTACATACCTACCCCTGATCTTCCTGTCCGACTGGACTGGGAGATTTACCCCCCGGGGGTGACTTTTTCATTCTAAGTGGTTACATTGTTTGGGGCAAAGGTCCATAGGATGTTCGGGGCTATGGGCAGGGTGGGGGGAGGGGATGATGAAGGTCCTTGTTGGGGATCACAGTTCTTTATGTTTTACATGTTATTGTTTTTTTTTTTCCTTTTTACTGGTTTTTTTTTGTTCTCAATCACATGGTCATCTTTGCTCTTTATCGGGCTCTATGTCTAACCTAGGATGTAACTGTAATGCATTTCATGTTGCCATCTTTGCATGGGGGGTTGGGGGTGGAGTGCCCTGGCCTGAGGTGGGGTGGATGCCGTGCTGCCCCCGAAAGTTTAGAAATCCTGGCATAATATTTGTTCCCCTTTCACACTATGCAGGCCCTTAACGTCTTATCATGGAATGTGAGGGGTCTTAATTCCAGAATTAAACAGGCTTTGGTTTTCAAATACTTACAGAGCCGTAGACCGAGTATTGTTTTCCTGCAGGAGACTCATCTAGTTGGCTCTAAAACGCTGGCCCTCCACAGAGCATTTGTGGATAGGGCGTTCCACTCTGTGTACTCAAACTATGCGAGGGGAGTTTCAGTACTGATATATAGATCTTTAATGTATACTACCAAGCTGGTTAAAACAGACCCGTTTGGCAGATTTGTGATACTAGTCCTTATTGTAAATAACAGACCACATACTTTTGTGGCAGTGTATATCCCACCCCCATTTACAGTAGGTGTTTGGGACATGATTATATCGGAAGTGCTCAGGGTGGCGGAGGGGCCTATACTTCTGGCAGGAGACCTGAATGTTGTCTTGTCGCTAGTAATGGATAGATATGGTATGGCACCTATGGACAGCTCTCCTTTAGAGGCATGTGTGAAACCCTATGACTTGGTGGAGGCGTGGAGGTGGAAGAACCCTAACACTAAAGCTTACTCCTGTTATTCTGCCACCTGCAACACCCTGTCTAGGCTGGACATGTGTTTTGTTTCCAGGGAACTTCTTCCCAGGATCCTAGACGTTCAGTACCTTCCCCGAGCCATCTCAGATCACTCTCCCCTGTTGGTCTCCTTAGATATGGGGGGGCCAAAGGTGTTTGTCTTATGGAGATTGAGCCCTTTGTGGCTCAAGGAAGAAATTTTTGAAAGATCCACTATGACAGCTATTAACACTTTCTGGAGATAAAATAAAGATGAGACCCCTGTGGGGGTTACCTGAGATGCATTTAAGGCCACACTTAGAGACTCTGTTTCAGGAGTTATCAGACAAACCAGGGCGGATAGTGAATGGAAGATAAGGGACTCTGAACAGACTGCCACCGTAGCCGAGGTGGAGTATATTAGGAACCCTAACCCGAATACTCATAGGACATGGAGGGAAGGAGTTAGACAATTAGATCTGGTACTGGTGGAAAAAACTCAAAAAAAGCTCTTGTACCAGTCTAAGCGCATATTTGAATTCGGAAATAAAAACAGCAGACTGTTGGCCTACCTGGCTCACTCGCAGCAACCTACTGCTTCTATCCCACGTATATATAATGGGCAGCAGAACCTTTGCACGTCACAGTCTGATATAGCAGAGGCCTTCTTTGATTTTTACTCAAACTTATATTCTTCCAGGGTGGATTATGGGGAGGAAGAGGTACGTGATTACCTGGCCCCTATTCCAATCTCGGAACTGTCTATGGAGGCGGCAAGGGATTTAGATCTCCCATTGTCTGAGGAGGAAATAGTGTCCGCAATACGTTCACTCAGCCCGAATAAGACACCGGGATTGGATGGTTATCCGATTGAGTGGTATGATACGTATGCGGAATGTTTGCCCCCTAGACTGCTGGCAGTATACGAAAAGTCCCTTGTATCAGGGACGCTTCCGGAGACTCTGAGAGAAGTCCTTATTGTATTAATCCCAAAGCCGCACAAGGACCATGAGCTATGTGAATCGTACAGACCTATATCATTAATTAATGTGGATGCTAAAATCCTCGCAAAACTTTTAGCTGCTCGTCTGAATAAGATCATAGCTTCAATTATACATCCTGATCAGACGGGTTTTATACCGACCCGCTCAACAGCAATAAACTTACGAAGACTCTTTACTATTTTACAAACTGAAGGGCCCACTTCTGATACTAGACTAGTGGTGTCATTAGACACTCACAAGGCTTTTGACTCAATTGAATGGCGGTACCTGATAGCGGTCCTTGGGCGGTTCGGATTTGGCCCCAAATTCATCGCTTGGGTGAGATTATTGTATGCTGCACCGGTGGCCCGCTTGCGGGTGAATAATATTGTTACAGAGCCCTTTGAGATAGCTAGAGGCACCAGGCAGGGGTGCCCATTGTCGCCCCTGCTTTTTGCCCTTGCCATAGAGCCGTTGGCGGCCCTCTTGCGGGCAGACGAAGGGATCAGGGGATGTACTATTAATGACAGACAGGAAAAAACTTCACTTTACGCTGACAACATGCTGCTGTACTTAGCTGATGCTGAGGGCTCCTTGCCAGCCGCACTAGATAGAATTTCTGGGTTTGGGACGTACTCCGGATTCAAGGTGAACTGGAGTAAGTCTGTGGTCCTCCCATTTTGCCCTGATTATGTGCCTTTGATGCCCCCGGATGTCCCTTTACAGGTGGTCTCCCGCTTTCGCTACCTAGGAATTGAGATACAACTACCACTGAATACTTATATAAAGAATAACCTGCTCCCATTGGTGACACGCCTCAGGGAGAGTCTACAATTCTGGAGTACGCTGCCCCTTAATCTCCTAGGTAAAGTCAATATATTCAAAATGATCTATCTCCCTAGGTTTCTCTACGTGCTTTGGCATTCACCAATATACGTTCCCAAAAAACAGTTTACAGATATCAATGCATTGCTTCTCCCCTTCCTCTGGGGAGCTAAACCGGCTAGGGTGTCCTTGGATACCCTGTACTTACCGATACAGGTGGGCGGCTTGGCATTACCAAACCTGCAGTGCTACTATCTTGCAGGTCAACTGACGCATGTGCATTGGTGGGGCTTCCCGAGGTCCAGGAATGCCTCTGTGGCTACCCAGGCAGCCCAGATGCATTCGTATGAGGCCCTAATTAATGTTTTATATCGGAATGGCCCATATCCGGTACAGGGTGCAGATATATTGAAATTGTCCTATAAGATATTTCATATGTGCAACGCGAGGATGGGAGGCACCAGCCTGTCTGGTTCTCCGAATGCTCCATTGTGGCACAATCCCCAGTTAGAGGAAGTATGCAAAATCCCGGATGGTGCATGCTGGGCTGCGTATGGAGTCAAGTATGCCCACCAATTATTTAGGGACGGAAAGTTCCGATCATTTGCAGACCTGAGGTCAGATTATAAATTGCCTAATAATTTCTTCTTCAGATATTTACAGCTCCGTCACGCGGCACGGGCACAATATGGGGGAGGAGGGGTACTACTACTCCCTTCCTGTACAGAAAAACTGTTGGCTGAGGAGGATCATTCTAAGCTTGTCTCTAGGTATTATTTTTCCCTGCTGACATCTTCTTCAGCCAGAATGGAGAGGGTAGCGGTGCAATGGAGGGCTGATATCCCGTCCTTGTCGGATGAGTCCTGGACCGAGGCCCTGGACTCATTGCTGCCATCAGTGTTATCGGCACGTGACAAGCTGATTCAATTTAACTATTTGCATAGAATTTACTACACCCCGTGCTGCTTGCATAAGATGGGAAGGTTGGATACATCGGAGTGTTATAGATGAGCGTTTACGTGTGACCAGCTGCCAATCCTCTTGCAATGGGGCAGGCGGTGCGGTGGGTGTTGGAGCCATTGAAGCTGTCTGGTTCGGTAAGATACCCCACCTGCGTAGCATCGTTAGGCCCTCATCCAGTGTGGATATGGGGACTGATGTGCCGTTGTGAGTGACCACCAACTTTGCTGGGTATTTCCACTTGTGGATAATGTTGTGGTTCCTCAGTGCTTTGGTGATTGTCGCCAGGTTGCGACGCTGTTGTAGAGTATGTCTGGACAGGTCTGGGAGTATTTGGAGGTCAGTGTACGGAGGATGCCTGTTTTCGGCTCTGCGAGATGCGACCATGATCTGCTCCTTAATATGGTAGAAGTGCACCCTAAGCAATACGTCCCTGGGAGTGGAATCAGGCAGGAATGAGGGCTTAGGTATGCGGTGTATGCGGTCTACAATGAGATCCTGAGGCGATAGGGAAGGCAGCAGAGTGGAGAAGAATGCCTGGGTGTAGGACAGGAGCTGTGTAGCAGGGATCGATTCGGGGACCCCCCTTATTTTAAGGTTGTTCCTTCTAGAACGGTCTTCCAAATCTGCTACTTTATTTTTAAGCCAAGTAATATCTTCACTATGATGGCTATGGGCATCCACCATGTTGTTAAATGATGACGTGAGGTTCCCCACACACTGCTCCACTTGATCCACCCTGTCTCCTAGGGCCTGTACTTCCCTGCGGCAGTTGCTGATTCCAGCCATAAAGTCAGTGTGTAGTGATGCTTTAAGGGACAACAGCATCTCTTTCAAGAATGTTTCAGACACAGGCCTGTCTGATGTGGGGAATGCTGCTATTGGGTCAGGCGGTGCGAGTGGCTGCGTCCCCTCATGGGTCTGTGGCCTGCTTACCTCCATATCCGGGTCTCCGGACGTTCTATCAGGGGAGGCAGTTCTCATTTTTTGTTTCACCGGGCTCCTGGTAGAGGGACTGGAGCTGCCCGAGGACGAGCCACTGTGCGGGGTGGCCGCTGGCAGGGAGCTGTGTTGTCCTGAGCGAGATCCGGATGCTCGTGTCTCCTGCACTGTCCCCAGAGCGTCAGCGCCATTTTGTGTGTTCCCGCGCGCTGCGAAGAAGCCCGTGACTTTCTTCGGGGACTGGGTATTTTTTCGCTGGCGGGTCATCACGACGTGTGCAGCGGGTCCTGAGGAGTCGCTCGGTGCCGGTCGTTCGTCGGTAGACGCGGTGGACATGTATTTCTCTCCCGTGGCTATACGGAGCTCCTGTATTACGCGGCCATGTCGGAGCTCGGTCGCCACGCCCCCCGATTGCATCAGAGTGTTATAGATGTAGGGGTGCAGTGGGTGACTTTTTCCACATGATTTGGCTGTGCCCCCATGTGGCGAAATTCTGGAAGGAGATTCTGCAGTATCTGGAGGATACCCTGGCCCTCCCGAACATCTATTCTCCAGCCAGGTGCCTGTTGGGAGATCTGGGGGAGGAGGCGTTGTTTGAGTCTAGGAAGACGCTGTTCAGAATACTGTTCTGCTATGCCAAAAAAGCAATAGCTCTCAGATGGAGGGACCCGGTCCCTCCTTCGCTGCGGTATTGGATAGGTCTGGTGAACCAGGTGGTGCCATTGTATAAGCTGACATATACTGCCAGAGGTTGCCCTTCGAAATTTGAGAAAATATGGGCAGAATGGCTGAAATGTTCCTCTGAATATGTTGGGTTGGGATGAGTGTATGAGATACTGAGCTTGGAGTGTTAGGTGGTGATCGGATAAGCGCTCAGTGAGATCCCGACCTGGGTCCGACTCCTTGTATATTATGTTCTGGGGAAAACGGGTGGGGGACTAGTTATATATTTTCTATTATTTCTTTTTTTTTGTGTATATGATGTTATAAGTGCAGGATGAAACATGTATGCTGTGCATTTCAATCTGAATACTGTATTGATGAGTATTGATTTCTACAGCCGTGTGATGTAATACCATTTTGTTTTGCTTTGTTTTGTTTTTTTGTTGTTCTGAAAAAATTAAATAAATTTACCCTTTAAAAAAAAAAAAATGCGCCTTGTGCCTCAGGTGTCCAATGGAAGCGGAGGTTCTGTCTAGTCAACTGTGTGATAGGGGTTATGATGGCGGAGAAGCCCTTAATGAATCTCCTGTAAAAGTTGGCAATTCCTACGAAGCGCTGCACTCCCTTCTTGTCAGGAGGTGCAGGCCAGTCTAAAATAGCAGAGACCTTTTCAGAGTCCATCTTGATCACTTCAGGAGAGATTATCGGCCCCAGGAATTGGATGCTTCTTTGTTCAAATTCACATTTTTAACCCTTAGCATATAGTCCGTGTTGGCGTAGTCGGCTCAGTACCCTTTTGACATGACCTCGGTGAGAGTCTAGAGAAACGGAAAAAATCAGAATGTCATCAAGGTAAACAATCAAAAATATATCTAGGAAGTATCTGAATATATCATTAACAAAATGTTGAAATGTAGCCGGGGCATTGCATAGTCCATCTGTCAGGGCACCATTTCCGTGGACTTTGATCGCGCGCACATGCGTAGTAGAACGACGCGATCGCACGTCTCTATTCGGCGCATGCGCGCGCACGTACGCGGGCACGGCCCGGCGGCGCGACGTGTGCGGGAGCGCGCGTACGGCGCGAACTCACGTGATTCCGTCAGAGCCAATCACAGGGCTCACCACCCTATTTAAACCGGCCTCTGACACATGGCAGGTTGCTGGTTTGTCATCAGCTCCTGTATGTGTCTCGTTGCTGTGAACCTGTTTGACCTGAAAACCTTCTGGCTTACCTGTTTGAATCCTGATCTCGGCCTGCCCTTGGACTCTGCTGACCTCTCCAACCCTTGACCCCGGCTTGCATTCCTGGACTCTGCTAACCTCTCCAAACCTTTGATCTCGGCTTGTATACTTGGACTCCGTTGACCTCTCCGATCCTTGACCCCGGCTTGCATTTCTGGACTTTTCTTGATCTCTTGACCCGTGATCCGCAACCAGGACCTTGAACTAGTTTTGCCTGTTTGGACCGCTGTCCCTGCTTGGTGCCACGAACTGTCTCCCCAGCCTGTCTGCAGATCCGGTACCTTCTTTGATCCTCACCTTGACCCAGCTTCCTGTTTCCGGTACCGGTGCCTTCCGGTGCTGTCACCTCTCTGTCTCCATCACCAGGGGGCGGTCAGCACCGGTTCGCAAAGGTGAGCCGTCCGCAGCATCTTGGCCTCGGTAAGTTCTTTAGTCTCTGATAGTACAAACCAGCCAGATGTCTGAGGCCGACCGGGCGCGCTCACCATTCGAAACTCTCTGCCAGCAAGTCTCCGCCCTGACCGAAGCGGTGCAAAAACTACAGGAGGGATACCTCCAGATGGACGGCCGTCTGCAGCAAATAGCCACTCCTCCAGGACCTTCTGCAGCCCCTACCGTCCAAACGGCAGGGCACACAGCTCCGCCATCCTCTCCGGGTCCAGCAGTAATGATCTCACACCCTGAACCCCGAGTACCTACACCCGAACGGTTTGTAGGTGACCGAAGGAAGTATCGGGCTTTTAAGAATGCTTGCACCTTGTATTTTGCCCTACAACCAAGGACCTTTTGCTCGGAAGCTGTAAAAGTAGGGTTTGTCATCTCCCTTCTCTCGGATGAGCCCCAGGCCTGGGCCCATGGTTTAATAGAACAGAGAAGCCCTGTTCTGGACACCATCGACGCCTTCTTCACCCACATGGCCAAGCTCTACGACGATCCGCTGCGCTCTGCCACCGCAGAAGCTACCCTCCACAATTTGAGTCAGGGCCGGCGGCCCATAGAGGACTATACTGCTGAGTTCAGGAAGTGGTCAGCAGACACAGGTTGGAACGAAGTGGCTTTAAAGTACCAGTACCGTCAGGGTCTCTCCGAGGCCCTCAAAGATGAACTTGCACGCTCTGAAACCCCCGCTTTACTGGAAGGCCTGATCCAAGCTGCCACCAAACTGGACCGACGCCTGCGGGAGCGGCGTTCTGAGCGGTTCCAGACCACCCGTCCCAGTTGGGCTCCACCAAGACAGCCTTCAGTACCCATTCCTCCACCTGCTTCATCCAGTCCCTCATTGCCGGATCCAGAGCCTATGCAGCTCGGCGTAGTTCGAGCACCACTCACCCCAGAGGAACGACTGCGCAGGCGACGGGAGAATCTTTGCCTCTACTGTGGCGCGGGTAACCACTTCCTCCTCAACTGCCCTGTCAGGCCTAGTAAGTCTAAACTTTCACCGGTGTTTAATTACCATACCCCCCAATCACCACAGACTTACATCGTGCTTTTTCTTTCTCTTCAGCTTCCGGACGGGGAGACCCGCCTGCCGGCAATCGTTGATTCTGGAGCCTGCAGCAGCTTCTTGGACTCTACTACGGCCCGGAAGTTGCATGTCCCCTGCCGTACTAAAGACGTTCATCTTCAGATTCTCTTGGCTGACGGTTCCCGTCCTTGCTCTGGTCTGGTCACCCAGGAAACTCTCCCTCTGCTTGCTACCACGGATTCAGGTCACCAAAAGCACCTACGATTGGACCTCATCTCATCCCCTATGTATCCCATTATCCTGGGTCTTCCGTGGCTGCAGCTTCACCAACCCTGCATCAATTGGCTCACGAAAGAGATAAACCTTACCTCCTCATACTGCTCCCAGCACTGCCTTCCACCTCCTCCGGTCTCCTGCGCTACCATTCTAAAACCACCAGAAAATCTTCTACACGTCCCTCCGGTCTATCTGGAATTCAAAGACGTTTTCGATAAACAACAGGCCGATTGTCTGCCCCCACATCGAGCTTACGACTGCCCCATCGATCTCCTGCCGGGCGCCAAGATCCCTTTCGGCCGAGTCTTCCCTCTCTCCGAGACTGAGTTAACAGCTCTCAAAATCTACATCAACGAGAACTTAGAGAAGAAGTTCATTCGGCCTTCCTCCTCTCCCGCAGGGGCCGGGATCTTTTTTGTCAAAAAGAAGGACGGCTCCCTTAGACCTTGCATCGACTACAGAGAGCTAAACAAGATCACCATTAAGAATAGGTACCCATTACCACTCATCTCGGAGTTATTTCAACGTTTTCGCTCAGCACAAATTTTCTCCAAGCTCGACCTTCGGGGCGCCTACAATCTAGTCCGGATCAGGGAAGGGGACGCGTGGAAGACGGCGTTTAGGTCTAGATTCGGACATTTCGAATACTTAGTCATGCCCTTCGGGCTCTGCAACGCCCCGGCCACTTTTCAACATCTGGTCAATGATATATTTCGCCAACACCTGGACGACTTTCTTGTCGCATACTTAGATGACATCCTCATCTTCTCGGCCACGTTGGAACTTCACCGAGATCACGTCAAACAGGTCCTCACGATCCTCAGAAAGCACCGGTTATACCTCAAAGCAGAGAAGTGTGAATTTGAGAGACACTCAGTACAGTTCTTGGGTTTCATAATATCCACCAATGGGATTGCCATGGACCCCCAGAAGGTCAAAGCCATTCAAGATTGGCCAGCCCCGACAGATAAAAAAGGCGTTCAACGCTTCATTGGCTTTGCCAACTTCTACAGAAGATTCATCGTCGGGTTCTCCGCCATCGTGTCTCCCATCACTCAGCTCACAAGGCAAGGAAACCGTTTTCAATGGTCCCAGGAAGCCCAGGAGGCTTTTTCCAAACTAAAGACAGTATTTTCCTCGGCCCCTGTCCTACACCACCCTGATCCTGCACTACCGTTCATCTTAGAAGTTGATGCCTCCGAGTCCGCTACAGGCGCTGTCCTATCCCAGAGGCAGGGACCCAAATCTCTTCTGCACCCTGTTGCCTACGCCTCCCGGAAACTTTCTTCGTCTGAAAAGAATTATGACGTGGGCGATAGGGAGCTGCTCGCCATCAAATTCGCGTTAGAAGAATGGAGGTACCTGCTGGAGGGAGCAAGCCACCCCATCCTAATTTTCACAGACCACAGAAATCTGGAGTACTTATGTTCCGCGAAGCGTCTTCGACCCAGACAGGCCCGCTGGGCACTCTTCTTCACTCGCTTCAACTTCCACATTACGTATAGACCCGGATCAAAGAACGGTAAAGCAGATGCCCTTTCAAGGATGTTTCCCGAAACTCCCAACTCATCAGAACCCAGTACTATTCTAAAACCTCAAAATTTTTTTTTGATTTCTCAGTCAGACCTTCTCAGTTCTCTTAAAGAGGCATCGCACCAATGCTCCGACCCAGAAGTCTCGTCCCTGGTTAAACGAGAGGACTTATGGTGGTCCCGAGACAAGATCTTTGTGCCAAGGGAGGTAAGACAGTTACTTCTTAGCACCTTCCACGACCTTAAGCTTGCAGGACATTTTGGGACTCGCAAGACCTCTGAATTAATCTCTCGGTCCTTTTGGTGGCCTAATTGGAAACGAGACTGTAAGACCTATGTGGCCTCCTGCACTTGTTGCCAGCGCAACAAGGGATCCAATACTAAGACATGGGGCCTACTCAAGCCATTACCCATCCCGGAGCGTCCTTGGGCAGACATATCAATGGACTTTATCGTGGACCTGCCACCTTCTGAGGGGTTCACCACGATCTTAGTCGTGGTCGACCGCTTGTCCAAGATGGCGCATTTCCTGCCCATGATCGGCACACCCTCAGCCTCTGACACAGCAAAGATATTCTTTAATGAAATCATCAGACTTCACGGGGTCCCTAAGAGCGTCGTATCCGATAGGGGTACACAGTTTACGTCTAAGTTTTGGAGGGAACTCTGTAAGTCCCTGGAAGTGAAAGTCTGTCTGTCCTCAGCCTACCATCCTCGGAGCAACGGCCAAACCGAGAGAACCAATCAGACTCTAGAGCAGTACCTCCGCTGTTTTTGTTCAGCCTCCCAGGATGATTGGCGATCCCTACTAGCTTCCGCTGAATTTGCATATAATAATTCGATTCATGCAACTACCAACCAAACCCCATTCTGGGCCAACTGTGGCTTCCATCCCTCCTTCCTGCCAGACCTCATTCCTGATACACCTGTTCCGGCCGTCCAGGAACGTGTAACTGCCATTAAACAGAACTTCCAGTTACTACAAAAAGTAATGCGACAAGCTCAGGAGGACTATAAAAGATTCTTCGACAGAGGAAGGAAGGACTGTCCTACATTCCAGGTCGGCGAGGAGGTTTGGCTATCCACTTCACATCTTAAAATACCTGTTTTCTCACAAAAATTGGGCCCAAGATTTATTGGCCCATTCAAAATTAAACGCAGGATCAACTCTGTGGCCTTCGAACTGACGCTACCCGAATCTTATAGAATCCATCCGGTATTCCATGCTTCCCTGCTCAAACCTCTGGTTCCGGATCCTTTTCCAGGCAGGGAGGAACCTCCACCTCCGCCAGTAGAGGTTGAAGGGGAAAGAGAATTTGAAATAGAGACTATTCTGAATTGCAGGAAGAGAGGGAGACAACTCCAATACCTCATTAAATGGAAGGGCTATCCTCCGGAGGACAATTCTTGGGAACCTTCCAGGAACATTCATGCCCCTCGATTGATCCGGACCTTTCATCGAGAACATCCAGAACTAATGGCCAGTTTGGGCGTCCGGAGTTCGCCCCTTGGGGGGGGGCACTGTCAGGGCACCATTTCCGCGGACTTTGATCGCGCGCACATGCGTAGTAGAACGACGCGATCGCACGTCTCTATTCGGCGCATACGGCGCGAACTCACGTGATTCCGTCGGAGCCAATCACAGGGCTCACCACCCTATTTAAACCGGCCTCTGACACATGGCAGGTTGCTGGTTTGTCATCAGCTCCTGTATGTGTCTCGTTGCTGTGAACCTGTTTGACCTGAAAACCTTCTGGCTTACCTGTTTGAATCCTGATCTCGGCCTGCCCTTGGACTCTGCTGACCTCTCCAACCCTTGACCCCGGCTTGCATTCCTGGACTCTGCTAACCTCTCCAAACCTTTGATCTCGGCTTGTATACTTGGACTCTGTTGACCTCTCCGATCCTTGACCCCGGCTTGCATTTCTGGACTTTTCTTGATCTCTTGACCCGTGATCCGCAACCAGGACCTTGAACTAGTTTTGCCTGTTTGGACCGCTGTCCCTGCTTGGTGCCACAAACTGTCTCCCCAGCCTGTCTGCAGATCCGGTACCTTCTTTGATCCTCACCTTGACCCAGCTTCCTGTTTCCGGTACCGGTGCCTTCCGGTGCTGTCACCTCTCTGTCTCCATCACCAGGGGGCGGTCAGCACCGGTTCGCAAAGGTGAGCCGTCCGCAGCATCTTGGCCTCGGTAAGTTCTTTAGTCTCTGATACCATCACTAGGTACTCATAGTGGTCGAACCGGGTGCGAAAGGCTGTCTTCCACTCATCCCCTTGACGGATGCAGACTAAATTGTAGGCTCCCCGTAGATCTAGTTTGGTAAAAATTGTTGCCGACCTTAATCTCTGAAATAGTTTGGGTACTAAAGGGAGGGGGATACCGTTTTTTAACTGTAATTTTGTTGAGCTCCCGATAGTCCACACAAGGTCGTAGGGAGTGGTCCTTTTTCTCAACGAAAAATATTCCTGCTCCTGCTGGGGAGGTAGAGGGTTGGATGAACCCCTTTTTCAGGTTTTCTTGGATATACTTTTTTAGTGCTTCCTGTTCTCATTCAGAGAGGGAGAAGATTCTACTGAAAGGGATTTCGGACCCAGGGAGCAGTTCAATTGGGCAATTGTATGGCCGATGCGGGGGAAGAATGTCAGCCCCTCGCTTACTAAAGACATCCAGGAACTCGTGGTAGGGTTCAGGTACAACTTGCCGCACTTCAGTCTCAGAGTAGCGTTAAGTAGCGTTGTAGAAAAAGCTGGGGACCTTGGTAGGCAGTGTTCCTGTCACAGGTCTAGACTTGATACATGACCCATCAGCTAGAAAAACAGAAAGTCCTTGTGCTTTAGATCTTAAGGGAATGCGTTTTTGTGTTGCAAATGTTACATCGATGAAGCAACTGCAGGCCCCGGAATCAATGATCGCGGTGACTGCCACCTCCCTTTCTGGCAGCTGGAAATAAATAGGAACGGTTAGGTTGGTGGCAGTGGTAGATGAAGAAAAGTTATTAACTGAAGTGATCATTGCCACTTACGTGTCTTGGTTGGACAGGAATGCACATAGTGGCCTGCTTCCCCACAGTACAGGCAAAGGTTATTCTGTCGTCGGTGCAGGCGTTCTTCTGGAGACAGAGGGGGCGTATTAGGCCGATTTGACTGCTTGGGTAAGGGCTGCAAGGTGCTGACAGAGGTCATCCATGGCCGACTTCCCACTTGCAGGCTCAGACATGGCTGCCTGATACTGTTACGTACCTGCCGGAGGAGCCTGACATGCAGTGGGAAGCAGGATGGAGGATGCAGGGCTGGGGAGACACTGAATACGTTGTCAGAGAAGCCGGGTTTGGTAACAGATGATCAGATGTAGGTACAGACGACAGGCATAGAATGGTCAGGATACAGGCAAAGTTTAGCAACAGGATATCAAGCAAGGTAGAGCTGCGAGTGGTCACAAGGCAGGCCGGGATCAGGATAACAGAGATCAATCGTAGTCAAAACAAGCCGGGTCAAACATAGGAAACAGATCAGATCACAGGAAGTCACAGGAACAGGTATGAACTGCAGATCAGGCAGCGAAGACACTGTGCTGCCGAGGTGTTTAAATAGGGCAGCCTGCTGTCAATCACTGAAATCAGTCTGCACCATTAACCCTTAAGTGGCAGATCCATGACAACAACACAGAGAAGACTTGTAACTCCCCCACCACCCGATACCTGTCTATCAGTATCGGGTGAAGCATTGGAGCATTTCCCCCCGAGTACAATTACTCGGGAAATGCTTGGTATTGGTCCTGATACTGATACTAGTATCGGTATTGGGACATCCCTACTTTGTATGTATTGGAACAAAACAAAAAAAAGGAGGAAACAAAGCAAATTGGACATAATGTCACACAAAACTCCAAAAATGGGCTGGTCAAATTTCTTGGCACCCTTAACTTAATATTTGGTTGCACACCCTAAAATAACTGAAATCAATCACTTCCTATAGCCATCAATAAGCCTCTTTACACCTCTCACCTGGAATTTTGGACCACTCTTCCTTTGCAAACTGCTCCAGGTCTCTCTTATTGGAAGGGCGCTTTTTCCCAACAGCAATTTTAAGATCTCTCCACAGGTGTTCAATGGGATTTAGATCTGGACTCATTGCTGGCCACTTTAGAACTCTATAGCGCTTTGTTGCCATCCATGTCTGGGTGCTTTTTGACGTATGTTTGGGGTCATTGTCCTGCTGGAAGACCCTGGATTTTAGACACAAACCCAGCTTTCTGACACTGGGCTCTACATTGCGACCCAAAATCTTTTGGCAATCCTCAGATTTCATGATGCCTTGCACACATTCAAGGCACCCAGTGCCAGAGGCAGCAAATCAATCCCAAAACATCATTGAACCTCCACCATATTTAACTGTAGGTACTGTGTTCTTTTCTTTGTAGGCCTCATTCAGTTTTCGGTAAACAGTAGAATGATGTGCGTTACCAAAAATCTCTATCTTGGTCTCCTCTGTCCACAACATGTTTTCCCAGAAGGATTTTGGCCTACTCAAGTACATTTTGGCAAACTGTAGTCTTGAGCCTGCAGGACAACTTGAATTTCTTTGGAACTTGTTTGGGGCTGCTTATCCACCATCCGGACTATCCTGCGTTGCAACCTTTAATCAATTTTTTCTCCTCCTTCCATGCCCAGAGAGATTAGCTACAGTGCCATGGGTGGAAAACTTCTTGATAATGTTGGACAAAGGCAAATCTAGATCTCTGGAGATGGACTTGTAACCTTGAGATTGTTGATATTTTCCCACAATTTTGGTTCTCAAGTCCTCAGACAGTTCTCTTCTCCTTTTTCTGTTGTCCATGCTTAGTGTGGCACACACAGACACAATGCAAAGACTAAGTGAACTTATCTCCTTTTTAGCTGCTTTCAGGTGTGATTTTTTATAATGCCCACACCTGTTACTTGCCCCAGGTGTGTTTAAAGGAGCATCACATGCTTGAAACAATCTTATTTATTCACAATTTTGAAAGAATGCCAAGACTTTTGACCAGCTTATTTTTGGAGTTTTGTGTGACATTATATCCAATTTGCTTTTTTCCCTCCTTTTTGTAGTTTTGTTCCAATACACACAAAGGGAATAACATGTGTATAGCAAAACATGTGTTACTGCAATACATTTCTGTGAGAAATACTTGATTTCCTGGAAAAAATTCTGGGGTGCCAACAATTTCAGCCATAACTGTACATACAGTGAAACCATGGACAATGGATGCCTCTAACAAGAAGTCAGATCACAGGAGCAAAAAATAAAAAATAAATAAAAGGAATTTTGAGCAATAAAAGGTACCTTTCTGAGTTAAGAATGCATACTTGCATAGGCAATTTTTTAAAACAAACGGTTGTTGTCAATTTATTGGCATTCTTGTCTTTACAGTTCTATATATATATATTTTACATTTATTTTACAGGCACATAATAACTGTTTTTAAATACAGACACCACTAAATGTACAACAAAATAAACAGTACAGCCAGTCTACATTTTTCTTTGATGTTTTTATTAAGTAAAGGTCACTAGGTAAAATTAATTAAAAGTTCAGAGACTGGAATTGCCAGACTACAGTCAGTCCTTGGTGAGACTTGACAAAGTGTTGAGATGTATTACATGTGATAAAGCATTGTTTTGTTCTCTAAATTGTATGTGACCCTACAGTAGGGAGTAATATGTAGCTTAAAATAAAGACATTTCACAGTATCATAGCTATCTCTGATTAAATCTGGTATATAAATATATTGCATTATTTAGCAGGTGGAATGTTTGGTTCTATCAAAATGAATTATATTACATGTGCACGTGAGATAGAATCTATTTAGTAAAGTAATGCAAACAGCAATGATACTGTGCAAAGGTCAATTCCTAAGGTGTATGTCCAGCCACAGATTTTTTTTTTTTTATCATTGGTATCTGTGTCCCTGTTGCATATTTTTCCCCCTGCTTTCTTTCTGGTGAAACTGTTGTCATGGTGGGGGTAAGTGAGGGAAATCTCTCTAACAGAGTTCTGAATAGTAGTAAAAATCTAATGGTGGGAGGGCTGTATAGTTGCATCCTAAAGCATCCTAAAGCCAGCCCTAAGAAAGCCTGGAAAAAAAAAAAAAAACACACACTTTTTTTTCATTTGTTTGTTATAAAAATGTGCAAATAAATAATTGTTAATAATGGTTATTGTTAATAATTGTTCAATTTAGGTCAAAGTGTATTTTACTGACATATACTCACACATAATCACACACATAGGTTAGACTTGTGTCTTTTTTTAACCTCACCTACTGTGTAATTATGTAACTATTCTGCTACATAAATAATAAATAAAAATTGTGAAAATTAAATAAGTAATTGAGTCTATCCAGTGAAGTGATATCCATGGTGATCCCACAATGATAATGAATGAAAGTGCAAAAAGAAACGAGTGATGTTCAGAAAAGTGACTTCCGCCTCATTTAGAATGGCCGCTTACCGACTCCCTATGATCTCTTATTACTAGAGATCACACACGCTTTCAGCTCTATACCCAAAATCGCACTTTAAGAACTTTCAGCGCCCCAAGGTCACTGCGTTTGCGCAGGTCCCGGAGTTACGGGCTGCAACTTTGAACCGGCCAGCTTGTTTTTATGCTAGAAAATACTTGCATACTTGTAAGTGTACTACATTTTTAAACTAATAAATACCAAAAAGATTTTATGATATGGAGGACTCAATTTTTCTTCGGGTTTCCTTTACGACCATACCCAATCGGAAATTCTTGAAGTGCGATTTTCCCTAGATTCACCAAAGGCTCTGTCTGGGTATAGAGCTGAAAGCGTGGGTGATCTCCCGTAATAGGAGTTCATAGGGAGCCGATATTCTGCTACATAAATAATAAATAAAGATTGGGAAAATTTAAATAAGTAATTAAGAACTTCACTTGCTGCACACCATTACTCCTCCAGCACTTCACTTGCTGCAGACTGTTACTCCACAGCACTTAACTTGATGCAGACGGTTACTCCTCCAGGCTAGCTAGCACCACAAATAACTCAGTCAGGTCTCAGTGAGCTGCCTTTTGCAGGCAGGGACCACGGGCCCCTGTGGTGTAGAAATAGTTCAGATGCTAGCTGTCTTCAGTTTAGCTACCAATCCCAGATAGCTCTCTTCAGGCCCTGCCAGCCAGCCTGGCTGCAATGGCCTCTCTTCACTGTCCTTTCCACAGTTCTCTCTTCTGGTTCTGCACCCATCTCAAACTGCAATCTCCCAGTTCTCTCAGGCGTGCCTCTCCTGTCCTCCTGACTGTGCTCACTTAGCAGCCCTCCAGACCGCGACCAGTTGACCTCCCTGGAGACTCTTAGTAGTGTTCTCACCTGCTGGCCTCTATCTGCTCTCTCATGTGCCTCTCTTTCCAGGATCTCTTCACTCCTCCTGGATGCACCCAAGCCCTGGCCCAGGGTCACCCCCCAGACTGGGAATCTCCCTGTGGGCCCTGACAACCTCCACACTCTCTCACTCCAGCTCTTCCACCCGTCAACTCCCCGGCTGTGCTGACCCCAGGTATTTAAGGAGGCCTGTCCCGGCCAATCCAAGTTGGGGATTGGTCAAGGCTCCTTAAGACACCACCTTGCAGCTCATCCTCTCCTCCCTTTCTCTCCTTCCAGTACTTTCTAGAAGGAAGAGGGAGAGGACAGTGATGCTACCTGTCACCCAGCCCTGCCCTATGCCACTCACAGCCCAGAGTGAAAACAAATAGTCCTAGCCACTAGCTAGGCCTGCCTAAATTTCCCTACTCTGTTAGAAAATCCTCATTCTAGTACCTACCTAACTAGAGGTTGCTACACATAGATTCATTGTGCAGCTGATCCTCTGACATCCATAATTTGAGTCACTGACTTTGGACAGATAAGGATATTAGACAGTATTATTTATGCACATCAGATTTGATCCCTGTCTTCTGGCTTCATGACTTGTCAGGTTTACAACCCCTTTAAGTCCCACTCCTAACAGTAACCGCAACATAACCTCTAAAATAAACTTTACCCTTACAGATCCTAGAGATACTTTATCAGCTGCCAAAATTGTTCTAACAGCTTCTTGTGCTGTGCTGAGATCTATCCCATCAAGATTGTGTATTGTTAAAAGGGAAACAACAATTTTGATATACAAATGCCTACCTACCAGCAGTTATTGATTCCACCTACCATGCTTTGAAACATGCTAAAAGTAGTAGGGGTGTACAGGGTTGCCAATTTTCAGTAAATTTACGAACAGTTTGTAAAATCTGTACTTTTTGCATCTGTCCTTGAATGTCCATTACGGACATGTAGGCTGCATGTCCGTAACTAACATTTATGGACAGTAGGGCTGCGCATCTTCACTGGTTCGATTCGATTACGATTATGGACCAGATTCAGCAAGACTTGCGCTGGAGTATTGTGAATATGCGCCGTCGTATCTATGTGGCCGTACCCACCAAACTAGATGCGACAGAAAACGGGCCATTTCCGATCGGCTTAACTTTCCGACGCCAGAGTCTCGTCAGCGCATAATTTCGCTTGGCGCATCAGTCGCGCCTATTGATTTCCCCTGCAAATATGCAAATGAGGGAGATTTCTCGATTTGCGAACGGATTAGCACCATACGCTGGCTACATGCGCCGCGCATATCTCGTCTGTCCGGCGCAAAGTTATTTCTACAAATATAAAAGTGTAATGATGAGCGCAAACTTAAACTAAACTAAATAATCAATCCAAACAAACAAGTGAGCATCACTATAAAAATAGTGATTAAATAATAATCCAAAATATGTGCAATACAGTGCAGCAGCCAATGTCCCAAATAGGTGATTAAATTAATAATCCAAATATGTGCAATAAGTGCAACAACAAATGTCCCAAATAAGTGAGGAGACTAACATAAATCGATCAGTGACAAGGCTTCTATCCATGTATCAACGAACTCATCCAGATGAGACTTCACAGATGAACGTGCTCACAGAGCGCTTACCTTCCACAAGGAAGAAAGGGGCATCGAACACATGCAATGATGATCCTGTAGGCAGCCGTCTCCAATGCAATCCTTAAGCCAGTCTCAGCCACATTCAACGTCCGGTCGAAAATGTAACGGATATTCCAAAGGGAAAATGAAGCTCACATAGTGAAGTACGTAAACTTAAAAATGGTTTAATAAAGTAAACACACTTACAGAAAGAAAAACGAATAAAAACACCAAAACAATGGCACTTCCGGTCGGACGGTCAGGGTGTCACGTCACTTCCGGTTGACCTTACACGTTGCGTCACGTCACGTGACTTCATCAGAGGTCTCTGATGAAGTCACGTGACGTGACGTAACGCGGCCAGATTCCCACGCACTGTGGGGGCCATTGATTGCACACATGTGGCACTCCAGCCCCCCAGTGCCACAGAGCACATATACCGCAATCGGAAGCATTGGCATTCCATCAACGTACAGGTGATAGCCGATGCCCAACGCCTCATATGGCACGTCCGTGCCAAACACCCAGGGTCCAGCCATGACAGCTTCATATACCGTCAGAGTCCCATCCCAGCAGAATTCGAGCAGAACATGTATGGGGACAGCTGGCTGGTTGGTGAGTGACATGGGTGGCAGGCATGACTATCCCCTCCCATGATGCACATCACAAGGGGCACATGCATGACTAACATCCTCCTGTCTTTTCCCTTACAGGTGACTCTGCATATGCACTGGGACCCCATCTAATGACTCCTTTCCGGAACCCCCAAACCAGAGGAGAGAGAAGATACAATGCGGCACATATCAAAACCCATGCAGTGGTGGAGCAAACATTTGGGCTCCTGAAGTCCCGTTTCCGCTGCCTGGATAAGTCCGGGGGGACCCTATTGTATTCCCCTACCTTCGTGTGTCAGATCATCAGTGCATGTTGCATTCTGCACAACTTTGCTATGAGAAAAGGCCTGCAGATTGACATACGTGATGACCTGACCCCCGACCCACACAGTCCCCACCTGTCTGCTGATGGAAGAGCAGTCAGGAGGGTCCTCGCCGTAGGCATCTTTGGACACTAAACCAAAACATTAATCACACGGACAATGCACGCATGCACACCACTGATGTCCCTAGATCACACACACCACATGCACATCGCATTGGATTAGCCCAAGTCCAGCATGTAGGACTTGGGAGCAGCAATGCCAGCGTCAAGGCCCCAATGATGTCGCTGTCCATTCATACACCTTTCACACGTCATTCATACTGGCAGGAGTGCCACCCCCTCACATTCACACACCATTCACACTGTCCCCTGCACTCCTGACCGTGTGCAGTAAAAAATAAAATATAAACTCATAACCTGAGTAATAAAATAAAATATAAACTCATAACCTGAGTAATAAAAAAAAAAAAAAAAACCCGAAAAAAAAACCCTCATCTGGGATGACGGAGGCTCCTCCTTGTGGGCACTCTCGGGCTCCTCAGCTGCCTGGAGGGAGTGGGTGGGGGTGGGGGGGCATCTGGAGGAGGCTGATCCCCGGGTGGGCCACTCCTGGCAGCTGTTGGCTGCATGCCCTCCAAGGCCACGGCAATCCGGCTCAGAAAATGATTGGTCTGGGCCTGCATTCTCATCTGGCGGGTGATATTATGCCGCTGGGCACGCTGCCGCTGCCTCCCCTCTTCCCGGATGGCAGCTGTGTTGGCGTGGACGGCTGCTGTGAGGTGCCGTACATTAGCCTGCACCTCCCCCAGGCTGGTGACAACGTCCTGCACACCACTGGGCAGCTGCGATACGGAGCACAGACTGTCAGCGAGCCGGTCCAAGTGCCCAGCAATCTCCCCCATCTGTTGTGTTTGCCGGGCATGGTCCATCCCCACCTGGTCCTGGACAAGATCAGACACCCCCCTGGTCTTACGGGTCGCCTTCCTGGGGCCAGGAGAAGGTTCTCCCCGTGGGGATGGAGTCGCCCTTGAGGGGCTACCGAGGATGGGTGAGGGGATGACAGAGGGGCCTGCAGAAGGGGAGGACTCAGATAACACCAAAAAAACTCCTGCTGAGGAACAGGCTCCTCCTCAACCATCTCCACAGAAGTGGTGTGGGCACTCTCCTCCACCTCGGTGTCTTCAGCACCCAGGGGCTCGTCCTCAGGATCCCGTTGGGGGGTTGGGGTGGAATGGCCAGCAACAGATGATGGCCCAGCTCCGTCATCTGTGGATGACACAAAGCAGACACATGTTGGTGGTCCCACACACTTGGCACATGTACCCTCCCCCCCACATGCAACACACCAAATAGGGGATAAAAAACACTTACCTGTCCTGGAGCCTTCCTCCACAGAATCATAGCCTGGTACTCCCTCCAATTGCTCCCTCTCCAGGCAGCGGGCGACCACCTCCTCCTCTGTGGTCAGGCTGACCGGACATGGGGGTCCACTACCTGTGCCCCGCTCATGGCTCCGAATGGTGGCCACCTTGCCACGGACCTTGCGCCGCAGGTCATTTATCTTTTTCTGGATATCACCAGCAGTCCGGGTGGAGTACCCCAACACATTCACCCTGCCAGCAATGGTGTCCAGGATGGCCTGCTTCCTCTCCCGGCTGGTCTTCCGACTTTTCTTCCCACGCAGAAAATCATTATAAGTCTCCATAGCAGAGATGACCACAGAGACCTACTGAGCATTAAAATTGAGGTTCCTCCTCTCTTTGGGGGTAGCGGGAGCAGCCATAACAGAGCAAAAGTAACTTCCCTGGGGTGGGGGGAAACGGAAATACTTTTGCGCCGGAATGGCGCTTCCGCTGGCGCTTTTATACACGCAACGGAACACATTGCGCTGACGTTTCCCGTGAAGTGGTGCTGACGGAAGTTGTGAGCATGCACACAGGGGGCCGAGTGAAGCCTCACTCACTGCGCATGCTCCGTGGATGATGCGCTGAATGTAAGCCTCTGCGCTGGGCTCCGCCCATCATTTACATATGATCACACCCACTTCCACTTGCGTCGGGTTGCGCCAACGCATCTTCGTTACTCCGTCGCAAATTAACGCCCATGCGCTTGGTGAATGCTGTACTTCACTCGCTAGTTTGCGTCAGCGCAGCGTATATGCGTTGCGCTACGCTGGCAAAAAGATGCGCGCATCTACCTGAATCTGCCCATATATGGTCAACTTTTCGTTTCGATTCCGCGATGCATCACGATTGCTGACGCTCTTCCACTTCCGCTTGGGCCGCCTAGGCGGCCCTTTTACCAAGCAATCTTCTAGGACACATCACAGGTCCCAGAAGATTGCCCGGCTATGCAGGACAGCTTAGTAAAGCTGCAAGCTTTCACAGCCGGATGCCCACAGTGGTATTGTCAGCACCGTGGACAGGCAGGGGAGAGCATGGAGTGTACGGGTGGCCATGGCGCTGGATTGTGGGACAGGTGAGTGCCTTTTTATTAAAAGTCAGAAGATACACTTTTTTGTAGCTGCTGACTTTTAATAAACAAAACATTTACTGGAACTGCTTTGAATTAAAAATAACCTCACTCCCTTAAAGCGGAGTTTCACCCAGTGGAACTTCCGCTTTAAGCACTCCTTGCACCCTGACATGCCACATTTGGCATGTCATTTTTTAGAGGTGGGGTGTGTAACCTCTTTTTAGTCAGATTTCCTGTCTCACTTTTTCCTTCCTGTCCCGGCCACCTAGGAGGTGACTCCTCTTGTCCTAGGCGGCCCCACCGTGCCAGAGATCTTCTGGGAATCAACACAGATCTCAGAAGATTGGCTGGCCAATGCTAGAACGCAGTGCGCACTCGGCCATGAATCCGTAAGCTGTCATGGCCAGGTGCCCACAGAAGATTTGGCGGTGGAGAGGAGGGGGAGAGGAGTGGAGCTCCAGGCGGCCGCATCGATGGACCTTGGGACAGGTGAGTATAGGTTTAATAAAAGTCAGCAGCTACACTTTTTGTAGCTGCTGATTTTTAATAAACTAAAAATAGGGTGTAACTCCCCTTTAAAAAGTGCACTAATCCGGTGCACTACAGGGTACAGGAATTCACACACACACGGCTGCTGGGAGGTCAGGAGGGAATAGAATCCACAACAGACAAACAGCTCTTTAAGGTTTACTGCACTGTCTGTGTGCTGACATTTCTCTGGGCTTTGCACAAGTGTAAACAACATGTGAAAAGTGGATACTGAAACACACAAATAAGGATAACACCATAAAACGTTATGACATCCAGACATCAAATGATTTCACGGAGTGAATAATACAAGAGTGGAATAATAAATAGTCTGTGGTACAAGTCCAAAAAAAAAAAAAATTCTGTGAGTGAAATGCCCAGAGCAGAAAGAAAACTTCCAACATAGAAATGATGCAGATGGAGGCTTCGGTGCAGACACCCCTAGTGCTCTCTAACCGCTCACCTTCCGGCTATCTGCAGATAGCCAAAAAATCCACTCCAGCAGAAAAAACGCACAGCAGTAAGGGATGATGACAAAGGATCTCAATGGCAGATGAGCATGTAAAAATCAGAGACACAACATAGCATAATCCTGTGATAGCACTAGAAATATAATGATAAATCACACAGACATGTACTCACTTTGTGATCATGAAAGGTGGGCCTATCTCCCACAAACTCCAAGTTCGTACAGGTCCGGTATCAATGCTCAGGGTCCCCCCAGTCCCTTCTCCAGCTCCTAGTGGCCAAAAGGCAGATGGATGGATCTCAAGCAGGTGGCAGATGGATGTGTGAGGAGAGAGAACAGAGGAAGCACATAGCAAAGTACCGCCGTATAAAAGGTCTATTGGATCAATAGAAAAAACAAAACTCACATTTGCAAGATAAAAACTGGGCACAACTCCATACGAGCAGCGAACTCGTCTCCCAGCCGTCAAACGTGCACGCTCTAGTGCTCCTGGCGCGTATCGTCATGTGACTTCTTCCTCTGAAGAAGTCACATGACGATACGTGTCAGGAGCACTAGAGCGTGCACGTTTGATTGCTGAGAGACAAACTATTCATAAATTTACAGAAAGTTGGCAACCCTGGGGGGTGTAACAGTCCTTGGCTCTCCTTCTCAATAGTGGTATTTACATGTCAGAGTAACCTTGAATTAAGGCAGGGATCCTCAAACTACAGCCATCCAGCTGTTGTAGAACTACACATCCCATGAGGCATTGTAACACACTGACATTCACAGACATGACTAGGCATGATGGGAAATGTAGTTCCTGAACAACTGGAGGGCCGTAGTTTGAAGACCCATAAATTAAGGGGTCCCAGTGCAATTAAAAAAAATACCAAAAGTTGCTTGCATGTACTTTAAGTGTATGTAAACCCTAACAAATGGGTTGACTCTTCTACCTTTTGGTCTGTTAAATATACCATTGAAAGTGTTATGTTCAATAAAGCCCTGAACAAACGATCGAATATTGTTCGTCAGATATCCGATGAAGCTGACTTTGATTATTCTTGCCTACACACTATAAGTCAAAAATCCGTTCAATGCTTCTGAGCATGCGTCGACTTGATTCTGTGCATGCATGGATTTTTAACTGATGGACTTCCATACAGACGATCGTTTTTTTTAATGTTTTTTTTATCCATAGGAAAATTTTAAAACATATTCTATGTTTTATCACCGATGGAAAACAAACCGATGGGGCCCACACACGATCGGTTTGTCTGATGAAAATGGTCCATCGGTCTGTTTTCATCAGACAAACCGATCATGTGTACAGGGCTTAAGTGCAACAAAAAAATACTGTTTTTCACAACTATTGCTGCTTTACAGTTTTTGTATGCAAATGTTTAGTCTAGAACCTTTAATTTACTGCAAACTATTGCATAACCAGCAAAACAGGCATACCGGAGCCAGATTTAGGAGGAAAAATACTGTATGTTTGAGGTTTTTAATAATATCTCAATTCTAAAGCTCTTAGTTAAAGGGTCACTAAAGTCAGGGATTTTTTTTTTTTTAAATAACAAACATGTGATACTTACCTCCACTGTGCAGTTCGTTTTGCACAGAGTGGCCCGGAAACCTGTCTTCTGGGGTCCCTCGGCGGCTGTCTGGGCTCCTCCTCGCAAAAGCTTTCCTTCTTCATGCGAGGGCGCTCGCATGGAGGAAAGCTTTTGCGAGCGCGCTCCCGTGATACAGCGGCGGCCATAGCCGCCGACTGTATCACTCGGCTCCGCCCCCCAGCGCGCCGCGTCATCCGCCCTGATTGACAGCAGCGCTAGCCAATGGCTGCGCTGCTATCAATCCGCCCAGCCTAGCCAATCAACGGCCAGGCTGGGAACCGAAGAGGACGACGTGGACGCGCCCGGGAGATTCGAACGGTCAGGTAAGTACAACGGGGGCTCGGGGGGGGCCGGTGCTGCTAGATGTTTTTTTACCTTCATGCATAGGATGCATGAAGGTAAAAAAACTTGTACCTTTAGAACCCCTTTAAGCAAACGCCGATTATTCTTTTATCAAACACTGGAATAAAATTGTTTCACCTACTGAATAATTCAAAAGTGACTAACATTGTGTGAACAGTGTAGTTTGATTTCATATGCTCCATAGCAATGAGTTTGCAGCTTGTTTATTTTGCTATTATGGCATCATCTGATTTAACTCAAGAGTGAAGTTAACATAGTTGATGACACAGGGACATTTGCAATGAATGCAGTCCACAAATGTAATGATTTAGCACTTTACCATCAACAGTGAACTCTGCATAATAAAATGAGGGGTTGACATTTTTCCATGAAATTGTCTACTCCAGCCCTCTAACATGGCACAGTGCAGTCAATTCTAAAGATTTTCAAGGAAGTTTTATGCAACACAGCAGTATCTGTATTAAGTCTCGGGAGACCTTATGTATTTGGTGCCAAAGTAGTTATCTAACAAAATAGACCGGGCATCAAAGATCTACTTCTGTAGCTGTTTATTTGTTATTTTTGAAAAACAATTTAACCTTTTCTGAGATGCAGTACCTGCATGGAGGTAAGGGATGACATTTTTGGTCTCTAACAAACGTGCAGAAGGTGAAGGGTAGGCGGGTTTTTTGGCAGCCCATCAGCCAGTGGTGACTGTTGCTCAAAGTTTTTGGCGGGGCGCAAACAAATTGAAAAATTCTGAAAAGTACAGAAAAAACATCAATTGCAGCCTCACTGTGCCTTCAATTGCAGCCACTGTTACCCCCCACTCGCTGTCTGACATTCACATACTTACCCCATCCTGGTGGAGGGTGATGGCGGCGAGCTGTGGGACATGCAGCGGTAGACTGCGACGAGCTCCTGTGTCCTTCATGGTTCTCTGTCCTCCCATGTGTGGCGCCTGTGACTTCAGCCATTCAGGTGACGGGTATTAGATCCACGCCTCCCGATTGGCTGAGAGATGGTTCAGTGTTAGAAAAGCAAAGATTAATTTACTTTGCTAACACACCTGGGTGGATTGCGAGCGCAGTATACATGCCTCATATTGTAGATGCTGTAACTTCCACACAAACCAATTAATATACACGTAATGTGATTATTATTTTTTTTACCAAAGACATGTAGCAGAATACATTTTGGAGAAAATTTATAAAGAAAATAGGTTTTTCAAAGAAAAGTATTGTTTTTTTTTATTTTCAAACATTTTGGTATTTTTTCATTCAAATAAAATAATAAAAAAAAAAGCTGTGATAAAATACCACTAAAATAAAGTTCTGTTTTTGTGTAACAAAAATATGAATTTTATTTCGATACAGTGTTGCATGACCACGTACAGTAATTACCAGTTAAAGTGGATGTAAACTCCATTCATGAAATCTGACCTGGGCACATATATCTGTCGTGTTTGCCTATCTCTCTCCGAGGCCCTAAGTCCGTGTCTTTCTGCTGTTCCGTTCTTCTGTTCTGAACATAATATAGTTTGACAAGCTCTCCGACATAAGAAAACAGCAGCTTGAAATTTGTGTTGGTGAGGTAATTGAGACAGATAAGCAGAGAGCTGGTCTATTCCCAGTTCAGCTCTGCATGTGTCTTCATTCCTTTTCATGTGGAGGGGGGTGTGTGCCTTTCCTCCAATCAGCTCACACACAGTATATGCCCAGACTCCACTCTCGAAACAGAAATTTCACATTTCTAACACAATGTGCACTAAAGAATATAGAAAGTCGAAGACAGCAGATATACATGTAGATTTGTTTTATCTCTGTGTATTATCTGAGGTTGTTCACTTTACTGGGTATAGGAGAGGGTTTACATGCACCTTAAAATAGCACTGTGCTAAATAGCAAAAAAACTGTCTGGAGGTGAAGTGGATATTTAATCATGTGAACTGAACAAAAGGAAAGCAAAAGGACAGAGAAGTGCCAAGCCAATCATTTAAACAGCTTAGCAATTTATTCAGTATATAAGTATAAAACAACAATAAAAACATGCATGAAAAATGTTGGAGCACTTGCATACCTCCTAACTTTTTGGGGTGGGAATGATGGACACCTATAAGGCAAAAGTATGCAGGCATAGGACACACCCCTTGCCACACCATCTTAACCCCCTTAGCGGTATCCCGAGTGTGACTCAGGGTTGTTTTTTTTTCTGTTAAGATCGGTATCCCCGAGTCACGCTCGGGGTGGATGTGCAGAGCGTGCAGCGGCGTTCCTTACCTTCTCCAGGCGATCCAGCGATGATCTCCCATTGCAGTGAAAGCCCCCAGAGATCCCCGCCGCGCCGTCCATCGGTCATCTGACTTCCTGGTTCCGTTCCCTGCACTGCAATGGTGCATGGGAGCGGAACTGGGAGGGAAATTCAAATGTGTGCACAAACACAAACACATAAAAAGGAGGTGATACAATGTAATCTGAGAGGATTACACTGTATCACCTTGGAATCTGACACAGTGCCCTTTCAGTGCCCCTTGCCATTGTCATTTGTGACAAATAAAACCTTTGAAAACCCTTTGAAAATGGCATCAAAAAAGAGATGTCCTACGAATGCGCTTTTGGATGAGCTAAGCAACAGCGACACGGAGTTGCTCACAGAACAGAGCGACAGTGAGTCGTGGGGCGATTTGTCATCTGACACTGACACCGACACTGATCCAGAAAGTGACAACGCTGATGATCCCGCACCTGACCTAAGTGATGTGCGCACTTGGTGCGCTATAGACAGCGATGCAGACCAGGCAGCGCCCCAGAGGTTCCGATTCACTGGATCTCCTGGGATGAAGGTTGATGTGGAGAGGGACAACCCTCTGGCGTACCTGAAACTTTTTCTTTCTGAGGAGGTCATTTTAAAAATTGTGACAGAGACCAATTGATACCACATTCAGCAATCTGCTACTCTGCGTGCCAGATTTTCCAGATCCAGAAAATGGGAACCGGTCACTAAAGAGGACATCTGGAATTTTCTGGGACTCATCATCCTTCAGGGGGTGGTGGGCAAACCGCTCCAGAAATGGTACTGGACCACCAACAAGATGCTGGCCACGCCATTTTTTGGGACTGTGATGTCTGAATATCGTTTTTCACTTATTATGAAAAACGTACACTTCGCCAACAACGAAGAGTTTGATGAGGCCACGCATCCTGCGCCCAAGCTAAAAAAAATCTGGGAGGTGTGCCAGATGATTGTCGCCAACTTCCAGCGTACCTACGTGCCAGAAAGGGATGTCAGTGTGGACGAAAGTCTGATGGCCTACAAGGGACGCCTGAGCTGGATCCAGTTTATTGCGTCCAAAAGAGCGCGCTTTGGCATAAAATTTTATATGCTATGTGAATCTTCCACCGAAAATATCTGGAATGCAGTAATTTACACCGGGAAAGGTACCAAGTTCAATCCCAGGTACAGCCGCTATGGGATGGCCACATCGTCTGTCCTTTCACTGCTGGATCCATTACTGAACCAGGGATATTGCATGACAACAGACAATTTTTATACGTTACCGGAACTTTGAGGTTTTGCTCCTCAACAAAACGGATGGGTATGGTACCGTGAGGCCAAACCGGCGTGACATGCCATCTACGCTTGGCAATAAAAAAATAAAAAAAGGAGAAATGGTTGCCTTTCAAAAGGGTAAAATGATGGCAATGAGATGGAGAGACAAAAAGGACGTGTGTCTCATGAGCACTACCATGGTCCGCACAAAACACAGAAAAGATGTGCTGAAGCCACAAGTAGTGATCGACTATAATCACACGATGGGAGGTGTCGACTGAGTCGATCAGGCAATGACATTTTACCCGGCGAACAACAATAAAAATACTACAAAAAGATTTTCAGGCATCTCCTTGAACAATGCCTTTGGAACGCCTATATTCTTTATAAAGCAAACACGAACATACCTCTTGTTCATTCTAACTTCATATGGAAGGTGGCTGAGCAGATTTTTATCAACCACCCGACGCCATCAGTGTCTGCTAACAGACCCAGACGACGCTCTGTTGATGTTGGCAATCCAGAGCGCCTGACAGGTCGTCATTTTGTAGACTTTGTACCGCCAACCACACGAAAGTTAGCGCCTAACAGGATGTGCGTCGTTTGCTGTTCCAAAAGGGCTGGAAATGGAAAAAAAAAGTCCGAAAAGAAACCAGGTACTATTGCCCAGATTGCAACGTCGGACTTTGTCTAGTTCTATGTTTCAAACTTTTTCACACCCAGGATGTGTATTGAATTTCTTTGTTTGACTAATTTCTTAATTTTTTATTGCATTATTGAATAAAATTTTATTATTTATTAGATTATAATTCATGTGTTTGTGTTTCAAATTTATCACATCTGGAATGTCTACTAGAGTCTTGTTTTGGTCAGGTTTAAGTAAGTAATTACTAAGAATTGCAGGCCTATGATACATATCACCAAATTTCCATGCAAAATAATTGTACCGCTTTTGGTACGTAATTCCAGACAGAATCATACCGCCAGGGAGGTTAAAGGAAAATCTTACAAAAAACAAGATTGGTTAAACCCACAAGTGCTTTTTACCACTACTATTCCTTTATATTGGCTTTTGGAATGTACAAATGCAGCAATTTAGAAATCAGATGAAAAGTTTAGCAACAGAAAACACTTTTTGATAGAGAAAAGGTGCTTTTTATATACATTTACATTGCAGATTTAGAAACTGTGTAGATAGCTAACCCTTCTCTAAACATCCATTGAGACTGTCCAAAGTTCATCTCAACACATGTTAAGCCCCATACACACTATCAGTTTTCTTGCAGGTTTTTTTCTTCAGATTTACCAAAACCATCTAATATGAGGTCAAACCCTTAAGCCTTGTACACACGATCAGTCCATCCGATGAGAACGGTCCAAAGGAGCGTTGTCGTCGGTTAACCGATGAAGCTGACTGATGGTCTGATGTGCCTACACACCATCGGTTAAAAAAATGGTCGTGTTAGAACGTGGTGACGTTTACGTGTTTTAACACAACGACGTGCTGAACCATGCGTCGACTTGATTCTGAGCATGCGCAGCCTTTTAACCAATGCTTTTGCATACTAACAATCAGTTTTGACCTATCGGTCAGGCGTCCATCGGTTCAATTTTAAAGCAAGTTCTCTTTTTTTTGACCGAAGGATAACTCACTGATGGCGCATACACACGATCGGTTTGGACCGATGAAACGGTCCTTCAGTCCGTTTTCATCGGTTTTGGGAGGCTTAAGAGTTTCAATTCGTATGCAATCAGGCAGGCCCTTGCACTATGTGGTTTTGGTAAACCTGAAGAGAAAAACCTTCAGGAAAACTGATAGTGTGTATGGGGCTTAAGAAAGATGTGAATTTTGTGACATCAGGAATATGTTAGAAATATGTGATTGTAAGTCATACAAAGTTTAAATAATATTTTAGGTCACGGAGATGATTATAAGTTTAGTATCTGTGGACAACTTTGGTATAAGAAAAAATATATATGAAAGTTGTGATCATAAGTAGAACTGTTTTAAAAAGCTAATTAGCATTATATACATATATATATATATATATATATATATATATATACCATTAAAGACACATAATCGTAATTATAACTGTATAAGAATTAAACCTATGTTTAGATAAACATATATTCAACGGATTTACCAAAATTATAACACGTATCCATCTAGATAATAATTTTATGAGACATTGATATATATATATATATATATATATATATATATATATATAACATGTGTCTTTCCTAGAGAGACCACTTTATAAGATATACATTTATATATAGATACAGAACCATTTTATGTGATGGTGATTATTAATCAAAATTATACTGAGCGTATTCTATATTAGACCGGTTACCAAAATACTCAAAGATATATATTCTTCTCACTATTATACAAACTAATACACATTATGAAAATGGAAAACATAATTTAAAAGGTAATTCAGAACACATGTTTCTGCTCTCAGACACACCCTAGTGGTTAAAGGTGATATTACCTAAAACTCACTGAACTCCCTGGAAAGTAAATGATTAGGTGTCGCTTACCAATGAAAAAGAAGCCATACCTTTTGGGCAGAGCTTATTATAATCTTTATGATTTTATTGTCTGAGTATTTAGAGACAAGAAAAATGTTATGACGGGACTGACACTGACACTCACACACTCAATTACACACAGACACACACTCAAGATGACAGACACATACACCAATACATAGCTTTACATTCATGAAGATTCCTGAACACCTTATGCTTTGGAACTCGGAGGTCGCAAGAAGAAATTCCTCTTTCAGAGTATCCATCTTGAAAGCCACGGCAGTAATTTTAAAAACTCTGGCAACCAGCAATTCAGACCAGTAGCCGTTTTAGAATGGGTAATGATGTTGTGTTGATTTTATCTTGTATTCATTTTTGTTCTCTAAAATATTGTATTTATTGAATATTATACAATTGATAATGTTTCTCCCGAATCAATAACCGCCTTGTAGATTTTTCTCTAAAAGATAACATTTTCAATATATATTTTTTATTTTGCATATTTTCCACCATTATAGGCAAAAACAAGCCTAATTTATTTCACATTGTTAACCACTTACTTACCGTACTTGCAGTATAGTAGCGGTTGGATGTGTGAAATACAGACGTTCTGTTTAATTGTAATTTTTACAAGGTTATTGATTCTACCGAGAAATGTATTATTGTTGTGTCATGGCAAAGGTACTACACTTTCACGGGTGTTTCAACTGATATTCAAGATTTTATGTAACGCAATCGATATTTTAATTTCATGTAAATGTTTGTTTTTGTCACCCAATATTTTGTATGATTACAAATTAAATTTCATATGTATAGACTATGGTCATATTGATTGATTTTGTATTTCAAAAGTACCATCGTTAAAAATGACTTAATATTAAATACTGTTCCTTAATAATAAAAACGTTCCATAATAAGCACAACAACAAATTAGAGAAATGATTTAAAATGTGTAATATATGTGTGATAAATATGTGAGAATCATATATATAAAAAATATAATATATATATATATATATATATATATACATATATACAGTATATACATATATATAAAAATGAAAATAAGAACTAGCATTACCAGTCGGTTTGGATAAAAGGAACATTTAAGGACGCAAGCAAAAGCAGCTTTAACTATACGCCGGAAAAAGCTGACTAGAGACGCCGTAAGAGATTGCGACGGCCGCGCGTACGTTCGTGGATCGGCTGAAAAAGCTCATTTGCATACCCGACGCGGAAAACAACGTGAATGTACACCTGTCGGATCTAACCCAGAAGCCGCCGTATCTTGGTTTGAGGATTCAAACTAAAGATTAGTGTTGAGCAGAATACGCCATATTCGCTTTCGCAATATTTTGCGAATATATTGGAGAATATTCGAGAAATATTCGGAAATATCGAATATTCGTGATATTTCATCCAAAATAAAATTGCGAAATCATTGCGAAATTCTCGACCGCGCATGCGCGCGGACAATACGCGGTCGCGAAAACGGCGATCATTTCATGGATCTTGGACAGTCTATATTCGGATTGCTATTTAGTGCTGCCCTGCGAATCTGCTGCTGCCCTGCGAAGTGAAGATGGTGGGAAGTAACTTTTCATCCAGTGAGGAAAAACTGCTGATTACTGTAAGTAATTTCACCACTTGTTATTTCATTATCTTTAACTGCATTTTAGACTAGTTAAAAAGTTAGGATGCAAGATCAGATATTAGTATTTTGCAAGCAGTGTGTCTCCAGCGGTTGCAAAACTACAACTCCCAGCATGCCCAGGGTTGCCACCTTTTGTTCATTTCAAACCCGAACACTTCAGCGTTGCACAGCAATTTTTTGTCTTAGTTTGCATAGATGTCGCTATTAAATAACATTTCTAACCATATGAAATTAATGACAAAAGTTCCTCTTTACATCAGAGTCCACAGACTTCCCCTTTTACATCAGGATCCACAGAGTTCCCCTTTTAGATCAGTGTCCACAGAGTTCTCCCTTTACATCAGAGTCCACAGAGTTCTCCCTTTACATCAGAGTCCACAGAGTTCTCCCTTTACATCAGTGTCCACAGAGTTCTCCCTTTACATCAGAGTCCACAGAGTTCTACCTTTACATCAGAGTCCACAGAGTTCTCCCTTTACATTAGAGTACACAGAGTTCCCCTTTTACATTAGAATACACAGAGTTCCCCTTTTACATCAGAGTCCACAGAGTTCTCCCTTTACATTAGAGTACACAGAGTTCCCATTTTACATTAGAGTACACAGAGTTCCCCTTTTACATTAGAGTCCACAGAGTTCTCCCTTTTACATTAGAGTCCACAGAGTTCTCCCTTTACATCAGTGTCCACAGAGTTCTCCCTTTACATCAGAGTCCACAGAGTTCTACCTTTACATCAGAGTCCACAGAGTTCTCCCTTTACATTAGAGTACACAGAGTTCCCCTTTTACATTAGAGTACACAGAGTTCCCCTTTTACATCAGAGTCCACAGAGTTCTCCCTTTACATTAGAGTACACAGAGTTCCCCTTTTACATTAGAGTACACAGAGTTCCCCTTTTACATTAGAGTCCACAGAGTTCTCCCTTTTACATTAGAGTCCACAGAGTTCCCCTTTTACATTAGAGTCCACAGAGTTCCCCTTTTACATTAGAGTCCACAGAGTTCTCCCTTTACATCAGAGTCCACAGAGTTCTACCTTAACATCAGAGTCCACAGAGTTCTCCCTTTTACATCAGAGACCACAGAGTTCTCCCTTTTCATCAAAAAGTCAAAAGAAACAAACATATTATTGTTCATATGTAAAGATAGGGATGAAAAAAAATAATCTATTGTACAGGGCCAGTGTAAGAGTCAAAAAATAATTATAGAGGTCAGATGAATAGCAACTCATTTCTCCCCTATACGTGTATCCTGTGATGTTACTCATATATACATAATTATGCAAATGATAATGGCTGCTATATTTATTCAAAAAACGTGGCGACCAAAATGGCAACATATAAAATCTGTCATGTTACCACTGTCAGTGATTAATAAGGCGAGAATGCTTCCAATTGTTGAATACCATACATTTACGTCATATATCCATAAGGGTTTAAACAAAAGTATTATAATGTACTTTGTTCTTCATCTTGCAGAGGTTCCTGCAACACGGTTATGACCTAATGAGGTGCCAGCAGGAAAAACAAAAAATCGTGCAGTCCGTATTGGAGGAATTACGGGAGTTCCATGGCGGGTCACATGACCACATGGCCATACTGAAAATATGGTCAGACCTGAAGAGGCGCCACATGGACCGAGTCACACAGATCCGTGATGAATTTCATCCAGGTAAGTTATTGGTGACAGTCATGTAAGGTGATATGTAATTAACCTTAGGGCAGATGTTGTTAACCCAGACGCCATGTTGTGGTAACATATATCACCACCGAAGGTATTCATAGTACTGTTGGAAAAAGACATTATTCCATCAAGTTAAACCATGGAATTTAAGTGGTGGTGTGGTGGGTTAAAGGGGAAAGGGTGGTATTTTATAACTCAATTACCACTAAATTCCTGTGCTAGGCGTCGGGTTATCATAGTAATCCCGTGTACTCCATCAGGCCCTTTTTTTAACATGAGATTGTCAGAATAATACAAAGGAAACACAAACAGCTCATTTTACCATGGTGGCAGCCATGGAGGGTAAATATGTGCACAAAGATTAATAACATTTCAACAATAAGATGTAGATATAAAAATGGACAGTATTTAATCCTAATTTTTTTTTCTTATATCCTAACAGTTTTGAAAGAGATTCAGGAGAAATCCCGTGTCATGGAGAGGACCAATCAAAAACTCCTGTCCAATCGGCGCAAAATAAAAAAATTGGGCCTCGAGAATGAACAGCTGTTACAACAGCAGAGAAAATTTTTGGAGGACCTGGCTGAGCTTTACAAGCGCATGAAAAATTCCATGTAAATATTTTTATTTTTGGTTATTAAACCTGTTATTCTTTTCAAATGTTTCCTTTCTTATTGAGATTGTTAGGTTTTTCAACACATCTAACTTCACATCTAACACATCAACATCAACATCAACACATCTAACTTCATAATAACCTAAAAACATTTCATACTATTATTTTATTTAACACAAACCTAATAAAAAATAAAATACATGGACACAGACACTACTAACACAAACTAAACTGTTGAAAAATTACTATAACAAAAGCTACAATATATATATATAGATATAGAGAGAGAGAGCGAGAAAGAGAGAGAGAGAGAGTGCTGATTTGCTCTTGCAGACAGGCTAATGGTTGCAGTAAAAAGGCCGCAAACCAGGGTTTTACATAAAGTTCAGTCTTTTAGTCACACTTGCTGTTACGATCCGGTCTGGTAGCTTGTAGCGGAGGCTGTTTGTGGATCCGCTGTGACAGAGAGGTCATGAAGCATTACTCAGCATGAAGGCAGCAGCAGTAGTATTCAAATATAAAGTAATTATCACACACACAACATTTACAAGCAGTAGTGGTAATAGTACTAGATAGCATCTAAACACTTGGGCAAGACTTGACAGCAGCAGTAGTGGTAATAGTAGTATATAGTGGCAAATAACTTGTGACATAGGTGTCTGAGCAGCAGCAGTATAGTAGTAACAGTACACAATATAGTGTTTTATCACTCGTGGAAGAGGTGGCAGCAGCACAGCAGCAGCAGTGGTAATTGTAGTATATAGTGCCAAAGAACTTGTCACATAGGTATCTGAGCAGCAGCAGTATAGTAGTAACAGTACACAATATAGTGTTTTATCACTTGTGGAAGAGGTGGCAGCAGCACAGCAGCAGCATTGGTAATTGCAGTATATAGTGGCAAAGAACTTGTCACATAGGTATCTGAGCAGCAGAAGTAGTAGTAACAGTACACAATAAAGTGTTTTATCACTCGTGGAAGAGGTGGCAGCAGCACAGCAGCAGCATTGGTAATTGTAGTATATAGTGCCAAAGAACTTGTCACATAGGTATCTGAGCAGCAGAAGTAGTAGTAACAGTGCACAATAAAGTGTTTTATCACTCGTGGAAGAGGTGGCAGCAGCACAGCAGCAGCAGTGGTAATTGTAGTATATAGTGGCAAAGAACTTGTCACATAGGTATCTGAGCAGCAGAAGTAGTAGTAACAGTACACAATAAAGTGTTTTATCACTCGTGGAAGAGGTGGCAGTAGCACAGCAGCAGCATTGGTAATTGCAGTATATAGTGGCAAAGAACTTGTCACATAGGTATCTGAGCAGCAGAAGTAGTAGTAACAGTACACAATAAAGTGTTTTATCACTCGTGGAAGAGGTGGCAGCAGCACAGCAGCAGCATTGGTAATTGTAGTATATAGTGCCAAATAACTTGTCACATAGGTATCTGAGCAGCAGAAGTAGTAGTAACAGTACACAATAAAGTGTTTTATCACTCGTGGAAGAGGTGGCAGCAGCATTGGTAATTGTAGTATATAGTGGCAAAGAACTTGTCACATAGGTATCTGAGCAGCAGAAGTAGTAGTAACAGTACACAATAAAGTGTTTTATCACTCGTGGAAGAGGTGGCAGCAGCACAGCAGCAGCATTGGTAATTGCAGTATATAGTGGCAAAGAACTTGTCACATAGGTATCTGAGCAGCAGATGTAGTAGTAACAGTACACAATAAAGTGTTTTATCACTCATGGAAGAGGTGGCAGCAGCACAGCAGCAGCAGTGGTAATTGTAGTATATAGTGGCAAAGAACTTGTCACATAGGTATCTGAGCAGCAGAAGTAGTAGTAACAGTACACAATAAAGTGTTTTATCACTCGCGGAAGAGGTGGCAGCAGCACAGCAGCAGCATTGGTAATTGCAGTATATAGTGGCAAAGAACTTGTCACATAGGTATCTGAGCAGCAGAAGTAGTAGTAACAGTACACAATAAAGTGTTTTATCACTCGTGGAAGAGGTGGCAGCAGCACAGCAGCAGCATTGGTAATTGTAGTATATAGTGCCAAAGAACTTGTCACATAGGTATCTGAGCAGCAGAAGTAGTAGTAACAGTACACAATAAAGTGTTTTATCACTCGTGGAAGAGGTGGCAGCAGCACAGCAGCAGCATTGGTAATTGCAGTATATAGTGGCAAAGAACTTGTCACATAGGTATCTGAGCAGCAGATGTAGTAGTAACAGTACACAATAAAGTGTTTTATCACTCGTGGAAGAGGTGGCAGCAGCACAACAGCAGCAGTGGTAATTGCAGTATATAGTGGCAAAGAACTTGTCACATAGGTATCTGAGCAGCAGCAGAAGTAGTAGTAACAGTACACAATAAAGTGTTTTATCACTCGTGGAAGAGGTGGCAGCAGCACAGCAGCAGCATTGGTAATTGTAGTATATAGTGCCAAAGAACTTGTCACATAGGTATCTGAGCAGCAGCAGTATAGTAGTAACAGTACACAATAAAGTGTTTTATCACTCGTGGAAGAGGTGGCAGCAGCACAGCAGCAGCATTGGTAATTGCAGTATATAGTGCCAAAGAACTTGTCACATAGGTATCTGAGCAGCAGAAGTAGTAGTAACAGTACACAATAAAGTGTTTTATCACTCGTGGAAGAGGTGGCAGCAGCACAGCAGCAGCATTGGTAATTGTAGTATATAGTGCCAAAGAACTTGTCACATAGGTATCTGAGCAGCAGAAGTAGTAGTAACAGTACACAATAAAGTGTTTTATCACTCGTGGAAGAGGTGGCAGCAGCACAGCAGCAGCATTGGTAATTGCAGTATATAGTGGCAAAGAACTTGTCACATAGGTATCTGAGCAGCAGATGTAGTAGTAACAGTACACAATAAAGTGTTTTATCACTCGTGGAAGAGGTGGCAGCAGCACAACAGCAGCAGTGGTAATTGCAGTATATAGTGGCAAAGAACTTGTCACATAGGTATCTGAGCAGCAGCAGAAGTAGTAGTAACAGTACACAATAAAGTGTTTTATCACTCGTGGAAGAGGTGGCAGCAGCACAGCAGCAGCATTGGTAATTGTAGTATATAGTGCCAAAGAACTTGTCACATAGGTATCTGAGCAGCAGCAGTATAGTAGTAACAGTACACAATAAAGTGTTTTATCACTCGTGGAAGAGGTGGCAGCAGCACAGCAGCAGCATTGGTAATTGCAGTATATAGTGCCAAAGAACTTGTCACATAGGTATCTGAGCAGCAGCAGCAGTAGTAGTAATAGTACACGATATAGTGTTTTATCACTCGTGGAAGAGGTGGCAGCAGCACAGCAGCAGCATTGGTAATTGCAGTATATAGTGGCAAAGAACTTGTCACATAGGTATCTGAGCAGCAGAAGTAGTAGTAACAGTACACAATAAAGTGTTTTATCACTCGTGGAAGAGGTGGCAGCAGCACAGCAGCAGCATTGGTAATTGTAGTATATAGTGCCAAAGAACTTGTCACATAGGTATCTGAGCAGCAGCAGTATAGTAGTAACAGTACACAATAAAGTGTTTTATCACTCGTGGAAGAGGTGGCAGCAGCACAGCAGCAGCAGTGGTAATTGTAGTATATAGTGCCAAAGAACTTGTCACATAGGTATCTGAGCAGCAGCAGCAGTAGTAGTAATAGTACACGATATAGTGTTTTATCACTCGTGGAAGAGGTGGCAGCAGCACCAGCAGTAGTAAGAAAGTGGCAAATCTCACAGACAAAAGGTGACAGCACCAGTATGAGTAATATATCGGTACATAATCACTCAGCCTTTTGGCATTAGCAGTAGGAGCCTATATTGTGGCAAAATTACAAAAGCTTGAAGTTGCATTAGCATGGTGATTAACCACTTAAGGACCGCCGCATGTACATTTACGTCGGCAGAATGGCACCGACAGGCACATCAACGTATATGTACATTGGTGCCTTGGGGGGGATCGGGGGTCCGATCTACATGCGGCGGTCCGCGCGGCTGCAGGAGCGATCCAACAAGTGGGGGCGGCTATCCGTTTTCACCCGCCCCCTCCGGATCGCTCCCAGCCAATGCGCGCGCCCGCCCGCCCTGTCACTTCCTCCTCCTGTGTAAACACAGGAAGAAGGAAGCGACGTGATCTCTCCCTCAGCGTTTGTTTCAAGCGCCGCTGAGGAGAGATCACAACACTACAAGTAAGTCTGCACCAACAGCACACTTACACACAGACACAAACAACACATTTAACCCCCGCGATCGCCCCCCCCCCCTCCCCCTGTCACAGTGTCACTGAATGCAGTAATCATACATGTATGATTACTGTATTTAGTGTCAGTGTGACAGACAGTGTGACAGTCAGTCAGTGTTAGTGTCAGGGTAGCCCCCCCCCCCCCCCCCCCCCCCCCCAATAAAGTTTAAACCCCTTGATCACTGCCCTAGTTAACCCTTTCACTCCCTATTGCCAGCATCACTAAGCGATCATTTTTCTGATCGCTGTATTAGTGTCGCTGTTCCCACTAGGTAGCTAATTTTTTTTTAATGCGATTTTTTTTTTTACTAAAGACATGTGGCTAAATAAATTTTGGCCTAAATGTTTGACTAAAATTTAGTTTATTGTTTTTTTATTATAACAAAAAGTAAAAAATATTGATTTTTTTTCAAAAATGTCGCTCTATTTTTGTATATAGCGCAAAAAATAAAAATCGCAGAGGCGATCAAATACCACCAAAAGAAAGCTCTATTTGTGGGAAAAAAAGGACGCAAATTTTGTTTGGGAGCCACGTCGCACGACCGCGCAATTGTCTGTTAAAGCGACGCAGTGCCGAATCGCAAAAACCCCTTGGGTCATTTGCCAGCGTATTGGTCCGGGTCTTAAGTGGTTAAATTTGAAAAGCAGAATGACACAGGCCTTAAGTAGCTGTAGCCTGACTATACCATAGTGCCTCATAATATAAAAGTTTGATTAACGTTATTTCTATGCTATACGTGACTTTTTAAATTCATGATGAGCATTGAGAAATTACATTTCAAAATAATGTGGCAGCAGCATCAGGACTCCTTATAGTGGCTTAATGACACAGCATGGAAATATTTATGCCCTTAACACTACCTGCCCACTATGAGTTTCAAAGGTATAAATCAGAGGTGGCAAACACAAGGCCCGCAGGCCGAATGCGGCCCTCCAGACCCTTACTTTCTGCTTTCAAGCAATGCATCCAACTTCTTCCCAGCAGCAGCATAAGGAAAGGGGGATGCACTGTGATGTAAGGGAGAGGAGGAACTCAACTTCTGATGGTGGGGTGGGATGGTGGGGTGGCCCTTGACATCTAATGTAAGGGGAGGGGATGCGCTGGACATCTAATCTTAGGCCTCGTACACACGAGCAGACAGATTTGTTCAAATCTGTCTGTCCGACAGATTTGAACAAATCTGTCTGCTGGGATTTTGGTTTGCTCGCGTGTACACACAAGCAAATCAAAATCCCCGCCAGCAGACGGCGCGCGGTGCGGCGGCGGTGCGGCGGCGGTGCGGGACGACATGTCTGCTGGTAAGTGTACTAACCAGCAGACATGTCGGGTGGACGGATTCCCACCCGATAGATTTCAAAGCATGCTTTGAAATCTGTCGGGTGGCCAAATTCGTCGGCTCGGCCGTACACACGATCGAATCTGTCTGCTGAAATGGTCCAGCAGACCGTTTCCAGCGGACAGATTTGATCGTGTGTACGAGGCCTTACAGATATAACCGGCCCTTTTGAGGGCAACCATAATGCTGATGTGGCCCACGATGAAATTGAGTTTGACACCACTGGTATAAATAGATCAGAGAGGTATTGATGAATGACAAGGGACCATTCAGCGCCCTGAACGGACGGCGGGTGCCAGAAAGTCACCGCCGATCCAGGACTCATTCATCTTGATGAATGTGAGTCTGTCCACGGAGTCTCAGACGGGTCCTCTTGTCCGTGACCACCCCACCTGCCGCGCTGAATGTCTGCTCAGATAGTACGCTGGAGGGGGGGCAAGACAATAACTCCAGCGCATACTGAGCGAGCTCGCGGCAGGTGTCCAATCTGGCAACCCAGTACTCCATGGGGTCGTCGGTGCTCATACTGTCAGAAGCACTGACGGACCCCATGTAGTCTGCCACCATGTGGGCCAGCCGCTGGTGGTAACTGCTACTGCTGCTGCTGCTGCTGCTGGTACTGGGTCGCTCAGATTGCAAGAACATCCTCATCTCACCCATTAGGTCCCCTGCTCGGCTGCTGATGCTGCTGCTGGGTGCAGCCACCTGCTGGGTGAGATGAGGGGGGACAACTGGAGGCCGGGGAGTTGCCTGCTCCAACCGGCTGACTAGGCGTGCCTGCAGTTCCTCCATCCGGTGCTGCCTCCGGCTGGCTGGGAGGAACTGCTCCAGTTTCCCCTTACATCTTGGATCTAAAAGGGTGGCCATCCAAAATTCATCCCTCTCCTTTATAGTCTTAACCCGGGGGTCCCTCCTGAGGCATCTCAGCATGTGGGCAGCCATGGGGAAGAGCACAGCCCACTGTGACTCCTCATGGCTGCCCGGGTCCATGACGTCCGACTCTTCATCATGGAGGCGCTGCTGCTCGCGCACAGAGATGCCCAACCCCCGGACTATCGGTGCCCCCAACACCGGCTCTCCCTCCTGACCAGGCCCTGACTCCAGGACGTCACCAGTAACCTCCTGATCATCATCATCCTCCTCCTCCTCCTCGTCCTGGGCCTGGTCTTGGTGGAGCAGTGTTGCCTCCTCCTGCTCCACCAAGGCACTCTCCCCAGCTTCGAGCAGGCGATCTAGTGCCCTGTCCAGCAGGAACACTATAGGGAGCACGTCGTTGAGGCCGACATGCTCCCTGCTCACCATCTTGGTCGCCTGCTCGAAAGGGGCCAACACATGGCAGACCTGGTGTATCTGCCCCCACTCCGCACTGGTGATGTACGGGAGTGTGTGTTGTGATGGCCCGCCAGTGCCTTGCTCCAGCAGGTATTCCTTCACCGCCCTTCGCTGCTCCCACAACCTCTCCAGCATGTAGAGGCTGGAGTTCCACCGCGTCACACTGTCCACAATCAGCCTGTGAAGGGGCAGGCTGTTGTCCCGCTGCAACTTGGACAGGGACGCGGTAGCGGTTGGGGAGCGCCTGAAGTGGCTGGCAATCCTACGTACCCTTAGCACAATGTCACTCAACCCGGGATAGGTGCGCAGGAACTTCTGCACCACAAGGTTGAGGACATGTGCCAGACAGGGCACGTGGGTCAGACTGCCAGCCTGGAGGGCGGAGAGGAGGTTGCTGCCATTGTCACAGACAACCATACCTGCCTGGAGCCTTCGGGGTGTCAGCCACTTCTGGACCTGAGCCTGAAGTGCGGTCAGCACTTCTTTGCCAGTGTGTCTCCGTTCCCCTAAACTAACAAGCTGGAGCACGGCCTGACAGCGCACGTGCCCCACACTTGAGTAGCTACGGGGGCGCTTGCTGGGAGGCTCAGCAGCTGCGGAGACAGTGGCTTGAGGGAGACCAGCAGTTCTCCCCTGGACACCCCGGGGCGGCACCACAAAATCTGATGCCGCCAATCCCTCCCCGGCGCCTCGGAGGGAAACCCAATGGGCCGTGAAACTGATGTAGCGGCCCTGCCCATGTCTGCTGGTCCAGCCATCCCTTGTGAGATGCACCCTGTTGCTGACAGCGTGATCCAGCGACAGGGTTACATTCTGCACAATGTGCTGGTGTAGGGCAGGGACACCAGTCCTGGCAAAGAAATGGCGGCTGGGGACACGCCATTGGGGTTGGGCCTGCTCCAACATCTGCCTGAAGGGGTTGCAGTCAACAATGTTGAAGGGAAGCAGATGTTGGGCAATAACCCTTGCCAGGAGCCCATTGAGGGAACGCACACGTCGGTCTCCAGGGGGAAAGGGAGTGGTGCGTTCGAAGGCGTCAGAAAGCGACGCCTGGCGCCGGATGGCAGTGCAGGACACCGAAGAGGAGGGTGCTGTGGAAGTCGAGGTCTGGCTGCCGGTACCAGTACCTCGACTAGAGGGAGCGGGGGGGCATGACCTGCTGGTAACCGATGAAGCTGTGGCAGGGGCTGCTGTACCCTGCACACTTGTGGTGGTGGCGCTGCTACCACCACCACCCCTCATCTGGTCATACTCCCGCCAGTGGTTTATTCTCAGGTGCTGGTTGAGAGCTGTGGTACCCACCCGAGCCAAGCACTTCCCTCTCTTCACCTTGGCACGACAGAGCTGGCAGATGGCTACTGTCTGGTTATCTGCTACCAGGGTGAAGTAGGCCCAGACAGGTGACTTCAGCATCGCCCTCCTGTCAGATGGGGTGATGCTGACTTGCACCTGCTGGGACTCGGTGCGCACAGGTGGAGCTGCCTGCTGCTGCTGCTGCTGCTGCTGACACCTCCTGCTGCCATCACCAGTGGAGACCCTGACGCTGGTCTCCCTGGTGACCTGGCTCACCGTTTCCCCAGGGTGCCTACCTTCCTCGTCGTCACTGCTGCTGTGAGCCGACGAGTCAGATTGCACCCATGTTGGGTCACCCCCAGATATGTCAGACTCAGGCCTGACATGTGGTGGTCTGAGGGAGACATCTGACATGGAGCCGCTAGCCTGGCTCTGATGTCCCCTCACCGACGCATGGGTCTGACTAGGTGCGGGTGTTTCCTGCACAAAAACACCAGCACCACTTGGAAGGGATGTCTCTGGGCTACGGACAGCAAGTAACCCATCCTCCTCCTCCATCAACCCTTCAAAAAGGTCCTGACCATCAGGACATAAATCTATGTCTGCCTGATGCAGGACCTCCCCCAAGATATCCCTCTCACTGTCACTGTCAAACAGTAAGAGGCTGGACTCTTGGGGTCTGGGGGTGGGTACTAAAGGCACCGGTGTACTGGTGGTGGTGCTACTAGGAGTCGGGACTGATGACTCAGTGGCACTGCTGTGCCCCATATACTCCACCACTGCTGGAGCCTGGGAAGGCAATATCGGGCGGCTGCTGCCTGAGGGGAAAAACTCCTGGATGAGGCGGACTCCCCTTCCACCTGATCCTCTACCAGTAGTAGGGGCGCGAGAGGTACCCCGTGCTGGCAGCGACCCAGCACTGGGAGTAACTCCCCTACCCCTGCTGCCACGGCCACGTATGCTGCTCATGCTGATGTGGGGGGGTGGGTAAACTTTATTGGGGGGGGGGGAAATGTGAGAAAGGACAAGACAGGCACGCAGACAAAGACGTACTAGACAGCTACTAACCTACAATAAAACTACTACACCTACAAGTTTTTTTTTTTTTTAGAAAAACGAGGACTACAAATAGTAAACTAATATGCACTAAACACTAACTCTGCAGTGCTTAGTCACAAACTTAGATGAATAAACTAAAGCTAAATTTTTTTAAATTTTTATTTTTTATTTTTTAAACTGACTGACAAGGACACAGACGAGGATTACAAGTACTAAACTAATATGCAACAGTAACTCTGCTAACACAGCAGAGATTAGTATATGAATAAACTAAAACTAACTTTTTTTTTTTTTTTTTTTTTTAGAAAACAAAAAACAGACACTAAACACACACTAAACTAAGCTACCTTAAAGAAGTGTACAATTACACTAAGTACACTCAAATCTATCTATCTAACACTAAGCTAAACTAACCTGGAAAGCAACAACACAAATATGAGCTTTTAAAAAAGCTTTTTGGTCTTTTGCTTTGTAAAAAGCAGTTTAGAAATATAAGCAGCAGGAACCAGAGAACTGAAATGAAGCAGCAGGAACCAGAGAACTGAAATGCACTACAATGCTAATGCAAGCTCAGAGATAGCACAGAAACACTCCACTCTCTATAACCACCATGTGAATCTGCAATGAAATCATGCTGGGAGTTAGCTTATATAATGGTCGTGCAGGCAGGTTCCTATTGGTTGATATGGAGGTTGCTAACCTCTGACAACTGTGGTAGGGGAACTCTGATTGGCTCTGATGCAAATGAAGGGCGGAGAAAATAATCGCGCAATATTCCTATTGCCGAATATTCGCATTCCGAATATTTGGCAGCATAAAAGGATCGCATGAGCTACTCGGCCCAGGGTCTCTCTAATCAGCACAGCAATGCTTTTAGACGTCGATGGAGATCACTAGGATGTGATCTGTTTTAAAAATAAATTTTGAAAAAAAAAAATTGCGAATATTCACCGCGATATTCGAGTTATTTCGCGAATACTCGAATATGCAATATTCGAGCTGAATATTCGCAATGCGAATATTCGTGAGCAACACTACTAAAGATACGATGCGGGAACTTTGAAAGTACGCCGGTGTATCAGTAGATACACCGGCGTACTCTCTCTGTGGATCTGGCCCTGAGTCTCTAATTGGCTTTAAAAAAAGGTGGGCTCTGTGCGCAGAGACACAGGGCCAGATTCAGGTACATCTGCGCATTATTGGACCGGCGTAGTGCACCGCCTTTACGTTAGACTGGCGCAATGTAGCGGCGCAATCACCCTATTCTCGTCGCTTTTACGCAGAAATTAGCACCTGCGCAACGTTATTTCTGAGGCGCAAGGCGGAGTAATGCAAATTGGGAAGGACGTGGGCGTGTTACATTGAAATGAGCCGTGACCCCATGCAAATGAAGGGCCGACCGGCTCGCGCATGCGCGCTTGAAGCAGACCATGTCAGCACCTCTGTGCGCATGCTCACAACTCGGGAACAGCGCAATCAGTGAAATTGGAAGTGGACTAGGGCAACGTTCTGAACTACGCAGACAGCATAAATAGACAGACACAAACACACTTCGGCGGCGTACACACGACCGAGGTTCTCGCTGGAAACCAGCGAGAACCTCGCTGGAAGCTGCATTCCAGCGAGGACCTCGGCCGTGTGTACGCTTTTGGCTCGCCCCGCCCGTCGGGAATCCCGTCGAGCGAAAAGAGAGCACGCTCTCTTTTTGCTCAATGGCCCGCCTGGATAATTGGCTGGTTGCCATTCCCGACGGGCGGGTCACCGATTTCGACGGCCGGCAGAGAACCTTGACGGGCGGAACCATGTGTTCTGCCCGTCGAGGTTCTCTGCCGTGTGTACACGGCCTTCCTTTGCAAAAGTACATCCCTTTGTATTCCTCCCTATACAGCAAGGTGCTTTTGTTCTGTTGTTAGTTGCGTTGTGTTTTGTCTTTGTGATATTTGTGGACTGTGTGATCTTGTGTTTGGTAGAAGATATTTGTAAGTGATTTTTGGTGACTGCTTGTGATATTTTTTGGTTGTTATTTTTTGGTTCGTTTGTTTTCTTGCTTGATTTTTCCTGTTTGTTTTTGTGACTGAATTTTCCTGCTTCTTTTTCTGAGTGATTTTTGCTGACTGTTTGGGAGTGAGTTTTTGTATGAGTATGACTGAGAGGAAGAGGAAGTTAAATTTTACTTTGGGGGAGAAACGAATTCTTGCCCGGGCCATTTCGGAATATGGGCGTTTCCTCCACGGCCCGGAGAGTGCCAACACCCCCCCGGCCAGGACGAGAGAGATTTTGGACAGGATTACTGACCAGGTGAATGCATCGGGGGGGGGGGGGGGGAGAGGAGACCCGGACACGGTCGGGGATTGAAAAGCAAATCAATGACCTCCGGCGTCTGGTCAAAAATAAGCTGGCCAAAATGCTAGCCCATGCCAGGGGCACAGGAGGGGGCCCACCATGCCCTGTTAGGCTGACAGCGGAGGAACGTGCGGTGGCCCTGACCTTTCATAGGCAAGAAGTGGAGGGCCTGCCTGGCTATGACTCAAGTCATGAAGGCGTGATGCCAGGAAAGGTTTTTTGGCCCTATCAGGTGTGTAGCATGTGTGGGGGAGGGGGTGAAAGGGAATATGTGGCAAGTGTGTGGATCCTCCAACCTGTAAATGTTTTGTGTCATCCACAGATGAGCAGGAGTGTGCTGGGCCATCTGGGCTGACCGCACCATCCCAGCCTGATGAGGACCCCCCGACAAGGCCGGAGTCCTCGGAGGAGGTTGAAGAGGAGGAGGTTGAGGAGGAGGAGGTTGAAGAGGAGGAGGTTGAAGTGGAGGAGAAGGAGTTTGAGGAGGAGGAGGAGTCCATGTCAGGCACTGGATTTTTGTTTTTGGAGGACTCTTCCCCTCTGGCTGGCAGCAGCCAGCCCTCCATAAGGGGTAGCCCCCCCACTCCTCCCCCAACAGGGCTCCCCTCCCAAGGGGCTCCCCTTCTTCCCGGCCACAAGCCTCAGCTGGAGGCAGGAAGGCTACCCAGAAGACCAGGGGGCTGGCCGATCTCCTGCCCGCCACTCTGAGAAAGGACCAGTTCCGTCAGACCCGCCATCTGGGAGAGGTCAGCAAGACTTTGGGGCGGATGGAGGAGAGCCTGTCCTCCATAAAGTATACGCTTGGGGACCTGGACTGCCACTCCCGGGCTCTTACAAACTGCCTAAACCACCTGCAGACTACAACAGCAGGCGTTGGGCAGGATGTGAGGGCCCTCACCCAGGCTATCCAGGCCAATACGGCATCAATTAGTGCTGGCCTAGACAGAATTGCCGTGGCCTTGGAGGGCAGGCCGCCAGGTGGGCAGAGACCAGGGGCTGCTCCTCCTTCCCCGGTTTACCCCCTCCCCCATGAGTCTCCCCTGAGGAGTCGGGGCCATGGCCGTGGGCGCCCCAGGCGTGGCTCACGTCAACGACATTAATTTTTTTTTTTTTGGCCTTTTTTTTCTTTCTTTTTTTGGTCTTTTTTTTTTTTTGCTTTTTTTTTTTTGGTGCTGGAAATTTTTTTTTTTTTTGCTGGGCATTTTTTTTTTGGGTTGTGAATGCTGTTTGAATGTGGGGGTGACATTCCTGCCAGAAAAGGGGTGTCACCCTCAATTTTGGTGGAGAAGGGTTCCCCAGGACCAAGGAGAAGTGATCCCCAGGTCTGTGTGAATGGTGTATGAATGTACAGTGACATAATTGGAGCCTTGGCGTGGCGTTGCTGCTCACAAGTCCTGCATGGTGGACTGGTGCCAATCCAATTTGATGAGGATGTGGAGTGTGTGTGCTAGGGACCACAGTGGTGTGCATGCATGCATTATCATTGTGCCATGATTAATGTGTGTGTTTAACGTGCAAAGATGCATAATGTGAGCTGGCATGAGATGGGGTCATGAGATGGGGTCCCAGTGCATATGCAGAGTCACCTTGAAGGGAAAAGACAGGAGGATGTTAGTAGTGCATGTGCCCCTTGTGATGTGTGCATCATGGGGGGGGGGGGACAGTCATGCCTGCCACCCATGTCACTCACCAACCAGCCAGCTGTCCCCATACATGTTCTGTTCGCAATCTGTGGGGATGGGGCTCTGATTGTATATGTAGCTGTCATGGGTGTCATGGGTAGTGTCATGTGTTGGGCTGGTGATGTCCTCCTGCAGGGTTGTGGTTAATTCCATGATGGCATATGAGGGGTGAATCTGAAGATGCGAGACACCTCAGAATCACCCATGCCATAGATGTCTAGGCGTGTGTGATATATCCTCTCCCGTGAAGAGTGAAGAGTGAAGATTGAGGGGCTTGTATCAGCTAAGAATATTGTATTAGATTAAATTGTAAAGTTTCTATAAGCCAAAATTTTTTTTTAGAAAAAAAAAAATGTGCCCTCCTCAGTGCCCTCCTCAGTGCCCTCCTCCTTCTTTGCTCATCTAAAGTCAGTAGTATAGCTATGAGCATGGATGACACTGGCATATTGGCATACAGTTTGTTGGGCAACATGTGTGACTGCTCAGCTCCTCACTAACATTGTTGCTTTATCTGACATGTAGACAAATTTTGTAATTTTAGACCAGCTTTTATATGGTCTAATTTTAGACAGGACATTTAGCTGTTGCGCACAGCGCGTAGCCTGCGCTGCACCAACGTTCTTTTGTGGATCCCCGTAACTCCCTCATTAGCATATTTGAATAGCAAATCAATGGTGTGTCTAGCGCAGTTTTGCGCGGACGGATGCGCCTAACGAAATTACGCTGGACAAAAAAAAGTAGATTTCTTGCGTATCTCGTTTTGGGGATGCCGTGCATTGAAGCGCACGCGCACAATTAGACTTACGCCGCGCATCTCCTGTTACGCCGGCGTAATCGCTTTGTGAATCATATAATGCATAATATTTTAATATGAAGTACTTAATATATATTGTTGAAATTTGGTCACAATTGTATATAGTTGGCTGATATACATTTCCAATACTGTTTTTTTGTAATATATGTTTTGCTGTATGGCTGTGTAGGATTGGTGTAGGAACTGCACAAATTACAAACCTGTGTGCTTTATAGTAAAATGTTCTCTAAAATCATGGATATTTTATATGAGTAATCAATAAAACTGTATAATGTTTTGATAACTAATTTTTTAATTATTTCCTACAAATAAAACGTTCTTATATTTGTGACAGGGAGTTTTTTTGTTTTGTTTTTAGGAGTTTAGGGAAGTTTGGGAACATTTTGTGGACCAGCCGCTGATTTCTGTATTTCTTAGGGAGGAGATTACCACATGGCTGAACAGGTGCTTTGAATCAGCAAAAAAACACATTTGTGCATAAGTATAATGACCCGGCTCAGGTGGGACTGGTGACCCACTTCACCAGGGGTATTGCTTCAGGCTTTGCTGCCCTCTAGGACTGAGGGTGTCTTTGAATTTTCTAGAAAATGGAAAGATAAAGCGTGCACCTGCCTAGTTCATTGTCCCACATTTATTAAAGATAAAAAAAAAAAGAGTTTTCATATGGAAAACAGTTGACAAAAAAGAACTGCTCACATGGCTAGGTGGGTTGAAGAGTGAGCAGGGACTACCGTTAGGATCTATGTAGGCCTCTCTCCTTGCATGTAATGTCTTTGAGCTCAGAAGAAGCCTAAGAACACCTTAAAGCAGAGCTCCACCCTCCACCTTAACTCCCGCTCATCAGAACCCTGCCCCCCTCCGGTGTCACATTTGACACCTTTCAGGGGGAGGGGGGTGCAGATACCTGTCTAAAGACAGGTATTTTCACCCACCTCCGGCCACACAGTCTGCGGGTAGACTGCGGGAAGGACATCAGATCCTGTATATTGTGTTCTGGGAAACACACAGCTCCCAGAACACAGCGGGGACCAGTCAGCATGGCACAGCGTGACTCACGTATGCGCCGCAGTGAACCGGTCAGTGAAGCCGGAGCGCTTCACTTCCTGGTTCCCTCACTAAGGATGGCGGTGGGTGTATACTGATTCATGTAGTCTTTTGAGAGAACCTGAAACGGTTCAATTGTGGGGGGGGGGGGGGTGAAAGATGTTCTGACACTGTCTAGGGATAATACTCTGGTCCCCTGTTGATGAGAAAGATAAGTAAAGTTTGTTTTGCAGCAGTTTCAGTGTATGAGCCTCAAGTTATTCCAGAGAGTATCCTGGATGCACCGATGAAAGAAAAGTCTAAGGCTGTGTACACACGATCAAATCTGTCTGCTGGAAATGGTCTGCCAGACCGTTTCAGCAGACAGATTCGATCGTGTGTACGGGCAAACAGACGGATTTGGCCAGCCGACAGATTTCAAAGCATGCTTTGAAATCTGTCGGCTGGGAACCCATCGGACCGATATGTCTGCTGGTTAGTACGCTAACCAGCAGACATATCTGCTCGCACATGCGTCGAATGGATTCGATGCATGCGCGGAAGTGTTTTACTTCCTGGTGCGGCGGCGTCAACATCACCGTCACGTCACCGACACGTCAGCGCGATGTCTGCCGGCGGGGATTTTGGTTTGATCATGTGTACACGATCAAACCAATACATCCCAGCAGACAGATCTGTTCAAACCGGTCTGTCTGACCGATTTGAACAGATCTATTTGCTCGTGTGTACGGGGCCTCAAAGATCTCTTTGTAATAGGCTCCAACAAGCTCCAACAAACCCTTTACCTCTAATCTTGGCAACAACTTCCTACATCAAAATGCCATACCATAGACACAGTGATAGTATGCTTGCAGCTGCAGAACCTGCCTACAGCTGCTACAACTTGACTATTTTAAAGCTAAGCAGACATAAGCGTCTAGTTCTAGTACAACAAAAGATATAATATTTTCTGTTGTTCAAATGATCATGAAGCACGCACTTAAGTGCCTATGTGCTTTATAACCATGAAATTCTCACACAGGAGAATAACTGTTGCTGATACTTAGCCAATGTCTATCTTCAGAAACAATTATAGTTGATATCATCTATTCAATGCTACAAATACACCACCTGGTGGAAGCTATGAATGTTGAAACTTTTTATATCTTCAACGGGTTACATACCTAGTTTGCGGTAATGAGCAGGATTACATGACCATTCACTGACATTTGGCAGTAACATTTATCATCAGTTTAATATCAGTAAATGCTTAAAGTGCTTGCAAAGGCACAAGTTTTTTTGTTTACCTTCATGCATACCTTCTTATTTCTATATATACTTTTTATGACATGATCATGTTTTTGATAACTGTCAGTTTTAGCGCTTAAGGACTTTATTGTTTTTTCTTCTAATCCCTCTCCAATCTATTGAAAACTAAAATATAAATGCAAAAATGGCTTTAGTTATACAATAAAGTACAAAAAATAAAAGTGTTCTTTAAAGCGGTGGCTCAACGTGATTGGCACTGCGCTGACAAGCCATTCACCTCTGCAGCCAAGGGTTCGGATCCCGGTCTCGGCTACATGTGAATTGAGTTTGGTGGTCTCAGCCCGGCTCCCGGTGGGTGTGCTATGCAAGGTACGCCTGTGCTTAGTACGCCCACCCCCCCCCCCCACAAAAACCACCACACTTGCACGCACACAAAAATTGGTTTAAAAACACATGCACTTTGGCCATGCGGTCTCTTAAAATAAAAAAAGAGAGGCGAAGGACCTACGGGGCTGGCTGGGTGGGCTAGGCCCCCTCACTCCCTCATAGGGGGAGTCCCTCTGCCCCATTGGGGTCCCGTTGGGCCCCAGTTGGGCTCCCAAGAGGAGTAGGTAGGGCGGGGTGAGTGAGAGGCCCCCCTTCACACCCGCCATTGCCACCAGGGGCATGGAGAAGGATGGCGATTGCCTCCGGGGGGAGGGTCTGCCTACTCCCAACTCCTGCAGTTCGGCTCCTCTCTCTCGAGTTCACGCACAAAAATACACTTTAAAAAAAAAAAATGTAATCTAATGCAGCTTACTAATCATTTAATAAAGTGGTTTCATTTGATTTGTTTAGTTTTTTTTCCTCGGTTTTCACCTGATCATCTAGCTACTACATTCTGGATGAAGGAGCTTCAGAGACACTTTGGACAGCAACATTGTAAAAAAAAAAAAGGGTTGGGACTTTAAATGAGGTAGCATGGCTAAAAGATGAGTCAATGTGTGAAGATATGTTTTTTTCAATACATTAACATCTTCAGCCCCGGAAGATTTTACCCCCTTGCTGACCAGAGCACTTTTTACAATTTAGCAAAATTTGACAATTGCGCAATCATGCAACATGTGCGTTCTTTTTTCCACACAAATAGAGCTTTCTTTTGGTGGTATTTGATCCTCTCTTGCTATAAGCAAAAAAAGAGCGACAATTTAAAAAAAAATTTTTTTTTCTTTTTGCTATAATAAATATCCTCAAAATGTCATCAGGTTTAGGCCAATATGTATTATTCTATATATTTTTGGTAAAAAAAAAAAAAAAAGATTGGTTTGCGCAAAAGTTATATGGACAGATTCAGGTACGGAGGTTTAAAGTTTGACGGGCGTAGCATATCTTGTTTGCGCTATGCCGCCATAAATTAGCGAGGCAAATGCTGTATTCACCAAGCTAAGTTACGGCGGCGTAGCGTAAATGGGCCGGCGTAAGCCCGGGTAATTCAAATGTGAATGAGGTGGGCGTGTTTTATGGCAATGTGCTGTGACCCCACGTTTTTTAAATTTAACTGAGCATGCGCCGACCGTGGATGTATCAAAGTGCGCATGCTCCAAATTATGACGCTACGACGCATTGTTTTGGACGCAAACATAATTGACGTAAATCCCCATTCACGGACGAGTTACGCAAACGACGTAAAATTTTTAAAATTCAACGCGGTCCCGATGTCCATACTTAACATAGGATGCGCCATCTTTTTGGTGGTTTATCTTTACGCTGAGAAAACGCCTTGCGTAAACGGCGTAAATTCATTGCATCGGCCGGGCGTACGTTTGTGAATAGGCGTATCTTTCTGATTTACATATTCTAGGCGTAAATCAGCGGGAACGCCCCTAGCGGCCAGCGTAAAAATGCAGTTAAGATACGACGGCGTAATAGAATTACGCCGCTTGTATCTTAACTCAATCCCGGCGTATCTTGTTTTCTGAATACAGAAAAAAGATACGCCGGCGCATCTAAGAAGTTACGCGGCTTATCTAGAGATAAGCCACGTAACTTCTTACTGAATCTGGCCCATAGCGTCTATAAACTATGGGAAAGATTTATGCCATTTTTATGCCATTTTTTTTACTAGTAATGGCAGTGATCTGTGGTTTTTAGCAGTATTGCGATGGACAGATCGGACACTTTTGACACATTTTTGGGACCACTGACATTAATACAGCAATCAGTGCTAAAAATATGCAATGATTACTGTGTAAATGTAATCAGCGGGGAAGAGGTTAATGACTATGTGAAGAGACATATCATTGTTCCTACTTAGTAGGAACAAATGATATGTCTCCCCTTCCCTGACATCACAGGAATTTGTGTGTTTACACAATACCCTGTGCTGACTCTCGTGCACACAATCATGCGTGGCCGGTGGCAATCATGCCTGTGCACATCGGGTCCCCTGCTGTGCCCTCTTGTGTCTCTCCTGGCTAAGGCTGTACCAAAATGGAATTTTGCCCAGAGGAGCCATTCTGCAGCAGTAAAAGTAAGTGAGCTGGTCTGGAACCGGTTAAGAACATGACATAGCAAAATGAGTACATGCATTGTAAAACAAGCATATCAATCACATATTATTAACCATATATTCATTACAACAACCATAGCAACTTAGAGATGACATATTGAGGTATAAGACAGTTGTCCATCATATAGAATCACTTGAAAAACGACATGGTGGGGTAACTTGAGAGTGGATGAAAAGAAAATGGTGCATTAAAATTAGCCTGACACACATTTTGTGGTTTCCTACCACATCATCAGGGGCGAGTGCACCAATGTGTGTAAAAATGCATAACTAAAATGATGTGGTCCAATGTTACACCCAAACATAAAGGAGACTATACATGTAAAGGAGGGGAGAAATTAATTCACCCCACTGAGCAGTGGTGCCTGGTGCTTAAATTTTAAGGGGGGCACAAACAAAGTGAAAAAAACCCCATCAATTGCTGCCACTGTGCCCATTAAACGCAGACACTGTGCCCATTAAACGCAGCCAATGTTCCCATCAAACGCTGCCAGTTTGCCCCCTCAAATGCAGCCAGTTTGCCCCCTCAGTTTTCCCCCTCAAAGTCAGCCAGTTTGCACCTTCAAATGCAGCCAGTTTGTCCCCTCAAATGCAGCCAGTTTGTCCCCCCAATTGCAGCCAGTTTGTGCCCTCCAAATACAGTCAGTTTGTCCCCTCAAATGCAGCCAGTTTGTGCCCCCAATTCCAGCCAGTTTGTGCCCCCAAATGCAGCCAGTTTGTCCCCCCAATTACAGCCAGTTTGTGCCCCCAATTGCACCAGTTTGTCCCCCCTAATTGCTGCCAGTTTGTGCCCCCAATTGCAGCCACTTTGTGCCCCCAATTGCTGCCAGTTTGTGCCCCCAGCCCGGCACTTACCTTCCTTGGGTCAGCATCATCCTTTCTACGCTCCCTCGATGCCTTCTCCCACCCTCGCTGTTGCTTCAGCCAATCAGGTGCCCAATAATCAGACACGGTGCACCTGATAGGCGGGTCAGTGTTAGGCAAGCGATTCCCTGACACAGCACTGTTTAACCAGGGAACACACAGCCTGTGCACCCTCTGGTTAACCATTTGGAAGCTGATTAGTGCCTTCAGGCTCTAATCAGGAAGCCTATTAGAGCATCTCGCTCTAATCAGGCACTTCCAAAACACACCCCACCCACCGCTGTTATTCAGATGGCCGGCGCTCAACAGGGGGTCGGACGCCTGAATAGTGGGCGGAAGCTGCGACAATACATAGATTCATGCACCCACTATAGACGCACCGCCACTACCACTGAGTACTTTCATGTCAACTAAGGCCGCATACACACGTGGAGACATGTCCGATGAAAACGGTCCACGAACCGTTTTCATCGGACATGTCTCCTGGGATAATTTGGTCTGATGTGTGTACACACCATCAGACCAAAATCCCCGTGTACAGAGACAGTTTCGGTGACGCTGCGACGTGCGCAAACAAGAAAGTACAATGCTTCCACGCATGCGTCAAATCATTTTGACGCATGCGGGGGATTTCGGTCCGCTGGTTAGGCGTACTAACCAGCGGACATGTCCAACGGTACAGGTTTCCAGCGGACAAGTTTCTAAGCATGCTTAGAAACTTTTGTCCGCTGGAAACCTGTCCGCTATGCCGTACACACGATCGAACATGTCCGCGGAAACTGGTCTGCGGACCAGTTTCAGCAGACATGTTCGATCATGTGTAGGCGGCCTAAGTCTAAACTATGTGAACATGAAAACCAGGGCTTTGATAAAGGGACCCACAGGAAAACTGGATGCACATCATGATACCCAAAGGAAAGGAAGCAAGTGATCTAAAAGAAATCTATTTTGTCTCCAATGCTGTAAGGCTACTTTCACACTGAGGCGGTGTGGGCATCAGCAGTAAAGTGATGCTAGTTTTAGCGGCGCTTTACCGCTGTTTTAGCAACCCTTTTCGTTTGCTAGCGGGATGTGTTTGACCCCAGGTATCGGCTAAGGAAGGGTTAAAAACAGTTAATAGCACCTCTGTTGAAGCCCTCTAACTGCTCTGTCTAAAGGACAACTTGTTCTGTTGAAAAACAACAGACTTACTGGTCAGATTACTAGGTGAAAATAAAGGAAAGGAAGTCTATAAAGAAAACAAATTCAGTCATTACATCTAAGTATTGGTAAGTTGCAATATAAAAAAAGGTTTGTTTTTAGGTTTAATACCCCTTTAAGTTTGCATACTCATTGACTGTCTATAGCAGTTTGCAGGTCCATTATCCTACAGTATAATGCATACTTATGAATGTAATTAATCTATACATTTACACATATATTCCCATGCAAATGTAATTTTAGAGGACCAGTCCATGCTGAGAACTAAAAAGTGAAACAAAGGAAGAAAAGCAATAGCACCCAGAGCCTTAATTTTTAAACTGACCTCTGCTACTAAGAAAACATAGACAGAAATCCTTCTAATCAGAGTCAACATCAAAATATTCTTGGGAGTAATAATAATCCCCAATGTGTATAGATTATAATAAAAACCATTTGCAAAGGTCAACAGCATCAGACATATTAAGTGGACAGGTTTGCTTTCTTAACCATTACGGCTGAATTGGCTGATGCCATTGACTTTTACTTGACCTATATGTCCTTCTGGTTTCTGATTCAGTTTGCTTCTGAGCAAAGGTGTGACTGCTCTATTCTCTCCACTGAAATTATGCATATTGAAGGATTTTTGCTTTAGCCTTTTTTAATTGTTATCTTGTCCCTGAATGTATGAAAAGGGAAATCACCACCTCGGAAAACCTTGCCTATTGCACATGACACATAACTAAAAAATGTGATTAAAAGTACAAACTCTTATTTTAGTTATGTCTACCTTAAAGCGTTTGTATACCCTCTCACACAACATTGTTTTAAAACGTAGCCCATAACACAGGCAGCTGATCACTGCCTGTGAAAGTGTACTCACCCCTGTAATTAGCTGTAAAATCGTCTTTTTATTTATGATGACTTTACCGCGCTTGCGCACTATTCACCCTGAAAACCGGCATCTAAAGTTTGGCCGGTTATCATTTTCAGGGTTTCCGGGACTGATTGTAAGCGAACTTCCCCTCTGTCCGACACAGAGGAGAAGTCTCGCGTTGATATACTCCTTCTTCTATTCCTGATACTCCCCCCGCTTTTTCATTCATTGCCCTGTATCATTGGTTGCCGCGGTAACAGCTATCGACATCGAGGCTTGATCACTGCGCTACGGCGCATGTGCAAGATTTTGACGAGGGACTCGTAAGGACGGAAGTGATGGCAGCTATTGATTCAAGAAACAGGAGAAAGAATGGCGCTTTCAGTACCCGGAAATAGAGGAAACAAAAACGGGTGAAAAAATGTATTTGCGGGACTCGTTTTGGAAAATGATCTATTTAGTATGCATTGCGATACACATGTGAGACATAAAATTTCAAAAAGAATTACAATTATCTGGAGGTAAATGGAGGTAAATGGAATCAATGCTTTTATAATATACCGTTAGGTGACGGTCCATATATATTTGGACACAGGCACATTTTTCATACTTTTGGCTCTGTATGCCACCAGAATAAAATGAAATAACCCAAATGAATTTGAAGTGCAGACTTTTAGCTTTAATTTAAGGGGTTGAACATAAATATCAAGTAGAAAGTTTAGTAACTGCAACCATTTTTATACACAGACTCCCCATTTTCAGGCGCTCAAATGTAATTGGACAAATGAATATAATCATAAATAAATGTAATTTTTTTATAGTTTGTTGAGAATCCTTTGTTGGCAATGACTGCCTTAAGTCTGGAACCCATGGACATTAATAAAGACTGGGATTCCTCCTTTCAGATGCTTTGCCAGGCTCTAGCTGCAGCTGTCTTAAGTTGTTTTTTTGTTTGTGGGTCATTCTGCCTTTAGTTTTGCCTTCAACAATAGTGTTGAGCAGAATATGCCATATTCGATTTCGCGATATATCTCGAATATATAGTTGAATATTCGAGATATATTCGCTAAATACGAATATTCGTGATATTTTTTGGAAATGAAATTATTGCGAATTTTCGCTATTGCGAATGCGAATGCGAAATTTCGAGAAATGCGGAATGGAGCACTCTGATTGGCTCAGAATATTCGTGATATATTACAATATAAAATAATTGCGAATATTCGAGAAATGCGGAAGGAGCACTCTGATTGGCTCAGAATATTCGTGATATATTACAATACACAATAATTGCGAATATTCGGCAAATGCGGAAGGAGCACTCTGATTGGCTCAGAATATTCGTGATATATTACAATACACAATAATTGCGAATATTCGAGAAATGCAGAAGGAGCACTCTGATTGGCTCAGAATATTCGTGATATATTACAATATAAAATAATTGCGAATATTCGAGAAATGCGGAATGGAGCACTCTGATTGGCTCAGAATATTCGTGATATATTACAATATAAAATAATTGCGAATATTCGAGAAATGCGGAATGGAGCACTCTGATTGGCTCAGAATATTCGTGATATATTACAATACACAATAATTGCGAATATTCGAGAAATGCAGAAGGAGCACTCTGATTGGCTCAGAATATTCGTGATATATCACAATAAAAAATAATTGCGAAATTTCGAGAAATGCGGAATGGAGCACTCTGATTGGCTCAGAATATTCGTGATATATTACAATATAAAATAATCGCGCGATATCGCTATTGCCAAATAATCGCATTGCGATTTTTCGGCAATATAAAATGAGCGCTGCAGCTACTCGGCCCAAGGTCTCTAATCATACCAGCAATGCTTTTAGACGTCGATGGGGATCTCTAGGATGTGATCTGTTCTAAAAAAAAAATTGAAAAAATTTGAATATTCGAAATAGCGAATATTCGCCGTGATATTCGTGTTATTCGCGAATACTCGAATATGCAATATTCGTAGCGAATATTCGCAATGCGAATATTCGTGAGCAACACTATTCAACAAGTGAAGTGCATGCTCAATTGAGTTGAGGACAGGTGATTGCCTCTGCCATTGCAGAATATTCCACTTCTTTTTCTTCAAAAGCTCCTGGGTTGCTTTTGCAATGTGTTTTTGGGGTCATTGTTCATCTGTACTGTGAAACGTCATCCAATCAACTTTGCTGCATTTGACTGAATCTGGGTTGACAGTAGATCTCTAAATACTGCATAATTCACCCAGATGCTTCTGTCACATCATCAATAAAGCACTAATGACCCAGTGCCACTGGAAAGCATACATGCCCATACCATCATACTGCCTTCAGCATGTTTTACAGATGACGTTGCGTACTTAGGATCATGAGATGTTCCAAATCTTCTTCACACATTTTTCTACCCGTCAATCTGGTACAGATTAATCTTAGTTTCATTTGTCCAAAGATTGCTTTTCCAGAACTGGTCTGGCTTTTAATTTTTTTTTGGGCAAAGTCTAATTTGGCTTTTCTATTCTCCAGGCTTATGCATGGTTTGCACCTTGTGATGAGCCCTCTGTATTTCCTTTTGTGAATTATTCTCTTGATTGTAGACTTTGACAATGATACACCCACCTCTTGGAGAGTGTCCTTTACTTGTCTGGATGTTGTGAATGGGTTTTTCGCCCAAGCCTTTTTATGTTGCTAAGCTCACCAGTGTGTTCTTCCTTCCTCATAATGTACCAAACTGTTGATTTGGCCATTCCTAATGTTGTTGCTATCTTTCTGATGAATTTGTTTTTGAAGCCCTACAATAGCCTGTTTCATGTGCACGGACAGCTCCTTTGAACGCATGATGTAGATTCACAGCAATAGATTCCAAATGCAAAGACCACACTTAGAATCAACTCCAGACCTTTAACCTGCATAATTGATGAAAAAATAACGAAGGAGTAGCCCACACCTGGCCATGAAACAAGTTTTGATTTGATTGTTCAATTACTTTTGGTACCCTTGAAAAAAGGGGGTGGCTATTCTTAAGAGCTGTAATTCCTTAACCCCTCCTCTGGTTTGGATGTACATACCATCAAGTTAAATCAGAGAGTGTGAACTTTCAGCCCATATCCATTACATAACTATAGCTTGAATATATTATGGTAAATACCTGAAAAAAAATTAATTGTGCCTGTGTCCAAATATATATGGACCTACAGTAAGGCCCTGTACAAACGATCAGACATGTCTGATGAGACTTGTCTGACGGAACGTTTTCATCAGACAACTCTGAACTTGTCTGATGGTCTGATGTGTGTACACACCATCGGACCAAAATCCGATCTGACCAGAATGCGGTGACGCAGAACACTACGACGTGATGAAAAAACTAAAGCTTTAAAAAAAATGCTCCCAAGCATGCGTCGACTTGATTCTGAGCATGCGCGGGTTTTTGGTCCGATGCTTTTGTGTACTAACCATCGAACCTGTCCGACGGACAGGTTCCATCAGACAGGTTTTAAAGCATGTTTTAAAACTTTGGTCTGACGGACTACAGTCTGATGGGCCGTACACACCATCAAACTGGTCTGATGACCAGTTTCATCAGACATGTCTGATCGTGTGTACAGGGCCTAACTGTTTTTAAAATATATTCAGCATGCGCCTTATTTTATTTGTAACTTTACTGAAGCTTTGGGGTCCTGCATTTACTACTTATGTTTTTCCAGGGAATGCATACGTTTTCAAACTTCTTACCTTTTCCCCTAATGGTACTGAACATTAACCACTACTGCATACGTTTTTCCCCAATGAAACAGGTTATTTTTAAAAACTCCAGTTAATTTCTAAAGATTACATAACCTTATCTGTGGCCACTCTATCAGCTACACTAACATATCCCAGACATATACAAAGTGATGCAAAGTTGAAGCCTAACTCGTGTTTTTTTTTGTTACATTAACCACCTCAATACCACTGTACGTATACTGTATATACGGCCTCATATTGAGTTTTTTTTTAAGATGGTGATTTTCTTTCTATTCAAAATAAAAAAAGTGATACAAACATCTATATAGTTGCTGGATCACTTTTACAGGTGGCAGAAGGTCCCCCCCCCCCCCACACTGCTGCCTTTTCCGGGGGTTCCCGTCTCTCCTTCGTGGTGTTAGAAGCCAGAAGCAACTAGGGTTTCATCACTTCTGGTTTCAGTATGTTTGTTGACATAGGTGTGGATAGGTGCGGATGAGTGAAAGAAGAGGCGGTAAATATGTAATTTACTGGCCTCTTTCCTTTCTGAATGAACATTGTAAGTGATCAGTAGTGTGTGTTTGAGCTTTGGGGTGCACACCCTAATGCAATAGACTGCGCACAACTATGTTTGTTGATAAACAGTTACCGGCTTGTACAGCATCTGACCAAGCTGATCTTAGTTTGATCAGATGCTTTGGAGACCAGAGGAGATAAATAAAATAAATAATATATATTTTTTTTTTAAAGCTCCCATCCCCCTGTGCTCTTATGCAAATGAGAATGTGTATGTAGGTCCTCACAGAGGACTGTAACACCATTCTAGGTGATCTGGTGCCAGAGAATTATTGCATTATAACAGAAAACAGAGTAGGAGGAGGCCTGGCGGTGATCCACAAGACTCACCTCGCGATCACTAAACCAGCACTTCAGTACTCACTTCCATTCATGGAAACCCTCACTCAACTACAAACAAATCCCCAGGAGACCGTCCATATTCTTCTCTGCTACAGACCACCGGGTCCAAAATCGCAGCTTCTCTCACCTTGGACAGAGTTCATGTCCACTTTTACCCTAAACAGCAAACACCTTTTGCTACTCGGGGACTTCAACCTCTAGGCCAACTCCTCACAGGATCCTGTTGCCGATGCCTGCATTGACCATCTGGAAATATTAGGTCTGCAGCAACTAGTATGTGGACCCACACATACTTCCGGTCACACGCTCGATCTTATTTTCAGACAAGATCTGGAAATAAACATTCAAAAAAATAAATTGTTGCCATGGACAGACCACTATGCAATTAAACTCACAATCACCATAAATGCCCCCTTAACAAAAACGTCAAAAACGGTGACAACACACTGGACTAGATCGCAAAAGAAGCTCTATTCAAAGCTCTTCAAAACCACTTTAGGGAAAAAAATAATAACAATCCAACCACACCAAACAGCCACAGAAACACTGGATGCCATAAACACGGCTCTACTACAGTCAGCCGACTTAGTAGCGCCCAAACGCAATACCTAGTAAAAAAGTATGTCTCAGGGAGACATTAACAGCGCTAAATGATTTTGTAAAATCCAAATGAACCAGAGGTTCACAATCTGCTCAAATGAGGTGCAGGGTTCTCATAGGTCATTCTATCCTATGATGACGGCTCTCCTCAGGTTAGTGGAATTACACAATAAAAGATACCAATGTGAAAACCAATCCACAAAATGTCCTACATGGGTGTGTTGTACATCATAAAGTCTCTTATGCGAATAATTCCCTTGATATACAGTAGTATTTTCTGTTACTCTTAGGTGTCCAGTGTATCCTTCACTTGGTATCTCCCTTAAGATTTTCTACTCACCAAATGGTCCTGGTGTGTGATGCCTTTAGATCTACTCTCTTCCAGGACAATGAGGTGTCTCTCCAGCTGAGTCCAGTTCAGCTCTGCGGCAGTATCTCTCCTTCCAATAGGTATGGATCCAAGGGAGTGCGTGCGTGCGTGCAGCAAGCGTGATCATGGGAAGTTAAGCAGAGAGGGACAAAACATAGTGTAATACTGTATTTTTTTTAAAACAATCCCCTGCTACAAATATGCGCTTACAGGATATGTGTAAAAAGGATGCACAGCAGAAGTAAAAAAGCAGCTCACTCAGAAGATTTAGGTGATTAAGCTCTATCTCCAGCTGATGTGTCCCGGTTGCAGTTTACTCTGTCTGTACGATTCGTCGTGTAGCCACGCGCTGACGCGTTTCGTGATTGGCTCACGTCTTCAATGAATTATCGGATTATTTCATCAACAAAATTGAAGGAATCCGTGAAAGCATTCAGCAAAATAGTACTCCCATTAACCTCCCCTTCAACCATACGCCTAATACCCACACAAATTTGCCACAAGCAACAAAGTTCACTTTAAAACCCATTTCCATCAAGGCCACAAAAAACATCATTGATACCCTACAAAATAGCACAGCACCGAATAATATCATCCCCACCAAACTGCTAAAGGAATGTGTCGATATCCTGGCACCGCCCATCACGCAGCTTATAAACCACTCATTCAAAGAAGGTATAGTGCCCACCCGCTTAAAACAAGGTATAGTTAAACCTATTTTAAAGAAACCCACCCTTGATCCCAAAGACCCATAACAGGCCTAAATGTCCTCTCTAAAGTGATAGAGAAAGTAGTGGTACAACAGCTACAACATCACTTAGACGCCCATAATTTGCTCGATCCTTTTCAATCGGGTATTCACCCCGGACACGGGACAGAAACAACACTACTCAAAATATGGGATGACGCTCTCGAGGCCGCAGACTAAGAAGAACCTTGTCTTCTAGTTCTGTTGGACCTAAGCGCAGCTTTCGATACAGTAGACCACAAACTATTACTAACTCGGCTAGCTTAAGTAGCCAGAGTCGCAGAAGGTGATCTATCATGGTTCTCCTCTTTTCTGGAAAACCGATTACAAATAGTGAAATTGGGACCTTTCACTTCTGAAAAATGCACAGTGTCATGCGGAGTCCCTCAAGGATCCCCTCTGTCGCCGGTGCTGTTCAACATCTATCTTCGCCCTCTCTTTGAATTCATCAGTAGCCAACAACTACTTTATCACTCAAATGCAGATGACACATAACTGTATTTTCGCATCTGCAACAAAAAGGATCATCATCTCAGTCTAGAGAACTGTCTCTCTTTGATAGAAAACTGGATGACAAAGAGTTATCTTAAACTCAACAACTCCAAAACAGAACTTCTCCTGTTTCACGCCAGTCGTAAGAATCAACTTGCAACAACTTGGACACCCCCACCCATTCTGGGCCAAATCATCACCCCTAGCACCAAAGTCAAAAGTCTCGGGGTCATCTTCGACACCTACATGACAATTGATGCACATATAGGGTCAGTAGTCAGCGGATCTCACCATCTGCGCCTACTACGCAGACTTATTCCATTCATTCCCAAAGAAGACATAGCAGTCGTGTGAACAGTTGAGAACTCCAGACCTGACTATGCACACGCCCTCTATCTTGGACTCCCAAAGTACCAAATCTATCACTGGGAAAAAAACATGGGAATCAATCTGACCTTCGCTGAGAACCCTTCATTGGTTGCCAGTAAAAGACAGAATTGCTTTTAAAGCACTCTATCTATGCGAAAAACTAAAAGCTCACAACTCCAATCGCGTCCTGCGATCCACCAACCAAAATCTGCTCCAGATACCCAAAGCCAGGTATAAGTCCAAAGGAGAAAGAAGATTTGCGCTCCAAGGTCCCAGACTATGGAACGCTTTACCAACCAGCATTCGGTTGTAGGAGAACCACTTGGCCTTCAGAAGAAGGATCAAAACTCATCTCTCTTGATGTCAAAGGAGACAGGAACAACGAGTGCCCAGAGGCGATTTAATTCACATGTGCTGCACTATATACGTTTTTCACTCACTCACTCATGTATAGTGTCTTGAAAAAGTCATACCCCTTGACATTTTCCACAGTTTGTCATGTTACAACCAAAAGCATAAATATATTTTATTGGGATTTTATGTGATAGACCAACACAAAGTGGCACATAATTGTGAAGTGGAAGCAAAATGATAAATGGTTTTCAAAATTTTCTTACAAATAAATATCTGAAAAGTGTGGCATGCATTTGTATTCAGCCCTCCTAAGGCAATATTTTGTAGAACAACCTTTTGCTGCAATTACAGCTACAATTCTTTTTGGGTATATCTCTACCAAATTTGCACATCTAGAGAGTGACATTTTTGACCAATATTCTGTGCAAAACAGCTCATGCTCTTCCAGATTGGATGGAGAGCATCTGGAAACAGCAATTTTTCAAGTTTTGCCACAGATTCTCATTTGGATTTAGGTCTGGACTTTGATTGGGCCATTCTAACACATAAATATGCTTTGATCTAAACCATTCCACTGTAGCTCTGGCTGTATGTTTAGGGTTGTTGTCCTGCTGGAAGGTGAACCTCCTTTGGCTCAGTGGTTCGCAACGTCAGTCCCCAACAGGCCGTGTTTTCAAGTTTTCCTTTATCTTAATAATCAGAGTCAATGGCTTGATATTTTGGACAGCTATTTTATCTAAGAGAAATTGCCAAACATGGCCTGTTGGGGATACTTGAGGACTGAGTTTGAGAACCACTGCTTTAGCTGATCAAGAGAGTCTTGTCCTGTTACAATATCTATATACAGTATATATACTTGTTGCATTATCCCCTAGCCCAGTGGTTCTCAACCTGGGGGTCGGGAAGTGGAAGTGGAGCCTGTGGCCACCCACTCAGCCTTTTTGCAGCCGCCCATTTAGTTCACGCCATGGCTGGGGGGCAGAGACTAGAGGTCAGCTGACTGGTGAGGAATGTGAAGTGGGAGGGGCTGAAGGAGACCCTATCTCCAGATTTCGGTAGAGGTGTCACTGCTGCGAGACACCACAAAGTCGGACACACTGTGAAGCTGGAGACACAGTGAGTAACACTACTTGTGATTATAGTTCTCATTAAAAGCCCCCACTACAGTTTTCAGATCAGCAGATGACCTTAATCAAGAGCACCTAAGTTGGCTGATGAGAACTCCCCCCAGCACTGACCCTCATCCCATTCCCCCCACCTCTCACCAAAGAGTAAGATAAGGAATAAAAACAGAGAATACATGAAAGGGAGAGGGAAAGAGGTGGAGGAACAAAGAAAAAGGAAGAGAAAGAACAAGAAAGATGGCTAAATAGAGGGGTGGGGAAAAGAAACCCCCCAAGAAATAAGGATAGAGAGAGATAAAGGGGAAAGAAAAAAAACAAAGAGAGGGGTACATGCAAAAATGTAACATAAGTCGTTTTAATACTGTACGAGTGGAAGGGACTCACGGAGCACTAAATGTCCGTGAGTTAGGGGTGCAAATTACTTGTCTTGCCTTGGGTGCTACGAATTAATTTTTTTACTGTTAGGGGTCCCCAAAACTTGGGAAATTTTATCAAGGCGTCACAGCACTAGAAAGGTTGAGAACTACTGCCCCAGACAAAAGTGCTGTATTTAGCAAGGGAAAATCATTTTGAAATTGAATGTGCATAGTTGAAACTAAATTCAACCTATATCACTTAAAAATTTAACTGTCTATGGCACATTTACCAGTCCTAGGGACTAGTGTTGAGCGGAATACGCCATATTCGATTTCGCGATATTGCGCGAATATATAGAAGAATATTCGCGAATATTCGCTAATATCGAATATTCGTGATATTTTATCCAAAAAAAAATTTGCGAAATTTCGCTAATGCGAAACGAAAATGATTGCGAAATTCTCATAAACGGAGATCATTTCCTGTATTACTAAACTAATATGCACTAAACACTAACTCTACACTAACTCTACTTAAAAGAAAGGAGAATAAGGGGGCAAAAGAAGGGCGGAGAAGATAATCGCGCAATATTCCTATTGCGCGATTATCTTCTCCGCCCTTCTTTTGCATCAGAGCCAATCAGAATAACTCGAATATTCGGCAAAAGGAATATCGCGCGATATTCCTTTTGCCGAATATTCGAGTTATTCCGATTGGCTCTGATGCAAAAGAAGGGCGGAGAAGAAAATCGCGCAATATTCCTTTTGCCGAATATTCGAGTTATTCTGATTGGCTCTGATGCTGCATCAGAGCCAATCAGAATAACTCGAATATTCGGCAAAAGGAATATTGCGCGATTTTCTTCTCCGCCCTTCTTTTGCATCAGAGCCAATCGGAATAACTTGAATATTCGGCAAAAGGAATATCGCGCAATATTCCTTTTGCCGAATATTCGAGTTATTCTGATTGGCTCTGATGCAAAAGAAGGGCCGAGTAGCTGATGCGATTCTTTTATGTTGCCGAAAATTCGCAATGTGAATTTTCGGCAACATAAAAGAGTCGCATCAGCTACTCGGCCCAGGGTCTCTCTCTAATCATACCAGCAATGCTTTTAGACGTCGATGGAGATCACTAGGATGTGATCTGTTTTAAAAATAAATTTGAAAAAATACGAATATTCGCCATAGCGAATATTCGCCACAATATTCGAGTTATTCGCGAATACTCGAATATGCAATATTAGTAGCGAATATTCGCAATGCGAATATTCGTGAGCAACACTACTAGGGACAACACATATCCCATAGAATATGCATAGAAGTACAATGGCAGCAAATGTCTGTGTATGAAGTCAGCCTTCAACTGCTTATATTGACCCCTTAAACACTATAGAAAATTCTGGTCTTATTTTAGGTGATCAAATCATCCCACTATCCAAAATTTAAAGGGATCAAGTAATATGTTTATTTTTTTTTATAACAGCTAGGACTACTGTATATATCCCAGCATGGGACTACATACCCCAGCATGACTACACATATGGTTTGAACTCAAGATATGATGCAGACTTGTTTCTTATTTAGTTTATGTGGCGGAACCTTTTTGTCTTGTCTTGCACAGAGCGATTACGCCTGCGCAACAGGAGATGCGCGTGCGTAAGTCTAAATGTGCGCATGCGTTCCGTTGCGCGGCATCCCCAGAACGAGATACGCAAAAAATCTACTTTATTTTGTCCCGCGTAATTTCGTTAGACTGGCGCATCCTTCCGTGCAAAAGTGCGATAGACACACCATTGATTTGCTAGTCAAATATGCTAATGGGGGACTTACGGGGATCCACAAAACAACGTTGGGGCAGCGCAGGCGACGCAGTGTGCGCAACAGCAAAATGACCTGTCTAAAATTAGAGCTGATAAAAGCTGGTCTAAAAAAAGAAAAAAAGTCTACTTGTTAGATAAAGCAACACTGTTAGTGAGCAGCTCAGCAGTCACACGTGTTGCACAACAATCTGTATGCCAACATGCCAGGGGCATCGTCGCGCATAGCTATACTACTGACTTTAGATGAACAAAGAAGGAGGAGGGCACGGAGGATGGCACGGGAGAGGATATACCGTACCCGCATAGACCTGTTTGGCATGAGTGATTCTGAGGTGTATCGCATCTTCAGATTCCCCCCTCATGCCATCCTGGAATTAACCACAACCCTGCAGGAGGACATCACCAGCCCAACACACCGCTCACATGCAGTGCAGCCACTGGTCAAGGTACTGGCAACACTCCATTTCCTTGCCAGTGGCTCTTTTCAGCGTACAAGTGGAGTGGTGGCTGGGATGTCACAATCCTCCATGAGCAGATGTGTGCACCAGGTTGTCCCTGCAATCCTCAGACGCATGGCCAGCCAAATCATCAAACCCACCACTGAGGAGCTGCGGCTGAAGGCAATGACAGATTTCTACAGAATTGCCAGATTCCCACGCACTGTGGGGGCCATTGATTGCACACATGTGGCACTCCAGCTCCCCCAGGAGACAGAGCACATGTACCGCAATCGGAAGCATTGGCATTCCATCAATGTACAGGTGATAGTCGATGCCCAAGGCCTCATATGGCACGTCCGTGCCAAACACCCAGGGTCCAGCCATGACAGCTACATATACAATCAATGCCACATCCGAATGGAATTCGATCAGAACGTGTATGGGGACACCTGGCTGGTTGGTGAGTGACATGGGTGGCAGGCATGACTATCCCCTCCCATGATGCACATCACAAGGGGCACATGCATGACTAACATCCTCCTGTCTTTTCCCTTACAGGTGACTCTGCATATCCACTGGGACCCCATCTCATGACTCCTATCCGGAACCCCCAAACCCCAGGAGAGGAAAGATACAATCAAGCACATGCCCAAACCCGTGCAGTGGTGGAGCGCACCTTTGGCATCCTAAAGTCACGTTTCCGATGCCTGGATAAGTCTGGGGGTACCCTCTTGTATTCCCCAAACTTCGTGTGCCAGATCATCGTTGCATGTTGCATGCTGCACAACTTTGCAGAAAGAAAGGGTCTGCAGATTGACCTACGTGATGACCTGACCCCTGAACCAGACAATCCCCCCCTAACCGAGGTTACCCCGTCTTCTGAGGGAAGAGCAGCCAGGAGACAGCTCACATTGGGCATCTTTGCACGTTAAACATACACATAAATCATGGCACAATGAGAATGCATGCATGCACACCACTGTGGTCCCTAGCACACACACCCCACATCCACATCAAATTGGATTGGCACCAGTCCACCATGCAGGACTTGTGAGCAGCAACGCCACGCCAAGGCTCCAATTATGTCACTGAACATTCATACACCAATCACACGGACCTGAGGATCACTTCTCCCTGGTCCTGGGGAACCCTTCTCCACCAAAATAGAGGGTGACACCCCTTTTCCGGCAGGAATGTCACCCCCACAGTCACACAGCATTCACAACACAAAAAAATGACCAGCAAAAGCTAAAAAATTCCAGCAAAAAAAAAAAAAATGACTAAAAAAAAAAAAAAAATTTGAAAAATAAAAAATGGGGGAAAAACAAATTACTGCCCTCTGCGTGAGCCACGCCTGGGGCGCCCCCGGCCACGGCCCCGGCTTCTCAGGGGAGACTCATGGGGAAGGGGTAAAACCGGGGAAGGAGGATCAGCCCCTGATCTCTGCCCACCAGGTGGCCTGCCCTCCAAGGCCACGGCAATTCTGTCCAGGGCAGCACCAAGTGTTGCCGTGTTGGCCTGGATAGCCAGGGTAAGGGCCCTCACATCCTGCCCAATGCCTGCTGATGTTGTCTGCAGTTCGTTTAGGCAGGTTGTGAAAGCCTGGGAGTGGGAGTCCAGGTTCCCCAGCGTATCCTTGATGGAGGACAGGCTCTCCTCCATCCGCACCAATGTCTGGCTGACCTGTCCCAGATGGCGGGTCTGGAGGAACTGGTCCCTTCTCAGGGTGGCGGGCAGGAGATCGGCCAACCCCCTGGTGGTCTGGGATGACATCCTGCCTCCAGCTGATGCTTGTGGCCGGGGAGAAGGGAAGGCCCTTGTGAGGGGAGCCATGTTGGGGGAGGAGGGGGGGGCTCCCCCTTAGGGAGGCCTGCCTGCTGGCAGCCAGAGGGGAGGAGTCCTCAAAACCCAAACGTCCAGTGCCTGACATGGACTCCTCCTCCTCATGATTCTCCTCCTCCTCATGATTGTCCTGCTCCTCTTGAACCTCCTCCGCGGACTCCGGCCTTGTTGGGGGGGCCTCATTAGGCTGCTGTCCTGGGGTTGGTGCGGTCAGGCCAGATGGCCCTGCACCCTCCTGCACATCTGTGGATGACACAAAACATTCACAGGTTGGAGGATCCACACACTTGCCACATATTCCCTTTCACCCCCTCCCCCACACATGCTACACACCTGATATTAAAAAATAAAACAACTTACCTGGCACCACGGGCTGCGGACTTGAGTCAAAGCCGGGCAGGCCCTCAACTTCATGCCGATGAAAGGTCAGGGCCACCGCACGCTCCTCCGCTGTCAGGCTAATACGGCATGGTGGGCCCCCTCCTGTGCCCCTGGCATGGGCATGCATTCTGGCCAACTTCTTTTTGACCAGACGCCGGAGGTCATTGATTTTTTTGTCAATCCCAGACCTGGTCCGTGTCTCCCCCTGCCCCGCTGAATTCACCTGGTCAGTGATCCTATCCAATATCTCCCTCCTCCTGGCCGGGGTGGTGTTGGCACTCTCTGGGCCGTGGAGGTAACGCCCATACTCGCTAATGGCCCGGGCAAGAATCTGTTTTTCCACAACTGTAAAATTCAGCTTTCGTTTTCTCTCACTCATCCTTCCAAAAAAAAACTGTCCCAGTCAACAAAATTCACGCACACAAACAAGCACAACCAATCACAAAAAAACACACACAGAGAGAAAACTACTCACCAAGAAACAGTCCCCAAAAAAAAAAAGAAAAAAATCAGCAGGAAAAGAAACAAAAAGAAATATATCAATCAAACAAACAGTCTCTCAAACACTTATCAAAAACCACTTTCAAAAATCTACTAACAACCACTTGATCACACAGAACACTAATCTGACAACTACAAAACACACCGCAACGAACAACAAGAACAAAAGCACTTTGTTAAATGGGAAGGGACAAAGGGATGTACTTTTGCAAAGGAAGTGCGTTTGTGTGTGTCTATTTATGCTGTTTGCGTAGTTCACAACGTTGCCCTAGTCCATTTCCAATTTCACTGATTGCGCCGCTCCCGAGTTGTGAGCATGCGCACATCGGAGCTGACATGGTCTCGTTCAAGCGCGCATGCGCGAGCCGGCCGGCCCTTCATTTGCATGGGGTCACGGCTCATTTCAATGTAACACGCCCAAGTCCTTCCCAATTTGTATTACTCCTCCTTACGCCTCTGAAAAAACGTTACGTATGCGCAATTTCCTGCGCAAAAGCTACGAGAATAGGGTGATTACGCGGCAAAATTGCGCAAGTCTAACGTAAAGGCGGTGCGCTACGCCGGTCTAATAATGCGCAGATGTACCTGAATCTGGGCCCTTGTTATTTCCTATTGTTTAGATCAGGGGTAGTAAATTAAAATTCAAGGAGTCACTAACAATTTTTTCCATCCGAGGTCCGAACCACAGGTCTGTGCCATGAAAGATTGTACGCGTCTTCTTTCACTTTTTGGCTCTTTGGTGTTTTTCTTACGGTTTCCTCCACACGCTCTGGCAATACTCTGAATGTAAATGTTCCGAATAGTGTTCCCCATTACATCAGGTGCTCCTACTAGAGTAATTTGTTACATTGGGTGCCCCCATCAGACTGCACCCATAAATAAGTTTCCACCGTCAGGGTACCCCCTTATATCAGGTATTCCCATTGGGTTTCTTCATCAGAAGGCTCCCTTACATTAGGTACCATAATCAGAGTGCCCCCTTACATAATTTGTCCCCATCAGAGTGTCCCCTTACATTAGGTGCCATCATCACAGTGCCCCTTTACATTAGGTGTGCCCATCACAGTGCTCCTTTACATCAGGGGTCTCCATCAGTGTGCCACCTTACATTGGGGTACATAAAATGTGCCCATCAGAGTGAACCTTAACATAAAATTAGGGGCATGCTGATGGCCCCTTTTTAAATTAGGAGGTACTCTGAAGGGCACAACAAAATGTACCTATAAATGTGCCACCTAACATAAAATGTGCCCATCAGTGTGTCCCTTAACATAAAATGTGCCCATCAGTGTGTCCCTTAACATAAAATGTGCCCATCAGAGTGACCCTTAACATAATATATGGCCATCAGCGTGCCTCTAAATATAATAGTGCTCCCACCATTCCTGCTAAGAGAAATAAAATCTCTTTGTTCATATTTACAAAAAGTGACTGGCACCCAGTCTTTCCATCTTGCACCACACCCACTATGCCTAGTAACCTGCACCCTGAGGAGGAATGTCAGTTCTTCCTGTCCCTGGGGGTCACCATCAGGCCCTTGGAAGTTGGGGAGACCGCTACACACCAATAAAGAAGCAACAAGGATGTTTGGAGTTGCTGGCTCTATTCTTTGTACCGGTGTGAGAGAGAGCATTAGAGCCAGAGCACCCACTGTGGATTTTATCATAAGCCTGTAAAGGACTCACACTGATTCTGAGCATTGCATTATCTGCTTTTACTAGCTAGGACAATGTATTTGAGCTGTTTTTCTGTTACTAGCGCTTGGGGTGGTGTATTTCCATCTACAGTCTATCTTTTGAATGATAACCAATTTCAGAGGTTCAGCTCATTCTTTAACCCCCGTGGCTACCACTGCTATTTATTAACATGTTTATTTACTATCCTGGACATTTAATTATATCTTTGCAATAAGTTTGTGCATCTTTTTGATGTGATAATTAATATTTTTTTTTTTATAAATGGATTAAAATAGTCAGAGGAAAAAATAAACTGACAAAATGTGTTGAGGAAAGTGCTCTGCAGGAAGCAAAGAGAGAGAGAGAACATTTTCTGGCTGAGAGACTTTATGTCCCGGGTACGATTTATTTGAAGCATTAATGCTGACCCCCCTCCTGCTGAGACTGAGCACATTTAGAGGAACATTAAGCAATTTCATCCCATAAATATGCACGTTGTCTGTGAAGCAAACAATATAGAGACGGGCTTAAAGAATATCCTTGCAATGGAAAACTTGTTTCACAGCACACCACTGCTGGCACAAAGCTGAAAAATGAAGAAAGGAAGAGCAATCAACCTCAGCTGCTTCTTACAAGGAAGCTAAACAGCTTATTGTATAAAAAAACAAGATGTATAGGGAAATAATTTTTCTGCCCTTGTTTAAGAAGCTGTCTCCAGCTATAGCTATCCTGTAACCAAGAAAAATACCTTCCAATAGTGAAAATACAATATCTGTACGTTTTTTAAACCCACTCAAAACGTTGTTTTTCAGCATATAGAAAAAACAACGTTTTTCCAACGTCATCATTAAAAACGATGTTGCCCACACACCATCGTTTAAAAAAAATGATGAGCAAAGCGTGGTGACGTACAACACGTATGACAGCACTCTAAAGGGGAAGTTCCATTCAAGCTCCCGTCTCATAACTTGCTTCTGAGCAATGCGCGGATTTAAAACGTTGTTTTTAACATCGTTTTAGCCCACACACGTTCATTTTTTTTCAACCCAAATAACAACATTTTTTTAAACGACGTTAAAAAATGCAGCATGCTCAAATTTTTTTTTTTTCGTTTTTTAGAAGACAATGTGAAGCCATTGTCCTTTACACGAAATTCCACGGCTTTGGAAATCTGATCATGTGCATGAGGCTTTAGACTTTTAGCTGATTAGAGACACGGTTCGGACTCATTCTGTTGGTTTATGTGCCAATTCACCAGACCATTTTTTTTAACCGTGTGGAAAATAAATGTGGCACTATAAACATAAATTAATAACACACACATGAACAGTGAATGAATGATGTAGTCCAAACAAACCACACGAGTGGAAAAGTCCTAGTAAGGAAAACGTTGGAGTGCATCGGTGACAACACAAACAAAACATGAATAGAAGTCCATCCACAAATGGGAAATCGGTAGATGTAGAATCACTTCATGGATCCTCGGATAAGATGACACTTAAATCGAAACGAAAATGGTATGCTCTTACCGGAAAAGTAGGACCTGTCTGTCATGAACAGCAGATCAGTATAGCCTAAGAACTCCAGTAGCAGTCAGCTGGGCTCACTTGGACACAGTGGAACGGATATGAATCTTCAGTCAGAAGCCGGACATGCACGGTGTCTTTGTAGAGTTCTTGAGAGGAATGGGATGGCAATGGTACGATCCTCAGATGGATGGGGTGGAAGCAACTGGATGGCTCCATTTTTTTTAACCAGCTCTGGAAGGTTTATGCCCCCCTTAAGTACTTGCTGCCCAGCCGGGGCAGTTATACGGCGACAGGTCGGCTCCCCTGCGCGAGGTCACGTAGATCTACGTCACCTCGCAAATCAGCCACTAGGGGCGCATGCCCCCCGCTCACCTCTAATCCCGACGCGCGTGCCCGGCAGGTGCGATCACCGCCGGGCACCCACGATCGCTTGTTACAGAGCGAGAAGCGAGAACAGCGATTTGTCATTTTCCAATGTCAGTCCCACCCCCCTTCAGTTAGAACACACCCAGGGAACATGATTAACCCCTTCCTTACCCCCTAGTGTTAACCCCTTCACTGCCAGTGGCATTTTTATAGTAATCAATGCATTTTTTTAGCACTGATCGCTATAAAAAACGCCAATGGTCCCAAAAATGTGTCAAAAGTGTCCGAAGTGTCCGCCATAAGGTCGCAGTACCGATAAAAATAGCTGATCATCGCCATTACTAAAAAAAAGAATAATAAAAATGCCATAAAACTATCCCCTATTTTGTAAACGCTATAACGTTTGCACAAACTAATCAATAAACACTTATTGTGATTTTTTTTGCGAAAAATATGTAGAAGAATACGTATCCACCTAAACTGAGGAAAAAAATTGTTTTTTATATATTTTTGGGGGATATTTATTACAGCAAAAAGTAAAAAATATATATTTTTTTTAAATTGTCGCTCTATTTTTGTTTATAGCGCAAAAACTAAAAACCACAGAGGTGATCAAATACCACCAAAAGAAAGCTCTATTTGTGAAAAAAAGGATGCCAATTTTGTTTGGGGGCCACGTCGCAATTGTCAGTTAAAGCGACGCAGTGCCGAATCGCAAAAAGTGGCCCGACATTGACCAGCAATATGGTCTGGGGCTGAAGTGGTTAATGACGGGGCCATTTTTTTGCGATACGGCACTGTGTTACTTTAACTGACAATTGTACTGGCGTGTGAAACTGTACCAAAATAAAATCTTTTAAAAAAAATTCACACAAATAGAGCTTTCTTTTGGTGGTATTTGATAGTTTTTAGTTTTTGCACGATATACAAAAAAATGCAGACAATTTTGAAAAAAAAAATATATTTTTTACTTTCTGCTATTAAACATTCCCAATAAACTTAAAAAAAAAAAAATCAAATTTCTTCATCAATTTAGCTTAGCAGGAACACAGGATCAGCACATTCCCCTCTCACATTATGGTAGTCTGCCTTGTTTACATAGGCAGATCACCATTCTGCCTTTTTCCCTTAACAATCTCCTGAATAATTTGCTCTCGTTGTGTCCAATCACAGCGGAAGCGGGTCGCCGGCGCCATGCACCCTAGACCCGGACGTGTCAGTTTACATACTAGGTATGTGATCTGGCACAGAGCGGCAGTAAATGTACATGGGGCGGCCGCTAAGCCATTAAACCAGAGTGCACTGCATGGCCTATAGTACAGAGTTAGCAGACTGAGAAGCGCAAATAAATGGGCTTTTGAATAAGACAGTCCCGGTCACTATAAAAGGGGGGGGCTTTTGCATAAAAGTGCTCCATCCGCCCAAAAAAAAACAAAACAATACCGGGTTGATGCAATCCCGGTATAAAACCTGAAGTAGCCCCACGGCATGTGGTCAAAGCTGCTATAAGGAAAGGATAGAGAAAGCTGACAAACTGCATAGGGATTGAAGGGAATCGTTAACTGCACAAATTCTATTTGCTAGCTCTGTAGGCATTCAATCCCATTGCTACCTTTTTTCCCCTTATTATATGGGGCTTTTTGCCTTGGGGCGTTTTCATTTATTTGAGCATGAAGGATCCAACCTTCCTGTTTGGGATAGAGATATGCGACAGATGTCTGTTGCAAAGAATCTAGGTAAGTATGCTTGTCCCTTGAATACAGTGTGGGTCAATGGAGTCTTGGATTATTTTTTTGGAGACTTTAGCCTTAAGTGTTTTGGGTTTAATAAGGTAGAGACGTGGGCAGTAGCCATGTTTGGTTGGCCCTCTTTTCACTATTTGAGAGAATTTAATAGGATATCAAAAGCAGAGTTGGAAAGAGAGATACAGTGGAACCTCGGATTACGAGGTTATCGAGCATTTCGCAATACGAGCACTGTATTAAAAAAAAAATCCTGACTGGTTTGTGAGTGTTGTCTTGCAAAACGAGCAGGATTCAAGCCAAAGCAGTGTGCAATACCTCGTTTTGGCCTGAGGTCGGGGCGCCAGTGCAGAGCCGATTGGAGGCGATCGGCGCTGTTCGGAGCCGTTCGGAAATGCTTGAGAAATCTCGGAAATACTACGTTCCCGAGCCTTTCTGAGGTTTTCAGAGTTCAGCCGAGGTGTCCTTGGCCCTTTCTGGGTGTTTCTGAGGCTCTCTGGCGCCCCCACCTCTGACAACATGCGGTATTGCATTCCATTGAAGTCAATGCGGAACAAATTATTTTTGTTTCCATTCACTTCAGTGGGGAAGCTCTCTTTAATATGGCAGTACTTTGGATTACGAGCATTCTCCTGGAACAGATTATGCTCGTAATCCAAGGTTCCACTGTATTATGATGGCTTGCAAATGTTTTTGCAGGATACCACTAGCAAGGCTGTAGATCTTGAAATTAGGATAGCAAATGCCCAACTTGCCATCACTTCAAAATGTGTTCAACCCACGGCAGACCAGGCTAAAAAATTAGTATGCATTTCTTGTGAACAAATCTATTGATTCTTTAACAATGAACAAAAGCTGAAAGCCTGTATGTAGAGGTAGAAAAAATGCCACTGTTATGTCCCATAGGCAGACAGCTGTTAATCTGATCAGTTCACATAGTGATGGTTAAAGTGGTATCAGACAATATAAAAGCAAGGCCTATGATTTCCAGGAGCTTAATGTGGACTGGCTTACTTAAAGTGTTTTTAAACCCACAAAAGTAAAATCAGTCTGTTGATGCCGCAAATCATGCATTGTTATACTCCCTGTGGAATCTAAGGGGTTTATCCTCTGCATTGTGTAAAAAGTCTGTTTGATCCTGTATGCCCAGATCCTCCTGTTCTTGCAGTGTCTCCATAACATGTCTGGATAAGACAGAGTTACTGGAGTCAGGCTGCACATGCTCAGTTTGGTGTGTATTGCTAGAGGTTTTTTTTTCTTAAGAGAGTGCATGTGATTATCACAGGTCCAGTCAGCACTGTCCAGGCAGAGGACAGGCAGAGGTTTATACACTGGTCACACCATGCATATATTACTTTTAAAGCGGAACTATGCTCACCCATTCTCCAGTGCTGTTAACCTCTGGAGTTCCCAATTGGCCGATGACACCTTCGGCCTGGTGGTATCTAATTATTGATTCCCAGCCATTTCCATTGGCCCTGCAAAAATTATGTCACTGGGAGTTTAGTCAGTCAGTTTTGCCAAAAGTCTTAAGGCCTGTACACACCATCTGAAAATTGTGCGAAAAATCACGGCAGTCACGTGGTCCGAAAACTCCTGATCGCTCTTTGTTTTCAGTTAGTCCACAGTAACTGTGCTGGGAGCATGCAGCGCGATCGCTCCCGGTGATCGGACGATATGGTCCCTCCTATCGATATGGTTCCCGTCTTGAATGCGCAAGCGCAATCCTTGCCGAGGGAAATCACTGAACCGACAGGGTGACGTGGAATTTGCGGTAAGTGGCCAGACAGATAACATTATCACATCAAAGAGATGCACAAACTTATTGCAAAGAGATAATTAAATGTCCAGGATGGTAAATAAACATGTTAATAGATAGCAGTAGTAGCCACGGGGGTTAAAGAATGAGCTGAACCTTTGAAATTGGTTATCATTCAAAAGATAGATGGAAATACACCACCTCAAGCGCTAGTAACAGAAAAAACAGCTCAAATACAATTGGGAACTCCAGAGGTTAACAGCACTGGAGAATGGGTGAGCATAGTTCCACTTTAAAAGTAATATATGCAGGGTGTCTGCTTGCTCGGCCTCCTGGCTCTTTTTTTAACATCCTCCAGTCCAGGGGGATGTTAAGGAATGAGCCTGGATGCCACCAGAGGTTTGAAGATTTCCGTGGGCTTCCCTCAATAAGGGAACTAGATTGACAAGACACCAGCACAGGTATACTACCAGCAATTCACGCAAATATGCAACCCCTCAGTGCTAAGGACCAGGCGCCCAGAGGCTGCATATTTGCGTATGGATAGCGTCAAGGGGTTAAAAGTGGAATATGTTGCCGTGGCCATTTTAGTTTTATTTTTTCAGAAATATGAAACATAATTTGTAGCAACTATTTAGAAATTAAAGAATTTAATTTAATGTTCCTAACATCGCTGGTTAGTGGGAAGAATGTCCTATGTCCTGCACTCCTGAAGAGTTAATTTTTATTCACCAAAGAAAGGCAGGTCTCCCCTCCCCCTGGGCCATTCTTAGTGCACTGCTTATAAAAACTCATCAAAACATTAAAACAAACAGGCAGGAGACTGAGTCACATCCAGCAAAATACCTGCCAGGATTTACACAGTGGGACATGCTTTGTTTTATCTGTTCAAAAATTCTGAGCTGTCCCGTGTCCAGTGCTCAAATCCTGCCTTAGCTCAAGCAAAGAAACAAGCCTTCCCAAATGGCACCCTAAGCAGAGAACATGCATTGCACGGAGGCACTCCTTCCACCATATTCCTTAGTAAGAGAGAGACATCACTCGTTTCCTTCCCCAGAAAGGGACACCCAGGCAAAAAAACAGCAGAAGACACTCTACTTGCCCGTCTGAAGAATGCTCTGTTCTCCGCTCTGATCCCCGTCGTGCACTCTGCCCCTCTCCACTCTGATCCCCGCCGGGCACTCCGCCCCACTCCCTGCTGTACGCCAAGCCACACACTTCGCCCCACTCTCCGCGTTACGCCAAGCCACGCTCTCCACCCTGATCCTCTCCTCGCTCTCCACCTGCCGCCCGCTGACTTCTCTCATCGGAAGTATAGGGTGAAGCATCAGGAGCATTTGCGCAAGTACAAGTACTTGCACAAATGCTTGGTTTTGGTCCCGATACCGACACTAGTATCGGTATCGGGACAACCCTATTTGTAACCCATTCACACCATTGTTTTAACTATTGAAAAGTCAGACAGCTATCAATTTAAAATGAAATAAATATGGAAACATTGCTGTTTGCTGTGTATATTTAAATGTGCAATATATCCTGGAATAGCTTGAAAGCTTAAATTATGCTGCATGATGTTACTCTGTATTGGAACTTAAAATGTGAAAACCATGGGGAAGTGAAATTTCAAAAAAAAGCTCTGACACCTGCTACCCAACTCATGAAAAACATTTACCCAAATGAAGATCTCTGATCACATCATATAGTTCACAGCATTGCAGTCTATGCTTGGCTGGGTGGCGTTTCACTGTTTCCATGTTTCCAAAATCCATTACAAAGCATAATACTCCATAGCCTGCTAGCTCCCAGGATTGCCTAGTACCTAGTATTACATATCCATCTTATCTCTGTGTGAGGCTTTCTAAATCAAGAGTAAAAGTAATGGACCCATTGAACTAGTCTTATTTAAACATCCAGTAAAGTGGAACTTTACCTAAAAAAAATGTAAACAGGCAAGATTTTTAATGCAGACAAGGCATGATATGTCTCTTTTGGGTCATCTATAATTGCAGCTATTGTTGTAATTTAGGTTGGAACTTCACTTTAACATCAAACATCAAATCATATACAAATCTGTTATAATGTATTTCTACTCACCCAAATTACTCAACACCATTTAATGTCTATTCAAAGTGAGTACAGTAAATCAAGATAATACTTCAAGTAAAAACATTGTAATACTTTGTTTATTTGAAGAACAAAACACACTCTCATTATTACCAATAACCAGATGGAGCTGGTATTTTCCATATACATTGTTAACATTCATACTTAGTAGAAACATTTCAGATTTGTGCAAAATACAAAGAATCATACACAGTTTCCAAGACATCAGATTCTGCTTTGTACAAAAATGAACCTGCCGGGATATTCTTCACTAGCCTTCATAGTACCACAAATAATAGAAATCATTACAAGATGCACCATATTAAAACTGTCACCGCTTTTATTATTGGCACACATGAATTTGAACATTTAACACTTCACAATATGTTTTACATTGTTTCATTTCATGGAAAGCTGGAAATTCTGCTATAGTCTATGATGTAAATGGTCTACACTGATTACAAGAGTAGAAAATGTATTTCCAATAATTTAATTTAGCAACGAGGGCATGACATGAATATGATTATTCAGAGTATCAGGCTGTGGTTGTGCAACAACAAAATCATAGTCTTACAAATGAGTTTGAATTCACAGTTTGATGACTAAATACTGATTCTAGCTGGTAGCATTATTACTGGATCTGTGGCAAGGATTTCATTATTGGACCCCCATTTCAAGTTTTCCATTGAAGGCAGACATTTACTTATGGAAACACAACATTGTTAGACTCCACATTGGTTTGCTAGGTTTCGTGCTTAAAGCTGAACTTCAGGTAAAAAAGCTAAATACACAGATGAAAGGGGAGCTTTTTACCTGCCAAAGTATTTGTAGTACTGTCTATCAAAAATTGAGAAATAGTAAACCAAGTTTAATATATCTCCCTCAGCGCACACGTAAAAATAGAGACGGTAAGCAGCTACTATAATGATACAAAATATATCCAAAAATATGCCAAGGTACTAATACTTAAACATTAGCAGCACTAGTGCAAAAATAGCAAGAAATGGAAATAATATATTTAAAATCAAGTCCACTTATGAAAAAATGGTAAACCACTTAGATATCGCACATTAGCGTGAGTCCATTAAAAAGCAGAAGGTAAGAGTAAAATAGTCCATCAAAAAGATGAGGATAATTTTATGAACTCCAACTCCAAGTAGGCTTATTACTCCACAGATGCTGTCAGAAGGCCAAGCTCATGCCATCTAGGTTATTGCTCATTACAAGTAAATGGAGAAAAAGTATACATAGCGTAATCCAGTACAACTCATATTTATTGTTTAAAAGCATCTCACGATAACACACTTATAATACATAAATAAAACGATGGCATGTAAAACATACTGACAGAAACCAGTCAGGGCGACGCTATGCAGCAATCCTTTTAACGTCGGCTTCCCCTCGTCTTCCCTACCCAGGATCACTGCGGGAGCGGTGAGAGGTTAGACAGGAGAGCACGATTGTCTTAGTATATTTTACATGTCCTCGTTTTATTTATGTATTGTAAGTGTGTTATCATGAGATGCTTTTAAACAATAAATATGAGTTGTACTGGATTACACTATGTATACTTTTTCTCTATTTGCTTGTGATAAGCAATAACCTAGATGGCACGAATTTGGCCTTCTGACAGCATCTGTGGAGTAATAAGTGTACTATCCAGTATTATCTGGTAAGTGTATTACCTGGAGGGAGTGACACAAGCGGTGTGGTGACAGAGATCTTATCCAGTGTTGGAGTTTATCAAATTATCCTCATTTCTTTGATGGACTATTTTACTCTCACCTTCTGCTTTTTAATGGACTCACACTAATGTGCAATATCTAAGTGGTTTACCATTTTTTCATAAGTGGACTTGATTTTAAATATATTATTTTCATTTCTAGCTATTTTTGCACTAGCGCTGCTAATGTTTAAGTATTACTGTAGTACTTTGACTTATTTTTGAATATAGTACTGTCTATCCAGTTCTGGGGGTTTAAGCTGACCTTAGATGGTTCGATTTAAGAAAACAAAGGCAATCCCCCGTCCACACATTCAGGGTGGATTAAAGAATTCTTCCCACTGTGCTATTGCATTCTGACAGCAAGGACTCTTTCACTGTCAGAATACACTGATCAGTGCTGCAGTCGATTGGCTACGGCCAACTTTACACAGCTCTGCTATAATAAAGCTCTATCTGGCAGGGAACGACAACCAATTTTTCTCTGCTGCAATTTAGTAACACCTTTTTCCACTATAAACTGCTACTGTACTGTGAAAAGAGAAACAGCAGTCCGAGCTCTGTATTAGACATGTGCACAGAAAAAAAAAATTTGTTCCGTTTCGTATGGTCCCGTCTGTTCGTTTCCGTTCGTTTTTCGTAAGACGCCCGTTTTCCCGTTCATTCCCGTTCGTTTGTCGTAAGACGTGATTGTTTTGTATTCCGATCGTTTCGTATTTCCGTTACCGTTTTATTTTCGTACATGCGGGATGATTCGTTATTCTGTTTAATTCATGTTCGTTTCTTGTTAGACAATAATTATCGTGAATTTTCGTCAATTTGCATTCTGTGTATCTTGAATGCTTTTCTTTTGTTAGTGTCAGTTGTATGTTCATTGTTCAATGACATCTATAACAAAAGAATTTCATTATGTATATTGAATGAATTCCTTTTTCTGTTTTCTGTGTATTCAAAATACTGAAGGCAAATTTTTTGTTATAGGTGTCATATCAACATACGAAAATAACAAAAGAAAAATACTATTGTTAAGCCCCATACACTTGGTCAGACAATTTTAACAACAAACATAAAAACTATCGTTTTCCGATCGTTCTCAGAAAATGTGTTTGTTTTTAAACTGCATCAGAAAACCATTTTTGGGTTCAGAAGTCTGGCCAACTGATCTCCCTTCAGATGAAAATCCACAGAAAAGTTTATTATGCTTTACTGTACAAGTGTACTCACTATTCTGCACAAAAGAGAAGCTGCTTTCAGTCACTGAGGCTGGCCATACATGTTCAATTTTCTTGTACAATTTTCTTTTAGATTTACCAAAAACCATATATGAGGTCAAACTAAACAACACTTTCAATTGTATGCAATCAGGCAGGCCCTTGCACTACATAGTTGAAGGTAAATCTAAAGAAAATTGCACAGAAAATTGTATCATGTATGGCCAGCCTAACTCTCTGGCCATTAAAAAACCCATAAACAAAAGATTTGCATTTGAACACGTTTCTTTTGTTATTTTCGTATGTTGATATGACACCTATAACAAAAAAATTGCCTTCAGTATTTTGAATACACAGAAAACAGAAAAAGGAATTCATTCAATATACATAATGAAATTCTTTTGTTATAGATGTCATTGAACAATGAACATACAACTGAAAACGAACACAAAACGGATTCAAACAAAATACACAATGCAAACCTCTTGATACAGATTTCATTTTCGTTATTTTGCCATTTTCGTTTTGTCGTTTTTTCCCGTCGGATCGTTCGTTCGTATTTGCGGTCGTTCGTTATGTGGCTCATCCGTTATCCCGTCGTTTTCGTATTTTGGTGCTTTACCGTTTTCGTATGCACACATTATCCCGCGGGTACGAAAATGAACATGTTCGTACGAAAATAACATTCGTACGAACGGGAATGCACATATTTACTCTGTATGAACCTATTACAAAATCCAATTTAGGTTCTTACACTGCTTGCATTTTGAAGCACATTTAAAGGCTGTAATCATACAGAGCTACATTATTGTTTGTATTTTATATCTGCCTGGTTTGCTTTTGCTGAAAAACTAAAGGTTTCCTAAAATCCACATAATGGGATTTGTATTTTATTTTATTATAATGAAATGACGCTTGTTAGCTGGCTTGTATTGCACCTAACACAAATTACATTGGCTACTGTATCTGTATTTCCGGTATATGTAGAAATTTTTAAAGCCAAAAAAGATTGGTTAAACTATTTTAAATCTAGCCAATACAATTACCTGAATTAGTCTTTGAACTTCCTGATGTCCATCAACTTCCTGGTGTCCCCTGCATGGCTGGACTCAGAAAGCTCCTTCACTTTATTGCCAGCAAGTTAAGGCTGTGTTCTGCAGCGTAAGTAACCGACTGTTTGAGAAAGTTGTCAGGAACAGGTTTTGTAATCTTTTAGCAGCTAAGACAGTACAAAAATCTTTACTTAAACTGTACCTTAGTGGTTTAATTGGAGTGCAGCTTTAAATCTATGGCGAAAACCACAAAAATGTACTGCAAAAGATGCATTGTATGAAAAGTTACAGTTGAACTTTGATAGATGTATATTTATACATATAAATTAGGCATTAGCTGAAGAAATTCATAGAGTTTTTTTTTACTAGAAATATTGTTACATATCCGATATTCTCTCACACATGACATATATTCATGTGCCTATTCTCCACCAACCTTTTACCATCAAACTTTATTTAACTTTTTATTATCCAGAATGATGAAAGATTTCTGTGGTTCACCATGCATGTAATAAAATGTAAGATTGAACTAATTATATGTGCCTACAGGTACTCTATGTACTCTGTGTCTACCCCAACCCTGCTTTGCTACTAGCTGCGGAACATGCATATATAAATAAAAATGTGATTGAATTGTATCCTTCTGGTAAAGTAGCATTTATAGACTGTGCGTACCCTAAAAATGTTTTGTTACTAACCTTGGAACGTGCACATTCAAAAAATAACGTGGTGTGAGATATTAAACCATTATAAAGAACTGTTTCAACCTAGGAAAGAAAATTAGCCTTAACTGGTTGCAATTTTATCCATTTATGTGTTTAAGTAACCACAAAATGCTATAGACAGGGACTAAAACAGTTATCCAAAGCCTTTAAAGTAATTCAATGCATGTAAATAGCAAATGACCCAAAAAATAATTCAGCTGTCAATTTTAAAATGGTCAGGAAGACAATTCATTAAATACTAGAAAGGCAGTCATTTTTTATTTCCACACCAATTTCCAGAGCTTTTACACACTAAATGTATAAACAGCTTGATTCATAAACTGTTTGGTGTAGGGTTCTGATATCAGAGGGAAGACTAATGAACAGAATTAGTACTGAAGCACAGCTTTTGACAGTCAGTATTACCTGCCCCAATTAATTAAAAAAGTTTTGAATTAGTCCATAATTAATTATTTTGCTCCCATTTGCTCATTTGTGTTTTTACCTAATGTTTGTTACTAGGGAGTGCTAAGGACCTTTACACTTAACAGCTCAAAATCTTTAGAATTAACAAATGTCAACAAAGGTTCACATTTTTTGTTAGGCTTAAATAAATATCACATGAGCCTAATGTATGAAGGTCAAATACAACCTTATCACAACACGATTAAAGCAGACCTCCAGATAAGGCACATTTAATAATGTACATGCCAAAATTTCAAATTTTAAATGCAGTTTACCTGGGGTTCCATTTCAACACATATACACCAATAGACATATATTGGTAGAACAAAGAGTACAATTAGTGCTGTGCTTAAAAATCTTTCAAATGTAAGCCACCAAGTGCAAAATCAAATCACAGTTCATAAAGAGTTAAAAGAAAAAATGTCCACCATCAAAAGTGAATACATATAAATAAACTGAAGTGTATCTTCCACTCTCTAAAGTGCAGATTATCCCACCATACCACTGTGTTCCTTCACCACATGCTTCATAAACATAACTTGACACTCTAAGGCCGCGTACATGTTTGATCGTGTGTACGGCCTAGCGGACAGGTTTCCAGCGGACAAAAGTTTCTAAGCATACTTAGAAACTTGTCCGATGGAAACCTGTCCGTCGGACATGTCCGCTGGTTAGTACGCCGAAATCCCCTGCATGCGTCAAAATGATTTGACGCATGCATGGAAGCATTGTACTTCCTTGTTTGCGCACATCGTTGTCGTCACCGTCACCGCCACGTCACCGTGTTCTCTGTCCGCAGGGATTTTGGTCTGATGGTGTGTACACACATCAGACCAAATTATCCCAGGAGACATGTCCAATGAAAACGGTCCACGGACCGTTTTCATCGGACATGTCTCCTCGTGTGTACGCGGCCTTACTCAGAGAAGTCAGTAAGAGGTTGTGTGTTAACGATCTTCTGTGATGCAGCACATCCATCCTTCTATTTTGGCGTCAACTAGTTATTCTCACAGGCTCCATGTTGCCCTTGAAAATAAAGCCAAGAAATCCACATAGTGTAAAACCATATATACAAACTTTTATTAAAATAGTAGCAGTACTCACAAAAATAAAAGATTCCGTGCCAGTAACAATAAAAGGTCCAGTCTCAGCGCTACAACAGGCCACTTCTGAACTCCAGGGTGTGTGATGACGTCATTGTTACTGGCACTGAATTGTTTTGATTTGTGAGTACCTCTACTGTATATAGTTTTACAATATGTGGATTCCTTGCCTTTATTTTCATGGGCAACTTGAAGCCGGGGAAATAAGAGGATGGCTATGCTGAACCACCTCTTATAGACTTTTTAAAATAAGAGGGGCAAGTTTCTTCGGCAAGTGTGTTTATGAAGTATGTGGTGAAGGAACACGGTGGTGCGGTTGCCTAAAGTGGGGTGATCTGCACTTTAGAAAGTGGAAGATACACTTCAGCTTATTTATTTTTTCACTTTAGACGGTGGACTTTTTTTCTTTAAACTCTTTATGAACCAGGATGATAGCACAATTGGTCAAATCTGTGTGAACTGTCTGTAACTACACAACAGAGGGAAGGGAAGCGTATTTTCCTTATTGTGTGTATGTTTTTATGTGGTAATTCATGTTTTTACATGTAATATGGGATGTTTTTATGAGATATGGGGCTACACCTGTATTTCATGTTAGGATTTTTATTGTAGAATAATAATACATTTCTTTGAAGTCTCTTGAACGTGTAGGCAATTGGTGGGGTAGGCTTCTCTGCTTATACTGCAATCATTATTCAATGTTATTCAAAGTCATAGGGTGGGAGGGGCAACTCTGCTACCTTGATTATGGTCCCATTCTTAATATTTTCATTTGAGCTGTATGTGTGTTGCTCTTGTGTTGGATGAAAAGGGTAGGCACAGTCTAAAAATTCAGGCCATATATCAGGCTGACCTAGTTGTGGTTGCCCTGTACAAAATTACACAACAATTGCCCCTAAAGTCAAAAGTGCCCTAGAAAATAAAAATAGACACCACAGATGCTCAGGACTCAGTAAACTGACAGCCTACTGATCTACCAGGCACTGACACAGGGACCTGTATAACAATAAAGATTTTCTGGAGGTTACCTTATCCCCCTTCTAGTAGAAGGACACATGCGCTGGATTTATATATTGCTCAGTAAATTAATAGGGTGACTCTTTTAGAGGTGACTTGCAGGGTATGTGGCTTCCACCTGTGTTTGCACATGTATATACCACTGTTTTTATTAAAAAATAGGTTCTAATTGTCCCTTATTATTTGACTTACATTGTTAAATGCTATGGAATTTTGTATTGTGCATAGTGTGAACTTTCCCTCTGGAAGTACCTTCCTTTGTAAGAAGGCTTTGGCTATGCAGTGCTCATAATGCTGTCAATGTACATTAAAAGCTATCTTCACTGTAATAATCAATTGTAGGTATGGTAACATAACTGAAGCATACACTTAGATTGGAGACATTCTATCAACTTCTAAGGGGATTTAATTTCATCCACTACAGTTAGAGAGTACAAGGTTAAAAGACAACAAAAACACATTGAGAATTTGGATGTCATGTTTTTCTAACGGTTATCATCATGGACATTAGTCCCTGGAGATTTACGTACATACATCATGGCTTTAAGTTTCCAATCAATGCAATAAATCCTTTACACATTCACAGCGGTTAGCATATACCCAGGTTAATGACAAATTACTGCATGGAAAGTAACAGTTGCCTAAAACGGTGTTTTCATTTAGTGCCAATTTTAGAAAAAACAACACTGTATTTTACAACAAACCTCTTTATAACATTTTCCTGCAAATTAGCTCTTGACAAATAAAAAAAAAAAGCAAATGCTGATTTCCCAAACTCTGGATTTATTAAAGGAAATGGTATCTAGAATACAGAAAAAAAAATTAAGAAGTGTTTTGTAATTTATCATGAGCTTAGCAAGCGTGGGTATAAGCCAATTGTCAAGGATTTATGTTTTCACTTTTTAGAATATACTATGATTATATGATGCCTTGCATTGGTTTCAAACCAAAACTAACCCCAGAGAACTTATTACTGAATGTGTCTAAAAGAACTGTCTGTAATTTCCCTAGCAACAAAAACGATTCCCTATTTTATGAACAACAAAGATTAAAGAACAAGATTGGTTGTATTGGGCAGGACGGGCTTTTTTTTCAAGCAGTTATCCACCGCCAAAGCTTTTATAACTAAAGAGTTAGAGTTAAAGTTTAAAAAATGTCATGTGTCTGTAAAATTATATATTCTGTTTCTATGGTATGCAAGCTGCTGATGTGCTTATGGTTTGATTACAGTTTATGCACCTCAAGTTTTACCGCACAGCAGAGTCTATAGATTATGGGCTGCTTTGTTCTATCCCTTGGATTAAAATCAGAGTCTATTGTATATTTGATTTTTTTTCAGGTATAGCAATCAACGCTAATTACACACTTACCACTTTTGACATGCTGGCAGTTTTCTCATTTATGGAAGTATGTATCGTGACAACTTTAAATAACTCTCATTCATTAAATCAGTACAAAATGCTTCCAATCATTGGCATTAGTGAACACTATAAATGAGTCTGTTCCAAGACAAAGGGAATTGTAGACCAAATACAATAGACAGTACCCAACTGCACCAGAGAAACTACTAGTGCCAGTATATTTGGGTTTTCAAAGTGATTAGTAATCCTCATTACAAAGAAGTTATAGATATCACAACTCTGGTGCAAAGAATGTGACCAGCCAACACATATTTAAAGTATACATTTATGACTGTTAATAATAGCTCTTAGAGTCTGTTCACACTGGGGCGACACGACTTCCAGAGCGACTTTCAGAGGCGACTCAGACACGACTTGAGCATGAACCTCAGGGCGATTTACAACACGACTTCCAGGACAGGAGACATTCCAGTGGCCAATAAAACAACAATCAGCTCTGGGAGAGGGAGGGAGAGGGAGGGGGAGGGAGAGGTTTGCCTGTGAGAAATGTATGTTATCTTATCTGGAAAGTAGCTAGTGATCAGACTTGAGACGACAAGTTGGATTGAAGTCGTACAGGAACCTTTTCTGAAGTCGGAGCGACATGAGTAGTGTGTATTAACACCGCTCCCATTAACTAACATTGTTTTTCTCTACAACGCGACTTGGGACGACTTGAGGCAACCTCAAGTCGGATCCCAAGTCGCCCCAGTGTGAACCGACTCTTATGTAGGTGTTGTTAAAAACATTCACAAACATGTACAAGATATAAAACTTCTGAATCCTGTCCAATGTTTTAATTTGTAATATGACCAGTGGGATAGAGGAACTATTACTGATACAGTATATGGGTACTTTATTTAAAAATATATGACTATATAGAATACGGGACCTGTACAATGAAATTGTTAAACAGCATACTGGCTTTTTATATCTCCATGGGCTTTCTTTATTATTGGTAATTAAAGTATATAGCACCGACTATTTACGACTAAATATCTTGCTTTAATTTGGTTGTATGGTTGCAGAGCCATACATTCAGAATATAGATTGTGACCGACAACGTACAGGATTTTTCGCTCAATAAGATGCACTCCCCCCCCCCCCCCCCCCCCCCCCAAAAAAAAAAAATGAGGGGAAATGTCTGTGCATCTTCTGGAGTGAATACTGACCAGCAGTGTCGCTGATAGGGGGATCGTTTCAGCCGAAAAACGATGCCCTCTGCAGCTCTCTGCCCCAGCTAAATCCTGTTTCTCCCTTTCCTTCAGCTGCCAAAAGGAGAAAAACAAAAGGTAATGTTCTTTAATTAACCGCACAGGATCAGCATTCACATGTAAATCTCGTGGGCATTGTTATGTAAAAGATTGGCCGTCTCATATGCAAATCACGCCCCCTCCTCTGCATGCCGTTCACCTGGAGGATGTAAACAGCATACAGGTGAGAATAGGGGGCATGTAGAGGTAATCAAAGAGGGGGGCTTGAGGTGCAGAGGGGAGCAGAGGAGGTGTGAAGTGAGCAGAGAAGGTATGAAGAGTTGAGCAGAGGAGGTGTGAAGAGGTGAGCAGAGGAGGTGTGCAGTTAGCAGAGGAGGTGTGCAGTGAGCAGAGGAGGTGTGCAGAGGTGCAGAGTTGAATGGGAAGGAGGTGTTGGAGTGCAGAGGTTATCAGAGTAGGGGTTTGGTGGACAGAGGTTAGCAAATGATGAGTTAGAGGGGCTGAGTTGTACTGAGAGGGAGATGAGAATGCAAAGATTAGTAGAGAGATGGGGGGTTACTGTAAATACACCTGTTACATGGCTGGTCAGTGTAAATGTCTCAATTACATTGGTGGTTGATGTAAACACTCCTGTTGTGTTGAGGTCAGGGTAAATGTCCCAGTTACTTTGGGGATCAGTGTAGGATGCCCCCTTACATCAGTGTATATTATTATTCTGTTATATTTTATGAAATATTTTAGTACCATTTTGTTCAGAATATATTTTTTCATATTTTCCTCCTCTAAAAACTTGGTGCGTCTTATGGTCAGGTGCGTCTTATGGAGCAACAAATACGGTACTTACATGCATGAATTCTCCAGAACTCAATGTACAATACCTAACCCTGAGGTGAATGGATTGATACAGAGGTGCGTTTTATAGCAATACTTGACAGAGCTCTCAACAACAGAGTCTGCACATGGTCAGGCAGTATTTATATCACGCTTATGCACTTCATTCTATACTGTATATAGTGAATTGTGGGAGACACATAGGAGGCTTTCTAATAAACCCTATTGCTGGCACATCCCAGGTTAAAAGTGGCTGCAGCAGACTACCTGACAGTGTGCAACCTGTTGCAGTGATACCTTCATGCATCTCTATCTGGAGTACCTAAGTATATTTAGATTGAAATGAGGAGCATGTAGCAGGATATTTTAAGGTGCGTTATTCTAATGTGCACCTATAAGTGTTCAAAATGCCTTTCTATTTACATAGACACCTAGGCCCGAATTTGCATACCTCGGCGCATATATATGCCACCGTAGCATATCTTCTGTACGCTATGCCGGCGCAACGCAGAGAGGGAAGCATGGAATTCACAAAGCAAATGCTTCCAACGTTGCGCCCACGTAGCGTATAGTCGTAGGTGTAAGGCAGCGTAAGTCAAAGTAGGTGGAAGTGGTCTGGAAGTGGGCGTGATACATTTAAATGAAGCGTGACCCCATGCAAATGATGGGCTGAGCTCCAGACAAGTACTTAAAATGAACTGCGCAAGCGTTTACCTTGGACGCATCCCAGTGTGCATGCTCACAATCACATCAAAACAACTGGCTAAGATACGTCTGCCTATGACGTGAACGTAACCTTTACGCCAGACGTAAACCTTACGCAAATCGCAATCGCAATGGAAGTGCCAAATGTGTCCAGCGTAACTATACGCCGGCGTAGGCAAGTTACGTCGGTCGGATGAAGCCTATTTTTCGAACGTATTTAGCTTTGTAGGTCGGCGCATAGATACGACGGCGCACATTTGTACTTACGGCGGCGTATCTGGAGATACGTCGGCGTAAGTGCTTTGTGAATCCGGGCCCTAGTATGTACTATTACCATAACTTGTGATAATTTTTTTTTTACTTGAGCATGTTTTCACTTTGGCGTATTTTAACATATTTAAACATATTTAATTTAAGTGATATCTTACTACATTGCTAAAGCAACAATAACGTTTGGTTAGCATATGATCCAATGTTTTAGGCTTTGTGAAACATTGCTATATATATATATATATGGTGGCAGCAAAGCTATCTTAAAGATTTTTCAGTAAAAAACGTTTGCATTGGAGACCGTGTCCTTCTATATATGTATATTTACACCAGTGTTTCTCAATTCCAGTCCTCACGCCCCCCCAACAGGTCAGGTTTTCAGGATTTCCATTATTTTGCACAGGTGATTTGATCAGTTTCACTGCCTTAGTAATTCCCACAGCCTTTTCATGTGAGGAAAATCCTGAAAACATGACCTGTTGGGGGGGGGGGGGGGGGGGCGTGAGGACTGGAATTGAGAAACACTGATTTACACACATATATAAAGTATATTATGTAGGCTGATGCTCAGCTTTGCATTATATTCCTTGTTTGGGAAGAAGCACAATTTACCCTTTCTTTTGTCTTAAACTGGCCATACATAGATCAAAATTTATCCGGTTCAGCAGGTACCAACCAAACATTGATCCATGTATGGGCTAGCTGCTTGTACACAAGTTGGTCTATTGATCGACTTGTGTACAACCTGTCTGCCAGGGTTTTTTCCGGAATATTTGTTTCATATGACTGTAGCTGTAACACTGATTATTGTATTCTGCCAATAGGAAAGGCTCCTTGCCAGCAGAATACAGTATCACAGTGGGAAGATTCCATGTGGATGGGGGAATTGGCTCATTTTATTCCCGTTCAGCCCGCTGGTTGAACAGGAAAAAAAAAACGAATCATGCTTTAATAAGGGACTGATGTTCTTACCTTCCAGTTCACACATGTCTTATGGATGTCTTGGCTAGAAAGCTTTCTGCAGCAACTGCAACAAAAGGGGGAGGTTTGTGTGATAGAAAGGTGCTCCTAAGTACAATAAGTATGGCACATTAATAAAATGTAGTACAATATTTCAGATGTGCTGTGTGTGGTTACACTACAGTATTTTTTGGTTGTAAAAACAAATGGGGTGTTATTTATTCAAGTCTGTTTATGTGCGGTAAGTCAAGGTCATATGACAAGGCACTTTCATATTTCAGGCAGGACAACAGTTACTACATGCCCCTCAAGATTATGCAACTAGACAAAATGGGTCTATGTCAAGAACTTTACAATGTCATTTGCTACAAAGAAATAAATTAATATGCATTTTCAATAGTCACAGCATAGTTTATAATTTAATAACATGGTCATTTATTATATTGCCAGAATTAATTTGCAAAGGTCAATTTTCTGCTGAAAAGCAAATGCATTTTTCAAAGTGTTTTCCATATTGATGATACTACAATTAGAACAATGTTACTGTGTGCAAACAGCATGATATGGGTATTCTGTCTAAAACTGTTTGCATTATAAGTTTAACCCTCCAACCCACAAAGTATCACATTCCTGGTCTAAAAACATGATTTCATTATTTCCATGCATTGGAGGTAAACAGTTAACTTCAAAGAGACACTAGAGAACTGACATTTCCTCACCATGTTTACTATGACACAGAATCTATGCAAAAATAAAAACAATTTGAAACGAATACAACTGAGAAATCATTGAGTGTGCCATTTTTTGGCATTTACTATATATACACTCTAGACTTAAAGGAAGAAAACATAACAAGTTAAAGTGTCCCTTTTAAAGTAGTAAAATACCCCTCATTTTGTGCAAGTTAACCACGTACCCAAATTATGGGGTTCAAAGTATTTTTTTAAGCTACCATTATTCTAAGCCATTAAAATGGATTTGATGATTTAAAAATTATGTGCCACCTTTGTCACACAAAACAAACGAACATTTCCTAACTCTCAGTTTTCTTGGTTAGCAAAGATATACTTTATACAACTTAAAACCTGCTTCCAAAATTATATTAACAGCAGAAGTCTCAGTTGCAACCATTGGTAAATAATTTTGGAAAGAGACTTCCTCTAGACTACATTAGATAATGCTAGTCCTTGATAACGTTTACACCAACTAACCAGAAGACCAGGCGTACTCAGGGAAGCTGCAGAGCATATAAACTTTATAAATTAACAAGCACGTTTTTTTGCTTTCCAACAAGTACCAGTGAATTTGAATGATCAACTTTTGTAATCACTTTTTGGTCTCCCGTAGTAAATTTTGCTGGTTATAAATTGATTGATCAATTTGACATAACTTAGTTTCACAAATACCTGCAGAAGAAATAGAGAGTTGAGATTGGAGTCTATACAAAACCAATTTTGCAAAAATGTCAAGGTTACTAAATGGGAGTAGGGGGCTAAATAATTGGGTATTCTTTGCAAAGTGAAATTTCGCCACATTTACTGAGCTAAGGAAAAAATACCTTGCAAAGTGAAAATTCCCTGAACAGCATATTTGCCTTTGGTAAATCAACACTAGTGATGTTTTTATATATTGAGCAGTGATGTCATGCTGTCTGGATCTTTCTCCTAATAGTCCTAGGGAAATGGCATAGGGAGCACATTACAACATTTCTTTAATTATAGCCATTTCAAGACCATTATGATCATCTAGGATCCCTGCAGGATTTAAAAAATGAAAAGGTGACTAAAACCAATTTTGGGAAGTCACATTTCAGTGCACCTTGCCTTATCCATTACTTTGACACTTCTAAGGTTACATTGCTTTTGGCTCAACATTGAAGATAAAGTGTAATCAAAGACCTATATGTTCTGTTTTTAGGCTTCCAAGTATTTAGATCAATTCTGGCATCATTTGTGAAAGCTGGGCACATAAGGTTTAATGAGAACTTGCGAGTGGTTATTATTGCACAAAAGAATATTCAATATGGTGGAATATGAGGTCATTCAGCAATTGTTACTTTTTTTCCACAGAAAAAGGAATGATTATTATCATGCCATGTTTGCAACACATCAGAATGTTGGTTGAATAAGGGAAATAAGGATCTCCGCGGTGCAATAATCCAGCCATGCACAAACAGATCCTTTACCACTTGCCATTTTAATAGTAACATCTTCCATTGTCAGGACATATTTAATAAACCTCACTGCTTCATTTAAATTGTATTAGTTACTAATGAATAGTCTTTTCAAAATTATTGCACTCACATGTCCCAAGAAGCATATGTATTTTGTTTTTGTTTTTTTGCTGGTCTTTTCTGTATACTGGCATTAAGTGAATGTAGACCTATAACCAGGTATCCAATTTTTGCAATACCACTTCAGAATTCATACTAGCAAATGACAAGGACAATACTCCGACACAACTTTACAATCTGTACACAAATATTTTCCACATAGGGACTTGCAGTGTTCTTTTTACTAGTACATGTTTTATTTCAGGTATATAACAGAACTTATTCCAGATAACCATCTTCGTAAACAAATAATATATAGATAAATATATGAATCTGAAATATGGAAGATTTGAATACGGATCATAAACTACCAATAGATACTAATGTTTAAAAGTTTGTTTTTGCTTTTAGTACAGTTGTCCTTTAAGTAACCCTTTGATAGCAGACTGCCCTATCTGAGCGCATGATCTTCATAGTGTGGTTATGCTGGTCCCACACAGCCTTTAAAAAGGAAAATATCTCTGCCAGGTCCTTTTTGTATGAATGCTGGAGGCCACCATGGGTATGGTTAATCCAAAGGAAATAAAAGGCTGTGGCACACAATGAGAAGAGGATCCAGCCAAGATATTTTCCTTTCCATGACTGTATAGTAACAAACAGGGCCACACATGAAGCGAAAAGGTTTGCCTAGGTGGATTGCACTGAGAGAGCTGGGGGTTTACCCAAGGGAAAACAACACTAAAAGTACAATTGTTCTTTAACCCCACTGTTGTGCTTTTTCACAAATGTCTTTGTGTGTTGTGTGTCTCTTCTAATGCACTGTGGGTAAAAAGTGGGGATTTCTATATAAGTGTAAACATTTCTCAGTAAAATAATTGATAACTGAGAAAAAAGTTTAAAATGTAACACAATAATTTTAAAGTAGCCATAAATGTTCAAAAATGAACATTTTAAAGCAACATGTAAACATACATTTTAACAATCATATTCAAACCATCACTATAGTGATAAAAGAAAGACCAGTATTTAATAGATTGGTAAAATATCCTTTTTGATCGCTACAAACTTGTGCCCTTCATTGTGCATATATTCCTATTATAGAGTAACTGTGGATAAAACCAGTTGTTGGTCACTTCATGTTTTCCACTACTCCAGTTGATTGATTAATGTTTGATGCCTGCTGGCCCTTCTACGTTGCTTAATTCTCTTGCATAGGCAAGTAATAAGAACACTGCAGTGTATACAAATAAGTTAGCATATAATAAAAGATTCACTTTAAAGTAATTTCATTTATATTCTATACATCACAATGATCAAACAAGATTAAAATGTACAGTACATCTTCTCAAATTGTGGTTCCAAGTGGAAGGCACTACTCCAACATATCACTGAATGTTCAAATCAACGATTTATCAATGAAGGACATCAAACTCAAGATCTTCTTTTACATTTTAAGCTAAAGGGGTCCAATGGTATCTTTGGAAGTCAAAATGACAACTCATATTTATCGGCCTTCCTTATATATTGATGTCTTGTGCTTATTCTTTTGTGCCATGGACATAATAATTCACTATTTATTTTCCACATAATTACTCAGATGCTTTTCAATATAAAACAATCATTGAATGCTTCAGAAACTTTCTACAAAGCTTCCAGGAAAAAGCCCTGTCCTTCCATTTCTCTGTAATGTGCCTTTATACCAGCCATCTTCTCGCTTCTTGTGAACAAAAACAATGTCTCCTTCTTTCAGCTCAATTTCTGCTTCACTTTGAGGCGGGTATGGCACAACCACTCGATATCTGAAACACACAGCAATCATTTGTGAATAAACCATATAGATGCATACTTGGACATTTCAATAAAAATGGTATACTGTAATACACAATCTAGTTTTTTGTATTTTTATAAGCTGTATCATTCCCTTTCATATCCGCGCATTACATGGACTGTGTTCTGAATATTTAGGGGTGTGTCATGTCTGTGCATTACCTGGACTGCATTCTGAATATTTAAGTGGTGCTTGTATTGTATTGCTCCACTGCACTAATCTGATTCTCTGTTTTACAGTATGGAAGAAAAAAAGAGTAACCTGAAATTTGGGGGCTAGTGTAAGGATTCTGGAAGGAACCAGGGTCCACAAAATGCAACTATTCTGACCAGTGTTGGTTTTAAAAAAGATAGTGCTATAATAATGTGTCCCATTTATAATGACAGTTTTTCAATTGTTTCTTTAACCACTTCAATACCGGGCACTTTCCCCCCCCCCCTTCCTGCCCAAGCCGATTTTCAGCTTTCAGCGCTGTCACTTTTTAAATGACAATTGCGTCATCATGCTACACTGTACCCAAACAAAATTGTTATCATTTTGTTCCCACAAATAGAGAGTTCTTTTGGTGGTATTTGATCACCTCTGTGGTTTTTATTTTTTGCTAAACAAATAAAAACTACAGAAATTAAAAAAAAAAAAGTTTTTCTGTTTCTGTTATAAATATTTGTAAATAAGTATGTTTTCTCCTTCACTGATGGGCACTGATGATGCTGCACTGATAGGCACTGATAAGGCGGCACCGATGAGGTGGCACTGATGATGGGCACTTATAGGCGGCACTGATAGGCAGCACTGATAGGTGGCACTGATGTGCAGCACTGATGAGCATTGATAAGCGGCACTGATGAGCACTGATAGGTAGCACTGGTGGGCACTGATGGGAACTGAAAGGCGACACTGATGGGCACTGGGAGGCTGCACTGATGGGTACTTATGGGTGGCACTGATAGGTGGCACTGATAGGTGGCATTGATGATACTGATTGGCATATCGCTGGTGGTCCAGGGTGGCATACCTGGTGGGCGTCCTTTGTGGGCTTACCTGGTGGTCCTGGTGGTTGCGCTGATAAATAATCAGCATGGACCCCCTGTCAGGAGAGCCACTGATCTACCCGTGTCTGTCAGATGCAAGTGAGGAAAAGACGATAAATGGCTCTTTCTGTTTACACTGTGATCAGCTATGAATGGACACGGCTGATCATGTGGTAAAGATCCTCTGTCAGAGGCTCATTACCGATATTAGTGTTGCGGTGTGTCAGAAAATATGTAAGATAAACTTACACTGGACCCCCTCTCTATCCCCCCGGTCTTGCTGTACCTGAGGCCATCGATCACCCGCTAGGAGACATCAGATTGCTGCTTCACTTGTTCAGGGATTTGAAATCCCCGTGGCTTAATCTCCTAAGCGATCCTCGTAAAGGTACATATAGGAGGCATTTTTATTGGTCAGCGCCATCACATGGATGGCCATCACATCAGAACCCGCCTAGCCATCCTGTCAGCAGTTGAGAAGAAGAAGAAGAAGATTTTTCTGCACCGCCTTCAAAGCACAGTGGGTGTGTGATCTTCTGCTGGTGTTATGTTTTTGTAAATACACCCTAAACACAGGTTGCAAATGTTTTCATGCAACAGATCGCATGATGCCGTAGTACCATGAAATTTGGTGCAGTGCATTTTTTAAAAGGATTGTACTACTTTTAGTGCAATCGGGCTGAAAATCGAACTGCACTGAATAGTACAGGAATTGTACAAGAACACAGCCCACATTCCTGTGATATTTAGGTGTGAACTAGCTCTAAGGCTACTTTTACACTGGGACTGGGGGTGTTAGTGGTAAAGCGTCGCTAGTGGTCGAGGAAAGGGTTAAAAGCTCCCATGTTGCAGTGCTGCTGAAGCACTTTGCAGGCGCTTCAGCAGCACTGCCCATTGATTTCAATGGTGGGGGTGGTGCAGAACTCTTTTTCCCATCCTGCAAGCGCACCGGCCCAGTGTGAAAGCACTGCTTTACTGACGCTATTTTTAGCGCTAAAACACATAAAAAATGCCCAAGTGTGAAAGTGGTCTATGTGTTAGGCTTGCTTTTACATGATTGGTGTCACCTGTGTGACATTTAACAATGCAAGGCACAGTACGTATGTGTATATATATATATATATATTTATATATATATCAGGGATATTTGAAAGGATACAGCATTCTGTAAATCATGATATGCAGATTCAATTAATTTATTTTCTATATTCATGTTTTCTTTGAAAATGTAAAAAAAAATCAAAATGAATAAAGTGTAAAAAGGAGAAAGAAGAGCAGACACAAATGATGGAAGACAGAAGTAAAACTAGTAAATAAATATGCCTTTAATAAACAGGAAAAGCTTGGCATGAAATGGTAGCTGGAATGTTCTTAAATTTCCAGACATCATTTCTTTTACAAAGTACAATTTGTTTGAGACATTTGTAGCTTCAATGTTTATATATCATCAATAGACCACTGTAATTCCAACTTCACATGTTTTTGCCATTTAGCGCTATTAGGAAACCTAGAAGTATGTGAGAGATCAGTTTTTAGTGTTTTTGGGCTTGATTTAATGTATAATGTTTAGCTAGGTATTAGGTTCAGTTTCTCCACTGCCCTAGGTTCCTTGCAGATTCTGCAGGTTTGAAATTTGTGGTTCTGGTTTGAAATCACACAGGTAAATGTATTTTCAACTCTAATGCAGTGCGAGTTTTTATTTTTTTTACCATGGTCAGCAACCTGAGGCTGCGTACACACGATGAGACATGTCCGCTCAAACATGTCCGGCGGACCGTTTGCAGCGGACATGTCTCATCGGATTTTGGTCCGATGGTGTGTACACACCATCGGACGAAAATCCCCTCTGGCTGAGGATGTGGTGACGTGGCAGTGACATTGGCGCTGCCACGTCACCACTCCAGGAAGTAAAATACTTCCACGCATGCGTCGAATCCATTCGACGCATGCGTGGACAGTTATGTCCGCTGGTGAGTGTACGATGGACCAGTTTCAGCAGATAAATTTGATCGTGCGTACGCGGCCTTAGAAGTGTCAAATGACAGCTTTTGGATAAACCAGCCTCTAACTAACTATAAAAAGGGGGTGCAAAGAGAGATTAGAGTAAGTAAGAACATTGTGCTTTACTTTTTAATGCTAGCTATTTGTGCTGACTTTTTGGTTCTTCCTATTATTTTATCTTTACATTTAGTGTGCAGTACATTTAAAGGCAGTGGTCACTTTTAGCTGACTTAGGCCCCTTTTACACGGAGCGGATCAGTAATGATCCGCCTCCTTATGCTCCATATGCTCAGCAGGGATCGCTCTGTTGATCCCCGCTGAGCCGGCGGATGACAGGGCGGTCCCCGCACACTGTGCAGGGACTGCCCTGTCTTTTCTCTGCTCTCCCCGACCGTATGTCCGTGTTCATCCCATCCAATCCACAGACGGAAGGAAAAATAGGGTTTTCTCCCGTCTGCAGAATTGGATTATTGCGGAGGCGGACGAGATCGGGTGTCAGCGGATGCTCACATGCTGACATCCGCAAACGAATGGATGAAAAAGCGGACATACGGTTCGCAGGTGCGAAAGGGGCCTTACCATTCAAAGCAAACTATTGTTATTTGTTTTTTTTTTAGTCGGCTTTTGTTTCAAATGGTGTTATTGTGTCCTTAGCTATTACTTAGCTATGTTAATTATGTTCCCGTTTACAATTTGTATTGTTAGGGTAATGTAATAATGCCCTACCTGTTGTGTGGTACATAAATTCTGTGTAAGTTTTCAATAAATTGAGTTCCAGTTTACATCTAAGCTATTATCAGGTAGTCTTGGATGGTGAGCTAAAATATCTGGTTCCTGGTTTCAGATTGGAGAAAGTTATATCTTGATGGAAGCACCCAAGCTGGGTGCTGGACGGTTCCATCACAAATACATTTAGGATGTGTAGTTACATTGTATATAATGCATAATTACATAGTTGACTGCTAGGCCTCCTTATGATTTGCTGGCTAACAAAAACAAACCAGTGCCCGAAAAAAAATGTGGCAGGATTCTTTTTTTACTATTCAGATGTCTAATCTCTGATATAGTTATTGGTGCTCTGGGAAACATGTGTCATGCACTACAGATATAAAAAAAGCAGTTTATAAAACATATAACCCCCCCCCCAAAAAAAATAATAATAATATATATATATAATAATGATTACATCTCCTGCTATGGTATGTCATTTTGCCTAGGAACCCCGTGCCTAGCGCTTCAAGGCTGCAGTGTTTAATCTAAGGTACTGCTGCCATTGAACTTTAGGAGATTTGAAGTGAGTTTTGCTCAATGTTCTCTGCATAATTTGTGAAAAAAAAAAAAACTGAGGAAAAACTATTTCTACAGATATTTTTACTCATACATTTAAACATTTAATAACATAACATTATTTCACTTGTAGCTACATCTACTGCTTACAGTCTAGATAGAGATCCAAATTATTGTTCCATATTTTGCTAAACAGTGTGAACCTGCAACAGTTAACAGTTTCCAAATACAGTTCTAATTTGCATCAGTGCTTTTTCATAACAGAAAACAGTTGGATTATGGGATAGTAAAACGCGCTGAATGGAACAGACTAGTGAAGTATGCAAATAACTGTTTTGTGGCATTTCAGTAACACGCTCTATGTGTCGCTTATATTTAACATGCATATGTGACTTATCTTATGGTTACATACAAAGATTGTACATTTATTTTGTGACAACCCATGACCTGCAGGTAAAAAGGCAACAACCACACATATTAATCTAGTAAAAATATTATACTAGAGAAAATCATGAATAGGTCTGAGAAAAACAACTAGTTGCAAGCTAAAAATTGAGTAATTAGTACTAAAGTATTATTGTCCCCTGTAGCCATGCAGCAGCCCATTAGACTTAGTATTAGATATTGTTACAGTAACATTAAACCCTAAACTCGAAAATGTTATCAAAATACGTACCAGTATACTATCTAATTATGTGTTCTTTTGTTTTTGTTTTTTTTTAAAGTGGTGCTGTGGCTGCAAATACCTGGTGATCCTGCCAGTTCCATGTACTAAGTGGCAACACTATTGCTATTTGCTTGCTTTTGTGTTGTCACTTCTGTTCTGTGCATGCTTCATATTCTTTCTACAGAAAGCTGCCCCACGAAACACTCCTTCACATCACATGTGTGGCAGCTCAGGGATCTTAATTAGCATTGGAGCAAAAGTTGCTTTCATGGGCTTGTGACGTGAATGCGTGTACATGGGGAGTCTGAGAAGAATATGGGGAGGCTGAGAAGAATATGTTTTTTTGTTGTACAACATACTCCTCCATGTGCATAAATGAAAGCAAGCATTGCTTGCAAGTGGTTCTATTTAAATAATTGTATTTGCATTTCATTTTTTTTTTGCATCAATCATTTAAATGCCATATAAAGCCAAAGCCTTTCTAATTTTGGACAGAGTATAGAGGTGTTAAAACCACCGTTTAGCTTTTATCACTGCATAGTAAAATTTACCAGGTTTCTTTTTGCTCCAGTGACAATTGCCCCTGGATATAAAGTGATGGAAAATCCAAAATATTTCAATTGTTACCTGAATAGGAGCAAAGGGTGAATCTTCCAACTGGAAGATTATGGTAAGAGGACTTCCCCTTATTTAGAAAGGGTTCCTCTAATATCCTTTTATGTCTTTAAGACTGAAAGTTCTTTAGAATATACAAATGACTAATTCATCTGTTTTCCCATCAATTACAATGACAAATAACATATAGGCCTCATGAACACTGAATGCCTTTTCTGTTGGCAGGAGAAAGCAGCATAAAAACGGTGGTTCACCTGAATTACAAATACAATACAGCAGCTGCTGACTTTTAAAAAATGGACACTTACCTGTCCAAACCGCCCGCGATGTCGGCCACCAAAGTCGTACTACGCCATTCTCACTGATCCCCGCTGTGTTCTGAGAGCCGTGTGTTTCCCAGAACACAACAGGAGGGGGTGATGATGCGGAGGGGCAGGACTCCCAGGGGGAGTCTATACCGGGAAGTGGTGCAAATACCTGTTTTATACAGGTATCTGCACCCCCTACACTTGAAAGGTGTCAAATGTGAAACCGGAGAGGGGGAGGGTTCCGAAAAGCGGAGATCCACTTTTGGGTGAACCTCCGCTTTAAAAGTGACATTTGTAGTGCCCGGTGTGCACATGGCACCTTTATCATTTAATCAAAAGATTCAAAAAGGGGGTTAGATAAATCTAAGGATAAAATAGAACATCTCCTTTTAAAGGTCAGTCCACTAACCAGAACTGGTATTTTAGTTTTTCCACATGCTGTTCCTTATATCGCTCTGTTGGTTCGATCTTGTGAGCCTCTGAGTCTGCATACCTGCTGTGACCATTATGAGGGGTACAATTTTTACTTTGGGTTTTTTATGAAGTATCAAGGACATATAAGAAGCCAGGGGCTGACTCTCCCCACCAGGTTGCAGATATAACTAATGTATCACTATTGGGTAAACTGACCCTTTAACACTTATATAACATTCATCCCAAAATGCCTCAAACATTAAGGCTTTCGTTTTATTTAATTTATATATTTTTTTAACTTACATTATCTGCAGTGCATGGTTATGAAGATATGTTAATTGAAAAGTATTTCCAATTCTAATAAAGCTAAGGCTCCAGACACACTCTAAGCCACCTCCACAAGCCCCTGCTTTCCAGATGTCAGCTTGTGGTGATAAAAAGTAGAATTAGTTTAAGAAAATCATTGTGTGCTGTAGATGAGTTTATTAGTTTAGCCAGAAAGTGTGAACGTGCCATGAATACATATGAGGAGAACAGTAAATGTGAATCAACTGAGATGATTTTAGGGCCCAGCGCTATCTTTCCAAGTGAATGAAAAGAGTAATCATTCTACATTGACAGCATAAAATCACATCTTTGGCCAGCCGCTCAAAGAACTAAATCACATTTTAACTTACTAATTTTAGTTCACAAAGAGATTTTACACATTACTTGTGCAATAATTTTTTTCCTAAATATAATTTTTAAGAATAAGGAAAAATGGCTCTTTGCTGTGTACAAAAAGACATTCAATTTTATACCGTGTAGTCTTTAAGAGGGGGGGAAATATATTGAAAGACAATTTTATTTTTAAGGAGTTAAATATGTACAATACATTTTTATTTTTTTGTAAAGCTTCTATTATACATTTAATTATTTTCTAAAAGTGGTTGAATATATTTGTCTTTCATTTTTATTAAAGTTGTTAAGCTACATTGAAGTATACAGCTTAAGAAAGGAGGCTAAAGGGTAGCATAGCCAACTTAAAAAACTCAGGGACCCCAACTGGGTACCACTGATAACAGACCAAGCACCTTGGCTTTGTTCAAACCAAGTATTGTAGTGTGTATTCTCTGTGGTAATGTAATCTCAGGATGTACCTTCTGTATCTAAGTGTGTACTTGTATTGTCCTGTTTCCTGAAAGACATCATCCATGAAAGTAAAGTATTCTCTGCAAACAAGCTTCCAAGTGCATGATTCAATAACCTGCTAATAGCCAGTGTAAGCATCTTCTCCTGGATGCCAGTCTACATTGGTCTGTGTAGGCTGACACACAAAGACAGGGCCAGCGATGTAAGATGCTTAATTTTTTTTATTTTTTTTAACAAACACCACAAATATATGCATAATATTACAAGGTAGATCAAAAGTAGAACACATGCCATGCATACAGTGTGGACATTTAGTTTTTCATGGTAAGGTTTTTTGTTTTAAGGAAAACCTTACCTCTCTCTGGATAAGGATTTCGGTTCAGGTCGGACAGCCACCATTGCACAAGCTGGTTGCCTTATTGGAGAAGAAATAGAAAAATTCAGATCTAAAGAACCCGTTTTCCTGTGTAGTGGATGCATTCCCATTGCTCCTTGCATTTCACTTTCAATAGGACATGACCCAGCTCTTCCGTGGTTGGTCAAAGAAAACTCAAGTCCTACTGCTCCTTGTATTACACCTTCAACAATAGCTTGGGGGTCATGTGTTGGTGACATAGATGGGGGTGAACGGGCCTTTTTTTTTGCAGAGGCTCCAGCCAGCAGCTTCAGCAGCCCACCTTTCTTCTCTCTCTGAAAGATAACATATTTTTCTTTATTAACAAATCAGCACTTCTGTAGTTTAAGTTACCTAATTAAATTGTTATGTATGTCTCCCTTAAGCAACTGTCAGTAAGTGAAAAAATAAAATGAAAATAAAAATCTGATAAACATTAGCTGACTAAAGCTAGCCATAGGTGGATTGAAATCCAGCCAGTTTAGCAGGAACTAGCTGATTTTTCCATCCGTCTATAAGCAGCCAATCAACTTTAGTACAACCAGCCTGTCATTTTTTGCCCGTTCACTGCGGGTGGCACTAATCAATGTATTCTGCCAGTGTGAAAGGCTCCCCTCACTCCCCACTGGTAGAATACAATAGTACTGGGGGAGGGATTCCTCAATCAACACTGATAGTGTTGATGGGGTATTCAAGTAATTGTCTTTCTTTCAATCCATGGTTGAAGGAAAGAAAATTGGATAATGTATGGTCTGCCTTAGGCCTTGTACACACAAGCAGACAGATTTGTTCAAATCGGTCTGACAGACCGATTTGAACAAATCTGTCTGCTGGGGACGTATTGGTTTGATCGTGTACACACGATCAAACCAAAATCCCCGCCGGCAGACGGCGCGCTGACATGGGGATGACGTTGACGCCGCCACGCCACCGCACCAGGAAGTAAAACACTTCCGCACATGCATCGAAACCATTCGACGCATGTGTGAGAAGACATGTCTGCTGGTTAGCGTACTAACCAGCAGACATGTCGGGCGGACGGGTTCCCAGCCGACAGATTTGAAAGCATGCTTTCAAATCTGTCGGCTGGCCAAATCCGTCGGCTCGCCCGTATACACGATCGAATCTGTCTGCTGGGACGGTCTGGCAGACCGTTTCCAGCAGACAGATTTGATCGTGTGTACGCGGCCTTAGGGTTCAATTACATCAGATGTTTTTTTTTTCAAATACTTTTTATTACATAACAAACTATACATATAAGAAAAATACATTTTCTTATACAAATTACAAAATTGATTATTCCATACATTTAATCTACCTTACACTACTACCACCCAGATTACTATCATCCTATCTATTTAATTTCTTATTTAATTTTTAATGCATATACATGTCAATCTTTTATCACACTTTCCTCCCCTTTTATCACCCCTTTTATCACCCTCATATCAATAATTAATCACTTCCACTCCATACCATTTGCTCAAAAAATGTTGATACTTTTGTGGAGTTCCCCTACTTTAATTCATACATTTTTCATATGATATATTATAATTAACTGCATCCATCCATTTTTTTTTTAATAGAGGGGGTTGTAACTTGCATCTCATAGCAATTTGTTTACAAGCTTGAAAGAGCATTTACATATCTTGACCATTCTTCATCATTCAGCAACCCCAGCAAACATATTTCTGAAGTATATGGCACCTCCAATAACCCATTAACTTCTTACATGATCAAATCAAGTAAACACTCTGATGTTGATGCTTTAAACCAGAGGTCTCCAAACTATGGCCCTCCAGTTGTTCAAGAACTACAATTCCCATCATGCCTAGTCATGTCTGTGAATGTCAGAGTTTTACAATGCCTCATGGGACCTGTAGTTCTGCAACATCTGGGGGGCCGTAGTTTGGAGACCCCTGCTTTAAACAATGGGTGCTCAACCTGTGGCCCTCCAGCTGTTGCAGAACTACAAGTTCCATCGTGCCTCTACCTTTGGGAGTCATGCAATGCCTCATGGGACTTTTAGTTCCAAAACAGCTGGAGGGCCACAGGTTGAGCACCCATGCTTTAAACTGTATTGAACGGCATTAATCAACACAGGCTCAACATAAGTTCACAGAGAAAACAATTGTTTTCTATGTACCCTGTTAACACCATTCAGGTGCATTGTGTAAAAGTGCTCCAAGTCAGCATTTTTACACAGCGCAACGCACAACGTGTAATAATTAACCACAATGTGTCACAACTTGATGCTGTGAATAGAGTCACGTTGTGACATTTCAAAAAAGTTCAAAAAAAGTTCAAAAATGTGTATGCTTTGTAACACCACAACGCACTGCCCCTAGACAAAGCATATATACAGGCTGGTGTAAGAGGGCCCTTATTCAACAACATTTCAATATACAGGCATACCCCATTTTAAGTCCTCAATGGGATTGATTTACTATCGCTAGGAAGTGCAAAATCAGGCTCACTTCTGCATAGAAACCAATGAGCTTCCAGGTTTTATTACCAAAGCTTAATTGAACAAGCTGGGGTTAGAAGCTCATTGGTTTCTGTGCAGAACAGAGCCTGATTTTGCACTTTCCAGCGTAAGTAAATCAACCCCATTGTGTACTTAACAGTGAGGTATACCTGTAATTTCATATAGAATTGTCTCTATGGTACTAAACATTGTTTGAAATGTGATAAATGATAAGCCCACTCATTGCAACCATGCTACTGTCAATCTGTTCTGCTTCACCCCTTTGTGCCTTAGGCCTTGGTAATTCACCATGATTTGTGTGAATATTAAAAAAAAATCATGTCCTTTTAATGTCAGAGGACACCAATCTTATGTTATTTATCTATTCATCCATTAATGCTATTGGATCGAGTTAAGGGAAAAAAACAATCTCCATTTATATACAAACAAATAAAATTAGGCTTAGTTACTAAAGGAGTTGAGAACATTTACACAATAAATAGAGAGGATATTCACTTTAATCACCCATTTGTGGGAAAAGCAACATTTTAAATAAAAATCACCTTTTTTTTAAAACAGAAAAACATTTTTAAGAATTACTTTCTATTTGATTTAAGATTCTACTAGGAATTGTCAATTAAGTCATATTTGTATGTAACTTTTACCCATTTTTGTTCTTTTTTTAAACAGTGAAATCCATTTTCTAATAACATCGTCTGGAATAGGAAGCGTTAAAATGTGATACCAATGAACTGAATGTCATAGACATGTAATTCTGAGTAGCAATGACAACTGTGTCACAGTAGGAGACAGAACTAAATGGACTATGTCTTACCTACAGGAGACCTTGGAAACAAAGGCTCTGGGCTCTGCAACATTCGATCTCAACACTCTCTGCACTGGCAGTACTAAAAAAATCATTATACAGTAAATATAAGTAGTAATTATGTGACTTTCTGGGCTGAGGTTCATGAGACCTTAGAGTCTACGTGCTGCATCTGAAGTGCATACATGTTGAGTAAAGTATCAGCCAGTATTGACAGCTATGGCCACCTTTACCATCTAGCATTTCTCACATCAGATACCATAAACTGTTGACCCCTAATAATACTTTGGTGGCAGCTGGTGATCTTTGATAATAACCTATATTAATAGGTGCCTAAGTTGCATTAACAAATTTCCTCACTTTGAAAAAATGGACAGGGATGGAAGCAATAAAAACTGGCAGAGGGTTACCCATTCCCTGTCCAACATTAAAAAAAAAAAAAGAAAAAGAAAAGAAATAGGCATAGATATACTTTGATTGTTCCACATGTATTACATTGAACAGTCTCAATTTCCAATCCCAATGCTATTAGCAAAATAAAAGCTTGAAAAATTCAGTTAAGGAGAATTGCTGTAAAAGACAGGTGCGCTTTCTAGTCCTCTAGCACTATATTACTGAATGGAAACACCTACTCATTTCGCATTTATTATTCATTTTCATTTGTCAAAATGCAATTATCAGTGTTAGTAATGCCTGCTGAAATAATCTGTTCATCTATTATATTCCTATAATTTCTAACATTAAAATATTTCCCAGTCAAAAAGAATAAAAGGAAATGACAATATACTTTAGGAACCCGAGTCCTGGAATTTAACAAGTACTCCTGAGCCAGCACTGAGTGCTTCATGTGTGTTATTCTTTAATTCACTGAGCCTATGCAGCTGTGAATGTACTTAAGAGCCTTTCAGATATTTGTATAACGTTATTTGATTGAAAGATGTGTTAAAATATATCTTTATGCATACAGTATAAAAACACAGGCTGGGTGATTTAAGAAATAAAGTCATTCATTGGATGTCAACAATAGCTTGTTTGACAACTACTGTTCAGAAATTACATACATTAAATAACAATGGGGGTGTAAAATCAATACATTCAGCAACCACTAAATATTACTAGCCACTTGTCCTGTTTTAGCAATGCATGAGAGAACTTCCTATGTTGGCCACATGAATAGGTTGTGTTGTAACCAATCCACAATATTTATGGTCCATTTACACAATTGAAGTGTAGTGTTTTAATTAATGTGCATTTATTCACGCATTAAAATGCACTGTGTTATTTAAATGAATTGGCTTGGCAATGCATCACAACATTTCAAAAACACCCATGCACCATTTTGCATTGTGGTGCACTGCATTAAATGGTTAATAAACAGTCACAATGAAAAAATGTGATGTCAGAGTGAAGTGAAAAATTAGAAAGGCTGGTAATAAAAAGAAATGTGCAAAAGGTAAAATAAAAGAATAAAAAAAACTCCTAGGCTTTTCTTCATTAGATGTATTGGATGCGTCTGGTTTAAAGTCTAATTCAGAAACTGCGCTAAAGTCTATATTAGGTGAATAACAGCAGTGACTAACCATGTGATATAAACATAGTGCAAATCAAAATATTCAAATAGTCATGCTAATAATTGCAAGAAACAATATGTGAACAAGTGAACTTTTCTATTTATAATTCCACAAACTTTTTTTCACTATTTTCTTAATATTTTCTTTACATATCATTTACATTATGTTTATGTGATTGTTCATAACCTGTCATGATACGTATCTTTTGTTCACATATTGTTTATTACAATTGTTAGAGTGACTATTTGAATATCTGGTTTAAAGTGCCCTAACGTCTCTTGGTGGTATGATTATGTCAGATGTTTGCGTCTCAAAGCGGTACATTATTTTGCATAGAAATTTGATGTTTTATATTGTAGGCCTATAATTCTTAGGAATAACTCACTTAAATCTGTCCAAACAAGAGTCTAGTAGACATAACGTTTTAGACACAAAATCATAATTTATAATATAATAAATAACTATAAATTATCATCAAAAATTATAATATAAAAATAATAAAATGTATTTAATAATGTAATCAAATCAAAAACACAGAAGTTCGTCGCAGAATTGTCGCTGTTGTCACTTTCGAGAGAATTGTCACTGTCACTGTTGTCACTGCATTGGGGACAGAGACACCAATAAAAATATAACATAGATTCTAGCTATTATATCTGTCATCTAAAGCTAATATTTTTTTTTTATTATTTTAGATTTTTATAGTGTGGGGAAATAGCTAGAATCTCTGTTACTCTGTTATATTTTTATTGATGTCTCTGTCCCCAATGCAGAGATTTACTGACACCGCACTGAACAGGGGAAGGCGAGAAAATCTTTCTATTGGGGGGAGGGGGGGCATTTTATTTATAAGTAGTGAGTGTGCAGCTTGTATAACAGTGTTAAAGCAGGTGTGTTAAATTTGATGTTATCACTCTCACTCTCTCATACTGGTCACTGGAAAGTCAACATGGGCACCTCATGGCAAAGAACTCTCTGAGGATCTGAAAAAAATTATTGTTGCTCTACATAAAGATGGCCTAGGCTATAAGAAGATTGCCAAGACCCTGAAACTGAGCTGCAGCATGGTGGCCAAGACCATACAGTGGTTTAACAGGGCAGGTTCCACTCAGAACAGGCCTTGCCATGGTCAACCAAAGAAGTTGAGTGCACGTGCATTACTGCAGAGTTTAAAGGGGTGGGGGGTCAGCCTGTCAGTGCTCAGACTATACGCCACACACTGCATCAAATTTGTCTGTATTGCTGTCATCCAAGAAGGAAGCCTCTTCTAAAGATGAAAGAGAGCCCACCAACAGTTTGCTGAAGACAAGCAGACTAAGGACGTGTATTACTGGAACCATGTCCTGTGGTCTGAGGGACCAAGATAAACTAATATGGTTCAGATGTTGTCAAGTGTGTGTGGCGGCAACCAGGTGAGGAGTACAAAGACAAGTGTGTCTTGCCTACAGTCAAGCACAGGAGTGTCATGGTCTGGGGCTGCATGAGTGCTGCCAGCACTGGAGTGCTACAGTTTATTTAGGGAACCGTGAATGCCAAAATGTACTGTGACATATTGAAGCAGAGTATGATCCCCTCCCTTCGAAAACTGGGACGCAGGGCAGTATTCCAACATTCCAGTGGCAACCTGAGAAGCTCTGGTGAACTCCATGCCCAAGACAGTTAATAAGGCAGTGTTGGAAAATAATGGCAGTCACGAAAATACACTTCGGGCCTAACGTGGACATTTTCACTTAGGGGTGTACTCACTTTTGTTGCAAGCGGTTTAGACATTAATGGCTGTGTGTTGTTATTGTGAGGAAACAGCAAATGTACACTGTTATGCACACTGTACGCTGACTGGCATTGTAGCAAAGTGTAATTTCTTTAGTGTTGTCATATAAAAAGACATAATAAATTTGAGGGGTGTACTCACCAGTATTGTGAGATACTGTGTATATATATATATATATATATATATATATATATATATATACACACTAGACATGTGCACGCTGAAATATTTTGTTTCGTAATTTCTTTTTCGTCCGAAAAATACATTTACAGGTATACCTCACTGTTAAGTACACAATGGGGTTGATTTACTTATGCTGGAAAGTGCAAAATCAGGCTCTGTTCTGCATAGAAACCAATGAGCTTCTAACCCCAGCTTGTTCAATTAAGCCTGGTAATAAAACCTGAAAGCTCATTGGTTTCTATGCAAAAGTGAGCCTGATTTTGTACTTCCTAGCGATAGTAAATTAACCCCATTGTGTACTTAAAAGTGGGGTATGCCTGTATTTAGTTACTCCCGAAATTCGTTTTTATTTATTTTGTTTTTCGTTAAAAAAATGCATTCGTCCGAAAATCCAAATTAAGGTTGAATCTGTCGTTGAAGGCTTATGGTGTCTGTCAAATGTTCTAAGAAAAAAAAAAATTTGACTCTTCGTGTCTCTCTATGTCGAATCATCATGTCTCTCTATGTCGAATCTTTTCTCTCTATGTTGAATCTTTTCTCTTTATGTAGAATAATATTGGACAAATAGAGTTAAGATTAGGCACATTCGACCGCAACGAAAATGAAAATAAAGCATTTGTTTATGTCGGATCTTTCGGTTTTCGTATTCTGTGCTTTCGTTATCATTTGTTAAAATGATAACGAAAATACCTGAAGTTCGGACGAAAATGCATTTGGACGAAAACCAATGCACATGTCTAATACACACACTGCTCAAAAAAAATAAAGGAACACTTTGAAAACATATCAGATCCCAATGGGCAAAAATCTCATGCTGGTTATGTATACTGATATGGACTGGGTAATGTGATAGGAATGAAAGGATGGCACATCATTTGATAGAAATGAAAATTATCCACCTACAGAGAGCTGAATTCAAAGATTCAAATTCAAAAAAATTATGCAGCAAGCTAGTCCATTTTGCTGACATTTCATTGCAACAACTCATATTGGTCCTCAGTAGTTTGTATGGCCCCCAAGTGCTTGTATGCATGCCTGACAACATCAGAGCATGCTCCTAATGAGACGACGGATGGTGTCCTGGGGTATTTCCTCCCAGTTCTGGACCAGAGCATCACTGAGCTCCTGAACAGACTGAGTTGCAACCTGGCGGCACTGGATGGACCGAAACATAATGTTCCAGAGGTGTTCTTTTGGATTTAGGTCAGGTGAGCGTGGGGGACATTCAATGGTATCAATTTCTTCATTCTAAAGGAACTGGCTGCATGCTCTTACCACATGAGGCCGGCACTGTCGCGCACCAGGAGGAATCCAGTACCCACTGTGCCAGCATAGGGTTTGACAATGGGTCCAAGGATTTCATCCCGATACCTAATGGCAGTCAGGGTGCCATTGTGAAGCCTGTAGAGGTCTGTGCGTCCCTCCATGGATATGCCTCCCCAGACCATCACTGACCCACCACAAAACTGGTCACGCTGAATGATGTTACATGCAGCATAAAGTTCTTCGTGGCTTCTGCAGACCCTTCCATGTCTGTCACATATGCTCAGAGTGAACCTGCTCTCATCTGTGAAAAGCATGGGGCACCAGTGGCGGACCTGCCAATTCTGGTGTTCAATGGAAAATGCCAATTGGCTCCACAGTGTCCAGCAGTTGGTTTCTGATTGTTTGGTCAGAGACATTCACACCAGTGGCCTGCTGGAGGTCATTTTGTAGGGCTCTGACAGTGCTCATCCTGTTCCTCCTTGCACAAAGGAGCAGATACCAGTCCTGCTGATGGATTAAGGACCTTCTACGGCTCTATCCAGCGCTCCTAGAGCAACTGCCTGCCTCCTGGAATCTCCTCCATGCTCTTGAGACTGTGCTGGGAGACATGGCAAACCTTCCGGCGATGACATGTATTGATGTGCCATCCTGGAGGAGTTGGACTGCCTGTGCAACCTTTATAGGGTCCAAGTATCACCTTGTGCTACCAGTAGTGACATTGATAACACAGTAATTCAATTTTGGTAGTTCATTGAGGTACACAGAAAACGAAAACATAAAAAAACGGTGGGGCCAGTGACCATTTGATGAATTCAAAGGAAAGAATTTTGCAGTGAGTACAAAAATTCTGTTTTCTTTTTTATTCATTGAGGGACACAGGTTTCTGAGACGATTGGACATCCAAAAGCACTCCAGCTGAGGGGTAGACAAAACAGCAAGACAAAATTATAAAAGGACCACTATGTAACCCCCCTCACCACCACCAAGAGCTGCCTTGAGAACCGTATGTCCAAAATCGGGATCAAGCGAGGTCTGAACATTGTAAAACTTAGGAAATGTGTGAACAGAAGACCAGGTCGCAGCCTTTAGGTTTGGGTGGAATGAAACTTTTTATTTACATTCCCTTTAATAAGCATTTGCTTTGGTATTGGTAATGTGCTTCATGCAGGTTAAAAAAAAACTGTTGTACCCATTTACGCAGTAGTTCAGGGCTACCAGCATTAGATCTAAAAACTCAATAAATTGGAGGTCATTGTGGTAGATGCTGGAACCCTTCTCATAAGTTGGTCAATTACCTTAAGGCTAGACAGATTAACAGTTTTGTTATTGGCAGTTGAAAGATAGGGCCTGCCAGATAAAACATGTTTTTTTAAATAATCTCTAATTTTTTATCCATGGGCTCCTCAAATATTGGTACATCCTCTACAATAATTATCAGTGCGTTATTAAGACAGGATACTGCAGGATTAATGTTGGAAATTGCACACTTCTTAAAAAATTCCTATTCAAATCAGTATTGGACTGTGAAATATTTAAACAATTTACCAGGAATATCCCAGTGTCTGTACATTAGTAGTCTTAGGGCTTCTAAGGGACCATAGACAGGTGGCAGCACTGGTGGAAGCTATAGGCTGCTACTCCATTTTTAAACTGGCAAGCACCCTCAACAAGAGCGCAAAATAGTCTCTTTAAGCTTGGGAATTATGGTGGGTACCTACCACCCCTCAGGGACAACATCATCTGAAAAGATTTATGAAATTCTTCATCAGATAAAGTCTCCATAGCTTAAGGCTCAAAAGCTGCTAAGGGTGCAGGTAAGTTAGATAATTATTCTGCAGGGAAAGGCATTGAGGTATGCTTATCACATCTGTGTCAAAAATTAAAGTTGCAATCTGGCACATAAAATTGTGCATAACTATGGTGAAATCTCTAAGGCTAAAACCAAGAAAGGTGGCACACTTGATGGAGAAAAAGAGCAAGGAGGGATGGTCTTGTTATTCTTGGGCCTCTTCTCCCCATTGTGTGAAAGTAATACATGATATCAATGAATTGGCGGGAGTAAACACCACACTCCTTGACTGTATAAGCACTGGAACTCAGAACTCAGAACAGCAGGGAGAGAAGATCAAAGCTGACAGTTTTTGTCCGAATGCATTTTGTTCCGAATTTCAGGTATTTTTGTTATCGTTTTAACAAACGAAAACGAAAGCGCAGAATAAAAAAACTATGATCCAACATAAATAAATGCTTTATTTTCATTTTCGTTGCAACAACAATTCGATATAGATGGAAGATTCGACATGACGCTGACAATAACAATCTGTGTCTATCAAACCTGTGGTCGATTGTGCCTAACCTTAATTCTATTAGTCCAAGCTTATTCTACATAGAGAGGGAAGATTCGACATTATAGAGAGAAAAGATTCAACATTATAAAGAGAAAAGATTCGACATTATAGAGAGAAAAGATTGCTGCTGGAATTGGGTGGGGGAAGTAAAATAAAAATAATGATGATGATAAATGTTATTGGCTGATTGTACCAAAGAGGAGGAGCAGTAAAATAGCTAGAACTAGCTTGATAATTCAACATGAACGACAAATATTCGACAAAGTATACAAACGTCAAATCTGTCATTGAAGGCTTATGGTGTCTGTCAAAAGTTCTAAGAAGATTGGACGGAGCAGCTAAACTGTACGAAGCTGCAATCATACATTTACGGTCAAATACTCGGCCCATAGGCTATAGAAAAATGTTAATGTTGGTTGACTAGTAATAATAATAAATAAATATAATTATTACTAGTCATAGAACATTAGAATTCTACTATAGCTAGCTTGTAGGCTGAACATTCGACTGGAAATGTGTGGTACAGTTTCGCTGCTCTGTCGAATCTTCTTTGAACATTCGACAAACACCAAAAGCCTTCAATGACAGATTCAACCTTAATTAATTCAGATTTTCGGGCAAATGCAACTTCTAACAAAAAACTAAATAAATAAAAACAAATTTCGGGAGCAACTAAATTAATACATTTTTTGGACGAAAACTAAATTCTGAAACAAAATATTTCAGTGTGCACATGTCTAGCTGACAGTAGCATCTCCAACAGTCATCTATACGTAGTATATCCAGATTTGGAAGAAACTTAGTTGAACCAATGACAAGTAAAATAAAAAAAATATTTCCTGGAGGTAAACTTTACCTAGGCATGGGTAGGTGCAGGTGAATATGAAAAACATTAATTTGTTTTGCTTTCTGCAGTCACACAACACAGTAAGGGATGAGTGGATAATTAAACCATGCACATTATTTTACAAATTTAATTATAATTTTTCCTCAGGCATCTACATAACAGCTTCAACATTCACTTATGTTTTTGACCACAAAGTAAATGAAGCGTATCTATTTCTAGTATTTATGTCTACTCACAGACATTCTGTTTCCTATGTTAGACATAGGTCAGAAACCTTTGTGATTAGTTTAATTCAATCTGTAGTGACTGGAGTGGTAAGCTACTGTAAAAAAAAAAAAATAGAGAAAATTTTAATTATGCTAAAATGAATGCATCCATTAGTTAACCCACCTATTTCAAGAGATAGAAATGCTTAGTTTAATGATGTGAACGTGTCTTAACATTTCAGTTTTTGTTACAAGATAACTAACTGGACCCTAAAGTGGAACTTCCGCTCATCGGAACCCAGCCCCCCCTCTGGTGTCACATTTGACACCTTTCGGGGGGGGGGGGGCAGATACCTGTCTAAAGACAGGTATTTACACCCACTTCCGGCCAGACAGTCTGCGGGTAGACTGCGGGCAGGACATCAGATCCCGTCCCCCCCATTGTGTTCCGGGAAACACTCGGCTCCCAGAATACAGCAGGAACCAGTAAGCACGGCGCACCGCGACTCGCGCATGCACCGTAGGGAACCAGGTAGTGAAGCTGGAGCGCTTCACTTCCTGGTTCTCTCACCGAGGATGGCAGGGGGAGCAGCAGAGTGACTAGCGATCGCTCGTCCTCTGCTGCGGACAGCGCTGGACTCCAGGACAGGTAAGTGTGCTGATATTAAAAGTCAGCAGTATTTGTAGCTGCTGGCTTTTAATATATTTTTTTTCGGCGGACATCCACTTTAAGCTCTAGCATTTTTGGTATGCCTTTCTTGTCAAAGTTCTTGGTTTTGTTCACGCTACTACAAAATGTTGTTCTTTGAACTTAACTTCCCACAATTTCCGGGAGCATGAAAGAAATTCTAGTAGGTGGAGATCTAGTAGGTGGAAATCAATCTCTCTACCAAAATCCCCAAGAAATAGCAAAAAGCCAGTGTTGATTGAATTCACCAGCACCTACACAGAACTGAAAGATCAGGTTTGGGTTAAATGACCCTTTGTTGTTTACGCACCCTTCAACAAGCATTTTCTTTTTATTGGTGTAGCTGATGTGTTGCAAGCATACAATGATAAAAGATTGTAGACAGTAAAGATGAAAGCAAAGTAAAGAGGAATATATTTTTTACAAAAATCTCCAATCTATTTTATCATAACACACTTGACAACAGTGGCAGCTGTCAGACTGACCATTCATCAGAAGTGACATTGCAGCAGGTGAAGCCAAGGCACAAGACAACATGATTGAAGCATGAATCATTTGGTAGCCAACTGGAAAACAACCAGCACTGTGGGAAAATGCAACCTTCAGGCACTTTGTCAGAAGCTTCACTGGATATGTTACATGTGTATTAACAGGACCTACAAGTCATAATTGTCAAGCAATATTTTGTGTTCAATTTTGTTTAGTGAAATAGATCTTAATGCAATGCCCTGATTCACCATATGCTCTTAAGTAATCACAGAAATTAGTAACAGTATAAAACATATGTGCCCTGTCATAATTAATTACTGCATGTATGATGCACACACATTCTAATACAGCTGCAAAATTGCTGTATAAATGAAAACAATGGCACAAAACATTTCCAGTTAAACCCCAAGGAAAAGTTCTTATTATACATTAGTGAACAGACACCAGCTGACATTATACAGAAGTCATTTCATACAATGGAACTTTAATTCCGTGTACACGCGATCAGTCAATCCGATGAGACCGGTCTGATGGACCATTTTCATCAGACCAAACTGATCGTGTGTGGGCGCCATTGGTTATTTATCAATCGGTTAAAAAATGTGAAACTTGTTTTAAAATTAACCGATGGATACCTAACCGATAGAAAAAAACGACCTTTTGTAGGCACATCCATCGGTTAAAAATCTACGCATGCTCAAAATCAAGTCGACGCATGCTTGGAAGCATTGAACTTCATTTTTTTCAGCACGTTGTTGTGTTTTATGTCACCGCGTTCTGACGCGATCGTTTTTTTTACCCAATGTTGTGTAGGCACGACTGACCATTAGTCAGCTTCATTGGTTAACTGATGGAAAAATACATCAGACCGTTCTCATCGGATTGACCGATCGTGTGTACAGGGCATTAGTATTTTTAATTTATTTTATTTACAGTAATTAGCATTCCAGGTAGACAGCTAAATAGACAAAGTTATTTTAAATGTTTGCCTAACAAAGGATTTGAAATTCTGTACAGTCAGTCTTGTGATTTACAATATGTCCAGGGAGGTTATATCCCTGTTGCAACAACCAGTATCAGCATCTGCCCAGTAAGCAGAGAGCTAACTTAAGAACTGGCTATGCAGTATGTCAAAAACATGTAAGGTACTGGAATGCTTGAACAGATTTATCAATCCTTTTAAACAAAGTATGTTGCATATATGTATATCAATTGTGTATTTAGCTGTTCCTTAAAGTTCTTCTTTAACCCCCTTTACGCCAATGTCACACAAACATACGGCCCCACTGGACTGGGCTTTTGCCATGGGGCCGCATATTTGTGTATCTCCCTTTGTCCGTTTTGCGTACCTCTCACTGTACTAACAATTGGGACCTGGAACTTCCGAGTCTGGGTCACCTGATCGCTGTGATAGCCTCTGATTGGCTATCACAGTGATCTTTCACTGTAAAGCCGGACATAGTGTTTTCTTTTTCTGTGAATGGAAGAGAGAAATACATTGTATCTCTTTCTGTCGTTGCACAGAAAAAAACGTGTGTTTTAAAAAAACAAAGATTAAATAATAAGAATAATAACAAAACAAAGATGGAAAAAATATATCTAGATCAAGGTTTGATCTAGGTCAGTGCCAAGGTTAGTGTTTGGGTCAAGTTCAGGGAAAAAGGTCATGTTCAGTAATTTTTTTGGAGGGTGGGTGGCAGAATTAAAAAAAAATTATTAGTACTAGTGTAAGTTAGTGTCAGTGTGTTTTAGGCTCCATGCACACTGGAAGCTAAAAAAAGCTATAAATGCCAGTAGCTTTGCAGGGAGCCTTTCAACGTTTTTATTAGCGTTTTTCAGTGTAGTTTTTTTTTTCAATGGATAAAATAAAATGCTAAAAAACACAGGCGAGTTGCGTTTTTGAGCGTTTATCTGCGTTTTGCATTTTTTGGGCAAAAATTGGCACTTTGAATGCAAATTTCTGGCGTTCAGAAAAAAGCCCATAAACTCCATTGCTCATTTACACAAAAAAATGTCCAGGTGTGCATGGACACATAGGCTAACATAGAGTGCAGTTTATGGGCTTTTTTTTTTTTTTTTTTTTAAAACACCCATAAACTGCAGTTTATCAGCTTCAGTGTGCATGGAGCCTTAGGTAGGATAAAAAAAAAAAGCAAAATGCGCTCTATTGTTTTTGGGCTGTACTATGGGTACATACAACACCTCGCATACGCATATGTGGTATTGCTTTGATTGTCAGGAGCAGGAGAATTTATTGTAGGTTGTCCTTTGGTGGTAGATTATGGTAGTACAAAGAAATATGCAGCTAATTTTTTTTTTTTTTTTTTTTTCCTCGCATGTAATTGGGTATTCCTTGTAAATTGAAATGTTACCTCATTTACTAAGCTCTGGAGCAACTTCACTTTGCAACGTGCACAGTCTATTTGCCTTTAGTAAATCAACCCCTCTGTGTCCTCCCACAACTTTGGCACCTTTTTTCAATAAAGGTCAAAAGCTTCACCTGTCTACATATACAATTTCTAAATATTTCAATGCAGTGTTTATTATTTACCTAGACTTAAAAAGGAAAGCAGACAATTAAAATAAGTTAAATTACCTTCAAAAAGAGAAATCACACTTTTACAGGAAATGTAAGCAACTTTGGATCATTTAGTTGGCATTTCCATAATCATAACATGATTGTATAGCTGTATAGTATGTGCACAAATGTACAAAGTGAAAATAAAATAAAACCTCATCAATAATAATCATGGTAGCAGAAAGAAATCACTATAAAACTTTAGCTGCTAAAAATGACTAAACAACAGAAATCATATCCAGCAAACCATAGGATTTAATAATATAATACAAAATGGTAATTCTATAAACAAAACAAATTCAGCTTAGTGCAGAAAGGAGCCTATTTCCTTAAGGTATTTTTTGCTGTTATTACCCAACATAAGCAATTATAATCATTATAAAAGGAAGAGCCGCTGGCAAATTTAGCTCTCAATTACTATTGTTACCATTGTGTTAGTGTCTAGTGTCCATAGGCACCAGATGTCTGTTGGATGGAACTCCACAATCAAAATACTGAAGGCACGTTATATGCATTGTTCCTTTGCAATGTCATTTATTTTGAATGGCACCTCAAAGTAATAAGACAACACACATGCATAGCAGAGATTTATAACACAAAGTAATGTGCCATAATATGTTGCTGTGCCTTAGGGATTTGGTGGATAGTCAGATTTTCTGGACATTTTGGTGCCCTGGCAACACATTGATTTTAAATATACTGGTTATGTTAATTCACAGCATGTAAATGGGTCCCTAGGAACTTTTTTTTATTCATCTTGCATCCTTTGTAATGCTCTTAAAATGTATCTAAACACAAATACAAAAATATAAAATATTGTAGTTATAAGTCCGTAAATGCCGTTGCTGCATTTGTTTTCTTTATTCAAGCTTCTGTTTCCCCTGTTTTCACCGGTTAATCCTAATCCTAATTTCTGTACCTGGGTGGCTATGCTCACTGCACTGTATCTATTGAGGGAGCCATGTTATCACCCAGGCTGGACACGTCTGCCTCTCTTCATTGTATTAACATGTTGGGGGGGGGGTGATTAGTAATTTACATTTACACTGTCATTGTGCTTTCAGTTCAGCTCACAGGAAGAAACAAGCACATCCGGCAAGATCAATGTGTATTTTTAATAATTGTTGAAAACTAATGCAGCCACCACCTCTAAGAAATTTAAGCTAGCTAAGTTTCATATGGCATAAGAATTGTTTATGGTCATACCAAAATTCATTGAGAAGTGCAGGGAGTGGTGGATGTCTGTGATACCCAATTTTCAAGTACAGGCATACCCCACTTTTAAGTACACAATAGGGCTTATTTACTAAAGCTAATGAGTGCAAAATCAGGCTCACATAGAAAACCAATGAGCTTTTAACCCCAGCTTGTTCAACTAAGCTAAACCTGGAAGCTCATTGATTTCTATGCAGAAGTGAGCCTGATTTTGCACTTTCCACATTTAGTAAATAAACACCATTGTGTACTTAAAAGTGGGGTATGCATGTATTTTGTGTCATCCAGGCACGCTTTATCCAATACTCCAGCCAGACTTGTCAAAATGTATGCGTCAGACTGTTGGCCTTGCCAGCATTCCCCAGCAGATTTTGAGCAGATTTTCTGGCAATTTCACAATTACTGGCAGACAGTGGTTTGTGCTCCTTGAAGATATTACAGTTCATTATATACTTTTGACTATTGCTGTGTGTTTACTTGGCCTGGTTGAAGAATTAGCACCTCTCAGGGCACAGAGAACTTTACTCTGTTTTACATACATAAGAGCATACTAGCTCATTATAAATTACTTACCTGAGACACCTCCTCCATCACCGCCATGATACCCGGAGTGACTTCCAGGTATCACTGCTCTGGCGCTGTGACTGGCTGGAGCAGCGATGACATCATTCATGCGCGCGGGTGCCGCCACCAACGGCATGATCGCCATTAGAAGCGCTACGCTCAGTGCGCCTGTGCCCGATGTCTACAGCGCCTGTCTATTTGCACCTACAGGTAAGCCTTAATCTAGGCTTACCTGTAGGTTAAAGTGTGTTAAAGGGGTTTACAACCACTTTAATCACACTTAGAGTAGCGAATAAATAATCTCTTTCCCACATTTGATTTCAAAAGCATATATTTATATATCTTTCAGTTTTTTGGTATTTTGGATACCCTGTTTTGTATACCCTTTAAGCGGTGGGAGGGGGGCCCTCTCCTGTCACCGATAACGGCGATCTCACGACCAATCCGCCGTTATCGTTTGCAGGACCGCTCACTGAAAAGATGGATATCTCGGTTGTGGCAGCGCTGCTACCGTTACCGAGATATCCATCTTTAAAAAAAGGATGTATATATTCAGTGGGCGGTCGTTAAGCGGTTAAGAACAATAAAAGAATAAACAAATAAATAAATAAGTTTCAAACATACAGTATGCCCGAAGACTACAGCTGCAAGAGAGATGCCCTTCCCTGCACAAGGTGTGTAGGCAACAGCACTGTTTTGCAAGAAAATAAATCCATGCATGTGGATTGGGACAATTATGGATGTGGAGTGGGACAGAGAGAGATGGGAGATAGGTGGAATTTTGTCATCCAACAAGTAGTGCTGACAAGGCTGGTTGGGATTTCACTGCAACCAAGGCATTATGTTGTCAACCCAAACAGGAGGTTAGAAGTACATTACATTTATAGCAAACCAATCAGGGATAATCCATGGGGGAAATATATGCTTCCAGGTGTAAAAGGAATAGGCAAAGATTGAAATCATAAGATCTATTAGTTGAATTGCAAGGCGTAGAAATTGCTGAAAATTACCACATTTAGTGGCAGCAATAGGTTATCGTCAAACTACCACAGAATATAATTATATACATTGAACAAGAGCACATAATAACCATATAAAAATGAAATGTTACAACATGATGTACAGTATAGAATTAAAACATAATCCAGCTAAACAGATTTCAAATTTTACTTTCTGTAGTAAGATTTTAAATTTTAGGGTTCATCAGATACAAATGTCAATGATTGCAGAAACATAACAAGCTGCCGACCTTCCCGGCAGATATGGAGTTTAAGGCATTGCAGTTTCCCAAGTACAACTTGTAAGATAATGAAAGACACTGCTGTTGACAAGGCTGGTATGCATTTTACCCCTAAAGCAATGTCAGACTTTGAATTTAACAGCATGATCTCAGTAAACATGAATGAATGTAAGAAGTAAATCACCAACTGCCTCGAAGAACTACAGTCCCTGAAGAGATATCATTTATTTAGTGTTTGTAGGAATTCATTGAGAATGCAATTCTGATTATTGTGCACCTACCCCCACTGATTAATAGCCAGACACATGTACCAGAGGCAGTGGTCACACAGTACACAGAGTGGCATACAAGAGATCAAATTCCATTCCTGGAGGGGGGCAGCCTCTACTGTCTGGGGGAGAAGATTTGACATCTGTCATAGCTTTGAATACCGCTATACAGTGAGGGAAAAAAGTATTTGATCCCCAGCTGATTTTGTATGTTTGCCCACTGACAAAGAAATGATTAGTCTATAATTTTAATGTTAGGTTTGTTTTAACCACTTCACTACTGGGCACTTAAACCCCCTTCCTGCCCAGACCAATTTTTAGCTTTCAGCGCTGACGCATTTTGAATGACAATTGCACGGTCATACAACACTGTACTCAAAGTATATTTTTATAATTTTTTCCCACAAATAGATCTTTATTTTGGGCGTATTTAATCATCTCTGCGATTTTTATTTTTTGCGCTATAAACAAAAAAAGACAAAAAAATTGAAAAAATAATATTGTTTACTTTTTGTTATAATAATATCCCAATTTTTATTTTTAAATATTTTTTTCCTCGGTTTAGGCCGATACGTATTCTTTTACATATTTTTGTAAATTTTTTTTTGCAATAAGCGTATATTGATTGGTTTGCGCAAAAGTTATAGCGCCTACAAAATAGGGGATAGATTTATGATTTATTTTTTATTTTTTACTAGTAATGGCGGCGATCTGCGATTTTTTTGTCAGGCCTGTAATATTGGGGCGGACATATCAGACACTTTTAACACTATTCTGGGACTATTCACATTTATACAGCGATCAGTGCTATAAAAATGCACCGATTACTGTATAAATGTGACTGGCAGAGAAGGGGTTAACACTAGGGGGTGAGGAAAGGGTTAAATGTGTTCCCTGGGTGTGATTGTTACGGTGGGGGAGGGGACAGACTGTGGGATGTGACCGATGCTGTGTCTCTATGTACAAGGGACACAGCATCGGTATCCTCTCTCCCTGACAGGACGTAGAGCTCTGTGTTTACACACAGAGCTCGACATCCCTGAGTCACTGCCAATCACTGGTACCTGGCAGACACCGCGGCCGCTAGGCACGTGCATCGGCATCTTAGGGATGCGCCGTGCACAGTTTTTCCCCGCTGCGCACCCCCAGGGAATACAAATAAAAGGACGTCCACCCGGCTTTTGAGAGCCGCACTGTGGAGGTCTTTTGTCTACAGTGCGGGTCTCACATGGTTAATGGTGAGAGACAGAACAACAACAACAAAAAATCCAGAAAAACGCATTTCAAAAAAGTTATAAATTGATTTGTATTTTACTGAGTGAGATAAATATTTGACCCCTTTGCAAAACATGACTTGGTGGGTACTTGGTGGCAAAACTCTTGTTTGGCAACCACATAGGTCAGGCATTTCTTGTAGTTGGCCACCAGGTTTGCACACATCTCAGGAGGGATTTTGTACCACCCTATTTGCAGATCCTCTCTAAGTCATTAAAGTTTCCAGGCTGACATTTGGTAACTTGAACCTTCAACTTCCTCCAAAACATTTCTATGGGATTAAGGTCTAGAGACTGGCTTGACCTTAATGTGCTTCTTCTTGCATCACTCCTTTGTTGCCTTGACCTAGTGTTTTGGTCATTGTCATGCTGGGTAACCCATCCCGGTCCATTTTCAATGCCCTGCCTGAGCGAAGGAGGTTCTAACCCAAGATTTGATGGTGCATGGCCTTGTCCAACGTCCCTTTAATGTGGTGAATTTATCCTGTCCCCTTAGCATAAAAACACCCCCAAAGCATAATGTTTCCAACTCCATGTTTGACGGTGGGAATGGTTTTCTTGGAGTCATAGGCAGCATCCCGCCTCCTCCAAACACAGCGACTTGGGATGAGGACAAAGAGCTTGGTTTTTGTCTCATCTGACCACAACACTTTCACCCAGTTCTCCTCTAAATCATTCAGATGCTCGTTATCAAACTTCAGACGGGCCTGTAAATGTGCTTTTATGAGCAGGGGGACCTTTCAGGCACTGCAGGATTTCAGTCCTTCACGGCATAGTGTGTTACCAATTGTTTTCCCAGCTGCCCTGAGACCATGGACAAGATTCTCCCATGCAGTTCTGGGCTAATTTCTCATCTTTCTCATGATCATTGAAACTCCACAAGGTGAGATCTTGCATGAAGCCCCAGACTGAGGGAGATTAAAAGTTATTTTGTCTTTCTTCCATTCGTGAATAATAACACCAACTGTTGTCAACCTCTTACAAAAGCTGAATGGCGATGGTGTTGTAGCCCATTCCAGCCTTGTGTTGGTCTACAATCTTGTTCCTGACATCCTAGTACAGCTCCTTGGTCTTGGTCAAGGTGGAAAGATTGGAGTTGGATTGATTGATTGCTTCTGTGGACAGGTATCTTTTATACAGGTAACACCCTGAGATTAGAAGCACTCCCTTTAAGAGAGTGCGCCTAATCTCAGCTTGTTACCTATATAGGTAAGACCTGGGAGACAGAAATCTTGCTCATTGATAGGGGATCAAATACTTATTTCAATCATTAAAATGTAAATTAATTTAGAATCTTTTTTAAATCCATTTTTCTGGAGATTCTTGTTGATATTTTGTCTCTCATTGTTAACCCCCTTTTACCACTACAGAACTGCCTTAATTCTTCATGGCATTGATTCAAGAAGGTGTTGGAAACATACTTTAGAAATTTTGGTCCACATTGACATCATGCAGTTGCTGCAGATTTGTCGGCTGCACATCCATGATGCCCATTCCACCACGTCCCAAAGGTGCTATATTGGATTGCGATCTGGTGACTGTGGAGGCAATTGGAGTACACTGAACCCATTGTCATGTTCAAGAAACCAGTTTGAGATGATTTGTGACATGTTGCATTATCCTGCTGGAAGTAGCCATCAGAAGATGGGTACACTGTAGTCATAAAGGAATCAACATGATCACAAACATCATTTCCAACCAGTCTGCCCGTTCTCCTCTGACCTCTGACATCAACAAGTAATTTTCATCCACACAACTAACCATAGATATTTTCTCTTTTTCAGACCATTCTCTGAAAGAGAATGGCTGTATGTGAAAATCCCAGTAGATCAGCAGTTTTTAAAACACTCAGACCAGCCCCTTTGGCAGCAGCAACCATGCCACGTTCAAAGGCACTTACATCCCCTTTCTTCCCCATTCTGATTCTCGGTTTGAACTCCAGCAAGTCATGTTCACCATGTCTAGATGGCTAAATGCATTGAGTTGCTACCATGTGATTGGCTGATTGGCAATTTGTGCTGCCAAGCATTTCAACATATGTACCTAATTAAATGGCCAGTGAGTGTATATTTATGTATGAGAACACTCAGTAATCAAATTAAATCTGCTTTGTTTTAAGTGATGATGTTTTGGACTGAAATTGTAAATAACAGCTACAGTTTATCTGTCTCAAATAGATACCTCAAAAAATAAATGTATCTTGTGTATATGCAGTTGAACAGACAGAGTTAATCAGGTGGCACCAAATCTGTCTATCATGTCTAGTAGTATACCATAGTTACACTGCTAACTTAAAAAATATAAGAGGTATGACTCCTTACACACAACACAGCTGTGGCTCCTTTACCAGACAAGCACGGCTCCTGTCACACATCACAGCTGTTCCTCCTATACAGGGCTTAAATCAATACCATGTGGAGAAATTAGCAAAGACATGGTTGATAGCAATATATTTTATGCCCTGTTCTCTCTTCTGTGTTTTAGAATGCACAATGTTACTCAGTTGCTACCAATGAAACTCCATCCTGCAGTTGGTCAATAGATATTTTGTGCCCACTACTGCCCTTTCAAAGTCATTACTGCCCTTTCAAAGCCATTACAAGAGCTGTTCAATTCCTCTCTCACAGTTTCCTGCAGCAGCATTTCTTTATCTTTCAATTGCAACCTACAGTGCCCTAAAAAATGATTCATACCCTTTAAAATATTCCACATTTTGTCATGTTACAACCGTGAACTTAAATATATTTTATTGGGATGTTATGTGATAAACCAAAACAAAGTGGCACATAAATGTGAAGTGGAAGGAAAATGATTAATGGTTTTCATTTTTTTTTTTTTTTACAAATCTGACAAGTGTGGCATGCATTTGTATTCAGCCCCCTTTCCTCTGGAACTCTACATAAAATCTAGCGGAACCAATTGCCTTCAAGAGTCACCTAATTAGTAAATAGAGGCCACCTGTGTGTAATTTAATCTCAGTATAAATCCAGCTGTTCTGTGAAGCTCTCAGTGGTTTGTTAGAGAACCTTAGTAAACAAACTACATCATGAAGGCCAAGGAACATACCAACAGGTCAGGGATAAAGTTGTGGAGAAGTTTAAGAGCCCATTCACACCTGAGCGGCAAAACGCCTGTCGCGCGACGCTCGTGCCGCTGGAGGGGAAATTTCCCATTCATATCTATAGAGATGGTTCACATCTCTGAGACGCCGAACGCCTGTCGCCTGAAAAAAAGTCCCGGACCCTTTTTTTCAAGCGACATTGGCGTTCGCCCATAGACATGAATGGGAAGATTTGTAAAAAAAAAAAATAAAATAAATAAATAAATCGAAGCGCGGCAAGTAAAGCCGCGTATGCGGCGTTACTTGCCGCTCAGGTGTGAATGCAGCCTAAAGCAGGCTTAGGTTATAAAAAAATATCCCAAGCTTTAAGCATGTCATGGAGCACTGTTCAATCCATCATCCAAAAATGGAAAGAGTATGGCACAACTGCAAACCTACCAAGACATGTCCGTTCACCTAAACGGACAGGCCAGGCAAGGAGAGCATTAATCAGAGAAGCAGTCAAGAGGCCCATGGTAACTCTAAAGGAGCTACAGAGATCCACAGCTCAGGTGGGATTTTTTATTTTTTTTTACCACATCAGACTTAACCCAAAGTTTTGAGGCGTAAGAGGGGTTCATCTTTGTTCCGCCCTTCATATTTCTACCTCAGATTCGCATCACTTGTGGTTAATTCAATATATTTATATATTTATTTATTTTGTCTTGTTTGTATTTTTTTTTATTTTCTCTTTTTTTTTTTTTATTCTTTTTTTTTTTTTAGATATATATATATATATATATATATATATACAGTATATATATATTTTTTTTTTTTAAAACAAAGGTACAATTACAGATAACAAATCATACAATTGATGTATAGCTCTAATGGAAGTAAGAACTCCCGTTGCTCCCCTCTATCCCTTTAACCCTGGGTCTCCAATTTTTTTTTTTCTGCCTCCCCTGTATTGTTTAAATATTTATCCTCCCCCGCCCTATTTATACCCCCCCCTGCTTCTTCCATGTTTACCCTATTGGATCGGGTCGACTTGCCTCTTCTTTTTTTTCTTTTTTTTTAAGGTTTTACCTGTCTGTTTCTGATAATACTTGGATCAGTTTTTCCGTTGTTTTAAAGTTTCTCCACTGGTCCCAGATCCTCCCGCCTCTTCCTCCCTCTTCCTCTCCCAGGTCGGCCTTTCTCAGATACTCCATCTCTGCGATGTGGTCGACCCTGTGTATGAATTCTTTTAGGGGTGGTTTCTGCGGGTGAAGCCAACATTTCGGGATCAAACCCTTTGCTGCGTTTAACAGCACCGGGACCAATGTCGAAGCATATTTTTTTTCCCCTTTTACTAAACCTTGTCTATGAAAAAGACAGGTCAAGGGATCTAGAGGGATCTTTTCTCCAGTGATTTCTTCAATTAATTTAAAAACCTCTTTCCAATATTCCCGAGCTCTCGGGCAGTCCCACCATATGTGCAATGTAGTCCCTACTTGGTTACACTTCCTCCAACATAGGGGGGAATTAGTTGTATGTATTTTGTTGAGTTTGACCGGTGTCAGATGCCATCGCATCATGCATTTATAATTGGCTTATACTGTTGTTATATCTTTTGCATAATTAAATGTCGCTTTAATCATATGCGTTTCTTCTATCTTTTCCCCGATTTCTTTCTCCCATGCTCAGGTGGGATAATCTGTTCACATGTCAACTATTAGCCCTACACTCAACAAATCTGGCCTTTATGGAAGAGTGGAAAGAAGAAAGCCATTGTTAAAACAAAGCCATAAAAAGTCCAGTTTGCAGTTTGCGAAAAGCCATGTGGGGGACACAGCAAACATGTGGAAGAAGGTGCTCTGGTCAGGTGAGCCCAATTTTTACTTTTTGGCCTAAAAGCAAAACACTATGTGTGGCTGAAAACTAACACTGCACATCACCCTGAACACACCATCCCCACCGTGAAACATGGTGGTGGCAGCATCATGTTGTGGGGATGCATTTCTTCAGCAAGGACAGGGAAGCTGATCAGAGTTGATGGGAAGTTGGATGGAGTCAAATACAGGGCAATCTTAGAAGAAAAATTGTTTGAGTTTTCAAAAGACTTGAAACTGGGGCGGAGGTTCACCTTCCAGCAGGACAACGACCCTAAACATACACCCAGAGCTACAATGGTATGGTTTAGATCAAAGCATATTCATGTGTTAGAATGGCCCAGTCGAAGTCCAGAAATAAATCCAATTGAGAATCTGTGGCAAGACTTGAAAATTACTGTTCACAGACACTCTCCATCCAATCTGACGGAGCTTGAGCTATTTTTTTTAAAGAAGAATGGGCACAAATGTTACCCTCTAGATGTACAAAGCTTGTAGAGACATCCCCAAAAAGAGGGGGGCTGAATACAAATGTATGCCACACTTTTCAAAATTGAAAACCTCTTAGCATTTTCCTTCCACTTCACAATTATGTGACACTGTCCTGGGCTATCACATAAACTCCCAATAAAATACATTTACATTTTTGGTTGTAACATGAGAAAAATTTAGAAAATTTCAAGGGGTATGAATATTTTTTCAAGGCACTGTATGTATTTGATTCTGATCAAGAGACAGGAGCAGCCACTTATGACGCAAAGAAGAGACAAGGAGCAAGAATGACTTCTAGAAAGACAACATTTTCGGGACTTTAGAAATTTGATAGCATTATTGTTCCAGTAACAGTTTATTAGGCTCTCAAGATATAGCTGCCTCCTGCCTCTGGTACCATGGCTCCAGTGACGCAGCTATAAATTAAGTACCTAAGAGTACCTGAAAAAATATTAAAGTGTTTTTTAAGCCAAATATTTCCGATTATAGTTCCCTCTGTTATTTAATATTAGGCCCCCCAGTGGATGTCATTTATAAAAATATGCTGTATAATATCTTATTTCCGAGCACTGCTCTGTGCTCACTTGACTGTCCACTTGTCTCTTCCCCCGATCTGATAGCTGCAGGGGAGGCGGTGATGGGTACCCCCCACTAATGTCAGCCGGGACAAGAATAGGAGAGCAGGAGACCAGTGGGAAGTCACATGAGCGCTAAGTGGCGCTCGGAAATAAGCTATTATGCAGCGTATTTTAATAAATGACATCCATTGGGAAACTTAATGTTATATAACAGAGGGAACTATAATAGTAAAACATTTTTCTTTTTGGAGCAAGAAGAGAGGAATGTGGAGTAGACGGAGTGGACAGCCAGGGAGGGAAGGGGGAGGAGGACAGAGGAGACACAGGAGAGCAGAGAGCAGCTGTGGATGATAGAGGCATGTAAACTGTCCACTGTGTCTGGGCTAATCAGCCATCATATACTGTGGTCAGTGTACAGAGAGGAGGGCAGAAACTGGCAGGCTCAACCAGGTATTACAGGTAATATAGGGGGCCAAATTACACAGTACTGTGCTGTTATTCATGCTTTAAAGGACCAGGATCCATTTTTTAGTTTTTTTTGTGTAACAAACGCTTTAATTATATTAGTAAAAATGATGATGTGTCAGTATTAAAGTGCCCATTCATAAAAAAGTCCACTCTACACAAAGTCCCATTTTGTGTGATATGGTCCTAACTGTAAATCCATGTTCATAACTAAAATAGCTAGCATTTTCCTTGTGGCAGCATGGAGTTTAGGGCCCTTTCACACGGGCGGCTGTTTTGCCGCTGTTAAAAGCATGTTTTGTTATTTTGAAATTACAAGACTCCAGGCACAGCAATCACTTGTATGTGTACATTGTGATTAGCTGTGTTTACTTGTGTTTACATGTGGCTGCGTTTAGCTGCGTTGGAACATTCTTGCCATTTCTGATGTGCTTCCTGTTGTCTTTCTTTCGTTGTTGCCACTGCTATCTGCTGGGGAAATAGTACACTGCGATTACCTGCAGTTATGTGCAGATAACTGCAATAAATCGGTCCTAACTTATTTTTTCTAACCGCACTAAACCCCATGTAACAAAACCGTTGCAAAATGCAGTGTGTGAATGGGGCCATAGAAAAGCATTGTCTGAGTTTCGCTGCGGTAGATAACTTGATCTATCCGCAACTAAAAGCTGAATTCTATCCACCCATGTCAAAGGGGCCTTAAAGAACAGCAGAAACGACTTAAAAAATTTTTTTTGGCCTTGTCTGGATTATACTTTTAGACTAGAAATGGTTGTAAAACACTCAATACTGTACTTTATATAGCTACTACTACTACAATAAATGTATGTTAATAGTTGTTAGTTCAACAATTTCCCTGCACAACAAAACAAACAAAAATCCAGTCACAAACAGAATATAAAAATCTGAATATTCTAGATTACTATTTAAAATGCCTTTAAGGTCCAGAAATATTTGAATATAACATCTCAAATTGTATTATACATTCTGATGCTTTGTGTAGGCATATTTTTATTTCCTCCAAAAGGAAGCAATATATTTTCTGATCTCTGTGTAAATATCTGCTGAGGTTTGCAGTGTGCTGCTGACCGCATATTTCAGAATAAATGTAACATTTTTATTTTTAGCACTACTGCCTGCTTTTACTTGTATCTCTTACTAAAAAATATGACCAGTAAAATAAGAGTGGAGACTATATGCAGACCAAAAAAAGACCTGAGCATCAAATTCATTGATGACAGATGGTAAATTCAGAAGCCCAGGGAAGGGTATGTTTTTTAATTTTATATAAGGTTATATTTAGGTGTATGCTCTGTGGTGCCAATCACTTCCAGTTTTGTGGCAACATTTCTTAAAAAATATTAAGCTATCTGTACATTATTCTGAATATTTAGAGTCTTTACACTGGGCTAGATGTATACATACAGACTTAACCCCTTTAGAGCCGACACCTCTGAGCCCTTTAAGGGGTTTAGGATGCCGGGAGGCATGGCGGGGTATATGATCATGTGACTGCAGTGATTAGCTGTCACGATGGTCACATTATTGGAAAGCTCCCGATCGCTTGCCGAGAGGCCACATATTTGCATGCGGCCAGCACCAAGAGGTCAGAGTGGTTCTAAAGGCTTGTTGATTTTAACTTTCATGCATTCTATGCCATGACTCGGGATAGAGGCTGCTTGGGTGCCCCTATGGCAAGCTGCTTGCTCTGGGGCACTGGGCAGGAGGGAGGGGCCAGGATCGCCAGTAGGGGACATGAGAAAAGGAGGATATGGCTGCTCTGTGCAAAAAACACTGCACAGAGCAGGTGAGTATTCAAAATAAAGCCTTTAATATCACTTTAACTACTTGCCGACCCCCTTCCACAGATATACTGCAGCATGGTGGTTCGGCTGCGCAAACTGGCATACCCGTATGTTAGGGGGTGATCGGATTTTCTACAAAACTGATTGATCCCCAGGCCCAGACCGATGATTTCTGGCCTGGACCTGCTGATCGGTTCTGGTGAATGAAAAGCCTCCTCTGCCTGAGTAATGTAAACACAGGCAGAAGAAGTGATGTAATTTCCCCTCGTGGAGGCCTTTTCAGTTCGAGCAAGTGAGAAGAAGACATCTATAGTGAGTACAAAAAGCACTACACTGACACCAGGACATGCAGGCACACTTTTAATCCCATGATTCCCCCCCCCCCGATTGCCCTCCAGTTAACCCTTTCACGCCCTGTCACAGTGTCACTAAGTACAGTTTTCAGATTTTTCCCTGATCACTGTGTTGGTGTCACTTGTGAGACTAAACAGCATTAGGGCAGTTAGTGGTAGTTAGTGGTAGGCCCAGGTAAGTTTAGGGTACCCCATATATTCTCTATGACAGGTTAAACCCCTTAATCCCCCCCCCCCCCAGTTAGCCCTTTCACTCCCTGTCACAGTAGTCACTAGTATAGTGTACAGATATTTTTTCTGATCCCTGTATTAGTGTCATAAGTGACACTAGTTAGCTAGTTAGCTAGTTAGAGCCAGCATCAGTCTTGTATAGTGTCAAGGTCCCTGTCAAATATTCCCTAAAAATGGTTTAACCCAGGGCTCAAAATTTCAAGTCCTGAGCTACTAGCCAGGCCTCAAGAGTAACTCGCTACCAGTTGCCCCACCTAATTCATACACTGCCCTGCGCCTAATTGCACCCGTAAACACGCCCTCGTAGATTATCTCATGGAATGACACTGTTACATTTTTTATGCAGAATCAAGTTACAAAATTAAATATTACCAACAGCAACTTTAACAAAATTGGACAGGGCACTGGGGGCAGACCAGAGGGACAGGGCACTGGGGGCAGACCAGAGGGACAGGGCACTAGAAATGGGTCTCTTCCCCATTCTCTTGTGGTCTCCTCTGCAACTCCCATCCATCCTCTCTCTCTCTCCCTCTCATATTCATCTCATCATCAGGAGCCACGCTTGCATGTCCCCACTTCCCCATTTTATTCAGGCTGGCAGTGAGGAGAGGAGCTGCAGCACAGCGGGAGGGAGTACAATCCAGCGCTGAGATCCACACAACTGCATAGCCATTGACACCATAGCACAGCGCACACTGACACAGCACACATTGAGACCAGTCTTTTCACAGTGCTCAGGCTGAACTGTTGGACACTTGGCACAAGGAGAAGAAAACTGCACAAACTGGAAGGCTGCCACTCTCATGTCAGGGCAACTTTTAGTGAGCGATGCACCGGAGTGGTAATTTTTGCAATCCTCCACCTCACTCATTACTTTCTGCTCTCCAGCTACATTGGTTAGGGGGAGTGGGGCAGGCTCAGAGAGGTCATACTGTTAGGTCCCATTGCTTAATGAGAATTGTAAGGAGAGCACCTGTGTACTGCTCTGCCTGTGCACGGCTTACCAAACTACTTTTCCTGAGCATGCACCTTTCCTCTTCGGCCGCCAATCCCATTGGGACTCTAAGGCCGCGTACACACGATCGAATTTATCTGCTGGAAACGGTCCGACGGACCGTTTCAGCAGACAAATTCGATCGTGTGTACGGGCGGACAGACAGGTTTTTCCAGCAGGCAAATTTTAAAGCATGCTTTAAAATCTGTCTGCTGGGAACCCGTCCGTCTGACATGTCTGCTGGTTAGTACACTAACCAGCGGACATATCTGCCCGCACATGTGTCGAATGGATTCGACGCATGCGTGGAAGTTTTTTACTTCCTGGTGCAGTCACGTGGCGGCATCAATGTCACCGCCATGTCACCACGCTGTCTGCCGGCGGGGATTTTGGTTTCAGCAGACAAATTAGTTTGTGTGTATGGGCAGACAGACAGGTTTTTCCAGCAGACAAATTTTAAAGCATGCTTTAAAATCTGTCTGCTGGGAACCCGTCCGTCCAACATGTCTGCTGGTTAGTACACTAACCAGCGGACATATCTGCCCGCACATGCGTCGAATGGATTTGACGCATGCGTGGACGTTTTTTTCTTCCTGGTGCGGTGACGTGGCGGCGTCAACGTCACCGCCACCTCACCGCGCTGTCTGCCGGCAGGGATTTTGGTTTGATCGTGTGTACACGATCAAACCAATATATCCCAGCAGACAAATCCGATCAAATCGGTCTATCAGACTGATTTGATCGGATTTATTTAGTCGTGTGTACGCAGCCTTAGTGTAGGCACAGATTGGAGGGAGATTGGTCATGCAGCCCTGTCATCACTCACCCCCAGCTTAAATCCACTCGCCAAATGCTAGTAGGCGAGTGGAAATTTTGAGGTCTGGTTTAACCCCTTGATTGCCCCGCAGTTAACCCTTTCACTCCCTGTTACAGTGTCACTAGTATAATGTACAGATCTATTTTCTGATCACTGTACTAGTGTCACGAAGGACATCAGTTAGAGTTAGCATCCGTTAGTGGACATCTGCCAGCACCTGCATTTAGCCCCTCTGCGCAGCACACCCAAGTGCAGTATCAATGCTAGCACTAACAACCAGGTGCTTTTTTTACCTGCGAGTCTCACTAGTTGTACCTCTAAATTTAGTGATCAAAATATCGAACAAAAGGTAGACTAGTGAAGAGGCCTACAGGATACTGAACATGACAGATGAGAGCGCAGGAGAAGCCTTACTGTCAGAATCACAAACAGATTCAGACTCACTATATGAACCCGTAGAGAGCAGCGACACTCTGACAGATAGCTCAGACAACAGAGAAGTGGTCCCTGCTAAGGTCAGGCATGCCCTATCCCATTCTTCTGTTGCTGAGATGCAACAACCGCATGGTTTTCCTATGCAGCAGAAAGTCAGTACTAGTGCCACTCAACCTTCTGGTAAACTGGCAAGATCCAGTGGCCTAGTTCACCCTGGCCATAGAAAAACCAGCACTGCAGTATCACTTGGTGATGTAGCGAGTCCCATAAGTGCAATTTAAGCTGGTGCGGTGGCTAGCACACATAGTGCCCCACAGCCACTGAGAATTTGAATACAGGCCCATAGAGCACATAGTGCCCTTCGTGATGCACTTGCAAATCCTGATCGGCAGCCCACCACTTCTGCAGTACCAGTACTTCTCCCATTCACTGTCCAACCCGAAATTCAGGTGAAAACAGCGGATTTTACTCCACATGACTTTTATATTTTTCATTGAAGATCTGTACAGATATATTGTGGACCAAAGCAATTTATAAGCAGGTCAATTTATCACCACAAATCCAACTTTGACCCTTACCAGTGAATTTGGCGGGAAACCTATAACGGTTCCCGCATTACTAAAATGAGTGATTTGCGGTCTTATTAGTCCACTGACCCAATTCACCATATGCCCATGTTCTCTGCTGCCCTGGCAAGGACTTGATACAAGCAAATCTTGTGGTTCATGCACATCAACGACAATGAACTCTGTCATCCTCCGGGTGACCCTGAGGTCTACAAAATTTGACCGCTTGTAAACCACTTTAACCAACAATTTGCAGCCATGTTTATCCCCAATTAAGATGTCTGCATTGATTCGTCCCTGGTTAAGTTTACTGGCTGCCTTGTGTTCAGTTTCTCCCCAGCAAGCGTGCCAGATATGGGGTCAAGATGTATAAGCTCTGTGACAGGGCCACAGGCTATATATATAGTTTTCTGGTTTACGAGAGAAAAAAATAGAAGCACGGAGCCCCCAAAATGCCATGACTACATAGGGAGCAGCGGAAAGATTGTTTGGGACTTGGTGTCACCTGAGAAATTGACGCATGTGGCACTGTGCGATCTAATTGGTGGGGCTTCCACCAATGGACTGTAGATACCGGACTTAGACGGGGGAGATAGCCTGCTTGAGGTCCAACAAATTGCTTGAGCACCCCAATAGAAGATGTGTCTTTAGAAACGCAGACATAGGGCTAGGCTCAGTCCTTCCTTCTCTGATCTGACCGCTCAGCTGTCGGCCAATTGCCAGCTTCTATCTCTCCACAGTGACTCACCTGTTGATAATGCCGTCAGTCCTGCCTACTTAAGCCTTACAGTTCAGATGATCTCTGCCTTCACCTTGGTCAACATCACAGAGTGTTATGACCCTGCGAGATATTGGGACACTGGATAGTGATCTGGATCTCAGCTGCGGAGGTTACTCAGGTTAGAGCCACCAGTTACTCTATAGAAACACAGAGATCATGGGGTCTTGGTCATCACAGCCTCCAAAGAGATACAACCTTTATACTGGGGTACTCATATAAGCAACAAGTAGATATGGGGAGCGAAGCAGTATAATGTATGGTCTGAAGGAGGCTAGGATGGTGTGTGGATTGCTTCAGGAATAGATCTGTACATAAACAGTAGGGGCACCCTGCAGTCCTTATGGTGATACAGCTTATACCAATAGATAACAGTACACACAGAAAGATCACAGTCCTAAAGATACTGCATTAAAGGTAAAGCTTAGCAAGGCAGTATTAGCCACATGGGGTACTTGCGGTACTGAAGTGTAGATAGTTGGAATCCTTCCTTCAGGGTATTGAGGTCCGGATAAGCATGTGTGGGTCCAGGCAGGTTGGAACAGGTGATGTGGGTACAGGCTGGCTGGTGCTGCGATTGTGGCAGATTGCTGAGGAGCAGGTCCTGGGAGACCTGGGTCTCTGGGGGTTGGTGTCCGGGTCCCTGGTGGCGGCAGGCGTCCAACAGGAATAAACGAACACCCTGCCGCCACATCAGGGGATTTAAATAGGGCGCCTGGAACGCGAGATTGTGCGGGTCGCACTTCCGCGTTCCAGCATGGAGCGCAGACGTCCGCGCACCGGAAGTGACGCGGACGAGATGTAGAACGGAGCGCGGCTGTCAATACAATGTACAGCTGCGCTCGTTCTACCAAGAGTAACGCAGATGGCGTTACATACTCCCCTCCTCAAGGGGGTACCAACAGAGTACCCAATAGGAGCTGGTCGATCAGGATGTTTGTGATGAAACTGTTTAATGAGTCGGGGAGCATGAATGTGTGAGGAATCTTCCCAGGAATCATCAAGATGACTATATCCTTTCCAGCGAATTAAATATTGAATGGTGGAACCTCTCTTTTTGGAATCCAGAATTCTCTCAACCTCATACTCTGTCTCACCGAAAACCTCTATAGGAGGAGGGGGGTGAGGATCTCTATTAGGGAACGGGTTTGGTGTGAAAGGTTTGACAAGTGAGACATGAAAAGAGGGATGTATCTTCCAATCAGGAGGCAGGAGTAACCTAACAGCATTTTTGTTGATTACATGAGAGATTGGGAAGGGTCCAGCAAATTGACGACCACGTTTTTTTGAAGGAATCTTAAGGCGTAAGTTCCGAGTGGAAAGCCAAACCATATCGCCAACTTTGTAAATAGGAGGTTTTGTCCTATGAGAATCATAATATTTTTTTTGTTTCTGCTGGGCAGTTTCAAGGTTGGAACGAAGAATACTCAGGTTCTTTTTCAAGGTGGTCAGGTAATTATCCACAGAGGGAACATTTTTTGTGGGAAAAGAGGATGGTAAGCTGTTAGGATGAAATCCATAGTTGGCGTAAAATGGTGAGAGATGAGAGGAAGAACTCCTGGCATTATTATATGCGAATTCGGCGTAGGGAAGTAGATGGAACCAGTCATCTTGTAGATGGGTACAGTAACAACGAAGATATTGTTCAAGTGTCTGGTTGACACGTTCAGTTTGTCCATTTGTTTGTGGGTGGTAAGCGGTGGACATTTTATGATTAATCTTTAAGTTTTGACATAGGGCTTTCCAGAACCTGGATACGAATTGAGAACCACGGTCAGTAATGATCTGAGAGGGTAAGCCATGGAGCTTGAGAACGTGAAGTATGAAAGCTTTTGCTGTTTCAAGAGATGTGGGTAATTTCTTTAAAGGGATGAAGTGGGCCATCTTCGTTAAGACGTCAACTGTGACCATGATGGTGTTAGCCCCCTCGGAACGGGGAAGATCGACTATGAAGTCCATTGAAATGACATCCCATGGTCTGTTAGGAATTGGAATCGAAGACAGGAGGCCGTAGGGAGGTTTTCTTGAGTGTTTGTTAGTAGCACAAGTAACACAGGAATTAATGTAATCATGGATTGTCTTTGACAAGTGGGGCCACCAGTAATCACGTTTAACTAGGTGGATGGTCTTACTGATGCCAAGGTGACCTGCTAAAGGGGCATCATGTAGTTGTTTAAGAAGCACGAGTTGTAATTGAGGTGGTACATAAATCTTGTTATTGAAGGTATAAAGACCGTCAGAGTGTCTGGTGAGACCTTTAGGTAATTGCGTACTCTCTTCAACATAGCTCTGGATAAGTAAATGCTTAAAAGAAGCAGAAACTCCAACAAAGCGGTTGGAAGGGATAATAGATTGGGGAGGATCTTCCGTAGTCTGGTCTTCATAGATACGTGAAAGGGAGTCCGCCTTAAGGTTTTGAGAACCGGGGCAGTAGGAGATGACAAAGTCGAATCTGTCGAAGAACAAACTCCACCTAACTTGACGAGCAGACAGTGTCTTACAGGCCCTCAGGTGTTGCAGATTGCGATGGTCTGTTAGGATGGTGATTGGGTGGGTGGAACCTTCCAATAGATGTCTCCAATTACTGAGGGCATCCTTGATTGCAAGGAGCTCTTTTTCTCCAATGGGATAATTCTTTTCTGCTGTAGATAGAGTCCTGGAATAGAAAGCTACAGGATGCAGAGGCTCGGATAGGGTTGGTTGCTGGGAGAGAACAGCACCTAGAGCGTAATGTGAGGCATCCACTTCGAGTGTGAAGTGAAAAAGTGGATTGGGAAGTTGGAGGATGGGAGCAGAGGTGTAACTTTCCTTGAGCATCTCGAAAGATTTCTGAGCATCTTTTGACCAGGAGAAAGGAGTCTTTGTGCTAGTTAAACTACTGAGTGGTTTCACAATAGCGGAAAAGTTCTTAATGAACTTTCTGTAATAATTTGAAAACCCAAGGAATCTTTGTAAAGCCTTCCTTGTATGCGGTATCGGCCAGGAAAGAATGCAGTCTACCTTGGAAGAGTCCATTTGAATGCCCTTTGGGGTAATTAGATACCCGAGAAAAGAGATGCTGGATTGACTGAAAACACACTTCTCGAGTTTTGCATACAGGGAGTGTGTTCTGAGCCTAGTCAGAACCCAGCGCACGTGTTTGGTGTGTTCCTCAGGAGTGTCAGAATAGATTAAGATGTCATCCAAATAGATTACGACACAAATGTCAAGTAAATCTCGGAAGATATCATTAATGAACCACTGGAACGTGGCTGGGGCGTTACATAAGCCAAATGGCATCACAGTATATTCGAATAGTCCATAGCGAGTTTTGAAGGCAGTCTTCCATTCATCACCTGGGCGAATTCTTATCAAATTATAGGCACCTCTAAGATCTAACTTAGTGAAGATTTTGGATGTCTGGAGACGCTCAATTAACTCTGGGATTAGTGGTAAGGGATATCTATTCTTCACAGTGATATTGTTAAGAGATCTGTAATCTATTATTGGTCGGAGTGAACCATCTTTATTTTTAACAAAAAACATTGCAGCACTTGCTGGAGAGGTGGAAGGTCTAATAAAACCTTTCTTGAGATTTTCGTCCAGGTAAATTTTGAGATGCACAAGCTCCGGTTGCGACAACGGATAAATACGCGCAGTCGGGATGGGTTTGTCGGGAATGAGGTCTATTGGACAGTCATAAATGCGGTTTGGAGGAAGTCTATCTGCGTTAGTCTTACTGAAGACATCCGTGAAGTCAAGTAGGTGTACTGGGAGTTGAGCTTGGTGAGAGTCCGTGAAAGAGATATAGTAATTAGAGTAACAAGTCTCCTTACAAAATTTGGACTGCAGTGTTAGCGAACTGGTTGCCCATTGAAAAGTGGGCTGGTGTAGACAAAGCCATGGTAGACCTAGAACAATTGGGAATATAGGTGATGAGATTATGTCAAAAACAAGGGTCTCCGTATGACCTGAATTATTAGTAACCAAAAGGGGGGAGGTTTGAAGAGAAACCGGACCAGAAAGGGATGATGAGCCATCAATAAAAGTGAGTGACACAGGAAATTGCTTTAACACACAGGGGATTTTATTGGAATCTACAATTTTTGAGTCTATGAAATTCCCACAGGCTCCGCTGTCGACCATAGCGTCAAGGGTAATCCTTCTTTGTTCCCACTGTAATGTAAGGGTAATAAAGATGTATTGGTTAGAGATAGAACCAGAGGTATTGAGCTTATTAATGTGGACATCTTTACCTTCAGAATTTCTTTTTAGAAGGGGACAGTTGGAGACAATATGATCAGGAGCTGAGCAATACAGGCATAGGTTTTGAGCTCTGCGGCGTTGTTTTTCAGCAGAAGATAAAGGTCCCTTGATTGCTCCAAGCTCCATTGGAACATCTTTGGGTGGAGACCTGGCTCTCTTGAACGGAGTAGGTGGAAAAGTGACAGCACGTTCCGCTTTCCTTTCACGAATGCGTCGGTCAATAGCAACAGAAAGTTGCATAAGATCCTCTAGAGAAGAAGGAAGCTCGACACGGGCAATTTCATCTTTCATTGCTTCCGTTAGGCCTAACCGGAATTGGTTCCGAAGGGCAACATCTGACCACTGGGTCTCTCTGCACCAACATTTAAATTCTGTTATGTAGTCTTCGACGGGTCTTCTTCCCTGCTTGAGATTCCTAATTGAGTTCTCAGCAGTTAGCTGTTTGTTTGAATCCTCATAAAGCTGGGACATCTCCTCCAGAAAGGTTTCAAAAGCACCCAGGAGCTCTCCATGTTCTTCTAGATAAGAGTCAGCCCAGACTCTAGGTTCACCCCTAAGGTAAGAGACTAGCGTGAGGATTTTGACCCTATCGGAGAAGTAGGTACGGGGCCGTAACTCAAACATTAGTCGACACGAACTTACGAACTGTCGATAAAGTTTTCTATCCCCAGAGAAAGTTTCTGGAGGGCATACTTTGGGTTCAGGTCTCTCTCTGGCTAAATTTTGCTTGCGAAGAGCGTCATTCTCTAATCGTAACTCAGCTAAGGAGTTGGTAAGGGTATCTACCCTTTGTGAAAGTCCAACCAAATGGTTTGCAAGCTCCGCTGGATCCATTTTCCTTTTAAAGGTTCGTTTATTATGTTATGACCCTGCGAGATATTGGGACACTGGATAGTGATCTGGATCTCAGCTGCGGAGGTTACTCAGGTTAGAGCCACCAGTTACTCTATAGAAACACAGAGATCATGGGGTCTTGGTCATCACAGCCTCCAAAGAGATACAACCTTTATACTGGGGTACTCATATAAGCAACAAGTAGATATGGGGAGCGAAGCAGTATAATGTATGGTCTGAAGGAGGCTAGGATGGTGTGTGGATTGCTTCAGGAATAGATCTGTACATAAACAGTAGGGGCACCCTGCAGTCCTTATGGTGATACAGCTTATACCAATAGATAACAGTACACACAGAAAGATCACAGTCCTAAAGATACTGCATTAAAGGTAAAGCTTAGCAAGGCAGTGTTAGCCACATGGGGTACTTGCGGTACTGAAGTGTAGATAGTTGGAATCCTTCCTTCAGGGTATTGAGGTCCGGATAAGCATGTGTGGGTCCAGGCAGGTTGGAACAGGTGATGTGGGTACAGGCTGGCTGGTGCTGCGATTGTGGCAGATTGCTGAGGAGCAGGTCCTGGGAGACCTGGGTCTCTGGGGGTTGGTGTCCGGGTCCCTGGTGGCGGCAGGCGTCCAACAGGAATAAACGAACACCCTGCCGCCACATCAGGGGATTTAAATAGGGCGCCTGGAACGCGAGATTGTGCGGGTCGCACTTCCGCGTTCCAGCATGGAGCGCAGACGTCCGCGCACCGGAAGTGACGCGGACGAGATGTAGAACGGAGCGCGGCTGTCAATACAATGTACAGCTGCGCTCGTTCTACCAAGAGTAACGCAGATGGCGTTACACAGAGACTTTCTCCTGCATTCCTGTTGAAAGCTTTGCTCGGCTGACATCCCTTCTGGCTTTTAATCCTGCTTGCTTTTCTACTAAGTATATCTCTGGCTCTCTGACATTTGGCTGGGCTGACTATCCAATCTGGTTCCTGAACTTTGGCTATGTTTTGACTACACTTACTCTGTTTATCTTATTATTATTATTATTATTATTATACAAGTGTGATTTAACTTTACTTCTGTCTCAGTCTGATTCATGATTTCTGACAGCGTTACATCTGAGATTTCAGTCACTACCACACACAAGTGGAGTATTAGCATAGGGTACAGCACAGCAAAGTCCTAGGGAACATATGCACACAGGCAGAGGTGGCTCTCTAATTAGGCAAAATAAGGCAGCTGCCTAAGGCCTCGCACTCACAGGAGCCTTGTGCCTGCCTTATTTACCTGTGATCAAACACCGATTATAGCACCGGCAGCTCACTCTACCCCCACTTGTACCTTGCGTAGCCTCACCATGCAGCGTCTGGTCCAGCAGTGGCAACAGGTGCGGGACAGCAAAAGACTCTAGGTGGTGGCAGTGTCCAGTTGACAGCACACGGCTTCAGGTGTCATCTCCACAAGACGTGCGTGCTGCATGTCAATGTGGGGCCCACCCCTAAGGCAGCTGGGGCTTCTTCTTCAGCACGTGCCTGTCCACACCTGCCCGACTGCCTATTCTAATCAACAGTCCCCATGACTGTAAAGAGGAAGGATGGAGCTCTAATGCTGTCTGACTGACCCCCACAACCGGAAAGAAAATAAGTGCCTGTACAGCGCCCCCCGTACCTGGATAGGAGGAGTGGTGCAGCGGCTGCATATTGAGGAATTGAGCTTTCTATATTCCTCCATGCAGCCGCTAAATGCTTGCAGGAGAGAGAGGAGGAGAATAAAGCATTCAGCAGCTGCATGGAGGAATATAGAAAGCTCAATTCCTCTATATGCAGCCATCCCACTTATTTTCCTATCTAACTTCTTTTGCCTTCCCCCTGTGCTCTCCACCCCTCCTTGTGCTCCCTGCCTCCTCCACACTTTTCATCTTCTCCTAGTGCTCTCCAGCCCCGTCCAGTGCTTTCCATTTCCTCCGTGCTCTTTTGCCCCCCTGCTCTCCACCCCTGTTCTGTCTACTCCCCTCAGTGCTCTCTAGCTCTCCACATCACTCTCCACCCCCTTCTCAGTGCTCGCAAGCCCCCCCATTGCTCTCCAGTTCTCCCCATCACTCTTTACTCCCCTTTTTTGCCATTCCCCATGCTCTCCACTCCCCCATGTTTTCCACCCCTGTTCTTTATGCCCCCCGTGCTTTCCAGCTCTCCCCATCGCTCTCCAGCCTCTCACAGTGCTCTCCAGACCCCTGTGCTTTTTGCCCTGGTTCTTTGTGGCCCCCCAGTGCCCTCCAATTCTCCCCATTGCTCTCCAGCCCCCACCCCCGTGCTCTCCACCCCCCTCCCAGTGCTCTTTGCTTCCCCTGCTCTTTATCCCCAGTGCTCTTCAGCCCCCCATGCTGTCCACTCCTTTCTGGCCCCCCAGTTCTCCCCATCACTCTCCAGCCCCCACCCTGTGCTCTTTACCCCAGTGCTCTCCACCCCCTTCTGTGCTCTCTGCTCCCCCCTACTCTTTGTCCCCCCAGTGCTCTCCAGCCCCCTCATTCTGTCCACCCCTGTTCTTTCTGGCCCTCCCAGTGTCCTCTAGCTCTCCCCATCACTCCCCAGTCTCCCCTGTGTTTTCCAGCCTCCACCCCTGTGCTCTCCAGCATCCACTCCTTGTGCTTTCCAGCCCCCACCTCTGTGCTCTCCAGCCCCCACCCCTGTGCTCTCCACCCATGTGCTCTCCAGCCCCCAATGCTCTCAACCCCTGTTCTTTCTGGCCCCTTTCCCCCCTGATGCTCTTACGCTCCTCTATCAAACTCCAGCCCCCACCCTTGTGCTTTCCGCCCCCCAGTGCTCTCCAGCTCCCCCTAGAGTGCTCTACAGCCCCTGTGCCTTCTACCCCTGTTCATTCTGCCCCCCAAAGTGCTCTCCAGCCCCCTGTTCTCTCCACCCCCTGTTCTTTTTGGCTCCCCCAGTGCTCTCCACTCCCCCCTGTTCATTGCCCCCACCCATGTGCTCTTCAACCCGCCAGTGTTCTCTGCTCCCCCATGCTTTCCACTCCCCCCAGTTCTCTCTACTCCCCCAGTGCTATCCACTACCCCTGTGCTCTTTCCTGGCCCCTCTCACTCCCTGCAGCCCTGCTAGGTTCCCCCTTTTCTCTCCCGCTGGCTGCTGCAGGGGATCTGTCATGATGGAGAGCGGCGAAAGGACCAGCATCATGGGCCGCTCATTCTCAATTGCTGGGCCTATTTTATTGTCCCAGTGCGGGCCTGGCAAGGAAGATGAGCAAACACTGATAGCCTCGGAGGGAGAAGAGCTCTGAAGACCTCCCAGGACAGGCGGACGGGGGCAGAAAATGAGGACGGGTAGAAGGTGCAGGTGGCCAGGCACCACTCCATCTCAGACTAAACAGGTCCTCTAGAAGGAGCGGAACAGACCCTGCCTGCTGCTGGCCATCATGGATATCCTACTGGCATGGAAGGTACCATACTGAGCACCACACCTACAGACAGGAGACACAGGAGTGGCTGCAGACAGGGACAGAGCTAGGGATCTCTCTAGCCCCCTCTCTCCCTGCGCTGTGCTGGTATTCCCCTCTCCTTCCTCTGTGGAAGTGGAATGACTCAGTGACACTCCTCCTCATTCTCCCAAGACTCATGGAAAATTCTTAGAGGGGTTGTCATCTTTATTGGTCCCATATGTTTTATTGACTGCATATGTTTGATGGGTCAGGAGGGTGCTCTGGAAGTGCTGCTAATGAACTGTGTGCTAGATTCGTGCATCTTTGTGCAGCCATTTTTATTGCTTGAATTTTTTCCCCATTATGGGGGCGTAAGTGGGGCCTCATGTCTAAGTTTTGCCTAAGGCCTCTCAAAGACTACAGCCGCCTCTGCACACAGGGTCTCGAAATAAGTTAGTAGATGGCCATTGCATTTTGAAAGACCCCAAGCTGGAACATTCAAAGCTTTACTAAAAGTGTAGAAAAAAAACATAAGTAAAAAATTTAAAACATATATAAAATAAAAAAGCCAAAATAGTTGTCATTTTTATTGTTTTTGTCCCTCTCTTGTTCTGCTCTGTTTTACTGTATTTTATGGTATACTGTAATGTTGTATTGTTACTGTCTTTTATTGTGTTTGCTTTGCAGGTATGTCATTCTACTGTTATACTGTACTGTTACTATGTTTTATTGTTAACCATTGTTTGCTTTGCAGGTACTGATTTCACCAACAAAGTTAAAAAAAAGAGCATAAGCATATGGGCAGGGGTGGACATTCGGGGGGGGCATCGCCTCTATGCTTCAGCATATATTTTTTACTCTTATTTTGGCACAGATTGCAATAAAAAAATATGTTTTATTAAGTTAATGTTTTATTGATACTGTGATTTATTGTTACGACTGTTTGCTTTGCAGGTATGCTATTCAGCTGCAGCACTGATTTATTTATTTTAACAGCAAAAAGGTTTACTTTTACGATACATAAATCTGTGACTCCAGCACTGTAGGAGGTGATTTCACCACCACAGTCAAAAAAGAGCATATATGCAGAAGCATAGGGTACTACATATACATATAGGGTACTGAAGTATGTCACCATTTCACCACAACACAAATTTAAAGTTTGACATGTTGGTTATCTATTTACTTGGTGCCAACTTGTCTTTTATATTTTACCAAAGTTTGGCTAGTTTATTGCATTTGTTTGCCCTAAAATTCACTCTAGTGTGTTTTCTACTGAAATGTTGCATTTTATTTACCTTTGCAGTAATTTATCAAGAAAAAAAAGTCAGTCATACTGTCTTTTTTTTTGGGGGGGGGGGGGGGGGGCGCTTCAGAATTCTCTGCTTATAGGCTCCTGAGATGTAAATCCGGCCCTGCTTGTCATTAATAAGGTAGACGTGTCATGACAATGTCATTGCATTGCTTATCTTCTGAAAAGGCTACTTATCCAAAGGCTTAGGCTGACCCTCTAGCTTCAGTACAGTCTATGGTATTGACCCACACGCAGGTGTGCAGAGTGGAAAAGACCTTATCCAATAAGTGCTGAAAGTATTAAAGATAGAGGGTCAGCATGATGGCCAAGTAACTAGCACTTCCAAGAGGAAAGAAGAGCAATAGCAGTCTTTGTTCTTTTTCATGACATGTGTCCCAAATTGAAAAGCGTATGTCTTCTTCAACCTAAAAGGCAATTTAATTAAGTATTGTCATATGGTTCCTAGCCAAGGCCCCTAAAAAATTGATGATGTTGATTAAGTAATATTAAATGTACAAAATTAAAAGCCTTCAAATATACAGGTGTAATTTGTATAGGACCATGAAATTAGCATATGGATATCATACAAAAATAATAATTCATGAAGGCATCATTTAAGATGAATCAGAAAAGTTGGTAAATTGCTGCACTGCAGCAAAACTCATCTAATTGTAAAAACAAAGATGTATAAAATGAACATTAAACACTATAAACCAGCTGGCTCTTGCAGAAACTTTATGGCAAACAAAATGCCAGGTGGGCCATAACCCACTTTAAATCTTTATAATGTTTCCTGCCTTTAGAAAATAATTTATATTATACACATTATCTAAAAACTGAGAGCTTGTAACTGAAGGTCAGCAAAGGCGGAAAGGTATGAGTTAGGAATCCAAGAACATCATGCACAGATGGATACCAAGGAACCACATGCCTCCTCTCTGCCTAATTAAGAGTTATAATCAATAATGTCAAGTGATCTCAATGTTGACAAGTAAAATGTTTTTTTTTTTTTTTTTATAACTCTGCTGTGAATCTTGCAGTTTAAAGAGACACCGTCACTACCTAAAACATATCATACATATTCCACGCCACAAAATAGTAAATGAAAACGTACTGTTGCTACCCTACTAACTAACTGCAGCAGCAGAGAACTCCAGTGACATGTAGCAAGGGGGGCAGCTGAGGATGAATAAGGTGAAGATGCCTCTGACACACCCAGAAGTTTCAGAAGTTACGGTAAATGACAAAGGGAAGCAAAGTGTTTAGAAATGTTAGGCACTTAATTATACAAGGAAAAAAAGCCCCCTTATTGTTTTTACAGCATGACATGTGCCTGTTATGTTTGGGCAGTGACAGTGTCACTTTAAAAGACTAATAAGGACTTGTTCTGTATTGTTGATTTTTTTTTTTGCGGCTCATAAAATCATCTTCCTACATTCCAATGAACATATCTGGATTTGGAGTGTGCTATGTACAAAGTACAGGGCTCTGGAGTATGTTATGCACAGGGTGCAGTGTTTTGTAGTGCATTATGTACAGAGTGCAGGAGAGTGCTAGGCACATAGTATAGGGCTCTGGAGTGAGTTACATACAGAGTGCAGGGTTCTGGAGTGTGTTACGTACAGAAAGGTGGGTTCTGGAGTAAGTTATGCACAGGGTACAGAGTTCAAGAGTGCGCTAGGTACAGAGTCCATTCATCTATTTACATCTTACTATTGCACCTCTTCTCAGCTAAAACCTCTACAAACACGCACAAATACAAACACACACACACACACACACACACATACAAATACCTATGGAAAAGTACCTTTCTGTAGCTGGCTTTGTCATGATTTTTCAGTGCCACTCTTCTCATGTTCGGCTCCCAAACTCCCCTCACCCAGCAAGAAGAAGATAAGAAATATGGTGCAGCTCACCCCCCTCCTCCCCTCGAACATTCTTGTCTCGGCTCTCAGTGCAGAGCAGGAAGGCTGCTATAGTGGGGGAGAGATGTTACTTTTAACGTGTTAACTCACAGGAGAAGCCATGCTGTGAGTGCAGGGCTACCACATAGCTATGGAAAAAACCCTGGTAATAAGTGCCATGGGCTGTTTCCTTTAATGCTGATTTCTTGACAAAAGGGCCAGGTATGAGTAGCAGTTCTGCCCATACCCGACATCACGGCTTGATTCTGACAGCTGCACAGAGTACACCCAGCAGATTTTCTGCCCAATTCCTGGGTGTGCTTGATGTTAACACTTGCGCTGGAAGTTACAATAAAATGAACTTATGCAGTGATGTGGGACAAAGCCATTGTACAGTGGGATTTCAGGACAGAAGTATAAATGCGGGAAAGTCCCGCCCAATCCGGAACTGTTGGGAGGTATGCAGGGGTAGTTTAGTCATCTGAATACAGTCAACATTAAATGTGTTAAAACAGATGCTGATTGTCCAAGAACACAATAGAAGGGCAGTTTGTAAAACCATCCTGTTCTGGTTACATTAATTTAATCACAATGGTGCCATGACATCTGTGAGACCTGTTAACTGTTTTAGTCACATGAATAATGCCGGCCATACATGATTTATTTTCTTTTCATTAAAAAAATAGCCAATTCCCCCAGCCACACATTTGATTTGGATGTGGGAAACCTTCCTCTTGAGCTATTGTACTCTGACAGTGGGGAGGCTTTTCCGCTTTGAGACAGCAATGATCATTTTTGCCGGCTTTAGACGGTGGCACTGATCGTTTGACAAAAACCTGACAGCCTGGTTGTACACAAGTTGATTAATTGATCAACTTGCGTACAACCAGCCTGCACATACATTGATCGAAATTTGTCGGGTATCTGCTGAACCATCCAAATTTCGATCCATGCATGGCCAGTTTAAAAGTGTGAATTGTTGTCAAATTGACAGGGTAGATATATAAAAAACAGATTATGGGTGGTAGACAGTGTCAAAGTCTTCCACTCTTGTTTATGGGTGGTTGTTCCAGTTTAATGTTGATGGCTATTTCACATTTTTATTTGAACTTTATAGATGTACACATTTTTCAAAACGTTATTATCTGAAAGGCGCTTGTGAACAAATCATCATTGGTGTCTGGTAGAAGAGATTTCCCCATAAAGCCTTGTAAACACGATCGGATATCTGATGGAATCTGACCTGATGCATTTTTCCGTCGGATATCCGATGAAACTGACTTGCATCAGTCTTGCCTACTCACCATCAGTCTAAAATCCGACTGTCACAAAACGCGGTGACGTAAAACACTACGGCGTGTTGAGAAAGTGAATGAAGTCCAATGAAGTTCAATGCTTCCAAGCATGCGTCGACTTGATACTGAGCATGCATGGATTTTTGACTTTTGGACTTCCACACAGATGATCGTTTTTTTCTATCGTTTTTTTATCTATAGGAAAAATTTAAAACATGTTCTATTTTTTTTTTACCGATGGAAAACAAACCGATGGGGCCCACACATGATCGGTTTGTCCGATGAAAACAGTCCATCGGTCTGTTTTCATCGGACAAACCGATCGTGTGTACAGGGCTTAAGTCTACCAAATATAAAACATTTGCTTAACCTGCTACTTTCAGCACTATGCCTTAGCTTTGCCAAAAACTTAAAGATGGAGGCTTGCAAAGTTTCAGACTGGACCTTCTTTGGGACACTGTACAATATATATAATACTTGTACAACATATTATAATATCCAACTATCAGAAACAAACTTACTTTTTCAGTCTTCCGTTCTTCTGCTTTGCAGCCTGTATTGGATGGGCTTCCAGTAGGCAGGCAGTTGACTTGTCCATTGAGAGTATCACCATTAATGTTGGCGGCAGTAACATTTGGGGGTGTGATGGCAGCTGCAGCTGATGTTAGAGGAATGATTGATCTGGCACAGTGGATTGCAGGGGAAGTCTGTACAGATGTCTGCTGCTGTTGATGCATATGTTGTGGAGAGACATTGGATTGTAGCCTGTTTGGGCTAGCTGGGAGTCGTGATGGAGAATTTTGAGTCCTTAAAGGTGATACAGTAGCTGTCGGACGTTCTTGGGGTTGTGCTGATGAGTGTGCTAGAATGTAATAGAGTAAGACAACACAAAGCAGTATTAGACATAGGATTGTGTTTACTAAATTGTATCTATATGTATGTTAAGTACATAATGCAAAAGTCTTCAATCAAGTTGTTCTGTGGTCTGACCCATAGGGCTCTTTCACAAACAATCTACACAGAACCTCCCCACAAAATCCCAATCTTTGGTACGGTGAACTGACTTCACCTCTTTACCCCACATGTGTGTCATGAATCGCAGCCTTCTGTGGAGAAATGGCATGGACACAAGAGGTGATGGTGACAAATTTACTACAGACCAACTCAACAAAGTCTGTATTTCAAATATTAGTTCCTTATCTCAAACATTGTCTGGCAACGTGCTAATAGAGTCAGCTTCTACTATTGAACAGTGTCTGCAGCAGTGATCCAAACTAGCAGACATGCTTGACATATTTTCACAGAATGTCCCAATTTGCAACCCATGACAAAGGCTGTTTTTTGCACCACATTTTCTGGCAGCACTTCCACCCCAGTGTTCTGTGCTATCTCACTCTATAGTTGATGGCTAACTTTTTTTTTAGCTCCAGCTGGCTATTTTATGCTTGCCTCTTACTGCAGCATTCTTTGATTCCTAAGCTCCTCATGCACCTTGTTAATGAGTGCTATGTGTTCTCCATTAGAGACCAACATGGGCACTAACTTTTTAAGTGCTCCAATTCACTGGACTAATTGCCAGACACTACAAATGCCCCTAATGTCTGCCCAACCCCAACACCCCCTCACACCAACTAGGGTCATGAACAGACTCCCACACCAACCAGAGTTTTTTTCTGTCCTACATGTTTGTATTTTCCATATATTGTATGGTCCAAGCTTTCCTTTTTTCACTTACCTCTGCGTAATAGTCTGGAAAAGGCTTTAATGCACATACACATATAACAACATGATGAGGCTTGCCAGAACGTACACTCAATGCATTTATGTTCTTTTGTTTCATGCATGGTGTTAGTAATACAGCCTGCATTGATCACAGAGGCAAATCTATGCTGTATTGAATATAAGATCACCAGGCAGTAAAAGGCATCTTTTATGCCTCGTACACACGATCGGATATCTGATGGAATCTAATCTGATGGATTTTTTCATCAGATATCCGATGAAGCCCACTTTCATCAGTCTTGCCTACACACCATCAGTCAAAAATCCGACCGTGCCAAAATGCGGTGACGGAAAACACTACGACGTGCTGAAAAAAAGAAATGTAATGCTTCCGACCATGCGTTGACGTGATTCTAAATATGCGTGGATTTTTGACAGATGGACTTCCACACAGACGATCGTTTTTTTGTTTATAGTTTTTTTATCCATAGGAAAAATTTAAAACATGTTCTATTTTTTTTCACAGATGAAAAACAAACCGATGGGGCCCACACACGATCGGTTTGTCCGATGAAAACAGTCCATCTGTCTGTTTTCATTGGACAAACCGATCGTGTGTAAAGGGCTTAAAGTTGCATCTAAAATACCTCTGTGCAAGAGACCAAACAAAATGTATAATATTGGTCTAATTGTTTATCATTTGTTTCTAATACAGAATGATAACCATTTAACAGTGCAAAATTACTGTATACAAAATATGACTTTAGACCAAATTTCATGAGCTAGCCATACATATGAATATTTGATATGAAGTTGGTAAATTTAGAGTTAAACAGCAGCCATGTAATAAAAAAGCTTTATTGTAAGTGTTTAATTTGGGATAAGCCAACCCCTTTGTCCATTTAAACCAAAATATATGTGCAAATATTGAGATCCTTTTTGCAATGTTATCTTGCTGTTCCTTGGTCCCCTACATCATCCTGGTGTATTCACCATTCACTTATATCATTATTTATTTTTTGTATACATTAGATTTTTTTAAATTTGAATAACTAGATTTCCATCCACTTAACAAAGCACAACTGAATTCCTTCCAGGTATGGTGTTATTTTAAATAACTCCTAAAACTGGAGCTGGCCATACAATTCTGAAACATTTGATAATGATAAAAGTGAACAATGTGATTACTGAACCTCTGGCATTATTTACACGATACAAGAGGCTGGCATGCTGTAGTTGGTTATTTGAAGAAAAATCCTGGCTGCAGATCAAGTAAAATCATAGCTGTACAAGTTTCTCTTGGAAAATGTTGAAAATAATCTGGTCTCTATATCAGTGTCTAACCTATATACTTGGTTTGACAAGGTTTCATCTCAAGCCATTTAAAACTTAGGAATAGCTTAGGAGAGAAAGGCTGACTGCCTTCTCAGTTCATTTATAAAGAGAAACTGTTTGAATTTAAAGAAAGTCTTTTTCATGTCATTTATATAAAGTATCACGATTTTAGCGAATGTTGTTGCTGATTCTTGCCTGTGGTTCTCTGTACATACAAACTTCAAATTAGTGACAAGACAGAGGTTGTACTTATAATTAACTAACTAATAATTGCATAACAAGTTATATAAGTATTGTAACAAAAGAAAATGAAACACAGAATTGCCTAATGTTTAAAATACAAATACAACATTTTGGACTTTTCGTTTGTTTAAATGTTACAGCCTGGAACTAAAATTGATTTAATTCGGATGTTTACTTGTTTTTTACAACATACTTAACAAATTAAACCTGGAATTATTTGTATTGCAATCACACAAAAAATAAAAAAAATAAAAAAAATACAGCTTTGGGTTATGCCTACCAGTTCTGCATATAAAGATCTGGCAATATTTACCACTCTTCTTGGCAATGCTGCCTTAGCTCTGATTGGGAATTGCTGGTGAAAGGCTACTTTTAAATAGTGTTGCTCACGAATATTGCATATTCGAGTATTCGCAAATGAATCGAATATTGCAGTGAATATTCGCTATTGCGAATATTCGTATTTTTTCAAATTTATTTTTAAAACAGATCACATCCTAGTGATCTCCATCAACGTCTAAAAGCATTGCTGGTATGATTAGAGAGAGACCCTGGGCCGAGTAGCTGATGCGATCCTTTTATGCTGCCGAATATTCGCAATGCGAATATTCGGCAAAAGGAATATTGCGCGATTATTTTCTCCGCCCTTCTTTTGCATCAGAGCCAATCAAAGTTCTCCTACCACAGTTGTCAGAGGTTAGCAACCTCCATAGCAACCAATAGGAACCTGCCTCCCAGTTACTCCCAGTGCTGACGAGAATTTCGCAATCAATTTCGCAATCGCATTAGCGAAATTTCGCAATATTGTTATTTGGACAAAATATCACGAATATTCGAAAATCGAATATGGCGTATTCCGCTCAACACTACTTTTAAAGTCTTCTATACTTGCTCAGGTGAAATTGATTTCTTAATTGTGAAACTACTCCAGCGTAACTGTACCTTTTATGGTCTTTAACCCTAAAGAAAGATCCCTTTCTGTCTAGGTCTCAGGTCTCTTTCAGATTGAAAAAAGCTTTTCTGTAGGACAGCCCTGTATTTGACTCCATCTAACTTACCCTGAATCCTTTCATGTTCCCCAGTCCCTGCTAAAAAAGCATACCCACACTGCAATATGGGACTCCATATGCATTATTATGGAGATGGCATTTCTAGGGAATTTAGCATTATTGGCCTTCCAACACAAGTCATTTAAGCTTACGCATTTGGCTAAGGCTAGAAGTTTACTTTTTAGCCTCATCTGGATGGATAACCTGTTTTAATTTGACAAATTCCAAGTGGTATTTGCTATGAAACTTTTTCAACAATAGCTTTCATCTTTGTCCAGATTTAATGAGAATTTAGGTTATAGTTGTCCTATGCATGGTTTCTCTCAGCAAAACAATGAAACTTTGAAGGTTTATTGGTGATACAAGAGTTTTGCAAAGTTTAAGGTATTTTTCAAAATAATATATGATTGTAACTTTTCTAGAATTGGTAATTATAAATGTTTTCTAACAAACCTTGGGACCTTTCAGAGAAAACGGTATTCATTTTCAGACCATGGTACACAGAGTGATACCATTTATCTAACTATATGAAGTCTCTTGGCATTGAAAGATCATTTGTATAGATTTCACGACAAAAGGGGTGATGTTTGCAATTGTGGCTTTTCATGCTACTTGCAAAATTATAAACATAGCTTTTTTTTTTCTGCATTAATATTATTGACTCTTTTGTGTACACCAGTGATATAAAATCTAAATGACATTTAGTTAGAGGTTGTAACACTATAAAGTATATTAAAAAAAATCCTCTTATGTGTGTAAAGTGGTTGTAAATCCAGTAAAAAAAAAACTGGACTACATAAGTTGTACCTGTCTACTCAATTGGTGCAATTCACAGTGTATTGATAGACATAAGTCAGAAACAGATCGTGATTACTGCAACAACCCAAGGCTGTAATCATGATCGGTTTATGACTTATGTCTATCAGTACACTGTGAATTGCGGCAATTGAGAAGCTGTATTATTTTTTGAATCATGCTTTTCCATGATTGTTTTTAAATATTTACTTTTCATAATACAAATTTATACCTTTTCATTTAATTTTTGTACTCCTTTACGGTATCCTGTCTTGGCTTAATGCCCGCACCATCCCTTGTGGTTTCTTTTCCTTTTCCGGAGGTGTACTGATACACAATCCTGTTCACTACATAAACACTGCTGAGGTACCTGAATGAACTGGCTGAATTCATAAGAAGTCACTTGTGGGAATTATTCACCTTACTTCATAACTTTAAAAAAAAATTTGCACATTGCGTGTTTGCTGTATTATTTATGTTATGTAATTTAATAGTGATTATGCACTGTTAGTTCTATGTTGATATGATTTATTGGCCTTTAAAAAGCCTTGATTTTACCTTGCTTTTATTATATAACAATATTTTGTAATCAGTGATACAGTGCACTTACCCATGTGCATAGCGATTCGTGACTGGTTGGCAGTTTGCTGGGCAGACATCTTAGAGGAGCTATTATGAGAGGATGTTGGAGACTGATGAGGTACAGTAATAGGGAGCATTGGCCTGACAACATTTGTGCAGTTTGTTAGTCCAGCAGAGGATGAATGTGAAGAGTGTGGAGAACTTCTGCTTGCTATCGGGACTCCCATAGCACAATTTCTTGCCTGGAGAAGTCCAGCAGGCATCCTGTAACAGGGAGACAAATAAAAATGCGCACTAAGAAATAAAACAGCAAAAAATATGAACTCACAAAAAAGCATGAGTATTACTTAGGTACCTTATTTCTCTGTAAAGACTGCACTGAGAACTATAGAAAAGTGGAAGTGCCATCTCAGCTAGCCAATCAAGTTGACAGAAATGGAGGCAATACTCTGGAGTTCGGTCATCAGATAAAAAAATTTGGACCAAGGGGCTCAATATCTGAGTGTAGTTACCGCTGTCCACTTTCTGATATACACCACTGTGCTAAACACCTTCCTAATTGATTACTGTAATACAGTCAAGCTGCATATACAGTAATAAAGGAAATGGGTTGGCTATACATACAGTCACTTGCAAATTATCACAAATTCCCAATTTGACCATCACATTCCTTATTACAGACACACAACTGGATAGCTTTTTTGCATAATAAATGTATAGGTCATGTGTGAGCTGGTTGGGATACTATTGAAGAACATAAAATGAGTATAAGTATTACAAGATTTACTATTCTATATATCCATAGCCAGTAGAATTTTTCTCTGATTTACCTGATTATAAACAATTACATTACTCAGCTGTGGTAATAAAGAGAGGTTTTATGATTACTTTTTACAACATAATCCATGCACAAACAAGAAACGAACAAATGAGAAGAATTGTGAAGTAATGTTTTAAATGAAGACTTCCATTAAACACTGTTCCATGAAAACACACAGGGCCTATGCTGTGCAGAGCTGTTAGTTTAATATATTTCCATATTGTTCTAACATGTAGGCCCTCAATTATGCACCATCTCAAGAAGATATACTGTTAACATATTCATTTTGAGTTCTCCTTCATGCAAGCTTTATTCTACAACATATTATTATATCCCCTGCCATACAGTATAAGCTGTTTTCCATAGCCTTAATCCTATTACATGTTTATATTTTCATTTATTTTTGATTGTACGTTACACCAAAGATATGAGCTACAGGGAATCTTCTGAAGGAAATTGTTATTTTAGTAATTTAAGGAAAATAAAGGATTTTAGTATTTATCTGACAAACATTTAACCCAAAGCTTTCTGCATTCAATTTATATGGAAACACTGATGCGGAAATGTGTCTTTTATTTGTTTGACTCAGCTACTGGACATTAAAGCAAATCTAATTGGTTTCTGTGCAAGATGACCTTTGTGTCTACCTCTAAAGTTATTGATTTACATACATCAATAGTTTTAAATGTATTTGCAAATATGATAGCAATAAAAGTGATATAATTTACTATCAAATTAATCAGATTTTTGAGCTCAAGTTGTATAGTCACATAAAGACACTAACCATAGAGTTCAACCTTAAAAAGAACACAAATATAAAACCTCCATATACACCAGGGCTTAAAATTTCAGGTCCTGAGCTACTAGCCAGGTCTCAAGGGTTACTCGCCACCAGTTGCCCCACCCAACCCTTACCCTGCCCTACTCCTAATCAAGCCATCATAAATTATCTCATGAAATTACACTTAAATGTTTTATGCAGAATTATGTTACAAAAATAAATATTAACAACAACTTTATCAGTTCCCCTCAGCACAGCCTCACCAGTGCCCATTAATGCAGGCTCATCTGTGCCCATCATTGCAGCATTGAAATGAATAAATTGTATCACACCACAGAGTGGTACTGTGGATACAAAATGAATAAAAAAGTGTCACGTCCTATGAATTTAGAATACAAGTGAAAAAATGGGACTTGGACTTTTTAGGCACAGTAATAAAAAAGTTTTGTACAAAAATATATTTATTGATTAGACGTATACAAATTTCACAAAGTCTCTAAAAAACACATTTGATAAAAGTAAATATATCCAACAATACCGCTGCTGTACAAAACCAAATATACTACAGGGAAACTTAGGAGATGCAGTGTCGTCATTCCATAAGGTAGAAGGAGTCCAGGAGTCTGGTTTGGTGACAGCAAAACGGTAGAAAGATGTTTAACAAAGGGAAAAAATGGCTCAACATGTTACGCGCTCAATCAACGCTTCTTCATGAGCATTTAAGTATTGGTGCAAGATGTGGGGTATAGAGCAAACTATAATATAAAGTAAAACCAACAGCCAGATTATAGTACAGGAAGAAGTATCAAGGCGCTGTAAAGCGTGGATTATAATTTGTAGTGGTCCAGTAACAAGGCTAGACACCAACAACTGTTAATAGCCAGGCTAATAAAAGATAAATAAGAATGGTACCAAGGGCAGAATGGGCCTCAAAAAAGGAGGGGGGGAGCCTGTAGAAAGTACAGAACACCATATGATAAAAAGAATGAATGAAATAATGGATATATTTAATATAGCCCAGAATACCCATAAATGGAATAAAAATTACATCCAATGCTGATGGGTCCAGAATTGCAGTCTCACTGTGCCCCACATTGCAGCCTCACCATGCCCCCATTGCAGCCTCACCGTGCCCCACATTGCAGTCTCATTGTTCCCCCATTGCAGCCTCACTGTGTCCCAAATTTCAGCCTCACTGTGCCCCCATTCCAGCCTCACTTTGCCCCCACTGCAGCCTCACAGTGCTCCTATTGCAGCTTTGCCAGGGCGGAGGAAGTGATAGGGTGGCCAGATCATGACTGGGGTTAAAGGAGAGCTGCGGGATCACCGAGCGGTAAAATACGCCGAACCGGCTTACATTGAAACTGTCTCCACTCTGCTCACTGATCTCACACAGCCCTGCCTCCTCCTAACCCTGCGCCTGTGATAGACAGAATGCATCCCAGCATTGGACCCGCATTCTGTCTATCACAGGCGCTGGGTTAGGGGGAGGTGGGGGAGTGTGATATCAGTAAACAGAGTGGAGACAGTTTCAATGTAAGCTTTTATGGCGTGTTTTACTGCTCGTAATCCCACGGCTCTCCTCTAACTCCATGCACTCTTCCTCCGGGAGAACAGCTCCCGGTCAACTACGCCCGCTGACGGTGCTCAGACCCCACTCCCAGGCAGCCCAGCTCCTTACCAGACCTTATTTTCGAGAAGGCGAGTGGAAAATTTGAGGACTGATATACAAAAAAACAAAACAAGTAAAGCTTGGTCCAATTTGCTCTAGTGGGGTAAAAAAAAAAAAATTCTGATACCCCAGGAGGCAATCAAGTTTTTCAAGTTATATTTTGTGCATTTAGGATTACAGTGCCTTAAAAAAGTATTCAAACCCCTTGAAATTTTCCAAATTTTCCATGGTACAACCATAATTGTGAATGGATTTTTTGGGGATTTCATGTGATAGACCAACACAAAGTGGCACATAATTGTGAAGTGGAAGGAAAATGATAAATGGTTTTCAATTTTTTTTTTACAAATAAATATGTGAAAAGTGTGGTGTGCATTTTTATTCAGCCCCCCTGAGTCAATACTTTGTAGAACCACCTTTCGCTGGAATTACAGCTGCACTTTTTTGGGGTATGTCTCTACCAGCTTTGCACATCTAGAAAGTTACATTTGTGTTCATTCTTCTTTGCAAAACAGCTCAAGCTCTTTCAGATTGTATGGAGAGCGTCTGTGAACAGCAATTTTCAAGTCTTGCCGCAGATTCTCAATTCAATTTAGGTCTGGACTTAGACTGGGTCACTCTAACACATGAATATGCTTGGACCTAAACCATTCCATTGTAGCTCTGGCTGTATGTTTAGTGTCGTTGTCCTGCTGGAATGTGAACCTCCACCCCAGTTTCAAGTCTTTTGAAAACTCTAACAGGTTTTATTTTAAGATTGCCCTGTATTTGGTTCCATTCAACTTCCCATCAACTCTGACCAGCTTCCCTGTGCCTGCTGAAGAAAAGCATCCCCACAACATGATGCTGCCACCACAATGTTTCACGGTGGGGATGGTGTGTTCAGGGTGATGTGCAGTGTTAGTTTGTACTTGTGTTTAGTGTTCTTGAAAGGTTAGAAAGGGTTGGGTTGGTAAGAGAGGAGGACTTTAGCTTGGGTGGTAAACACAACAAACTGGACCTTTCATAATAGGGACTGTTTTTCATGGGCTAAAGGAAGTGTACCATGCAAAGTGTGCCATAATGCTGCATTAATTGGTAAGCATGAAGAACAGTGGCTGTTCCTAAAAGCCATGGCTTATTGTAACCCATCCATCAAAATCTGCTTCATTTGTGGCTTTCAGCAGTCACATGATATCTTCCAGATACTGTGATTACAGGTCCCATCAGGGAACAAGTATCTAATGAACTGGGTCACTAACTGTAGGTCTAACTGAAAACAGGTCAACTGAGGGCCACCAGCCCATGTATTTTACAGGTACTGGCCTGGGATTTAAAAAAAAAAAAACATAAAACTCCAGTCCTCCTCTTGCCAGCAAATCCAAATACATTTGCATTTGGTCTCTAAACCTTTTATACATAAATGTAAAAAAAATAGTTTTGCCAGACTCAAAAGTTAATGGTTTAAAAGCTAGTGGTATAAAGATACATGATGTACAATCATAAGACTTTTATCCATTCACTTTAAAATAAGTTCTGAATTAGGGTAGAATTAATAAAAAAAATGCTCTGTTTTACACAGCATATTGTTACAATAAAAACAGTTTGCATAAAATACCCCCAGCTATATATAAGACAAACGACATACTTCTAAAATTAGCAGAGGTACTGTATATGGGATGCCCAACGTTTCAAGCAGTTTGTATGCAAATGAAGCGGTTTGCTCACAGTGGTAAGCTAGATGCACAGTATGAAAGTATATGTCATAATATCCTAATTAAAATAAAACCTTCATCCAAGTTTGATTTTATAAGCACGTAAATATACAGTATATATATATATATATATATATATATACACACATACACTCCTTAAAAAAATAAAGGAACACTTTGAAAACACACCAGATCTCAATGGGGAAAAATATCATGCTGGATATCTATACTGATATGGACTGGGTAATGTTAGGAACAAAAGGATGCCACATCGTTTGATAGAAATGAAAATTATCAACTTACAGAGGGCTAAATTCAAGGACACCCCGAAAAACAAAGTAAAAAAATTATGCAGCAGGCTAGTTCATTTTGCTGAAATTTATTTGCAGCAACTCAAAATAGTACTCAGTAGTTTGTATGGCCCCCACATGTTGTATGCACGTCTGCATACTCTCGCCACATGAGGTGTTGTCGTGTACCAGGAGGAACCCAGGACCCAGTGCACCAGCATAGGGTCTGACATAGGGTCCAAGGATTTCATCCCGATAACTAACTGCAGTCAGGGTGCCATTATCTAGCCTGTCTCTGCGTCCCTCTATGGATATGCCTCTACAGACCATCACTGACCCACCACCAAACCGGCCATGCTGAACGATGTTACAGGCAGCATACTCCAGACCCTTTTACGTCTGTCACATGTGCTCAGGGTGAACCTGCTCTCATCTGTGAAAGGCACACGGCGCCAGTGGCGGACCTGCCTATTCTGGTGAAAATGCCAATCTAGCTCCACGGTGTCGGGCAGTGAGCACAGGGCCCACTAGAGGATGCCAGGCCTACAGGCCACGCTCATGAAGTCTGTTTCTGATTGAGGGTTAAGGACCTTCTATGGCCCTGTCCAGCTCTTCTAAACTAACTGCCTGTCTCATGAAATTGCCTCCATTCTCTTGAGACTGTGCTGGGAGACACGGCAAACCTTCTGGCAATGGAGCGTATTGATGTGCCATCTTGGAGACGTTGGACTGCCTATGCAACCTCTATAGGGTCCAGGTATCACCTCATACTACCAGTACTGACACTGACCCCAGTTGATCTAAAAAGTCTAGACACCCCTGTTAAAATGTCAGTGATGTAAAAAAATGAGACTAAGATAAATAATTTAAGAACTTTTTCCACATTGTGACCTATAAACTGTAAAACTCAGTTGAACAACAAATTGAAATCTTTTAGGTGGAGGAAGGTAAAAATAAAAAATAAAATAATATGGTTGCACAAGTGTGCACACCCTTAAACTAATACTTTGTTAAGCATCTTTTGATTTACTTACAGAACCCAGTGTTTTGGGGTATGAGTCTATCAGCATGGCACATCTTGACTTGGCAATATTTGCCCACTCTACTTTGCAAAAACACTCTAAATCTGTCAGATTGTGAGGGCTTTTCCTGTGCACATCCCTCTTCAGATCACCCCACCATCATCCCTTCCATGCTGTGCTCCACAAGTGCTTCAAGCCTCGCATTCAGTTTGCTCTGCTGCAGGATATTCTTCCCGGTCATGGTTGCAGACTGACAGCAGTGGTAGTCACGGATCTGAAAGTGAGGCTTGAAGCACTCATGGAGAGCAGCATGGAAGGGATGACATTGATGGCAGCGCAGGGGACAGCTTTACCCCGGATGCCTGCATACTTAGATGTGCCTGTTTTAATCATCAACCATGTGAGTTGCTAAATGTTGTACCTTCATTAAATGCAACCATATTGCTACACTGAGGCCCCTCTATTCTTTTTTATACTCTATAGTTCCTGATGGATTTTGCTAATTCCCTTGTGGAGGCTTCCATTTGTGTATGGACATTTTATGGTTACATAACCTATCATATTGCTATAATCTTTTTATCGACTATAAACGGAAGGACTTATGAATAAATGGTTCTGGAACGAATCATTTGAGATCTAAGAAATTCAAGAGAAACAGCAGTGAAAGTTAGGAAGTAAGAGCTGGCTTTCAATAGATCAGAATCCAAAAGACATGGATGGACTACATGGACTAATAAGTATTTTTTAATGTAATGTGATAGCATTTAGTGCTTTGCACAAATCAGGGACTTTTACTGTGCCACAACCAAAACTTTATAACAAAGGCATACAGAACAGATTGTTCCAAAAAGGTGGACTTTACCAGCACAATATGAGGCAAGGATGGTATATGTAAAAACATAGTTCATTACAATCATTAAAAGCTTTTTACAATTTAGACAAATAGGTGGGAGGTCCTATTTAAGGTGAACTGAGTGGATTATTTGATTTTAGCACAGCTGCAGGGTTTGTTGGAATGTAATAACAGCTTGTTGACATGAATTGATCTTTAAGAAACTAGGAGAAGCTAGTACTATCTACTTTTTGTATCTTCTATAAATCTTTTTTAGCCTTTGGCTCAAAAGTGAATGCCCCTCTTAGGGTGTGTAGCTTTGACTGCAAGACCCCGGGTAACATGCATGATTGTGTATTTGGCACTGCTTGGGTCGAGATAAAAAAAGAGCCCTCTGAAGGGAAATAAAGCTCTTTGGTGAATGAAAGATTTGTTACTGACTGAACACACCTCAGAAATGCTTTTGTCAGTCTAAATGAGTCTTAAAATTCTATGCATTAAGATGAAAAGCCTTCTGGGTGCAGCAGCCCCTCAGCCCCCCTAATACTTCCTTGAGCCCCATTTTTATCCAGCAATGTCCATGAGTGCCTAGGCGGTGCGGGACTCTCCCTCCTGATTGGATGAGACACAGCAGCAGCACCATTGGCTCTCGTCAAACTCAGTTAGCCAATCAGGAAAGAGAGAGGAGGCAGGGCTGAACTGCAGCTCTGTGTCTGAATGGATACATGGAGCTGCAGCTCGGCTCGGGTACCCCCATAGCAAGCTGCTTGCTGTTGGGGCACTCAACAGAAGAGAGGGGCCAGGAGCTCCAGCCAGGGAGAAGGGGAGGATGCAGGCTGCTTTGTGCAAAACCACTGCACAGGACAGGTAAGTATAACATGTTTGTTAATTTAATAGAAAAAAAGGAGAGTTTACAATCACTTTAAGACTCCAGTAACACATTAGAAAAATAAAGATTCTATTCAAATAACATTGAACAGCAAGAAATTACCACTTGTATGAAATTAGCCTTTCTGTGCTACCTCTGAGACTCTATTTGTTCCCTACCATTATAAAATGCTTTCTGCTAGTCAACACTGACATCTGACAATTGACACCACCATCTGATAAATCAAAAGACTGCATGACTTGCACCTTTTCTATTACAAATGCCCATGCCAATCATCTTTTAAATTGGGATAGTTCCAGAGGACATTTGGCGTCTCTGTTTGATCTCCCATACTTGCTGTCTTCCAATTAGGTCTCACTGACTAACTAAGGATGGGAAGCTGTATCTGTTCCTCCAAAGAAAATACACAACATAACTGTACCATCTCCCTTTTTAAAGCACTGTGCAAACCGTTTGGAGCTATATAAATCCTGTATAATAATACAAGTGCTGGCACAAAAAAAATATATAAAATCTGTGCCTTATAATTAAATGATCATGTTCACATACCACATACCATCTAGCAACCTAGAAAGGCAATACAAATGTCTGATACAGGGATATCAATAAACATACACAGAAAGTGAACAAGCATTAAAAGGTTGCATACGGGTCCATACCTTCATATAAATACCTCTCTTTGCCTCTCTAGTTTAATTCCAATGGATTGCAAAGAAAACCTCTTATTTAGTTCTTGCATTTCTGCCTGTCACCTATTCACTGCCAGAAGTCTATTTGTGGGTGTTGCTATTGCTGAGCTCAGTCAGAGTACAGTCACCACCACCTCCTGTCTTCAGTGAGTGCACCTGTTGTTGATAACATTGGCATTATTGACATTGACCATTTTCCTAGCTGTCCATAGTTGTGCTTGGGAAGAGTTTTTTTTTTCACTGGCAAACTATCTCATACACCCCCTCCCACTGCAATCCTAGTGACGTCATGTGCCTTGGGCAAGTGTCTGGTGCCAGAGACAAGCACTGTCAATATATGCTCATTACATATTTGTCACCTTGTTAGTTGTGTTGTCAAACAGTAGTGGGGGGAGATGACCTAAAAGGATAGAACAAAGTTCTACGTGACACAACACCAGAAATCTCAAGAGAAATAACCATGCTCTTAAGTAAACACCAAAAAAAATATTCCAAAAGGAAAACACTGCGCTTGAAAAAAATAAAAGAATGAACTATGACATAAAGTTAATAATACATGAGCTGCCAGTATCAAAATTTTGTGATACAAAAATTAAAGAAATAGATAAAAAAGAGAGAGATACGGTGCTAGTGTCGTCGTCTGGGATTGGCTGCCAATCCCAGACGACGTCCGTGGTGACAAAACGCGTAGGCGTGGCTTGCATCTTTGACGTCATCACGCTGTTCCTATCGAGGAAGCACCGAGCGAACACGAGCAGGAGAAGGACGCACAGCTGCCTTCCATTATACTTGGATACATTGCTGTTTGACATGTTCTCAATTGTAAGTGCAATAGCTCTATTTTGGCATAATATATTACGCCTCTGGTATTATGCTATGGTTCTCTTTTTTTCTTTTTATTTTCAACGATTGAGATAACTATAGAGCACCACAGGGACACCGTAGAGGGTCAGGAGGGAGACATAAAATCCCCATGCTCACAGTGCCCACCAGCACAGTGGTCAGTATACAGGGTAAGAAGACTACAACACTACCCTTGGGTGTTCCTCTTGGTGGATAAAGCTCATTCTATCCCTTTCTGCTATCCATGGATGATTAACAGGACTCACATTCTGGGACTTTTTACTACTTATTTGGACTACTATATGGATAATTCACACATTTTTATATGTGTATTTATGGTATATTCTACAGTGTTCATTGTTCACTATATCATCATCACTGGTGATCATTTTGATTTGATGTTTACATTATCTTTATACAGAACACTTATTGGGCATTGATCACATGATCTTGTTCTTATTTCACTAGCGCCGTATCTCTCTCTTTTTTATCATGCTCTTAAGTGACTGTGGTGTAAAACCAAATCCTTGCAGGACTTCCCCTTATACAAATCTGCCCTCCTAAAATACAAATCTGGCCTCCATTCTACCAAACAAACCTACTATTCATTCTTATTAATACTGTGTCATCTAGTTCTTGTCAGCTCTTCTCTTCTTTTAACTCTGCTTTGTGCCCCACCCGCTCTACCCGCTAACTCACTCACTGCCCAAGAGATTACCAATCACTTCAAAAACAAGATTGATGCATATTGCAAGGACACTTTATGGTACAGATATCTTCTCCAATTAACATACCCTGTCTAACAGCACATTCATCAATTTCCTATTTTGAACCAGCTACTACTAAATAGGTTACCAAACTTTTTTTAGATGCCCGTCTAACCAATTGGATCCTGTTCCCTTTCAACTTCTACGGTCATCCTTTTCTTCTATCCTATACTCTTACTCACACATTCAATCTTTCCCTATCTACTGGCATCTTTCCCTCCCTTTTTTTCGCCTTGGGTACCAGAGTAACTGAGAAAACGTTGCGCGAGTAGGACTTTAATGACTGCTGTCCAGAACACAGCATGTAATCATATTTCCATGCAGTCACTGTAGAACATGGTGTGATATTCAGGGTCATGTGACAGCAACAGCTCATACACGGAAATGTAATTCTGCACTCAGTGCCAGACAGCAAACAATGAAGGATTACCCCTTCCTGTATATGCTGCATAAGAGTTTGCAGTCATTTAGATCATGTAGAAAGATGGAGCACATTTTTTGCCAAAATAGGGGACTCATTAAGTGCTCTTTGTGGGAAGTAAAACTATAGCAACTGATGAAAGCAGTGCATTGTTTTAACTTTAAAACACACACAGACGGAATGTACTACAGTAAGTTTTAGATTACTAAAAACATTGATATATGTGATATTCAAGCCTGTAATATTGAAACTGTACTTGAGATGTAAAATTGCAGCAATTGTACATAATAACAGTGCTAGAGATAAACTGGCCCCTTGGAATTAATTTTGTTTGCCATGTTTTTACTAGTACAAACTGTGAAAAAATGCATATAATAATATAAATCCCACAGGACAATCTGTTTCTATAGTAACGCAATGCCATTACAAACACATAAACTAGATAAGACAGTTCTGAAATACTAAACAAGCAAATAAAGATAATCCACTGGCATTTGTAGGTTGATACTGCCAAAATGTGATGAACGTGAAAGAATATAAACTGCAAACCTTTCTCATAAAAAAAAAGTGTTAAGCATTTTGAAAACTATAAATTTTTCTTTACCTAACGAGAAATGGTCCCATTGATACTAAAAAGATAGATAATGATAGTATGAAGCGTTTACTGCCAAGGAAAACAAAACAAGTACATAAGCATAAAAAAAGATGTGTATGTATACAGAAATCATATCAAATCATCACATTTTCATATATCATGAAACTATGACCTCTGATGGGAACCCATCTGTGTAATAAAAGAGAAGTTTGTTCAACTCTTGCAGCCATACAGCAGGTCAATGTTCCTGCAAAAGGAGATAACTGGGCTTGTTTATCAATGTAATGTAGCAAGCTATAATAATGTGTAACATGCAGTAAGTCACATCAAACATTTCAATCTTAATTCACTGTAGTCCATGAACGTTAATGTAAGGGATACACAGTGCAGGCATCCAATGGCAGCAGAGAGGACTAGTTCAGTGTAACTGTATTTAGGAAACAGACCGAATATGATCACAATAAGTTTAATAATGGACGCAACACCAATTCAACTTCAATAGACCGTAAGCAAGGCAAAAGTGAAAAATAAACATGGCGGTCAATGAAACCAACTAAACTATATATGGTATATACAAGTTGGAAGGAAGCTGACATAAACAGGGCATGAGCATGACTAGGACTAAGTACAGGCTACCAGATACAAGGTATAGGATAATGCAGGAATCTGCAGGCAGGTATATGGCTAACAGGCAAAACACTGAAGCAATGATGCAAATCAAACAAGGGTTTATTTAACTTTCCAGCAACCAGCATCAGGTAGAGCCTAGTTACAGTGATCTGCTGACTACTGGGAGACACCCACTGGTGGCCACCAGAACTGCACTCTCAGCTCTGGCAACCACAGTGCCATCAGCAGGTGATGCAAATCCTGACACTTAATTTCTGTTGTTTCAGCTCTTTCTGTTATTAAATACAGTGGGGATCGAAAGTTTGGGCACCCCAGGTAAAAATTTGTATTAATGTGCATAACGAAGCCAAGGAAAGATGGAAAAATCTCCAAAAGGCATCAAATTACAGATTAGACATTCTTATAATATGTCAAAAAAAGTTAGATTTTATTTCCATAATTTACACTTTGAAAATGACAGAAAACAAAAAAAATATCTTGCACTGCCCCCTTGGCAAGTATCACAGCTTGTTAACGCTTTTTGTAGCCAGACAAGAGTCTTTCAATTCTGTAGTTTGATGCCTTTTGGAGATTTTTTCCATCTTTCCTTGGCTTCATTGTGCACATTAATACAAATTTTTACCTGGGGTACCCAAAACATTTGATCCCCACTGTAAGTCTGTATGTGGCAACAAGATGTATGAAAAAAGCATCTGGAGTTCTCATATTTTCTCACTCACAAAATAGCTAGATGAAGTTATATCTGAGTTGTTTTCACAGTAAACACGATCTACACAGGTGCCCAGCCTAGGGGATGCAAAGGATTATTCAAAGCAGTGTCTTCTGTCAGTTCTTAACAGCGGCGACCAGTGGTAATTGTTTTTGGGGGAAAGGGGGGCAGCAAACAGTGACACCACCCCCGTCAGTTGGTCGGTTGGCTGTGTCTGGAGCACTTACCCCATCTATTGGCAGGCAGTGCTTCTCCTGGGCTTCATGGGTCGCTTCCCCTGCTTTCCGCAGCATCATGGCGGTGGCTCTCTGCCACCCGCTGCTCTCTGCGGCTTTTGTTTCCTTCCTGCTCCTCAGCTTCTCTTTTCAGCCAATCGGGAAATGGATATCATACCCGCTTCCTGATTGACCAAGAAGAATATTGGTGTTTCAGTAGCGAATATTCATTTGCTCTTGTAACACACATGGGTGGGCTCATAGCGTAATGCTCTGTGCCCCTAGCCCACCCTATTTGAAGTCTATTTACTCCTCTGGCTCTAATCAGGTGCTTCAAAAAAACATCCTCCCATTGGAATCCATGGATTCATTTGAATTCCTGCATCCAATGTCCTGAAGGGGGCTGGATGCATAGATAGATGGGGTGGCCATGGATAGGGGGCTCTCCTAATGGACGGGCAGCCTATGGTCCTTAATAAATTCAACTTAGATCATTACAATGTAATTTTAACAATAAGTGATATAGCCACAGTTTGTTGAGCACTTCCGGACCAGCTCACACCAATATAAGTCATCACTTTGGAGAGGGATATCTTTGTTATGGCAGCAGCTAGTTGCCATAACCCCGGTATCCTTTTCTTCAGTGAGCAGTCCGATTTCCGATAATAGTGGCCTCAGGGCACTTACCGGAGCTGGTCGGTAGCAGCGGAGGCGATCAGGTCCTTTCTCCTGCTTGTTATGAAGACGTGTGAGGAGAAGATGGCCCCCACCTGTCTCCATATCATTGCGTGGCGGAAGCGGCGTCAAAGCGTCACTTCCGCCCCCCCAGAGCTCTTAAAGGGCCTTTTTTTTCAAATTACAAAATGTTTCTCTTACAAGGGGTGTTTACATTCCTTGTAATAGGAATAAAAGTAACACAACTTTTTTTTTTTTTTAACAGTGATAAAAAAATAAAAGGTAAAATAATTAAGATCCTCCTCTGTAACTCAAAACATGTAACCTGTAGATTTTTAAGGGTAAAAGTTTGTCGCCATTCCATGAGCGGATGCAATTTTGAAGAGCGACATCTTGGGTATCAATTTACTTGTTGTAACATTATATTTCACAATATGAAAAAAAAAAAACTGGGCTAAATTTACTGTTGTCTTTTTTTCCCAAAAAAGTGCGCTTGTAAAACCACTGCAAATACAGAAAGTATTGCAACGACCGCCATTTTATTCTCTAGGGTGTTATAAAAAAATGTATAATGTTTGGGGGTTCTAAGTAATTTTCTAGCAAAAAAAAAATGCTTTTGACTTGTAAACAACATATCTCAGAAAGAGGCTCCGTCGTTAAGTGGTTAAACTATGAGCTGGGACTCCCATTGGGTCACAGTTCTGTTTGTGATGGATCGCCAAATAATTATGTTGCAAACATAGCTGAATTTAGGCAAGCACAAAACAAGTGGCGAGCGCTATACAGTGGTGTATCATCCATAGGTGCAAAGTGTGCGGGCCCACTGTGCCTCTGCCTCTAGGAGTCATGCCTATTATTGTCAGGGTCTTGCAATGTCTCATGGGACTTGTAGTTTCACCACAGCTGGGGGGCCAAGGTTGCCTGCCCCTGCTGTATACATTATGTCGTATCTTATTTTAGGTTAGTCCTTGAGGTTTATTAAACAGGAATTTCACTACCTACAAATAACCTCCAACCAATCAGCAGCCACAAGTGTTGCATTAATCATAAGTGTCAAATATTGTTTTAAAAATATTTGACACAAATGGGTTAGCTGCAGTGGCCATGGGTGTACACATGTCGCAACCGCAGCAGGAGTTATATGCCCTGTCATGGTTAGTGGGTATAGCACCTGTCAAGTATGACCCATTCAAGTGAATGAGGCCGCTCTGCAAATGCCGTGCAACTTTGTGCAGTACAGCAAATAGGGAGTTAAAGGCACTGGTTTGCTTTTTTTCTTTTCAATTTGTGTTTATTAAGATTATCAAGGAAATTGACAGATCAAAAAAAAACCAAAACAATACAATGTGAATTCACAAACAGATTTCCCAGTAGACAAGAAGATATAGCATACAGTAAATTTCTGAATCACAATACCAGCATGAAAGTGTTTAGAAAGCTAGCGGGTCCGCGCATCCTACTACACATTGTGGAGCTACGGCACCCTCCATATGCAAGGCGCTGGTATGCGTACTAAACTCAGTTATCATAATACTATAGAGAGTAGGACATTTGTCCTAACAGTTCTAGTGTAATGGAAAGTGAGCATGAGGTATTCAGGCTGGTCTTCCAGACCGCAGAGGAATGGTGGCCAGTTACCTCAAACAAAGCAAAGGTGACAAATGAAAGTAAGAGCTATCGAGAATGGAAATGGGAAGCAAATACAAAAGGGAAAAAGAAAAGAAAGGGAAAAGAGGGGAATGAAACAGAGGGTGAAGGGTGAAGGGAGGGGGGATGAACCAAAGTACCACAGGAGCTGAATTTACCACAAAACAATTGCACACAATAGGTAAGACCTTAATGCAACATGTATATCTCATTCAGGGAACTTCGAGATCCAAGGCATCCATTGATTTCTAAACGTCTGACTCACATTAGACTGTGCTGCAAAATATTTTTCATACAGATATTGTGTGGAGACCCTTTGTGTGACCTCACTAATATTGGGGGCCAGGGTAGATTTCCACTTAGATGTTATAGTCAGGCGGGCCGCTATCAATACATGAGTGACTATGCTACGATATTGGGATGGGATATTAGCAATATTAATGTTAAGGAGGGCTAGTTGGGGAGTAGGACGTAAGAAGAACCCTGTAACAGATGAGATTAGTTTGAATACAGCAGTCCAAAAACTGCGTAAAACTTTGGAGTCCCACAGGATGTGATAAATGTTGCCTCTAGCTCCACATAGTCTCCAACATAGAGGGTCCCCAGATGGAAATATCAACGATAGCCTAACAGGGGTCAAATAAGATCTGTGGAGGATTTTCAGTAGGTTATCCCAGTGGTTAGTGCAGTGGGAGTAAGCATAAATAGCACGTATAGCTGACTTCCACTCAGAATGTGAGTGGGAAGTACCCCAGTCCCTCTCCCAGTTAAGCATACTAGAGGTTTTGGGGAAACCGTCCCCTTTTTGCAATAGGGAGTAGAACCAGGCAAGGCCTTTAGGTTCATGATAGGCGGTACTGAGATATTTCCACACATCTACAGGTAATTCATAAGTTGAGCCAGTTTGGGTCAACTGGAAGTGTTTGATTTGAGTGAAGGAGTACGTAATTGCAGCTTCTGGATCGTCAAGGATCTCCTGCACAGTAGAGAGGTCCTTCTCTCTCCAGGAGGCCGTATGAAGATCCGGGATAAGGTGGTCAAGAATTAAAATTTGGTTTATAGGTTGGCAGATTTTAGCGCTAGAATCTAGTTGCGGTTGAATAGTGCTCCACACTGAAAGTGTTGCCTCAACCGATGGAAGCCAGGGGCCCAACATTGGTAAGTTAGTTAGTTTCGCCAACAGTAAAGAGGGAAGGTCTCTATTTTGCATAGCTAGTTTCTCTATCTTCACCCACAGCTTGGGTGAATCAGGCTCAAACCAGGCCTTCATTTGATCCAACAAGGCTGCTCTATAGTAATGACGGAGAATAGGAAAGCCCGCCCCACCCGTAGATTTATGTCTCTGCAAAATTGAAAATTAAATTTTAGGCATTTTCCCCTGCCACACAAATTTCCTAAACAGTTTATCTACATTGGCAAAGAAGGAGTCAGGTATGAGTATAGGGATGGTACTAAAATAATAAATAACCTTAGGCAGCAAGAACATTTTTAGGGCAGCTATTTTCCCCAACCAAGATAGTTCAAAGGTAGAGATGTGTGCCAAATCAGCTTTAATGACGTCTAAGAGTGAGTTAGCGACGTTTAGCTTATAGTATGACACTGCACCAAACTCATCTAACACCTTCTGCACCTTTTCCAGGGAAGAAGCCGGATTAGTCACAGTCAAGATTACGTCATCCGCAAATAAGCCTATTTTGTGAATTTCAGTAGCCACGCCTATCCCAGATATATCTGTGTCAGATCTAATAGCTTCAGCCAGGGGCTCCATCATTAACGTGAAAATGATAGGGGACAGAGGACATCCCTGCCGGGTCCCATTAGTAATATAAAACTTGTCGGAGATGGCGTTGGACGTGAAAACCCTAGCTGACGGGCACGTGTATAATGCGGAAATAGCTGATAATATAGAGCCTTGAAGACCGAATTTTTGCAGGGTTGCCCTAAGATATCCCCAGTGCACCCTGTCAAAGGCTTTTTCAGCGTCCAACGCCAAAAACGCTGTTAAACAATCGCCTGGTGCCATCTGGAGCTTGCCTCCCCTTTACAAAACCTACCTGGTCAGCTTTAACCAAAGATGGAGTAATCAATGCTAATCTGTTTGCTAAAACTTTAGCATAGATCTTGAGATCCGTATTCAAGAGTGAAATGGGCCTAAAATTTTGTGGAGAATCCGGCTTCTTACCTGGCTTTGGCAAAGTTACAATAGTAGCCTGCAACATTTCCTCTGGGAACTGCGATGAAGAGGCGACACTGTTGAATAGGGTACACAGATAAGGGGTTATTATGTGGGAGAACACTTTATAATATTCTGAGGAGAATCCATCTACCCCTGGTGATTTATTTTTAGGAAGGGCCTTGATAATGTTGCTAACCTCATTGTGTTGAATAGGAGCATTGAGTGATGTCGGTTGAGAGGAAGACAGAGAGGGCAAAGTCAAAGAATTGAGAAATGTGTTGAAGGACGTGTCAGTGGGTTGTGGAGTGTCCGCATCTAGATGAAGGTTATAAAGGTCTTTATAGTATTTCATGAAGGCATTGGCTATTTGTGTCGGGTGGTGTACCAATGTGTTTTAGATTGTGGATCTTTAATAAAGGGTAATTTAGATTGCTGTTGGCGTTTTTTGATATATTTGGCCAGGAGTTTCCCTGCCTTGTTACCATGGGCATAATACATGGCCTTGATTCGCCTTAAATATTTCTGATGAGAGGTGATCAGCATGAGGCGGAGCTTGTGCCTGCATGTAAATAAGTCAGATTCAGTCGTAGGAGAGGGACATTGTTTGTGTAGGGACTCTAATTTTTGGATTTCTGCTAGTAGCCCTTGCAACAGTGCCGTTTTCCTCCTCTTTTCCCTGGCTGCTGTTTGTATCAGCAGACCTCTACTAAAAGCTTTATGCGAGCACCATAGAGATGCAATATTGGTATCAGCAGTATCATTAATCTGAAAGAATTCTTTAAGCAATACTTCCAGTCTAGCAGTCTGAGCAGGGTCAGAGAGAATATCAACATTATTCCTCCATAAATAAACTGGAGGATCAGTGTTTTTATCCTGAAGGGAGATGGACACAGGCGCATGATCTGACCAAGTGATTGAGTGAATATTCACTGAAATAGTCCTTTGCAACAGGGACAGATCAGAGAGCATCAGGTCGATTCTAGAGTAAGCCCTATGTGGGCACGAGTAGTGGGTATAGTCCCTCTCTGAAGAGTGGTAACAACGCCATGAGTCATACAGGTCTTGTTCTGTTATGAGTGGTCGGAGTTCTGCCCTCCGGGTAGGTATAGGTTGCGAACAGTCTATGGTCCTGTCAGGAACACAATTAAAATCCCCACAGAGAAGCAGAGATCCTTGCTTGATCTTCTCTACTTTTTTCAGTAGAGCAGCCAGAAATTTTGGTTGTCTTTTATTTGACGCATACAAGTTGACCAGGGTATATGTAGACTGATTCAGATTACATATCAAAACTATGTATCTCCCATTAGGGTCGCAAATGACGTTGTGCAATTTAAATGCGACAGAATGTTTAATGGCCACCATCACCATTCTTTTTTTCACAGACGCCATTGCTTGAAAAACATGAGGGTATGCTCTGTGTGAACATGTCGGGTATTTAGAGGACTTGAAATGAGTCTCCTGAATGCAGATCACGTCACCTTTAAGTCGCTCCATCTCTTTCCACATGGAGCTCCGCTTAAATGGGCTGTTAAGACCGTTGACATTCATGGATACGATTGACAAAGCCATCAGAGCAGAAGTGGGGAGAGCTCAGCATGAGTTGGGTAAAAATTTGATTTTAGATCAAATAATGCAATGTTACCTGAAGGTGGCGCTGTTGCACTAGGAACACCCGGCCAATGGTCCATCATAACACAAGGAGTGCCAATGCATTGGGATTTCGACATAGATGAAAGGTTTGAATTGTAGTAAACCTGTGGTACAGTCAGAACATGAAGGGAAAAAACAAGGAAAAAAAAGTCAAACCAGAACGTAAAAACGTGAAAAGTCTCACAAAGTGCGAAACAGTCCGCAATACTTGTGGGGGGTAATCGGCTCTTCGTACCCCACTACAGCATCTTACCAAGAGAAAGAAATAACCAAGGGAGTAGCTGTAATACTTATTAAATTTCCAAAGGAGAAAGGTCAGGTCTTGCGCCATTCTGGGGACAATCTCGGGAGGTTTTGATCACGTACAGAGTCTCCAGGGTCGTCTGGAAGAAGGTTCCACTTTTTAGCAAGGGCCAGGCCATCTTCAAGATTTGTAATGACATAATTACGGTGTTCTCTTGTGATGAGCAGCTTAGTCGGGAAGCCCCAGGAGTAGGGGATTTTATGATTCTGTAGCAGTTTCGTCATGGATGACAGGTTCTTACGTGCCTGCATGGTGTGCTTGGACAGGTCAGCGAAAATGGCGATTGCAGAATAAGGGCCAGGTAGCGGATGATTCTTCCTAGAGAAGCGCATGAGATCATCCTTTACATGGAAGAAATGAATGCGAGCGATGACGTCTCTTGGCACTGTATCAGGAAGAAACTTTGGTTTGGGGAGGCGATGCGCTCTATCCACTATGACTTCTTGTTTGGGGGTATCAGGCAGCAGTGCTGCGATAAAGGACTGGACATAAAGCCTGAGATCAGCTGGGGCAATGGATTCCTCCACCCCCCTAAGTTTTATGTTGTTCCTTCTAGATCTGTCCTCTAATTCTGTGAGCTTATCTCTCATTGCTTGCAAGTCACTTTCAGTGTCATTATGTGCATCCACCAGTTCATTATGGGCTACAGAGAACTCCCCCATCTTGTCCTCCACGTGTAAAATCCTGTCTCCTATAGCTGACACATCCCCTGTAAGCTGGGTGACACAGGCCATCATATCCCTGTGCAGGGATCCTCTAAGTGTAATCAACATGTCCCTCATTATCGTGTCACTAAGGGGTTGTCCAGTAGTGGGAGCCATGACTAAGCACTGACTGTAAGTGCGAAACGCGTCAGCCATACTGTATTTTGTGGGTTGCAGTGACTGTGTGTACAGTTGAAAATAAAAGACAACTTATTTTAAGTAATTTTGGAGTGCGGCTGTCCAGTCTTCGTCCTTCCATTTGCTATCATTAGCATTGCCAGCACCTTGGTGGTTCAACAACCCTTGATTGCACACGGGGCTCACCTGGAGCGGTGAGAAATCTGTCTGCAGAGCTCAGCATGAGTTGGGTAAAAATTTGATTTTAGATCAAATAATGCAATGTTACCTGAAGGTGGCGCTGTTGCACTAGGAACACCCGGCCAATGGTCCATCATAACACAAGGAGTGCCAATGCATTGGGATTTCGACATAGATGAAAGGTTTGAATTGTAGTAAGCCTGTGGTACAGTCAGAACATGAAGGGAAAAAACAAGGAAAAAAAAGTCAAACCAGAACGTAAAAACGTGAAAAGTCTCACAAAGTGCAAAACAGTCCGCAATACTTGTGGGGGGTAATCGGCTCTTCGTACCCCACTACAGCATCTTACCAAGAGAAAGAAATAACCAAGGGAGTAGCTGTAATACTTATTAAATTTCCAAAGGAGAAAGGTCAGGTCTTGCGCCATTCTGGGGACAATCTCGGGAGGTTTTGATCACGTACAGAGTCTCCAGGGTCGTCTGGAAGAAGGTTCCACTTTTTAGCAAGGGCCAGGCCATCTTCAAGATTTGTAATGACATAATTACGGTGTTCTCTTGTGATGAGCAGCTTAGTCGGGAAGCCCCAGGAGTAGGGGATTTTATGATTCTGTAGCAGTTTCGTCATGGATGACAGGTTCTTACGTGCCTGCATGGTGTGCTTGGACAGGTCAGCGAAAATGGCGATTGCAGAATAAGGGCCAGGTAGCGGATGATTCTTCCTAGAGAAGCGCATGAGATCATCCTTTACATGGAAGAAATGAATGCGAGCGATGACGTCTCTTGGCACTGTATCAGGAAGAAACTTTGGTTTGGGGAGGCGATGCGCTCTATCCACTATGACTTCTTGTTTGGGGGTATCAGGCAGCAGTGCTGCGATAAAGGACTGGACATAAAGCCTGAGATCAGCTGGGGCAATGGATTCCTCCACCCCCCTAAGTTTTATGTTGTTCCTTCTAGATCTGTCCTCTAATTCTGTGAGCTTATCTCTCATTGCTTGCAAGTCACTTTCAGTGTCATTATGTGCATCCACCAGTTCATTATGGGCTACAGAGAACTCCCCCATCTTGTCCTCCACGTGTAAAATCCTGTCTCCTATAGCTGACACATCCCCTGTAAGCTGGGTGACACAGGCCATCATATCCCTGTGCAGGGATCCTCTAAGTGTAATCAACATGTCCCTCATTATCGTGTCACTAAGGGGTTGTCCAGTAGTGGGGAACTCGTTCAGTTGCTCCACAAAATCCCTAGTGCTATCCTGAGAGTTACAGGCAGTCCCCGGCTCACCTGCGTATCTGTGGGATGATGACCGTTTCTGGGCTGACTTTTGTGGGCTGCTGATCGGAGATGCCCCCGGAGATGAACTTCCACTGGCGCTGTTGGAGAAATGCGGGCCTCCTTCATGGGCGGGATTCGATCCGACGCCACGATCACCGCGCGGACTGTACCGCGAGTCCAAGGCCTCGACGCCATCTTGCGGCCTAGGCGTGCTGGCCGACGGATAGAAGTCGGTCAGCTTCCGCAGCCTCTTCTCCTTCTTCCTCTTTCCCATTCTCTCCCAGAAGGGCCCAAGGGTGTCCCCAAGGTAGCTGTAGCCTTGGTCGGCTGAATTAGTCGCTGGGATGGGTAAGATGCCGGGGGGTTACACGGAGCCTTCTCCTCACACAGCCATCCGCCTCGGCTGCTGGCCACACCCCCCCGGTTTGCTTTTTTTCACCACCTGCTTTAACCCCTTGGGCTCCATTTACTTGAATGGGTCGTGATTGGCAGGGGTAGCAACAGGGGTTTAATTCCTGCTGCAGCATGTGTACACCTTTGGCTGCTGCCACAGCATCACCTGATTTAAACCCATGATTGCGACACGGTAGTACAACAATTAGAGGTTTAAATCAGGTATAAATCAGGTGACACTGTGCCCAGTGATCTTCAACTTCTCCCATGTTGTCCACGTGTTTAGATGAAACAGCTCTGGTGTACAGAGTGAACCACAACTGCGGCTAGCAAGGATTTCAATGCACTTCTTTATGTGAGAATTCCGTATTGGACCCCAGGCGTCACTCCACAGAAAGTGGAGTTTGGGGGTTCTCTATATCATGTCTCTCTCACATATAGAAAGGCGTGGATCTACTAAGGTTGAACGCATTACAACATGCGACCAGAGCTTAGCGTTTAAAATTATAACATACACTTGAAGATTCCAATGCACTTCTATATGCAAGTGATTATCAGTACGGGACCCCAGGCGTCACTCCACGCAAACAGGAGTTTGGGGGTTCTCTACATCATACCACTTAAACATATAGAAATGCATTAGGCCACTAAGGGAGTTGGTATGAAAATACCATCAACCCTTAGCATAGAAAAGTTAGAGCAAACATGTTCAGCAAGTTAGGGCAAGGCCTATAAACAAATGACACTTATGTCAAGCACGTAGTAAATAGGAGTTGTAGAGACAACTAATAGTTGCATGTGAGAGGCAAATATAGCTCAGGTAATTTTGAGAGTAGATGTCTCTTTTAGATGTTCCTCAGCAAACAGCCATAGACATAACAGTTAGTCACAAGCAGTATGTTAATAGCTACAAGCCATAATAAATAACAGCAATTGTTTTAGGTAGAATCTATGCAGCAGATCTTCCTATAGTACTACAAGTGAAACAATTGCTACTTATCCGTTTGCAGGCCTTGAGTGTAGCGACAAGGGATCCCGCAGTGTAGGGTGTCAGCAAGGAAGGTCTTGAAGGTTGTCCCCAGCAATGGCAATGTGAAGTAGCCAAGGTAACAGCAGAAATGCTGGAGTTGCAGCTTGGTGAAGTTTTGCAGCATGGGGAGCGATGGCACCATTGATTGTAGCGTGGCCGAGCTATGGCTGACAATAATAGAACGGTGTGCAGTCAGCACACCGCTCTGTTTATAGCATCAAGGCAGCTGTAGTGCATAAACACTAATTCAAAGAAAAATGTGATTAGTTCCGGTGTACTTCCGCATTCCACAGTGGAACGCACGTGGTGCCGCGCAATGACGTCATTGCGCAGTCGTCACAGGCGCTCCACACTGGAATGCATTACGATGGCACAGGGAGCGCCTGTTACATTAGGGTTGCCTAAGGGTATATCAGATTGATGCGTTTCGTCATTGATTAACAACATCTTCAGCAGCAGCTTACTATGTTGGGGAGACCATACTGGAGTGCAACTGGGAGAAGCAAGCCCCTGAGAGCAACCAGAAATCAACAGGAATTGAATAGGTCATAGATAAGTCTATAGACCTACAAGCCTTGTTGACGCTCCTTACTGTAAAGTAAGGGGGTCACTGACATATAGTGATTGTGGTGTGCAACCATTACAGCACGTGGTGGAATATGGAAAAAAGAGAGAAAAGAAACTGCGCTAGAAGACAGTTATTCAGTTGGGAGCTGAGATTTTCATGTAAACAAAAAATACAAAAACTGTGGAAAAAAATATCGCGCTGACCCCATGACCTTTCAATATTGAAATTGAAACAAATAAAATCACCAATAATAAACTAGTGAATAACACATACATAAATCAATATTGTGATAAATCCATTAATTTATAAAAATTTAGGATGGGTGTCTGATGTTTGTGCATAATTTTATGGACAATATTTTTTGGTTTATTAACACTTTAAAGGATTTTCATTTTTCCTTCGTTATATTGTTTTTTGTTTTTTTTTATACATTTTATGGATTTATCACAATATTGATTTATGTATGGGTTATTCACTAGTTTATTATTGGTGATTTTATTTGTTTCAAAATTTAATATTGAAAGGTTACGAATGATTCGCAAACGATTCGCAAGCGACATAAACGATGTAAAATTCGGCGCTGTCCCGACGTCCATACTTAACATTGCGTACGCCGCACCTACGCAAAGTTACGCCTCATATAGCAGGGGTAACTTTACGCTTACGCAAACGACGTAAAATACGACTACCGGGCGCAAGTACATTCGTGAATCAGCTTATCTAGCTCATTTGCATATTTGATGCGTAAATCGACGGAAGCGCCACCTAGCGGCCAGCATAAATATGCAACTAAGATACGACGGGGTAAGAGACTTAACTCATCTGAGAATCTGGCCCACAGCACCCAAGACTGCACTAAAAACTTGTTTTCTTTTGCACCTTCTTTGCACCATGTCACTCTTTCAAAATGTTTGAAAAACATGTTGCATAAACTGTAATTTAATTTTTCTCTCAAAGGTTTTTATATTTTTTCCTGTAGCTTTCGATGCCATCTGCACTTTTATAAGGAATGTCATACATTAAAGGCCTATTAATGACCCAACTTTACACCCTATTCTTTGGTAATTTTGTCAAGGACCATATGTCAGTTATTACAGAATGATAATAACAAGCAGTAGAGCTCCTTTGGAATTATTAAAGGACATCTTGTGACATTCTATGCAAATTGCTGTTATTATATGGTGGTAATAGAAATTGACTTACCTAGAAACTGGGGTAACGTAATTGCCTGGGAAAACTCCAGATGTGCCAGTCCGAAGGGATGTGCCTTTGAACCAGCCATCTTGGCATTTTTCTATGACTCTGTACATTTCTCCCTTACGCAACTCCAGCTCATCATTCTTCTGGGGCTTGTAAGCATATAGGGCTAAATATCTGTATAGAGATTGAATAGACTTAATATTCTGATATAAATTATATAAGGCAAGTATAAACACACATTCTTATTAAAATAAACCAATGTATCTCCCAAGGCTAAAACACTTGTCTACATTGAGCCATCTACGTAATGGATCAGTGTAGAGAAATATTTGGAGTAGTAGTAGTCTCCCTAAAATTAATGTGCAGTATGAGATGTGTAGGTATTGATACTGGTGTCTTGTGCTTTACCCTATCAAATTTCAGCTCAGGGAAAGGCCAAACTGCTAAATAGTGCAAGAAACGAAAAACAAGAAAACCAATTGAAATTCTCTTTTTAAATTTTAGTTATTTCAATGAATGCATATAGTATCACAAATACCTGTTAATAAAAATAAATAATCAATGTTTTTCACATAATAAATTATACAGCATTTGCAAAAATATCTCATTACTTTCTTTGGGTCTGGTTTTGTCATGTGTACAGTAGTCAGCTTAAATGAGTACACCCCTTTTAAAAAGTAAAGCCCTGTACACACAATCGGTTTGTCTGAGGACCCTATCGGTTTGTTTTCCATCAGTGAAAAAAAAATAGAACATGTTTTAACATTTTCCTATGGATAAAGAAACGATAGAAAAAAACGATCGTCTGTGTGGAACTCCATCGGAGTAAAATCCACGCATGCTCAGAATCAATGCTTGGAAGCATTGAACTTAATTTTTCTCAACACATCGTAGTGTTTTACGTCACCACGTTGGACACGGTCGGATTTTTGACTGATGGTGTGTAGGCAAGACTGATCAAAGTCAGCTTCATTGGATATCTGACGAAAAAATCCATCGGATTAGATTCCATCAGATATCCGATCGTGTGTACAGGGCTTAAGATTTTAATCAATATCTCAATGAACACAAGAGCAATTTACAAAATGTTGACAATACTGAGTTACGGTATATAGAACATTTGTTTAGCTCATTACATGAAAGTACGGTTAATAATATAACTTAGATTACAAAATCTTTAGTTTTAATCAAATTAATTGATGCAAAATTGAATACTCCCCACAACAAAAACTATTACATCTATTATTTTGACCTTCATGATTTGTAAGGACAGCATCAATTCTTCTAGGCATGGAGTAAACAAGTTGGCGACAAATTGTAACATACATATGTCTTCAATTTTTCAAGAACGACTGCTTTTAGAGCCTGGATGCTGGATGGAGAGTGATGCTTGACTTGTCTTTTCAGAATTCCCCATACCCAGGTAGCAAGGATAACTTGCCAAAAATCATGGATTTTGGCTCAAACTTGTGTTGCATACACACGGTCACACAAATTCCAAATGTCAAGAACGCGGTGACGTACTACACTTCGACGAGCCAAGAAAAATGTAGTTCAATGATTCCGAGCATGCGTCGGAATTTCCGTTAAGAACTTTTGCTGGCGAATAAAATGAGACCCAGCTCTCAAATTTTTCTTGTCGGAAATTCCGAGAAGCAAATGTCCGATGGAGTCTACACATGGTCTCAATTTCCGACAAAAAGCTCACATCAAACATTTGTTGTTGGAATTTAAGATCATGTGAAAGTCTGTTAACTAGCTGCACATTTTCACTGGCAAGTTGTACACTTGCAGAGCACTTGAAGCAACAAATTTAGTTGACACTTTTCCAATTTGTAGCAAATTTGCATGGCAAGTCTCTAGCACAAGCAAAGTTGCAGGGGTGAGTCTACAGCAAGAGCTCTGAAAGTCTACAGCATGAAACTTCAGCCACAGTGAACCTGTGGTGAGATGACTATAGCACAATATAACTTAACCAGAACTTGCGGCAGACTTGCAGAATGTTTACAAAGAAAGTTGATCTGGAGTCATGCAATGTAGACTTGCTGCAATTTTGTAAACAAGCCTGGCAAGTATAGCAATAGCTTAGCAAGTCATTTTCAAACTTGTACATTGGGTAGGTGTTCAATTGGTTTTAGATCAGAAGACTTGGCCACTGAATCACTTTCACCCTGTTCTTCAGAAAAGCAACAGTGGCCTTTAGATGTGTTTTGGATCATTGTCATGTTGGACCAAGAGCACAGAGTGATGGCAGCATCTTCTCTTTCAATATAGAGCAGTACATTTGTGAATTCATGATACCATCAATGAAATGCAGCCCCGCAGAAGGACACTGCCACTACCATCTTTCACTGTAGGCACCATGCATTTTTTTTGTACTCCTCACCTTTGCAACGCCATAAAGTTTTGAAGCCATTCGTTTCCAAAAAACATTTATCTTGGTCTTATCACTCCAGAGTACAGAGTCACAGTTGTCTTCTTTTTCAGCATGGGCATGGGCCCTGGCAAATTCCAGGCAGGCTTTTTGTGCTTGGGCTTTAGGAGAGGCTTCCTCCGTGGCCGACACCCATGCAAGACAATCCTCTGCAGTGTACGCCATATTGTGTCACGGGAAACAATCATCACAGTTTGGCTTTCTACTTTTTTAGCTAACTGCAGTGAACTTGTATGGCAATTTACTTTAACCCTTCTCATTAGAAGACGCTCCTGTTGAGGAGTTAACTTCCGTGGACAGCCTGGATGTCTCTGCGAGATGGTTGCAGTTCCATCTTTGTTACATTTTTGTATCACTTTTGCTACAGTATTCTGACTGATAAGTAAAGCTTTGCTGATCTTCTGGTGGCCTTCATCTTTCTTGTGTAAAGAAAGTATTTACTTTCTTTCTCAGACCTTGTGACATTTCTCTTCCATGTGGTGCCATTGCTGACAGCATGTAATGGGAAGGGGTTTTCTTTGTTAACACCCCTTTATAATCAACTGTCTGCTGGACACCTGTTTAATGAATAATTAGACTCACCTGTAGCTGATTAGGATTATGTTGTCTAACATTTAGCTTTGCTCCTAAGACTTTCATTAGGGTTTATTAATTTTTTCAACATGGTCTTGAATGAATTTGTTACGAAAAATACTTTTTTGTGTATGCAAATTAACAAATCTCGGTTGCAATCAATAGCCCGCATTTGTGGGAGTATTGTTTAGTATAGTGTTCCATAGAACATTTTGATTCTGAAAGGTAAGTAAAGGTTTTCTGACAAATCTATTGGGGTGTACTCATTTATACTGAGCATTATATGTAATGTAAGCTTATAAACTGTTACTGTTCTTTCAAATGCAGAAAATAATTGCATTGGTTGCTGTAGGTTATAACTCATTTTTACCAATTTTATTTTTGTAGCCTATGTAACCTATACCTTGTTTTGTATTTGACAACCCTATATAGCATGTTATGCTGAATGTTGCCATAGTTCTAGAACTGGGTAAGCTCCTGATACATCATGGGAACAGAGCTTCTGCAACTGCTTAAAGGGGTTGTAAAGGTAAATGTTTTTTTACCTTAATGCATCCTATGCATTAAGGTAAAAAAACATCTCACAGCACCGCCCCCCCCGAGTCGGTTCCCAGCCTGGCCGTTGATTGGCTAGGCTGGGCAGATTGATAGCAGCGCAGCCATTGGCTGGCGCTGCTGTCAATCACAGCGGATAATGCGGCGCGGGGGGCGGAGCCGAGTGATACAGACGGCGGCTATGGCCGCCGCTGTATCACGGGAGTGCGCTCCCAAAAGCTTTCCATCGTGCGAGCTCCCTCGCATGAAGATGGAAAGCTTTTGCGAGGAGGAGCCTAGACAGCCGCCGAGGGACCCCAGAAGACAGCTTTCCGGGCTTTTAGTGTCGCTTTAAGGCCTGTTTGTATTCTGACTTTCTGAGGGTTAGAAATAACCTTATATGCAAGTTTATAACATGCTGAAGGAGTGGCTTCACATGTAAGCCAAGGTGTGATGTACACAACACATGAAGGTTTAGGGACATAGGAAGCACTGAGTGCTTGTTTACATCAGATGCATTCAACTTATGCAAGCATTGGACAATAATGATGCATGCACCAGATGCATGCAAAGTTTGATGCACTATACATACGTGGTGACACCCCCTATTCATCTGAGGTTATGGGTAAATGTAAATCAATGCATCAAACCAGAGACACGCAAGACATTTTTCACATTTCTGTGAATATGCTCTGAAAAAAACATAGAGCAGCAAAGAGGGAACCGAGAAGAGGAGGATCTGGGCCGCCATGTGCAAAACCAACTGCACCAAAGAAGTATAAGATGTTTTATTATTTAGAAAACAAAACAAAAACTGCTTAGTGGACATCTTTGTTAAGGAACTGTGACTCTGTAGAATTGTTTGCTACATTGTGCAAGATCCCAATTCAAAGTGTATGTTCATTATATCCAGTGGCGTGACACCCACCAGAGGGGTGACATTGGGGCCGCAGCCCACCGCCTATCACTACACGCTTTGCTATATTGCTTCTGCTGCAGCGGAGCGAGCAAGGCACCAAGCTGTGCGGGGGAGGCTGCCTATAACACTCCCCATCTTAAGCTCCCTGTCCCTCGGAGCTGTGGGTGTGACTGCCTCCTCCACTCCTCCCACAGACTCCTTTACTCTGGCTGATCCTGCAGCTGCAGCCTGGAGGAGAAAAAGGTGAGAACACGGTAGCCCCCAGGTGTCTTCATCTCCGGGCATGCTGTAAGTTACTGCACACTGTCTGTCTCTACATAGAGTCCTAACCTGCCCTATGCCACCCCAGCCTGCTCTATGCCACGCAACCTGCTCTATGCCACCGCAACCTTCCATATGCCACCGCAACAGGCCCTATACCACCCCAGCCTGCCATATACCACTACAGCCTGCCTATGCCACCACAACCTGCCCTATGCAACTGCAACCTGCCCTATGCCATCGAAACCTGCTCTATCCCACCGCAACCTGCCCTATGCCCCCCCAATCTGCCCTATGCCACCGCAAACTGCCTTATGCCACCGCAACCTGCCCTATAACCCCCAGCCTGTTCTATACCACTCTAACCTGCCCTATACCACCCTATACTATCATTTACAGGGGCCGTTTTGGGGTGAGCCCCATGACTGTGCGCTGCTTGTAGGGCGCCAGTGCAGGAAAGACAGGAGGGGTGGGTGACCTCATGTTTTGCCGCACCAGGTGACACCAACCCTAGTGACGCCACTGTTATATCTAAATATGGATTTCCAATAATAACAATATTTGAATGTGTTTATTCTCCTTCATCATGCTGTAAAGGTATTATGATAAAGAGACTGGATGAATGAATAGATAGCATAAAAGGATACACTTCTCAAATGTAATGTTCCCATATGTAGCTTCTTCTTTCAAGTATCTGCTTACATTTTGCACAGGTGACTGGACTTATTAGATACCATTGTTTTCCCATACTATCTCCCCTGCTATCATATCTATGTTACTATCCTACACTATAACCTAATGAAATCCTTCATATTATTTTTCTCCTCTATGACTGTAGGAATGGATGCTGGTAACAAGTCATACCTGATGTACCGAAACATAAAAGAAGAAAACACTTCCATCCTTCACTCTTATGACCCTGCTGTCTCAATTGCAGCATTGACGATGCACAAATTATGTTGTATTATTTCATTAAAAATGATCTAACTATTAATGTCTGTGAGCAACTAGATGACAAAGGCAAAACTGTTTCAATTTAACCTAATGGAATAACCCAGATTAATTACTCTCAGTCAACTCTACAAAATTGGAAACAGTAAGTGTTATTTAAATGTGCATTTAAATACAAGGTATAAGATCAAATGAGTAAAACAATAAATAAAAGCAAGGCAATACAGCATATATTATTGTGCATAAAATTCTGCTTTTTACTGCCTGCTAAAGGGCTGTTATAGCATGCGGGCTAGTGTCCATTGTGAAGCAGCAGTGAGGGGCAGTGCATTCAGTTGTTACAACACAAATAACTTTATCTTTTCTTTAATTGAAATGTAGCAAATTATACTTAATTAATGTATACACTATATTGTCAAAAGTATTGGAACATCTACCTTTACACGCACATGAACTTTTTTGGCATCCCAGTCTTAGTCCGTTGGGTTCAATATTGAATTGACCCACCCTTTGCAGCTACACCAGCTTTAAATCTTTTGGGAAGGGTGTCCACAAGGTTTAGGAGTGTGTCTATCGGAATGTTTGACCATTCTTCCAGAAGCGCATTTGTGAGGTCAGGCACTGATGTGGACGGGAAGGCCAGTTCACAGTCATCACACTAATTCATAGCAAAGGTGTTTTATCAGGTTAAGGTCAGAACTCTGTGCAGGCCAGTCAAGTTCCTCCACCCCAAAACTCCCTCACCTGTGTTTTCATGGAGCTTGCTTTGTCCACTGGTCCAAATTATTTGGTGGAGGGGGGATTATGGTGTGGGGTTATTTTTCAGGGGTTGGGCTTGGTCCCTTAGTTCCAGTGAAGGGAACTCTTAAGGAGCCAGCATGCCAAGACATGTTGGACAATTTCATGCTCCAAACTTTGTGGGAACAGTTTGGGGATGGGGTGGCCCCTTCCTGTTCAAACATGACTGCACACCAGTGCACAAACTAAGGTCCATAAAGACATGTATGAGTGGGTTTGGGGTGGAAGACTTGACTTCAACTTGATAGAACACTTTGGGATGAGTTAGTGAGAGACTGCAATCCAGGCCTTCTTGTCCAACATCAGTGCCTGACCTCACAAATGCACTTCTGGAAGAATGGTCAAACATTTACCTAGGTACACTCCTAAAGCTTGTGGACAGCCTTCCCAGAAGAGTTGAAGCTATTATAGCTGCAGAGGGTGAGCCAACTTAATATTGAACACTACGGACTAAGACTGGGATGCCATTAAAGTTTGTGTAAAGGTAGGTGTCCCAATACTTTTTACAATATAGTGTATGTGCACCACAGCGGAGCTTTGATGTGGTGAGAAGCACTGACATGACGTGTGATGTAAAAATTGCAGCATGTCTGCATTATTTCACAGTATACCAAACTCTCCTTCAGGCAGGAACTGTGGTGTAAACAGGGCATCCAGAAAACATTTGTTTCTATATACCCTGGTGTTGAGCCTGTGTTGCTCATTGCAGATCAATGTAGCTTAACCGATTTGGTGTATATAAGCTTACATAGGTTTGTACTTCTAGCATTGTTTATTCTATTGTGAATAACTGCCTGTTAATGACCGTCTTTTTTTTTTTTTGCATGCTACTTTCCAAATAAAAAATGAAGAGGTTACTAATGTTATGAAAATTCTTCTACAACAGAATACAAATTTGGAAGTGATGTAATGTGTTGTGTTGTATTGTATTTGTGTTGCATATCTTACTAGGACAAATGCTTATTTTTACTTTGCACTTTACTTTTAACTAATAACACTTTTGTGCATTTTTAAAGGGGATTATTAACTAGACAGATGTAAGAGAGGAATGAGGAGAAGGGTTGGGACTTTATATGAAGCATGCAGCCAGGGAGATACCACAGCATGAATGTGTCTGGCAGCTACATAGTGAGAAATATACAGTACTAGTGCTGGGACCGAATTGGAAAAAATCTATGCCTAAATAAAGGGCAGGTATGAGGTAATTAAAGGGGGGTTCCAGCCAAAAAATGTGTTTATTAAAAGTCAGCAGCTACAAAAAGTGTAGCTGCTGGCTTTTAATAAACACTCACTTACCTGCTCCTGCGTTCCAGCGACGCGCCGACCGGGGCTCCGCTCCTCTCCCCCCCTCCCTGGCCAGCGTCTCCATCCCGACTGTGGGCACCCAGCCGTGACAGCCTTCGGCTTCACGGCCGGGCACCCACTGCGCATGCGTGAGCCGCACTGCGCATGCGCGCGCGGCGCGGCTCGCCACTGATTGGAGAGGCGATCGCATGGGACCTGTCAGTGTCCCATGTGATCGCCTACAGGGAGGGGCTGGTGCAGGCGATTAAGGCTTAATCGCCTAACCAGCCCCTCGGCGGAAGCAGGAAGTCGGACAGGAAGTCCCACTCCTACTGAAGCCCCCACTTACCCCCCCAAAAAATTACATGCCAAATGTGGCATGTAAGGGGGTGAGGAGTGGAACAAGAGGAAGTTCCAAATTTGGGTGGAACTACTCTTTAAAGTAGCATAATGTGCCCCAGAAAAAAAATAAAAGTGGGAAATCGATTGTGAATAGAGTCAAAAACCAAGCACCAAGATGAAAGTATGAAAACGAAGATGCTAGGAGAAATAAAAATTAATAGAAAGGGGGAAGAGGAAAAACTGCCCAAAAAATTACCTAGGATTCCTAAGTAATCAATGTGGGTCCAATAGTGCACAGTGGCCACAAGAGTGTCAACCACAGGGAGTGCCTGATGCAACTGGGGGGAGTATACTGTATGTACTTCAATGTGATTATGGGTGTCCACCAATGTCACTAATCAAATCAATAGCGCCGGCGCACTAACACCACAGGTAATGATGCAGTGAACACTGACAATAGCAATCTGTGTCTATCGAATCTGCGTTCGAATGTGCCTAACCTAACTCTATTAGTCCAACATTATTCTACATAGAGAGAAAAGATTCAACATTGTATAGACAGTGTTGGTGTAGACCAGTGATGGCGAACCTTGGCACCCCAGATGTTTTGGAACTACATTTCCTATGATGCTCATGCACTCTACAGTGTAGTGGAGCATCATGGAAAATATAGTTCCAAAACATCTGGGGTGCCAAGGTTCACCATCACTGGTGTAGACCATTCGACGTGAACAACGAAGATTCGAAAAGCAGCAAAAAACTTACAAACGTTGAATCTGTCATTGAAGGCTTATGGTGTCTGTCGAAAGTTCTAAGAAGATTCGACAAGCAGCTAAACTGTACGGTCAAATGCTCGGCCCATAGGCTATAGAAGAATTTGAATTTTGGTTGACTAGTAATAATAATTTATAAATATAATTATTACTAGTGTCATACAACATTAGAATTCTTCTATAGCTTGTAGGCGGAACATTCGACCGGAAATGAACAATTGCGGCGACATACAGTTTAGCTGCTCCATCGAATCTTCTTAGAACATTCGACAGACACCATAAGCCTTCAATGACAAATTCAACACTAATTAATTTGGATTTTCGGATGAATGCATTTTTTAATGAAACAAATTAAATAAAAACAAATTTCAGGAGTAACTAAATACATGAAAACAAAACTATATATTTCAGTGTGCACATGTCTAATAGACACCCACGATCTAACACTAACTCATCTAACCTTGTAAAGAAAAATTCAGTATACATACCCTTTTCTGAAGGCGATCCGACCCGATCGCGAGCAGCAGAAGCTCTGCAGAGGACATAAACGGCAACCGCTGTGAAATGCATGGGGAGTGACTTCACGTCTGACAACTCAGCGTGGGATCGGGTCAGATCATCTTAAAAAAAGGTATGTATACTAATTTTTTTTTTACAGGTTAGTGTTAGATCATAGGTGTCTATAGATGCAGGGATTTCAGTTTTAGCATGGACTTCCACTTTAAATAAATTCTTATGGTTTGCATGTACTATTATGTCTTTCTATATGGGTTGTTATCCCTCTATGTAGAAGCTTGGGGGAATTCCATCCTATTTTTTGTAAAAAAAATAAAAAAATTAAAAGTTCAATAAAAAAAATAAAAAATAAAGATTGAAAAGTAAAAAAATAAAGATTTGGACTTTTCAGGTAATGTTTGCAGTTAACAAAAGTAAGGATTGAAACTGATGTAATACAATTAGTTCATATTTATTATATCAGTCCCAGTCCTTTAGGACCTCCAAAGTTGTGTGTTCACTGTTGTATGGCAGAGAATTTTTATTTCTGGAACACTAGAGGATGGGAACCTGACAGCTGCTTTGAGTGGAAGGAGTACATACATATAGGCAGCAACATCAGAAAATGAAATTGAAGTAGATGCAGCAGTGTATAATAGGGAAAAAATGTGACTTTCCTTTGAAACTGTAAACAGTCACAGAGCTTTAAGTGGCATTTAAAGACTACAAATCTTGTGAAATTTGTATACGAGGAAAATGTTACATTAATTAAAATGCCTTTCATCCTCTTACCTGTGCCTCCAATCATATATGGACCCTCAGCTAATTTATTCATTCAGCTATACCTCTGCCATAGTGTGATTGTACATCATCCCTATTGCTATGAATCTTTTCAAAGCTTTTGTGCTGTAACTTACACATTAAGAGGTAATTGAACCTTTGCTGAGGTCCCTTGTTCTCCATTAAGTGTACTTGTCTTGGGACTTGAAGCTCCTGCTCCAGCCGAAGTACCAAATGTTGCAGAATCCTGCATAAAGACAGTAAATAAAACAGCACAAATAAATATATACTGCCAGAAAATATAAACTGTATTCCCTACAGTCCCTAAAGTAAAAAAGGAGCAAAAAGAAATTAAATTTTAGCGTGAAAGACAATTATTTTGATTGTAAACATGTTTTTTAAATGTGTTTAATAAGTACGCAATATAGAACCATTCACTCGATACAATGTAAATCTATGACTTGAAAAAATGTTTCATTTCAATACATAGTCATATGATATGTTATGGGGATACATATACTCAACTGTTGCAGGTTAGAGAACAATTAGAGACTTGTGTATGAGGCAATGTTAGTGTTTAAAAAAAGCACAGAAAAGATATGTTTCAGAATTAATTTTACAATTTTTAAATGAAAAAAATACAGTATATACAAAATATGGTCCTCTTGCCACATATACCATATTTATTTTTTCTAACTAATGTGCCTAACACAAACTTGGAATTGCAAATCATTTTTTAACATACTCCTTGAGATAATATACTCTGTGAATCCTAAATACATCTACTTTTTGTAGACATTCCAATAGTCCTGAATCAAATAAAACCGATCGTGTCAGAACACGGTGACGTAAAAAAAACACAACGACGTGCTGAAAGAAACAAAGTTCAATGCTTCCAAGCATGCGTCGACTTGATTCTGAGCATGCGCGGGTTTCGAACAGATGCTTTTGCGTACTAACCATCGGTTTGGACCGATGGTCAGGCGTCCATCAGTCCGATTTTAGAGCAAGTTTTCAAACTTTGGACTGAACTACAAAAGACTGATGGGCCATACACACGGTCGGTTTGGACTGATGAAACTGAACTTCAGTCCGTTTTCATCGGTTTTCATCGGTTTGGACTGATCGTGTGTACGCGGCCTCATAGGTAATCGTGAATAATTAAAGCCCCCTCTCTATTACCATCATTGAATCAGCTTTTGCTATAAATTGTGCACAAAAAGAGGACCTCTGTATTTTCTAAGATCAAATGGCCAGATAACCACAGTTTTGGTTGGCTTGTTAAGTATACACATGCATACAGTGTAACAGCTCTTAACTAGAAGGTAGCATCACTTCTTATAGAATCTAACTTAGCACAGGATTACAGCGCTCTGAGTGACCATGTACATAGAATTTACATAAAATAAATATAAATAAAAGTCTAGTCCATTGGGTGTGAGTCCAAAAGAGGAACTTGATCGTAACAATATTCAATGTAGGGATAACTGTAGATGCTCAGGGCTGCTCTCTCCAGGAGCGAAAGTCAGCTCAAACCACACAAGAGAAAAACAAGAACAAGAAAGCGCCGCTGAGTGATCTGATTTAATTAACAACAACAATAGTATTCCAACACTTACATCTAGGGGCACTCTGATGCAGTCTGGGATGCTGGTGTCAAGGGCTTCAGTGCGGTCCAGAAACCATGTGAGAGGCTGGAAAAGCTGTTCAATGGAGGAGCGTCAGCCGTTCTTAACCATAGAGGGGCCGACTTGCAAGTCCATGTGTGGATGTTGTGTTCTCAGTTGATCCACTGCGCCGCTGGTCCGTGACGTCACTGAGACGGTGGCCAAGGAGGGACACAACGGGTTTCAGAGCCAGTGCTAGGTAAATAGAAGACCTGCGCGCTCCTTTATCTAACTGTTAATTAACTTTTAAGCATAACTCCACTTTTGTTTAAAAAAAAAACTTCCCCCTCTGAGTGATCTATGTACGTTGCAAGGATTTAACACACTTGTTGCAGATTCCTACCTTTTGTTATGCTTGAGAAATCACTGTTTGTTCCTCTGACCTTAGTGGGTCTAATGGGAGTGGTTTCACAATTATCAGTCAGCTGTGCACCTGCAGAACACTAATGAGGAAATCTGCTGGGTCTACATTCCTTTAGACATGTTCCTATTGAAAGTATCTCACCAAAAATGTAATTTTTGTTGCAGGGGATGGCTGGAATCTGACTTGTATCTTAAGCAGACTTCTGGGAAAATTGGTAAGCCAATCACACAAGCAGGAAATTATGTTTTCGGGGAGTGGTCAGTACACATTCTGTGTACAGAACAACTCCAGGTAGCCATATTACATTGCATTTTCAGAAAACTACATGGGCTGCAGATTGAAAAAGAAAGGTCATTTTTAATAACATTCAATTAAAATATAACTTGTATCAATTGTATACGCTATATTATTTTTCCGTTATTTGCTATCTCCCCCCCCCCCCCACAAGTTGGAGTTACCCTTTAAACACTATAAAAAACAATTTACTGGAAAATACATTCACCTCTGACATTTAACATGATGGAGCTCAAATCTCATTGTCTCTAAAGGCCCTCTAAAATATAAGTGAGACAGCTTTATGCGATAACCTATATGTATGGCACTGTGGAGTATACAGAGAGGTTCTAAAAAATCTTGTGTTTTACAGCGTTTTCTGTGTCAGTATTTTTAAAGTTATTATTTTAGCACATAGATATTATGTCATAGATAGAGCCATAGCAAGCAATCAAATTAGCTAGCAAGCGATCAAAATCAAATTGTTAAAGGGTAACTCCACTTTCACGAGAAAAAAATAAGCAGAAAAATGAAAAAATAATATAGCGTATACAATTGTGACACAAATCATATTGTAATTGAATGTTATTAACAATTACCTTTCTTTTTCAATCTGCAGCTCTGTAATTTTCTAAAAATGCAATGCAATATGGCTAATTGGAGTTGTTCTGTACACAGAATGTGTACTGACCACTCTCAAGAAACATAATTTCCTGCTTGTGTGATTGGCTCACCAATTTTCCCAGAAGCCTGCCTAAGATACAAGTCAGATTTCAGGCATCCCCTGCAACAAAAATGCAATTTATGGTGAGCTACTTTCAATAGGAACATGTCTAAAGGTATGCAGACCCAGCAGATTTCCTTAAGGGTACTTTCACACTGGAGAGACAGCAGCGGCTCTTACAGGGCACTTTGAAGGTGTTATTTTTAGTGTTATAGCGCCTGAAAAGCGCCTTGTGTGAAAGGGGTCTAATAGGAGTGGTTTCATAATTATTAACCAGCTGTGCACCTGCGCACTTATAAGGAAATCTGCTAGCAGTATCTTTGGAGCGGTAAAGGAGCGGTGTGTATACCGCTCCTGCCCATTGAAATCAATGGGCACCACGGCTATACTGCCGGCAAAGCGCTGCTGCGGGTTGTTTTTTAAACCCTTTTTCGGGCGCTAGGAGGGGTTAAAAGTGCACCGCTAGTGGCCGAATACCTCCAAAAATACGACGGTAAAGCGCAGCGTGAAACGGGCCTTAGACCTACTCAGAACAGAGGCACATAAAAACACACAGTGATTTATTCAGAATAACAAAAGGTAGGAATCTGCAACAAAGTTTGTTCTAACCCTTGCAATGTACATAGATCCTTGGGAGGGAAATGTTTTTTTCTCAAAAGTGGAATTATGTTTTTATAATGCTAGTTCTTACTTCTAGAAAAATGAAAAATGTATGAAGTGCTTTGTATGTCACTGAAAAATGGGTCTAGCCCTCACATAGGGTAGAAAGAGACATATAGGTATGATTTTTCTGTTTAACCACTTGCCTACTGTGCACCTACACCCCCTTCCTGCCCAGACAAAATGTAAGCTTCCGGCACTGCGTCGCTTTAACTGACAATTGCGCGGTCGTGCGACGTGGCTCCCAAACAAAATGGGCGTCCTTTTTTTCCCACAAATAGAGCTTTCTTTTGGTAGTATTTGATCACCTCTGCGGTTTTTATTTTTTGCGCTATAAACAAAAATAGAGCGTACACTCGCACCGGGATCCCAGCAGAGCGGCGGGTGCGCGCGCGCGGCCGGCGGAGCGTGCGCCCATCCACGGCTTTAAAAGGACATCACGTGATGTTAGATACTCCTGAAAACCGTTTTGATTTATTTTGTTTTCGTCTGGAAAATTTTCGTCCAAAAATTACGATTTTTCGATGCTTTGCCGAATTTTCGTCGTTCAATTCGACAAAGCATCGAAAATCGTCATTCTGAATACAGTGAATAGGTAGAAATTGAACGACGAAAATTCGACGCTTTGTCGAATTGAATGACGGAAATTCGACAAAGCATCGAAAAATGTTGTTCTGAATACAGTGAATAGCTAGAAATTGAACGACGAAAATTTGACAAAGCATCGAAAATCGTCGGATCTGAACGAAAACGAAAATAAAGCATTTTTTATGTCGGATCTTTCGGTTTTTGTTTTTTGCGCTTTCGTTTTCGTTTGTTAAAATGATAACGAAAATACCAGATTTTCAGACGAAAATGCATTCTAATGAAAAACGAATGCACATGTCTAAAGGACATATTGCAAAACAGGCACTGGAAAGACACTAAACAAAAATATCATGTGCTGTTAGGCAGTCTATGTACATGTGCCAAGTAGGGCTCATTACATTTGCATCATAATCAATAAAACTATATCAATAGTGAGAGCAGTAGAGAAGCACAGTGCGTTCCCTGCATGTAAAGCATCACCTAGGTAGAAAAAATCTAACCAAGATGTTTAAGTCCTCATTCAGATGCAATATCACTCTGAATGAATGGCCATTATTGCTGTGGACATGTAGAAAATTGTCTGCTCCTTTCTGCGACAGAGGGGGGTAGATCTGTCAATTTGTCACTGCAATGCAAGACACATATCAGCATGACTCCGAGCTCTCTTTAGAAACTCCAGCAATCCCATGTTGCCACAAGGGACGTCAGCTTGTTAACAACTTCTCTGCAGGTACTGTAAAGCTTCTCTCCTGGAACTTAAATGGAAAGCAGTCAAACACCTCATTAGTGTGTCCGCTTCACTACTCTGCAGATAGGGGTCCCGAGGTGGACTGGAAGTCAATCTTATCTAGGTGTCTCTTCTAGGTAATGGGTTAAAGACCACTTCAACTAATCCGATTTTTTATATTTGTAAAAAGACAAATACAAATAGAAAGGTTTGTAGAATAATAATTAATTGTTTATTTATTTATTTATTTTTTTACCACTTCTTATCTTACTATATAGCAATAGAGTACTAGTATACAAATAAAATATTTTTGCTACAGAAAGAAATTATGAACATTACAAATATTTTTCAACAGTTCCTACCTAACATGTAGGGGTTAATTTACTAAAGCCAAAAAGGCTGCAAGGAAAGTTGCACTTCACAAGGTAATTTCCCCAGAGCTTGATGAATGTGGTGAAATTTCACTTTGCACAATCATGTCAAATGAAAAAAAAAAAAATGCATTTTTGCTTTAACTTGACTGGATGACGGAAGTCAGCAGAAGTTCACTGCATTTACTAAACTCTGGGAAAATCCTCTTGCAAAGTGCAACTTACCTTGCAAAGTCAACAGCCCATGTGCCTTTAGTAGATCAACCCCATAGTGACTATACACTGAGCTTAATAAATAAGGTGGAACTGTTTTCACTTTAATCAAATAATCATGTTCTAACAAAAAAAAAAGAAAGTTTTCTGAATTATTATTTTTTTTTTATCAAATCTCTTTATTTAAATTTTCTAATTTTCAATACAAAAATAAAATCATACATATACATTATATTTTAATTACCTTTACTTCAAACATTAACTTTTTATATCTCCAAGACATCCATACCATCCTTTCCATCCCATACAACACAACACATTCTACTTTCACCCTTCCCCAATGGTGTGATTATTACCCCGGTTCCCCCTTTATCCTGACGCTGTTGTAGAGTTCTCTATCCAATTTGCCCATACTCTCCTATATTTCTCCCCATATCCTCTATTGCAATATGTCTCTCTGTATAATATCAGATTGCTGTTTACTAAGTTCTTCCACTGTGCTATTGAGGGGGCTTCTGTTTTTTTCCAGTTTAGCACTATTGCTTTCCTGGCATAAAACAGCAGCAGGCCTATCTGTGTTTTTCTTTCTTTTGAGATAGCATTACCCCCTATTAATCCTAAGAGACAGATCTCCACTTCTTGTTCCAGCCTTACAGATGTTACTCTTTCTATCATTCTCAGAATCTCACTCCAAAATACTGCTATTTTGGGACAGAGCCAAAATATATGCATGAAGTCTCCTGGAGCAACTACACACCTCCAGCAATTCTGAGAGTTAGTTGGTGAAATCTTATGCAACTTGTATGGTGTATAATGACTTCTATGTACGATTTTATATTGTATTAATTTTCAGTGGAAATTTCCATACTTCCTCCCAGTTCCCTAAACCCGGGGCATCTCTTTTCCAATTCTCCCTTAATTTGCTCAGATCATAAGGTGTAGTATTTATCAAGTATCCATAGAAATTTGACATTGTCCTCTTCCCACCTTTTATCATTTGTTCTATATCTGATTCCATCAATTGTGGAGTCCCCTCAGGGAACTGGGCCACCAAGGCATGTCTAAGCTGCCTATATCTAAACTCGTAGCTCTCGGGAATATTCCATAATTGTCTCATCTCCACATATGATAAAAACTTTCCCTCCCGTAACAACTGTGAGAGTTTCTTTACCCCATATTTAGCCCAGGCTCCCGGATCCTGAACCAGATCTAAATGTGGTAATTCTGGGTTTCTCCACAGGGGGGTATTTGGAGATAGATTATTATTTCCCCTCTCTTTTCCTATGACCGCTTTCCATATTTTTACTGTTGTTCTCATTGCTGGCGTTAAATCTCTCCTGGTGGGGGGCGTGGCCAGCGCGGCATGTGAGCAGACGCGTCTTCACAGAGCTCCCGTGGTGATCCTTAATTGATCCGGTTTCCGGCACACTAAACTGCTCGTTTTTCCGCTGATCAGCCCTGGGAACGTTCCCTCAACACCCGGCCGACACTCTGCTGCCATCGGAGGGCATGATGACCCGAGGACAGAACGGAGAGAGCTCGAAGCAGGATCCCCAATATGGCGCCGCTCCACCATCAGCGCAGAAGGCGCGGACGGGAGATAAGGCCAAGGAGGGGGTAAGTAAGCAGTCCAAACACCCTGAGAAGACCTCCGGAGAGCCCCCCAAGGATATGCGGTATTATGCCCAGAAACTGGCTGGGAAATCGGACCTACCAGCGGTGCGGCCCCTGGGTGATGATGGCGCCACTAGGGACAGTGATATGGAGGAGGGGGAGGAAATGCTGGGGGCCGACGCCATGATGGCACAGAGTCAGGGCAGCCCAGACCTACAGGAGGAAGATGAGGACCCTGAGCTTGAGGGGGGAGAGCAACCCACGCTGGCAGCCATACTGAAGGCTGTGAATAAATGTACAGCCTCTGTGAACTGTCTGAGAGCTCGCTTTGGGGGCCTAGAGGAGGAGGTCTGCCTAATCCGACAGGACATGCAAAAGATGAGGGAGAGAACCACCGCAGCTGAAAGCAGAATAGGTGACATAGAGGATAAATTACCCCCGCTGATCAGGGAGGCTCAATCTGCTGCGAGGATGGCCAGGGCAGTGGATATGAGGGCAGAAGATTTTGAGAACAGACTCAGACGCAATAATGTGCGCATAGTGGGGCTGCCGGAGAAGGTGGAGGGCCGGGACCCCACGCGGTTTGTGGAACAATGGATGGCGGATGTGTTCGGCAAAGATGCTTTTACCCCCCTATATGCGGTTGAGAGGGCTCATAGAGTACCGACCAGGCCTGTCCCACCTGGGAATCCTCCTCGCCCGATGCTAGCCCGGTTGCTGAACTACAGGGACAGAGAAATAATACTGAGGATGGCCAGGGAAAAGAGGAATATTCAGTTTAATGGCACCCGGGTCTCATTTTACCCTGACTTCTCCGCCGCAGTTCAGAAGAGCCAGGCGCGCTTCACTGAAGTTAAAAAACACCTGCAGAAACTACAAGCTCCATATGCAATGCTGTACCCGGCGAAACTCAGGATTATATTGCGGGGACAGGCCCATTTCTTTGAACATCCTGCTGAAGCCTCGGATTGGCTAGATGCTAATGCGGGCGCGCTGCGCCAGGCCCAGAGATCTCCTGAACGTGATGATTGAACCATCGGATGTAAACTAGTTGGGCTGTCTTGAGACTTCCTTGATTGAGGAACCTGCCGGAAACATACAACGATTCTTTCTACTAAATGTGAGTTCGGAAATGCGATTAATGATGCCACTCCACCCAGTGAAGTTGGCCAGTGACTGTACAGCCACATTTGATGGCCCAGTTGAAGGTTTGTGGGATCGGTTGTCCCAGTTGTGGAGGGACTGCCCGTTGGCTCCCCAGAGGTTGGTACGACGACAAGCCTCTATGCGAAAGGGCTCTGCGTGTCCTACCGAAGCACCGTTGTGCGATTACAGTTCCTGTTATGCGATGGACTCCCCCAGAGCGGATACTTCCTACTACTTGCGGAGTGGCTTCCCGAATTCCTTTTTTGCCCAGCGAACTGCTCTATCCCTACTTGCACCCCAATATGTTGTGACATTCACGGCCACTGGGAGGGAGGTGGGGTGGGTCGTGGGTGGTGGTTTTCCCCCTGATGGATGTGTGTTTGACCCCCCCTGATGGCAGCGGTTAAGATACTCTCCTGGAATGTCAGGGGGCTGCAAGACCCTCTTAAACGCACTATGGTTTCGACCTTACTGAGGGCCAGGCTGCCGGCCATATGTGCCCTACAAGAGACCCATCTCACTGTTGACTCACTGTCATGCTTGAAATACCGGTGGGTGGGTCAAAGTTACCACTCCACTCACACCTCATATTCTAGGGGTGTGAGTGTGCTGATACATTGCTCGATCAAATACGAGGAACTGAGCTCTGAGATTGATGCTGACGGTAGATATGTGTTTTTACTATGTAAGTTGTATTCTTGCCTTTGTGTATATACCACCCCCGTATAACAACCAGGTACTGAGGGCATTGGTGGAGTTCCAGGTGCGGTTTCCAGAGGTGCCATTGTACGCCTTTCGGGACAAGCCTCTATGCGAAAGGGCTCTGCGTGTCCTACCGAAGCACCGTTGTGCGATTACAGTTCCTGTTATGCGATGGACTCCCCCAGAGCGGATATTTCCTACTACTTGCGGAGTGGCTTCCCGAATTCCTTTTTTGCCCAGCGAACTGCTCTATCCCTACTTGCACCCCAATATGTTGTGACATTCACGGCCACTGGGAGGGAGGTGGGGTGGGTCGTGGGTGGTGGTTTTCCCCCTGATGGATGTGTGTTTGACCCCCCCTGATGGCAGCGGTTAAGATACTCTCCTGGAATGTCAGGGGGCTGCAAGACCCTCTTAAACGCACTATGGTTTCGACCTTACTGAGGGCCAGGCTGCCGGCCATATGTGCCCTACAAGAGACCCATCTCACTGTTGACTCACTGTCATGCTTGAAATACCGGTGGGTGGGTCAAAGTTACCACTCCACTCACACCTCATATTCTAGGGGTGTGAGTGTGCTGATACATTGCTCGATCAAATACGAGGAACTGAGCTCTGAGATTGATGCTGACGGTAGATATGTGTTTTTACTATGTAAGTTGTATTCTTGCCTTTGTGTATATACCACCCCCGTATAACAACCAGGTACTGAGGGCATTGGTGGAGTTCCAGGTGCGGTTTCCAGAGGTGCCATTGTACGCCTTTCGGGACTTCAACTGCTGCACGGACCCTCAGTTGGACAGACACCCACAGGGGGGAGGGGGGAGGAAAGTGACCCGTTCTGCCCTGGGTAGATTCATGGAGGAGGTGGGGTGGGGAGACCCGTGGAGAGCCAGGAACCCGGGTGTGAAACAGTTTTCCTGCTTCTCCAAGAGTTACTCCTCTTTGTCTAGGATTGATCTGTGTCTCTGCTCACATGCCGCCGAGCGATATATTGGGGAATTGGTGTACGCTCCTAGGAGTGTGTCAGATCACTCTCCATTGGTGGCTTCCTTAGATGTGCGTCCCCCTCCTGCGGGGGCCAAGGCCCCGTGGAAGATGAACGCCTTTTGGCTGAATCTCTTCCCTTCGCATGAACACATAGAATCCTGCATTTCGGAGTTCTGGCGTATTCATGCTGTATTGAGGGTATAGCAGTGACCTGGGAGGCCTTTAAGGCAGTTCTCAGGGGCCTGTTTATTACAGAGATCCAAGCCATTAAAAGACAGACAAGTGCTCAGAGGGAGGGTATAGAAGTGATGGCCGGGAAGTTGGAGGACGCCTTCATTGCTGACCCATCTGATACCAGTAGGGAGGCGTGGCTCTCGGCGCAGGACGCGCTGTACCGAGTCACGTCCTCAGGGGCAGAGAAGAAGCGCTTCTTTCAGAAGGCGGCATTCTATGAGGAGGGTGAGCACACTGGTCGCATGCTGGCAACTATTGCCCGTTCTCAGCAGATGTCCCCTTCTATTGGGGCATTGCGCACCCGGGCCGGTGGGTTGACTAGTTCCCCAGACCACGTACTATCTGAACTTGTGAGTTTTTATTCCTCTCTATATGAGTCCCGTCAAGCGTACTCGCTTGACTCCCTGGCTGAATACCTGGACCCGGTCCAGCTCCCAGTTTTGTCGGCCTCAAACAGAAAGATGCTTGACGCCCCCCTCTCTCTGGGGGAACTGCAGGCGGCTACCAGTTTGTTCCCTAACTCGAAGGCCCCTGGGGATGACGGCCTCCCAGTGGAGGTGTACAAGCAATATGGGGAAACAATGCTCCCGCACCTCTTAAGGGTGTTTAATGAGGCAAAAAGGACCGGTACGCTACCGCGATCTATGTCTAGAGCCAATATAGTGTTAATTCTGAAGCCAGATAAGGACCCTCTTGACCCAAGTTCATACAGGCCGATTTCATTACTACAAAATGATGTTAAGATCCTTGCCAAAGTTCTGGCGGTCAGACTAAACAGTGCCATCTCTACCATAATTCACTCCGACCAATCCGGATTCATGCCCCAAAAATCAACGGCAATAAACCTGCAGCGACTTTTTTTGAATATCTAGTCCAGAGCGGATAACATGGGAGACAGAGCTTTATTGTCCCTAGATGCCCATAAGGCATTTGATAGTGTCGAATGGGAGTTTCTATGGGCGGTGATGCGGAAATTCGGGTTTGGCGACAATTTCATTGCATGGGTACAGCTCTTATACTCATCCCCCATTGCGGCTATACGGGAGGGGGGAAGGGTATCACACACCTTCTCCTTACACAGGGGTACACGGCAGGGGTGCCCTCTGTCCCCCCTCCTGTTCGCCCTAGCCATAGAGCCCTTAGCTGCAATAATCAGAGCAAGCCCCTCGATCCGGGGATTCCATTACGGTGATTTACATGAAAAGATCATGCTATATGCGGACGACACCATGCTTCTCCTAGGTGATACCTCGGCTTCGCTGTCGGAGGCCATGAGGGTCGTTCGGATCTTTGGAGAATACTCGGGGTTGGTTATTAACTGGACGAAATCCTCCCTCCTGTTACTAGATCGGGACCCCTCCCTATCCCCAGCGACTGTGCAAGACATTCCTGTCTCCAGGTCGTTTCGGTACCTTGGTGTTCAGGTTACTGCTTGCTTGCTGGAGTACGTTAGTCTTAATCTCACCCCCCTGATTAACAGATGCCGCGACCAGGTCAAGGTGTGGAGTAGGCTCAAGCTATCCCCTGTAGGTAGAGTAAACTTGATAAAGATGATCCTTATGCCACAGTTGCTATATGTCCTTCACAACTCCCCAATGGTCATCCCCCTAAAGAAATTCAGGATTATCAATTCTGTCTTCCGTTCACTTATATGGCTTGCTAAGCCCCCTAGGGTTAGGCTTGAACAGCTCCAGCGACCGAAGGATGCTGGCGGGTTGGCGTTGCCCAATCCCTGGATCTACTATTTAGCCTCCCAAATGCAACATATTGCACGACTCGTGAGGCCCGAACGGGACCGGGAACTGAATTTGCGGGACTCCTCTGTCCAGCTGCTCAGCTTCACCACTGGGGGGGAGGTGGCGGAAGGTCTAGAGGCCCTACGGTACACTAAGTCTAACAAACTCTTCCCCACGTATGTACTGATGCAGAAGACATGGAACAAGGTTAGAATGCTACAGGGGGTGACGGGATTCACTAAGTACAGCCCTATTTGGGACAATCGGTATTACAGAGAACTGGCTAAAATACCTTATGGCTCTAAGTGGAAACAATATGGCATTACCCTTATGACCCATGTGATTAGGGATGGTAGGCTTAGGCCATTCCAGGAGCTTAGTGCAGACTTCCGTTTGCCGGCCTCTATGCACTTTTATTACCTTCAACTTAAGCATGCAGTGGACGCTCAGGGAGAATCAGATATCTGGTCCCTGGACCCAGCGTCTGTCTTCAACTATTTATTTGGGGTCGACACGTACAAGGGCTTTATATCAAGTTGCTACTCTATGCTTCTGAATCTCTTCCTACTGGATGCCCCTTTGAGGGCAATGGCCCGGTGGGAACAAGATGTGGGAGCATTTGAGGAGGGACAGTGGGAGGAGGCGATGCAGGCAGTTCCTGTGTGCTCCTTGAACGTAGCACACAGACTGTCGCAACTTTACATTCTTCTGAGAGTACACTACACACCAGCTAGACTGGCACGAATGGGGCTGGGGGTTGACCCATCTGCGTTAGGTGCTGCAGAGATCATGTTGATCTTATTCACCTACTATGGAGATGCCCGAAACTGCATCTCTACTGGACGAAGGTCATTGATACCCTTAACGGGGCTTTTCAGGTACAGATACCGCTAGATCCCAAAATCTGCCTGCTGGGAATATGCGACACCTTGACGGTGGAGAATGGTTCTGGACAGGCGATCTGTAGAGCCCTATTTCAGGCCCGCCTGATGATACTAAGGCACTGGAAGGACACCGAGCCCCCCACTGTGCACAAATGGATCAAACAGATGGGGGTCACATTACGGCTGGAAAAAATAATATTTCAACATAGAGGCACTGACTCTAAATTTGAAAAAGTATGGGCCCCTTGGCTTGACGTCCCGGGTCTGGCCCCGATTGATTTGGTGTATGATCGGCTATTCTAGGGTCGTGGGGTGGGAGTGGGCCCCTGGGCTATAACACTATACAGAATGCTGACTGTGTGGGGTATCACATCTAGGCGTAGGGGGGTGGAGGCTTGTGCTTGAGTTACTGTATGTGAGATGCCGGGGGGGTGAGTTGGGGACACACATATGTATGTAAAGTTTTACCATGTCTTTTTCCTATTTTTCTGATTTTGGGTGTGCTGCGCCACACTCTCCTGACGATATATGTCTGCTCTGGAGCTCATCGCTTGTATTGTTATTTTTGTTCAATAAAAACCTTTGTTTGAGAAAAAAAAAAAAATCTCTCCTGGTTTTAATACCCCTATACAGTAACCCTTGCAATGCTTCCACCGATTGGACCACTGTTGCTTCCAACATCGTAGCTGTGTCATACCCATCCGAGTTTAACCACCTCCCTGCTGTCACTAACTGTGCCGCTGTATAGTATTTATGGAAGGCTGGGAAAGCTAATCCCCCCTCCCCTTCTGGTCTCATGAGTGTACTTAATTTAATTCTAGCTGGTTTATTGGCCCATATGAATGTAGAGAGCATTCCATGTAGCTGTGTAAAAAAGCTTTTTGGGAGCCACTGTGGAGAATTTCTGAAGGCATATAAAAACTTTGGCAGCACCTTCATTTTCACCAGGTTTATGCGTCCCAGTAGTGACAAAGGCAGTGTTGCCCAGATCTTTATTCTCTTCCCGAGCTCCTGTACCTCCGGGTCTAAATTTAATTTTCGAAAATCTTCAATCTGTCTAGATATTTTAATGCCTAAGTATTTAAATTCCGATACCCATTTTAATAACGTATTTGGAGCAGCGGTTTTTAGTGCTCCTTGATCTATCGGGAATAATATTGATTTATTCCAATTTACTTTGAGCCCTGTATATATCGAATATGTATTTAATAATTCTAGAGCCCCTTCCAGTGATGGACCTGCATCTCTCAAAAACTTTTTCTGAATTTAATAAAGACGAGAAAGCTGAGTTCACGCTGATCCACCATTTGTGTGCAAAAACAAAAATTCTTTTTACGTGATTGGTAAATAAAGTCAACGTGTCGTAAATGTATTTATTAAGTGAGTTTAAACTAGTATTTTCTTACATCAATTGTTCTAAAATATTAAGTACATTATACCATGACTATGCTTTTATCCATTGTTCTCAGTCTTCTTTTTTTTGTCCTGTGCATGCACCCAATCCTCCATTGATGCACCCCATCACTACTTGAGTACTGTGTGCAATGTGGCTGTTTCGGGTCACATGCTCTGCTCTATGCGTACTACAAATCCTGTAGAGCTGAATGTGTCTGCACATAGATGTCTAGTCCATCTCAGGGAAAGGGTGGTTACATTCACACACACAAGGGGGAATTCGAAAACAAACAAAGTCACCCTATAACATAACAGGAAGTCTAAGAACAACAAAAGAAAACATGCATTTGAGAGATGAAACAAAGGAAAAGAGAGTTGGCAGGTACATTCTACTTATATTTAAACATATTACATTTAAGTGCATTGTTATTTTTCTAAATGAACAGACTGTACTCCTTTAGGGTTCATTCATACCAGGTGTGCTAAGCCGTGTTGATCAGCTAAATGCAATGAAGTGAGACTATACTCAATCAATCAATCAATTTGCTTAAAATTTTTTAAATGAATTGAATTAGCTTTCAATTACATTAAAACCAATTATCAGTGTTGACCCCCAAAAAACTGAAGGTGTTAGAGCTTTTTTATAAGTGGTTCAACTTCACTATAAAGTGGAACAGACAAAGCAAAATGAAATCATTGGTTTGCAGAATGTACAAATTATACAAAAAATAATATGCACAGGTATATATAAATCTTGAAGAAAAACTTGGTCACTTGGAAAGCAATAAAGAAACATTTACACATAATTGCATGAAGAAGTCATTTTGCTAGATTTTTAAAAGTGGTAGTAAAGACTATTTCTAAAAATTCATACCCTGTATAAAAATTACCTGTTTACTTCCTTTTTTTAAATCCAGTCTGACCCAGTCATGTGATTCAGCAGCTCTTACTCCCCTATGTAAGGGAACACTTAAAAAGATTGTAAAGTCTTGTTTAAAAAAATATATAACAAACATGGTATACTTACCTTCTCTGTGCAGTTGGTTTTGCACAGTAGCCTGGATCCTCCTCTTTACGGCTCCCTCTTTGCTGCCCATGGCCCCTCCCCCCTATCGAGTGCCCCCTCAGCCAGAAGTTTTCTATTGGGGCACCTTGAGCCCAGTCATAGCTCCATGTATCCATTCAGACATGGAGCCCCAACCTGGCCCCGCCCCATTTCTCCCCTAATTGGATGACTGACGTTGATTTACAGCCGTGGGAGCCAATGGCGCCACTGCTGTGTCTCAGCCAATCAGAAGGAGTGTATCAGACGTCTTAGACACTCGTGGACATTGCTGGAGAGAGAAGGGTCTCAGGTAAGTGATTAGGGGGTTCTGGGGAGGCTTCTACACACAGCTTTTTGTATCTTAATGCATAGAATGCATCAAGATAAAAAGCCTTTTGCCTTGACAACTCTTTAAAAAAAATCGTTGACGTCTCTAGAAAATGGCCAATGATGCCACTGCTGTGTCACAGCCTATCAAGAAGAGCGTCCTAGAAGGCTGAGGGACTCATGGACATCGCTGGAGAGAGATGGGGCTCAGGTTAGCATTAGGGGATTCTGGGGAGGCTGCCACACACAGATGTTTTTTTTTTGTTTTGTTTTTTATCTTAATGTATAGAATGCATTAGGATAAACAACCTTCTGCCTTTAAAAAAACTATTTTAACAACAACTGTGATTTCCCAGAGCCATGCCATTACTCATAGACAACCACGGCCCAGCCTTTGTAGCTGCTCTTCCCTCTCCACTGCAGCAGCTGGTCACTGACACAGGGGAGCTGGAGCTACTGGATTATGAGACCGTGATAAAAATTGGTAGGTACAAAGATCTTTTTTGTACAGGGTATGCAAGATAGGTAAAAGGAGGGGGAAGGGAATATTTATGAGAATAGTTAGAGTTAACCTCTTCTTCCACTTTATTTACAGCATGCAAGTGCAACTTGTATATAAATTGGGCTTACAAAGGATGTACAGTATAGACTAAGTTTGATTCATTGAAAGAAAGGGAAAAAAAACTAAAGTATTACAGCATATATTCCCAAATCTCAAAGCCCTCTTCCAGCATCTGTAAAGCTTCAGACAGCACGTAAAATATTCCCAGCTGATATGTGTACAGCTGAATAGAGAGGGCTATAAACATGCATTATGGCACTTTGCAAACACATACATTGCTAAATATTTTGTAAGCAAATTACTGTTTTGCTTTTTATTCTGTGACCTGAAAGAGCATGAATGAGGTAAAAATGATCATTATTACTAATCTTTAATATAAACCTCTGGAATACTCATTTACCTAATGACGTGGGTTGAAAACTTAGTCCACCAATGACAGCATGCATTTTTGTTTAGTAAAAAAAAAAAATATTAGGCTAAGAGGGAAAAATTTAATTTTTTTTTGGTATAATAGAAAAGATGCACAACTTTGTTTATTATTATAGTTTGAATAGTGTGAGGGACAGCTTGAACCCTTGCAGTTTATTCCACACATTTTCGGTTTTGTAGGACACCAATCACATTGGTAGGAAATTAAGAGATTTATCCCTGAAGCTAGCCATGCACATTTCTATTCAACTGTATGATCAATGCACACTCTCTTTTAAATTTAAAGTGTTTGTAAACCTCTGAAATTAAAAATGAACAGGACATATCCCTCTACAGTGCATACTTCCATCAATCCAAAGAGTGTCATTCCTTTCTAATCTTTACTCTCTCTGTTATCTGTATGAGTGACTACTGAGTCACTGCTCGATAGCAAGCACCTTAGCAGACATTCTTTTTTTTTCATTCAAGTTTAAGTTTATTTTCTGAATAAAGTCAGTACAATTTAAAGAACATATCAGGAAATCAATACATTTTGTTACATATCCTTAAATATTGAGACATCATTTGCTGAAGTCATCACTACGTCATTTCTCAACCATACCTAAATAACATTCTATCTGCGATGAAAGGAAAACAGGAGTAAATTCTGACCATTAGCCATATAGTCTACCCTCCCCCAAATCCTGCAGTTCCCATCAATCCATCTAGGGTCCCTAGTCTACAGCAGTTGGGATAAATCAAAACCTTATTGGTCAAACATATATAGAAATGAGATGGGAGACATTAGCAGACATTCTAACCCTACCTCATTCCACTATCTAATATGTTTAATGTTCTCATTAGAAAGATCCCCCCTCACTTTTTGACCTGTCCTATCCTGTCCCCCACTTCTCCAGGAATTGGCTAGCCTTTATGCACCAGCACACTAATAGGCAGAGCTGGCATAGCCACTATAGGGAGGGAAAGTTAAAAAGAGACAGTTTGTTTAGTGGTTAGTACACCTAGAACTAGAAGAGTAATGTTTTTCTATTCTGCTAGAAAATTGGTTTTAGGTGTACAGACTCAGCAACATGTTGTATAGGCGGGTGTATGCCAACCCTGGCACATCTACCAGCCTAGACCATGGTTATACAGAAATTCTGCCCTACAGATCTGTAGAAATTGTTGTGCCAGTTGCAATGAGCCAACTCTATCATAAAAACTGAATAATCTATGTAAAGTTTTGGTGTATTAGCAGGACAGAGTGTGTGTGTATTGGTTGTACCCTTGTATTTAACCCCTCTTAACCTTGTTACACTTACTTATTTTGTGTCATCACCATGATTGTTAGTATAGAAAAGGGTCAATTTATGATGCTTGTTTCAGGGTCACATAGTAAATGCAAAGTCAGCCAGAAAATTCAAAGGACTATTACATATTTAATGATATTAACCTGCAATTAGTGTAGATGACATCTTGAATGATGATAACTAGAACTGCAAGCATTCATTATGTGCAAGTCATCTACTCCATAAAAAAGTAAAAAGGCATGAAAAAAATGCAATCTAGTCCCAGAAGACTGATAGAAACACTCATCACCCTCTCTATGAAGTCACCAGGATATATTAATGACACTGATGTTCACTTATTTATGCTGCAGTGGCTGACATGGTCTGCAAGCTGAGATAAGCAGCTGCTACTCTGCATAAAAAAACCCCAGGGAAGGGATTTCAGGAGCCACAAGTCTCAGAACTTGCAATGAAAAAAGCTGAACTCTCCAGAGATATACAAAATACCATTTAAGTTAGTTACCATATGTATTCTTTAAAAACAAATAGTAGAATTTTTACATAGGATGATGCATGCACATACATTTGTCTTTATATCAGCCTACTGTAATATACTGCTCTGTGGAACCTGGTACTGAATGAGGCCCCTTTCACACGGCCAGACAGATTGGCCCACCTGTTAGTTTTTTTTAGGACCCTGTCGGACCATCTATTGCCCTCTATGGAGTGGCTGGTGTAAACAGACGTGTCCATTTACACCCACTGATATCGGATCCTATTGGCTAAAACAGACGGAGGGGGGATCCCTATCTGTCTAGCAGATCGGATTGGATGACAGTCAGATGTAAACAGACAGGTGGTCCTTTTACATCCAACCGCCCATAAAGGAAAGCGGGCTGTGTCTGCTCTGCATCAGTGAAGCAGAACTGTCATATGGCTGCTCAGCGGGGATCAGTGGACAGCCCACTTTTCTCTATGGATGTAAACGGACCACCTGTTCATAGAGAAAAGTGGGCTGTGTTCATTTCTGCTCTGTATCAGTGCAGCAGACATGGACCTGTCATCTGCCTGCTCAGCGGGGTTTAGCGGACATATCCCCCACTGAGCAGGTGGATCTGCTGGCGGAGTCCACCCATGTGAAAAAGCAGAGAGGAACAGCCCTCTGAGGGCTATATTGCTTTGCAATGTGCTGTCTGTAAACATGCTAACTGGAAAAACATCTGGGGGCAGCTATGGCCTCATCAGTGTGTTGCTCCTTTTTTTAATTACCAGACAATAATGTTTAAAGTGACACAATATCCTTAGATTCTGAACATCTCCTTTTCCCCCTCAACCTTAAAGATGTGCACTTCTTTATGCAACAACCTAACAGGGGTGATATCTCTCATTTACTCTATCCAAAAAAATGCTTCCAGTTGCACTTTAATAATAACAATTTTAACAGTAGATGTGAGGTTATTATTTAAAGAAACATTGTGTTTGGTGTAACACTTTTTGCTAATTTATAATCTGGTAAGTTTATAGTCTGTTCTGTTATTTAAAGCTGAGTCAACGCAAATATAATATTTTGTTTTGGGGTTGCCAAGAAGTTGAATCCAGTGCTGGCCTGCTAAAACTTCTGGGAATTCTAGTTGTGAGATGTACTCCACAGAATTTCTGCCCATGGTTACAATGCCAAATGGTGTTGCATTCCCTCAATTGATTTTCCATAATGTAGAATAAACAAAGGACTGGAAAATACTGAAAAGGGAGAATAACTTTTATAATGGTGTGTTATGGCTGGAAGGGGACAGAGAAATAAACTACTGTGTGGACTATTCCACCATTGGAATATCCTGTAGAGATACAGTAGAAGGCCAAAAGATGAATCAAACTTTTAACACCCACTCAAAGCTGTTCTACAGATTTCGGTTAAGTTGTCCTGTATAAATTGTATTCAGTATAAACAGAAGTAACACTGACCGTGTCACGCAGGAAACCTGCTACATGGAGAAACCATGAGCATTAAGTGCAGTGGGGAATCATATAACAGTGTACAAGAAAAAACAGATGAACCTGGTTATAGTAGATTAGACACAACTCTGTAAAGGTGAATTGGGTGGATGTTCTTCCCATGGTTTTGTATTGCAGACAGGAGAATGGTTGCTGATTTTGCCAGTAGGTAATCCAAGTTGTTGTGGTTCTGCAGTAAAAATAATATAATAGCGATAATTCACTACCATTCTACTTAAAGTTGTCCTGGATTTCCCAAGTTCTGTGAATTTGGACAAAGCAAGCTGTGTATCTTGCCCCAGGAAGTCATCTGGCCATGTTGGCAAGTATGCTAAATGATCAAAAATGGAGAGGAAAAACCTTTTTGTAAGCTCAGCAGATCTGTCAGGGTTTGAATGTTATTCCTTTGGAAAACATAATGTAAAATATTCTTTCATGTATTAGTTATGTCAGTTAAAACACAGGCTCTCAACCATTGGAATGTATATTCCAGGGAACAATAGTAATGGATTCAAGGGTAACTTTTCCTTGGCAAAGCAAATTCATCAGAGCAGATCAGTGTTTCAAGAAATAATAGCGTATATTTAGTTATTTAAAGTAAGTAAAGTAAAGTAAACTCTCTTGGTTGATTTTACCTATAGGTAAGCCTATAATAAGTCTTACCTATAGTTACAGTAAATATCTCCTAAATGTGCACCGTTTAGGAGATATTTACTTGTAAAGCCACTGGTGATGTCACCGACACATGCTCTCTCGAGCAACTGCATATTCATGCACATGAGTGACGTCATTATGGCTCGTCCAATTAAAGGATTGGAGCCTGCCAACCCGGAAGGAAGACCAGGTGAAGATGGAATCTCTGTCAGCAGAGACAGAGCACCTCTGGAGAGCTTGGTTTTCAGGTAAGCTTCACATTAAGTGCTGGCACATTATAGCATTGACTTCCCATTTATTTTTTTAAAGGCTGCAGTTTACTACCGCTTTAAAAAATATTTTAGGGATTCTAAAAATATCAAGAGGCACTTGAGATTAACCAACCCATAGCAGAAAGTACTTGGTAGGCACAAGCTTTTATAAATATAGTGGACTGAAATTCTGCACTAATGATTGGCTAGATCACCCTAGATCCATATCCCATTACAAGCTTTTATAAAGCACTACAAACTGAGAAACAGTTATGCCCGGTACACTCGATCAGAAATTCCGACAGCATGGAAATTCCGACCGTGTGTATGCTCCATCGGACTTTTGCTGTCGGAATTTCTGCCAACAAAAGATTGAGGGCTGGTTCTCAAATTTTCTGACGGAAAAAATGTGATCGTCTGTAGCAATGCTGACGCGCAAAATTACGATGCATGCTTGGAAACAATTCGATGCATGCTCGGAAGCATTGAACTTTATTTTCTTGGCTGGTCGTAGTGTTGTACTTCACTGTGTTCTTGATGGACGAAAGTTCAGAGAACTTTTGTGTGACCGTGTGTATGCAAGCCAAGCTTGAGCAGAATTCCATCAGAAAAACCATCCAAAGTTTTTCTGACGGAAAATCCAATCGTATGTACGCAGAATCATACAATGAGGTTGGAAAGGGCTGAAAGGGATATCCATATCCAATTGATACCCATGCTTGCTTATCATTTAGAATATAAGATGTTATGATTCTAAATAATTTCCCCCCTTTAGAGATTATAAAGGGTAGTGATTTATTTTGCCTTCCATGTGTGTTAAAAGTTTAAACTGTATGCCATTCCTAAAGCAAGTCAGTTTGAAAGTTATTACATAAAACTGAGTGTCGAACTTTAGCACAGTGATTTGACCATTTACCACTTAAGGACCCCCGCACGCACATATACGGCCACAGAATGGCACGTACAGGCACAAGGGTGTAAATTTACGTCCCCGCCTAAGTGCGGTTCGGGGGTCCCATCGGGACCCCCTCCGCGGCGTGCGGGGGTCCCCCTGGCTCCGGGAGCGATCCGGGATCTGGGGGCGGATGTCGGCGAATACCCGCCCCCCCGCGATCGCTCCCAGCCAATGGGAGCGCGCTCCCAACCTGTCACTTCCTCCTCCTGTGTTTACACAGGAAGGAGGAAATGATGTATCCTCTCATCGCAGCGCTGTTTCCCAGCGCTGCTGATGAGAGAAGACATCACAAGTAAGTGTGCACCAACACAACACTGACACACACTCACATAGGCATATTAACCCCTTGTGATCGCCCCCCCCACCCCCCTGTCACAGTGTCACTGAATGCAGTGATCTAATCACTGCATTTAGTGTCAGTGTGACAGGCAGTGTAAAAAACAGTTAGTGTTAGGTTCAGGATAGCCCCCCCACCCCCCTAATAAAGTTTTAACCCCCTGATCACCGCCCTAGTTAACCCTTTCACTCCCTATTGCCAGCGTCACTAAGCGATCATTTTTCTGATCGCTGTATTAGTGTCGCTGTTCCCGCTAGGTAGCTATTTTTTTTTCTTGCGATTTTTTTTTTTACTAAAGACATGTGGCTAAATAAATTTTGGCCTAAATGTTTGACTAAAATTTAGTTTATTTGATTTTTTTTTTAACAAAAAGTAAAAAATAGTGTTTTTTTTTCAAAAATGTCGCTCTATTTTTGTATATAGCGCAAAAAATAAAAATCGCAGAGGTGATCAAATACCACCAAAAGAAAGCTCTATTTGTGGGAAGAAAAGGACGCAAATTTTGTTTGGGAGCCACGTCGCACGACCGCGCAATTGTCTGTTAAAGCGACGCAGTGCCGAATCGCAAAAACACCTTGGGTCATTTACCAGCATATTGGTCCGGGTCTTAAGTGGTTAAAGAGATTGAGTTCTGCCTATATCTTCTGTGATTTCTGTCAACTAGGTAATACAGCTATACATTCTTCCAGGACTGCTTGAAAACACATCTACCTTTAATGCATCTTTTTCCCAAATGAGGTTTCTGATGGCTAAAGTGATAAGTGTGCAAGTGCAAGACACAGCAGCAATTCCAGTAGCACACTAGAAGTAATTGCTTCAGCAATAAGCTGAGTGTAACTATCATCAATAAAATCACCAGCCTGAAATCTCTAGTCTAACTTCAAAGCAAATCTGGAACTGTCTCACCGCAGGCCACTGCCATTTTCATTAATTCAGAGGGAAATGTACTTCTATGTCTACGATGCTTACTTACATCTTATCTTCTGCTCTTGCTTATTTATTAATTTCTTTCGTTATATAAGTGATGCAGACAGGGCTGGCTCAAGGCTTGAGAAGAGGGTGCTCCCCAACAAACTATGACTTTGTAAATTTCTAATGACCTTTGAGATTCAGTTCAGTAATTTCCATGCTCAATAAAACAAAGACATAGACAATCACTTTTTAATGTTTCATAGAACTGTGCCTGGCAAAGCATTTCCATGGCACAAATATTCTCTCTGTCACAAAGCATTTCACTTTTTGGATGTTATTTTTTTCAACTTAGCAGTGGCATAACAATTCTAAAAATGATAGCGATGTTTTCAGGGTAAAACAACATGGTTTTGCTCAATGTGTTATCTATCCTAAACTTGGACCCTCCAGATTTCTTGAGGCATTCAGATGTATGCCTTCATTAAGAATTAGACTTGACTCAATTTCCAATGTGGCGGTATTTTAACAATTACTATATTATTTCAATAGCAACCTAATAGTACATCAATGCAACTGCCTGAGCAATATTATTCTTTAAATTGTACCTACTGCACAAACTATGTTTTCCATTTTGAGTGGGGGAGAAGGTTTATTAAAATCTGCAGCAGAACACAAGCAGCATTAAAACATACACAAGGTGTCCTAGCCTTATCTCGAATCTCCCGGTTGGAGAATTACCTCACTTCTTAGCCTGGTGAGAAGGTGGTGGACCTTGTCACTAGGAGAGGAAGTCAAGTCTTCCCTAGACAGCAGTGGAAACCTGACAGAGGTTCTAATCCCTAAACTACTCTATCAAAAGCTTAAAAAAAGTTTGTAGACTAATACAATTAAATATCAGAGGAGCCTAAGCTGCATGCATAGATAGTGAAATGCACAAGACTTTATCATAAACATGGCATGTCTTTAGCAGATTATAATTGTACTATTTTATAACATTGCTGCACTCAACAAATCATTTAATAATGAAGCTTGAAAATTTTATTTTTAAATCCCGGTACATTTAACATCAAGTTCCATTAATTCACAAATCAAAATGCAAGTACTATAAGTATGAAAAGGGGGAGGGAGGATGGGTAGTGCCAAAATCTGCAATGTCTTAAAAGGTCATATTACAAGAAGTAGTGGTTTGACGTTTACAGAGACCTGGCTGATATGTGTAGCGGATGGTTGCTACTAGTTACTATGATCCACCATATCACCCTGCTGCCAGACCTCCATATATCATGCTCAGAGACTATAAACAGTCATCTGCTATGTTTTGTTTTTGTCTATTTGGGGGATATAACTTGGTTGGGGAAAGGGAATATGGGATGCACATAGGACAGATCACTTTGCCATCATAGTTAAAGAATCATTGAATGAATTGAACTTTGAAGAATTGATGGACTCTGAAGCCTCGTACACACTACGGGAAACGTCAGGAAAACTGCCATGACAGCTTTTGACCGGGAGAACTGGCCGTGTATATGCTCTGTGGCAGTTTTCCCGACAAGAAAATTGCTGGGAATCCTGGCAGGAAAAATGCGAACCAGCTCTCTTTTTTCCCGCCGGGATCCCCGGCGGTTTTTAACCCTGCAGTTTTCCTATTGGGAAAGCCTGTGGGGGAGCATACAAACACGGGCAGGTTTCCCGGCCAAAGCTCTCACTCATGGCAGTTTTCCTGCCAGGAAAACCGGCCGTGTGTAGGGGGAAAAAGCTGCAGAGCCGGTTCTCGGCTTTCCTCTTGGGTTCAATAACAAAAAGTGCAGCGCAATAAACACAAATATCAATATTTTTTTCCTCTTGGGTTTCCCGGCGGTAAAAAGTCTGCCGGGAAACACGATCGTGTGTACTAGGCATCACATGTACAGTCACTTCCCCTGCATCAACTCCTGCAGGCCATTATTCCTGCTCTGCACACAACTCCTGCAGACTATTACTCCCAGGACTCTTCTCCTCTTGCACAAAACGTTACTGTAACCTGTTAGTCAATGCAAAATAGGATTTTTTTTCCTATATACCAATGCGATACAAACAAGGCAGGGTGGATCCAAGCAGACAGCGATTGCCTTAAAAAGGAAATAGTCACCTAAGGCATAAAAACTGTATTATGTAGGAATCAAAACAGGGCGAGTGGCCGCAACCCTCTCTATGACACACTGATACTTTGCTGGGATGTCTGCCTAGAAGTCTTGATAGTCCTCTGGAGTTGTGCTTACATTTAGGTGATACTGTATATAAAGTCTTGCAAAGCTCCTCAGGAAGCTATAATTGTGGCGAAACACGTAGAGTCAAGAAACTTCTGCACAACGGTCGTATGAATCCTTTCATGCTGGTTTTAGTATAGAACATTTTACTTATGAATATTATATACAATTCATAAATTCGATGTTGTTTTTAATTTCATTAATTTGCATCTTAAAACTCACTTTTCTAAATATTCTACTCTGAAAGGCTAATTATTTTAATGTTTAAAATGAATATTCCTGAATACCCTATTTTTATTATATTTATTATTTTAGTAGCGCCCGCATGTGAAAACGGTGTTCAAACCACACATGTGAGGTATCGCCGTGATCGTTAGAGCGAGAGCAATAATTCTAGACCACCTCTGTATCTCAAAACATGCAACCTGTAGAGATTTTAAAGGGTAAAAGTTTGACACCATTCCACGAGCGGGCGAAATTTTGAAGCGTGACATGTTGGGTATCAATTTACTCGGCGTAACATTATCTTTGACAATATAAAAAACATTGGGCTAACTTTACTGTTGTCTTATTTTTTAATTAAAAAAGTGTATTTTTTTTTTTTAAAGTGAGCTTGTAAGACCGCTGCGCAAATACGGTATGACAAAAAGTATTGCAATGACCGCCATTTTATTCTTTAGGGTGTTAGAAAAAAATGTATCATTTTTGGGGGTTCTAAGTAATTTTTTAACGTGTAAACACTGAGTCTGAAAAACAAGTTCGGTCCTTAAGTAGTTAAATAGTGCCAACAGCAGTTATATAGACCCAGAAGCATCAGGAAAAATAAGTAGCCACAGCGAAGTTGGCGTGCATTTGAACACTGGAGATCATATTCCATAGTATCTTACACTTGTTTGTAAATGTGATTTAGCGTGTGCATGCACTTTTATATGCACAGTATATACTGGAAGCATACCGTTTCCTTGTCTGGCACAATCCACCAGTGTATGCATATATTCCACTAGGGAACTGCATAAATTGTTAATTAGATAATTAATTCATTAATAATAATAATATGGTTGAGGTAAGCAGTTCCGTAAATACACACACTGTTGCTATTCTTTATTTATAACGCAAAATAATGTTGTGTTAGTATTCCTCATTTTAAGCGATCATGGTATAAACTGTTTAATTGAAGCAATAAAGCATAATTAGGCACAATATACAGGCTATTCAGACTGATTATTTTGACTATGTGATTGCTACAAAAGCAAAATGTAGCCAAGCCCAATAATAATTTAGGACTGTGTAATGGATAAAAAGATAATACAGAAAATCTAGTGAGATGAGAGTTGGAGAAATCTGTTTTCTGTTGGGGGTGAAGGTAGGCTCAGATGTGCACTTGTCCTGGTCAGATCTCCCATATTATTTCATACACAAAGCAAGGCAAATGCCAGGGTTGTTTTTTTTGTTTTGTTTTTTGTTATTAGTAACCAACAGCAGACCAAACCATGGCAGACATTGCACAATTATGCTCATCTGGCTGTAAAATATGCAATCCTGGCCAACCTGCCACATAAAATATACCAGTAGCACTGTTCGATGTGATTAATGTTGATAACATTTTCGCCAGTACAGAGCCAACTGACATGCACAGTTCTGACCTTCAATTCCATGTGGTAATTACGGTAGCTGTGCCAGCCAGTAACAGGCTTGTCTAATGATCAGAGATTGGAGGAATGAAGAAGAATGCCCTCTGCCTCCTCCTGCTGCTTGCCCTTATGAGTTTAACATTTTCTTATAACAGGAATATCCTTTAAAGCAGAGGCCTTGCTTTTTTTTTGGAGGGGGGAGGGAATATTCCAACCACCTAATTTCCAAAGTGCGTCTTGTTTCTTTATCCCATGATTCTGTGTGCTATACAAACTGAGATCCAGAGGGTTAAAGGGGTTGTAAAGGAAACATTTTTTTTTTTTCATAATAAGCATCCTTTACCTGCAAACATTCCTCTTTTCACTTCCTCATTGTTTGTTTTTGCTCAGAAGTTGCTCTATTTCTCCTCTGTTCTGTTCACTTCCTGCTTGTCTGATTGATACTCACCACTGTGAAGGGAGGCTTTACTGCGGTGGTCAGTGACGTGCTCGCCCTCTCCTGGGAACTACATCTGTGCGGCAGGACGCTCTCTACGTGTTAGAGACTTCAAGAAAGTGTGAATTACTGGGCGGGCCGCAAATTCATACTGGGAAATGTAGTTCTTACATGAACGACTGCCACAAACCAGGAAGTGAATGAGAGAACAGAAACTAGAACGCCGGAGGTGATATAAAGGGGATTTAATAGGTATTTACTCGTATTTTAACAGAATCGTTACACTATTCTGTCTGTCTACCTTGCAGACATTCATTTTAGCCAACATTTTTTTTCCTTTACAACTCCTTTAACCACTTAAGACCCGGACCAAAATGCTGCTAAAGGACCTTGCCCCTTTTTGTGATTCGGCACTGCAACGTTTTAACTGCCAATTGCGCGGACGTGCGACGTGGCTCCCAAACAAAATTGGCTTCCTTTTTTCCCCATAAATAGAGCTTTCTTTTGGTGGTATTTGATCACCTCTGTGGTTTTTATTTTTTGCACTATAAACAAAAATAGAGCCACAATTTTGAAAAAAAAATATTTTTTACTTTTTGCTATAATAAATATGCCCAAAAATATATATACATTTTTTTTCCTCAGTTTAGGCCGATAGGTATTCTTCTACCTATTTTTGGTAAAAAAAATCGCAATAAGCGTTTATCGGTTGGTTTTCGCAAAATTGATAGCGTTTACAAAATAAGGGATAGTTTTATTCCATTTTTATAAAAAAAAATGTTTTACTACTAATAGCGACATTATGGGGGACACTTCGGACAATTTTGACACATTTTTGGGACAATTGTCATTTTCACAGCAAAAAATTCATTTAAATTGCATTGTTTACTGTGAAAATGACAGTTGCAGATTGGGAGTTAACCACAAGGGGGTGCTGTAGGATTTGAGTGTTCCCTGTGTGTGTGTTTACAACTGTAGGGGGGTGTGGCTGTATGTGTGATGTCATCGATCACGTCCCCCTATAACAGGGATGACGCGATCGATGCTGCGGCCACAGTGAAGCACGCGGAAGCCGTGTTTACACGCGGAAGCCGTGTTTACACACGGCTCTCCCCGTTTTTCAGCTCCGGGGACCGATCGCCGCACTCCAGCGGCGATCGGGTCCGCGAGTCCGTCGGACACGGTCCCGAAGCTTCGGACCGGGTCATGGGAGCGCGCCGCGGGAGCGCGCCCGTGACCCACAGCTGGGTACTAGAAACCAACGTATATATACATTGATGTGCCCAGCCGTGCCATTCTGCCGACGTAAATGTGCAGTAGGCGGTCCTTAAGTGGTTAAAGTACATCCTCCTGTTTCCCAGCAAAGTTCCACAAAGACAACATGCCTTTGATTGACAGCTCTTTTACCTTCCTCAACAGACATACCCAATCTGTGTACATATATGGAGAGGTTCCCCTTCCAATTTAACCACTTCAGCCCTGGAAGATTTCACACCCTTCCTGACCAGAACATTTCTTTTTGCAATTTGGCACAAAATTGACATCCTTTTTTTCCCACAAATAGAGCTTTCTTTTGGTGATATTTGATCACCTCTGCCTTTTTTATTTTTTGCGCTATAAACAAAAATAAGAACGAAAATTTTGAAGAAAAAAAACATTTTTTTTTTACTTTTTGCTATAAGAAATATCCCCCAAAAATATATAAAAAAATAAAATTTTCCTCAGTTTGGGCCGATATGTTTTCTACTTCATATTTTTGGCAAATAAAAAAAACGTAATAAGCGTATATTGATTTGCTTGCTCAAAAATTATAGCATCTACAAAATAGGGGATAGATGTATGGCGGCGTTCTGCAATTTTTATCGGGACTGCTACATTATGGCGGACACGTCGGACACACTTTTGACACCATTTTGGGACTATTGTCATTTATACAGCGATCAGAGCTACAAATAACCACTGATTTCTGTATAAATGACACTGGCAGGGAAAGAGTTAAACACTAGCGGGGGTGTGTACTACGGAGTGATTCTAACTGTGGGGGGATGGTCTCACTAGAACATGACAGAGATCACTGCTCCCGATGCTAGGCAGAACAGGGAAATGCCTTGTTTACATAGGCATCTCCCCGTTCTGCTTCTCCGTCTCTCGATTGGGGGCTGCCGGTGACCATCGAGTTCAGGGGACTCGCAGGGTGGCATATTTAAAGGGACATACAGGTACGCCCATTTGCCTGCCCCTGCCAATCTGCCGACGTACATCGGCGTATGGCAGACGGCAAGTTGATAATACATAGAGTCTAGAGTAGACCATGGCTGCATAGTAATTATACAAAAGTGCAGTAACATCCTCAAAATTGGCTCCTGTGTGTGGAGGAGCATAAACAAGGTAATGGACGAAAAAATATGCATTTTTATCCAAGAAACATACATTTCTCAACCGATACTTTGTCAAGAATCATGAGAGAATTTATTCCAAAGCATAGTTCATCTTTACCAAAATGCTGCCTAAGCATAAAAGGAAAGTCTGGAGATAAAACAAGTTGCTCAGCTTTGAATAAAAAGAAAGTTGAATACCGCCTTTAGACGTAGGCCATTTAGATACCTCGTGAAGCCTGACTGGAAAACTTCTAGGACATTGTTAAGGTCATTGCTATGAGGAGCATGGAGTTACTGCTTACTTTTACCGTCACAGTGAGCGTTTATTCACTTTATTCAGTTTTGGGAAAATTGTTACAGTTCGTGTTTATCTACAGATGCCCCATATCAGCTTAGGCAGTTATTTGGTAAAGGTGAATTAACCCTTTAACCACTTCAATACCCCCTACCTGCCCAGGACAATTTTTAGCTTTCAGCGCTGTCGCACTTTGAATGACAATTGTGCAGTCATGCAACACTGTACCCAAACTACATTTTTATAATTATCTTCCCACAGATAGAGATTTATTTTCAAGTTTTTTTTATCACTACTGGGGTTTTTATTTTTTGCTACACAAAACAAAAGATACCAACATTTTTTAAATAAAAAAAGTTTTTCTTTGTTTCTGTTATAAAATGTTGTTTTCTCCTTCATGGGAAGGCACTGATGTGTTGGCACTGATAAGGTGGCAATGATGGGCATCGATAAGGCTGCACTGATATGCCACACTGATGGGCACCGATAGGTGGCACTGATATGCAGTACTGAAGGGCGGCACTGATGGGCACTGACAGGCGCCACTGATGGGCACTGGAAGGCAGAACTGATGAACACTGACAGGCGGCACTGATTGGCACTGACAGGTGGCAGTGATGGACACTGATGGGCAGCACTGATGATGAGGTACTGACATGTATAACTGATAGGCACTGATTGGCACTGTGGTGAGCATTGGATGGCACTGTTATGGGCACTGTTTGGCAATTGTGTGGGCACCGATTGGCACTTTTATTGGTACTGCCTGGCATTAATGATGGGCAATAACTGGCAGTTGATCTGCACCTCTCATGGGGGCTGCACTGATAATAAATGTGCTGATCAGAAGCACAGACACCCCTCTGACAGGGAGAGCCACCGATTGGCTCTCCCTGTCAGCGCAAACCGAGAAAATTCCTGGTTTACGCGATGATGAGCTGTGATTGGTCACAGCTGATCACATGGTAAGGAGCCTCCGTCAGATGCTCTTTACCATGATTGAAGATACAGTGTGTCCGACTCACACACAGCACCAACGATCGCTGCCCTGCGCACCCCCACAGGCGTGCACCGGCATGTTATCCTGCTTGATGTTATATGACGCCCAGTGAGAATAACAGAACCACTTCAATCTGCTATAGGCCTGGACGGGAAGGGGTTAGGCATATACAGTATATATCCAGAAACAAAAATTCAATATGTTGCAGCTTACCAGTCTTTATTATGACCAATTATGACAAATCACATCTTGAACTATCTTGCTTTGCATGTAATAAGTCTATCTTATATATTAGTTTCACCTTTTAAGTTGCATTTGTGAAATAAATGAACTTTTGCACGATATTCTAATTTTTCGAGTATCACCTGTGTATAGACCATCTTTAATTATGAGTAAACCTACTTTTTATACTCCATACCGTTCATGCACCTGCAGTCAATTACAAAATTGTGAGAAAAGGGTTTGCAGAAATATACGCTGGTGTTAATGGACATGCCTTCCTTGAAGCATATACAGTACTGCAAGGGAGGAGAGGAGCCATATTGGGGACAATAATTGCTCAGTCCATGACAAACATATCAATGTGTACAATTCTGTAAAGTAAAAAATACAGATTAACCACTTCAGCTCCACAAGATGTATTCCCCTTCCTGATCAGGACATTTTTTGCCATAAGGCCGCGTACACATGATCAGTCTATCCGATGAGAACGGTCCGATGAAGCTGATGGTCTGATGTGCCTACACACCATCGGTTAAAAAAAACGATTGTGTTAGAACGCGGTGACGTAAAACACAACGACGTGCTGAAAAAAATGAAGTTCAATGCTTCCAAGTATGCGTCGACTTGATTCTGAGCATCGGTTAAATTTTAAAGCAAGTTGTCTTTTCTTTAACCGAAGGTTAATTAACCGATGGGGCCTACACATGATCGGTTTTGACCTCTGGTTAACCGATCGCGTGTATGCGGCCTTAGGCACTGCATTACTTAAACTGACAATTGTGTGGTCCTGCGACACTGTACCCAAATACAAATGTTTTCTTTTTTTCCCCCCACAAAAAGAGCTCTCTTTTGATGGTGTAAGATAGCGGGGTAATTCAGCTTAAGTGGTGTATGCGATTTAAAAAAGTGTCAGTCCAGACTGTGTTTTCAAGGGCATGGCAGCCCACTTTTATTTAAAGGAAGCACAAAGTTCAAATCAAACAGATGGTTATTCAGCCTCCTGGCTTACCTACTGCTTCAGGCCTCACGCCTAGGCCATATCTCTATTCCTCAGACCTGTATGCTTGGGTCAAGCTCTCTCCTAGCTTACCCAGCGTTCAAACTGCCACCTGCAGCCTCTCTAAAAAAACATGGGTGTCTTCCCAACACTCACACACAGACTTGTGTCTATAGGGCGGAGAAAGACTTCCTGACTCCTTGGGTGGAGTTGTCTCCAAGTGGGAGCCCTGGGCTCTCTTCCTGGGAGGATTATGAAGCCAGTCCAAAGGTGTGTAATTAGCATGCCTGTTTCCCACAATCAAGCGTATTTTGCTAATACACAGCTCATATATATATATATTCTTCATGAATTTAGGCCAATATGTATTCTACTACATATTTTTGGTAAAAAATAAATAAAAAAATCTATAGGGAGGTGCTTGTACTACAAGAAGGCATAGATGCTTTGCAGAAACATGGGATCGATGCTGATCAGCTCCTGCTGTGTAGAATCACAGTGAGAGCGAGCCTCGGGTGGCTCACACTCGTGCCCAATACCCCAAAATGCAGAATCACGTATAAATACGTGATCCTGCACAGCGCGGCCACCTCGGAGCACTAAAAGTGCTTTAGGGCGGTTGGCAACTGGTTAAAGTGTATGTAAAGCAACATTTTGTTATTCTTAGTTTTGAATAGAATGGGGAAGAGTTGGAAAATCTGTCTTTTTTATTGCTGTCTGTGTCTTCAATGGAAAGATATAAGTCCTTAACATTTGCCTGGATGATCATAGGCTCTGGACCATTTGTCCAAAATGTTTTAGTTGTCACAGGAAATAAACTGAGGGTGAATGTAGAAAATTTACAAATGTATAAACCTGTTTTGGTGACAACTGTCATGTGATGTGACTCCTGGCTGTCAGGAGATCTTTCATGAGATTTCCTCTTACTTGACTGGACACAGACAACAAATTTAAAAAAAATCACTGGGGATTTTAACATTCTTTACATGTACCAGAACACAAAGTTTAGGCTTTACAACGATTGTTTGAATGAAGAACACCAAGAAAGTGTTCCTTATTCTTACAATAGATACATATTGGTTGCACATGGTTTAGGAAAGCAACGTGTTGCCCTTCATCCTATTAGTAATAGAAACATATGGGGCATGAGTCAGAAAACTTGGCTTAGCGCAGATATGCTTATATTCTTTGGAACATAGGCATATTAATAAAATAAAAAAACCTTTAGTAAATGTCACTTTTAAACATTGTGGTAATATATTGAGATTGAATTTATCCTCTTTCAAGTCTGTGTAGTTTAGATCATTATACTGATATAATAACTATGTGTTTGATCTGTTCGTCAACATCATAAAATTTGCATGGTCCTAATTTATTTACACACTTCTCTTTGAATTCAAGATTAGTTTCTTCTTTAGTTCGAAATACTTTGGTTGAATGAAATCAACTTACAATGTTCTCTTTTTGTATCTATAAATAAAAGCTGAAATGAGATTTGCCAACATCAACAGTGTACTAATGTTCACCATTTTGTTCTGCCAGCTAGAAAACGTTAGGATCAATCGGATCCTGTTCCATGAAATCCTATTCCAATTCCAATTCTATTTTATAACTGGAAATGAGCGAAGAAAATCCACCAACATGACAATCTGGCACCAGTTCTGATCTGATAAATCCATTTCTCATTTAACTACTTAAGGACCACCTCCTGCACATTTAAGTCAGCAGAATGGCACGGCTGGGCACATGCACGTACAGGTACGTGCTGTGCTAGTACCCAGCTGTGGACCCGATCGCTGCTGGACCCAGCTCCGGAACTGTGGGATTCGTGGACCCGATTTCCGCTGGAGTGCGGCGATCGGTCCCCGGAGCTGAAGAACGGGGAGAGCCGTGTGTAAACTGTGGTGGCAGAATCGATCGTGTCATCCCTTTTATAGGGGGGACACGATCGATGACGTCACACCTACAGCCACACCCCCCTACAGTTGTAAACACACATTAGGGAACACATAACCCCTACAGCGCCCCCTGTGGTTAACTCTTAAACTGCAACAGTCATTTCCACAGTAAACAATGCAATTTAAATGCATTTCTTGCTGTGAAAATGACAATTGTCCCAAAATTGTGTCAAAATTGTCCAAAAAGTGTCTGCCATAATGTCGCAGTCATGAAAAAAATCGATGATCGCCGCCATTAGTAGTAAAAAAAATGCAATAAAACTATCCTCTATTTTGTAAACGCTATAAATTTTGCGCAAACCAACCAATAAACGCTTATTGCGATTTTTTTTACCAAAAATAGGTAGAACAATACGTATCGGCCTAAACTGAGGAAAAAAATGTTTTATATATTTTTGGGGGATATTTATTATAGCAAAAAGTAAAAAATATTGTTTTTTTTTTCAAAATTGTCGCTTTATTTTTGTTTATAGCGCAAAAAATAAAAAGGTGATCAAATACCACCAAAATAAATCTCTATTTGTGGGGAAAAAAGGACGCAAATTTTGTTTGGGAGGCACGTCGCACGACCACGCAATTGTCAGTTAAAGCGACGCAGTGCCGAATCGCAAAAAGGGGCAAGGTCCTTTAGCTGCATTTTGGTCTGGGTTTAAGTGGTTAAGGTCAGCATGTATTTTTTTATTTTTAATATTTTATAGTACTGATGAATTCACACATACTAGTCTAGTATCTGCTACAATTTTATGAACTTCTTCATATATCATCACACAGCTACATACTGTATGTTTCATTGCATCAGGAATACAGGATCATTGCTGTTTGATAATATGTAAATAGCTCTTCTATAAAATTGCAGCGGCTAAAAGTAGTATTCAATAATATATCTGTCCTATGACTTCACATGTATATAATTTCTTCTTCTTCCTTCTACCTTGCTTATCTGTGTAGCAAATATTTATACTCTGCAGTGTCTTCCTGTTACTCCTGCAGCAACAGGAAACAAGTCCAGATGACAGCACCAAGGGGCAGCACAATTTTTCAGTGGGGTTTTGCAGTACATGGAAACTAGAGTTCCTATTCATACAGCTATTCTTTGATAGAGAGGCAAGGGGAGCAGACCCAGCACAATGTACAACTACCCTGTGGCTCTCCAAGTCAATTGGCCAAAGATTGAGCCAATGATGGTGGTTCTCCAACCAAAACAATATTCAGCATGTTATTGATTATACCTATGACATACTTCCTGCATACATAGTTTAGTCATTTATTAACTATAGCCTGGTAACAGAGTACTTGCTGGAAGACAAAGGAGAAAATCTCACAGTGATACAACACAGCAAGCACTACTAAAAGTGGAGCTCCACCCAAAAGTCTAAGCTCCTGCTTATCTGCCTCCCCCTCTGGTGCCACATGTGGTAACTTTTCGGGGGAGCGGGTACCTGTTTTTAACAGATACCTGCTCCCACTTCTGGGTAATCTCGCCCTGACCTTTCGGCCATTCACTTTTGGGTGTTGGCCACACGGCCATTCAGAAAGAACAGCTTTGTGAATGTGCCTTAGGGAACCAGCTGTGAACCAATGGCTGCGGCAGTACCCGAGAACCAATGGGAAAATCAGCTGGGGTGCTGACATCACAGGATCCCTGAACAGGTAAATGTCCTAGCAGCAGCTACAGTATTTGTAAATCATTTTTTTTTTTAAGAAAGCTGGACCTTCTCTTTAACCACTTAAAGACCCCTGCACGCACATATACGGCCACAACATGGCTCGTACAGGCACAAGGGCGTAAATTTACGTCCCCGCCTGAGTGCGGTTCGGGGGTCCCATCGGGACCCCCTCCGCGGCGTGCGGGGGTCTCCCTACCTCTGGGAGCGATCCGGGATCTGCGGGCGGATGTCCGTGATATCCGCCCCCCCCCCGCGATCGCTCCCAGCCTGTCACTTCCTCCTCCTGTGTTTACACAGGAAGGAGGAAATGATGTATTCTCTCATCGCAGCGCTGTTTCCCAGCGCTGCTGATGAGAGAAGACATGACAAGTAAGTGTGCACCAACACAACACTGACACACACTCACATAGGCATATTAACCCCTTGTGATCGCCCCCCCCACCCCCCTGTCACAGTGTTACTGAATGCAGTGATTTAATCACTGCATTTAGTGTCAGTGTGACAGGCACTGTAAAAAACAGTTAGTGTTAGGTTCAGGATAGCCCCCACACCCCCCCTAATAAAGTTTTAACCCCCTGATCACCGCCCTAGTTAACCCTTTCACTCCCTATTGCCAGCGTCACTAAGCGATCATTTTTCTGATCGCTGTATTAGTGTCGCTGTTCCCGCTAGGTAGCTATTTTTTTTTTATTGCGATTTTTTTTTTTTACTAAAGACATGTGGCTAAATAAATTTTGGCCTAAATGTTTGACTAAAATTTAGTTTATTTGATTTTTTTTTAACAAAAAGTAAAAAATAGTGTTTTTTTTTTCAAAAATGTCGCTCTATTTTTGTATATAGCGCAAAAAATAAAAATCGCAGAGGTGATCAAATACCACCAAAAGAAAGCTCTATTTGTGGGAAGAAAAGGACGCAAATTTTGTTTGGGAGCCACGTCGCACGACCGCGCAATTGTCTGTTAAAGCGACGCAGTGCCGAATCGCAAAAACACCTTGGGTCATTTACCAGCGTATTGGTCCGGGTCTTAAGTGGTTAAGCAGCATGGAGGGGTTGTTAGGATGGCTGTACCATATCCACCTGCACCGCTTATTTGTAAATGTATGCAACTCTTGTTTTTTCCGCTTTACCCTCTCCTAACAGATGTGATAAAAGAATTAAAAGTATTATTTATGGATGTTACAGTAGGCAAGAAAGAATGTAAGCCTATTTCCATTCTGGTTGTCTTGGTATGCTAGTATTTCTTGTGACAAAGTAATTTACTTCAGAATTTGTGAGTAAGCTTGGCGGGAGTTTTGCCTCTGTAGCTAATTTAAGTTGATGACAAGCTTGAATTTAATTTTGACCTAAGGTTTTTCTCTTGAATCAGCTGAAACGTTAATCTGAAAAGGTGGAATTATCATATACTTCAAGTGAGAGAGGCAAAAAAGAGTCGGAGCCAGATGGGCAAATAATATCTTGAAACCACAACCTCCAGCTAAGTTCAATGCATCAAGAGTTCATTTAAATAAATACTCTGTAGCTTATGACTTTATACACCTGGCATTTAAAACAACTCTAGTGTGTTCCAATGAATTGGTTTTATGCATACATGTTGGTTTGCCTTATATACAGCTGTTCATGCCAGAGGTGAGTTTGATTCTATGTTAATTGGTGGAATTTTAAAGTTAATGTTAAAGGAGGGAAAATAACCATTCCCAAAGAGAGGGCTGTGTAAGTCTATTATTCATGGTTCACAAACATAATGACTTTATTTCCAATCCAATATTAAACAATAAAGCTTAAAGTATATGCAAATCGTAATAATAGACTTATTTTATTTACTCTCCTTTGGTCTTTTGAATATATATGTATTTTTTCATATCTTTTAATGAGAACAAACATTACAAGTTGATCCTACCAGAAATTCAGTTCTGTCATGTGCACTCTGCAGTCATATTTTAAATAATGTTATCAGAAAGCCTCATAGGGCCACAGAATACCTCACACATGTTATTGAGTGAGGGGAGGTGTTCTGTTGTGCCAACACTTCCTGTCCTAGGGATACAATGCTGCTCTTTCATAGATACAATACAGTGAGTGAGCATTGTCACTATTGGTGGCTGATGCTCAATACATTTGGGGGAAACAATGCCACGGACAGGAAGGCAGCAATCCCTAACCCCCCCCCTCGCACGAGGATGGAAAGGCTGCGATATCTCCACCAAAGACTCCCTGGTCAATCGGGTCTCAGGACCCACTTCCCGATTGGCCAGGAGGAAAATCAGGAAGACAATATTAATTTGCTATTGTCACACAACTGGATGGGCTCAGGGCGCACTCTGAGCCCACCCTTTTTTGAAGCCAATTAGAGTCTCAGTCTTCAAAAAAAATCATGTGCTAAAAAAAGAAACATTGAAATACATGCGACCGGCACCCTGCATGTAGATTAGGGGCTGAGCGCATGGATTAGGGGGGTGGCGCTGATTGTCTCCCTAGAACAGCCTTTTTCAATCAGGTACCCAGGCACCCTGGGGTGCCTTCAGGTTTTTTCAGGGGTGCCTTGGCAAAATGGCTAAAAATTGCTCAAAAATTGTATACTAGCCAGTGGTTTAATGAAGCCTGCATTTTAGTTACACAAAGCCTTTTCATTGTGCACCATTACAAGCTTTAGCCACCGGCGTTTGAAAGACCAGTGATATCATTGGTTGATATGAAGGACATCTGGTGCCTGCAGAGCATCCTTTTTGCCCCTCTCCATTAGCACTACGGTCGCATTAGCTGAATGAGAGTGAGAAACTGACGGAGAACAGCAACATTTGGAATACTAGTCAGTACTAGTGTGCAAAGGTATATTTGATTTGTAAGAATAAATCACCTCTAAAGGGGAAACTAATGCAGAAAGAACTGGTAAGCTGCAATATATTAAGTTTTTGTTACTGAATTTAGATACACTATAAAATGCCTTCATATAGATGCAATGCTTTCATAAACAGGGGTTACAAGTTCTCCCTACAGTCATGCTAATGGATTCCTAGGCAATACAGATAGACTTAAAAGATGTTTTTTTATCATTAATGGGTTCCACTATACTAACTGGATTTAAATAAAAACAAGAGATTCCCAGCAGAAACAAAACTATTTGGTCTTCCCAATGCTCTATACAAGTTTTGGGGAATTATGATGCCGCGTACACACGACCGTCATGATGTGAAAAAAATCAATTTTTTAAATTGGTCTTTAAAAACAATCGTGTGTAGGCTCCTGCGCATTTTTCTTGACGTGAAAAATGGGCATTAAAAATTTAGAACATGCTCTAATTCTTCTCGTTGTTTTTCACGTTGTTAAAAACGGTCGTGTGTAGGCTTTAACGACGGGAACAAAACGTGCATGCTCAGAAGCAAGTTATGAGACGGGAGCACTCGTTCTGGTAAAACTAGCATTTGTCACGCTGTAACAGACTGAAAAGTATGAAGACTGAAAAGCACGAACTGTCTCTCACCAAACTTTTACTAACACAAAATCAGCAAAAGCAGCCCAAAGGGTGGCACCATCTGAATGGAACTTCCCCTTTATAGTGCTGTTGTATGTGTTGTACGTCACTGCACTTTGCTCAAGCATTTTTTTTCACAATCGTGTGTATGCCAGGCAGGCTTGAAAAGAATCACGTAGAGAAAAAAGTTTTTTTTTCTAGGACATTAAAAATGGTCATGTGTAAGTGGCTTAAGATGTACAATTATGTTTTAGAACTAAAGGTTTTTAATTCATTCTGGGTTGCTCACTCTTAATCTACTTACAACACATCAGCATTTACATGTTCCTTAAGTAAAGCTGATCAACAATTAGAAAGTTCTTAAAATTAAATAGTCTTTTCTTACATAAATTGTCTAATAAAATAGGCTGCTTAACAGCCTCTTTATGGATTTTCACGTAGCTCCTCTCCAATGCAAGTAACTGCAGTTCTTTATTAGCACGGGGGGGGGGGGAGGGGGGGACCTTCATGCTGACCCTGCCATGGAAGTCTGGCTTAATTTCCAAATCCTATTTTTCATCTGTTATTTCTTGTCATTCTAGACTTAATAATTAAGGTACATTAATTTATCAGAATGGAATGGAATTCACAATAAACTGGGCTGAATTGCGGTTCATGGTTCGAATGGGTTGTAGACCCCAGTCATGAAATTTGAACAAAGCACATGTATATCTGTAGTGTTTACTTGTCTCTCTCCAAAGCTCTAAGTGTAATTTCGCTCTGTTATTTTGTTCCTCTGTTATCAGCATGTCTGACTTCTGAGAAGTTTTCCGGACACATGACATAAAATGTTTGATGGGGAGGGAGATAAGCGCACAGCTTGTCTATTTAGAATACAGCTCTGTATGTTCCTTTGTGCCTATTTGGGGCGGGGTTCCCTTTAATCTAATCAGCTCTCACACAGTGTATAGAACCTGTAACTGCAGCTCTCCACCCCCTCCTCTGCACTCACAGATGAAGAATGATTTTAGCATGAAGGGTGATAGAGAAGATTGCAGATAAGTAAAACGTATGTAGGAGGCTTCCGACGGTTGCATAGATCGCGTCACAAGTAGCCGAAAGAAGCCGAACGCCGGTGCGGCTCTATACGGCGCCTGCGCACCGTCGTTCGGCTACTTTCGGAAAATCGTGACGCGTCGGAAGCCTGTCAATCAAATAGGAATGCCCAGTCCTGAAGACCATACTCGGAAGCGACGGAGAAAATGCATCTCTAAAACGGTAAGTACTGCTTCGATTGTAAAAAAGAACACCCGATTCCCCTTGACAAAACGAGCCTCAATCTAATGTTAAAAAAAAGGTTTGTGAGTGAACCACCCCTTTAAAAAAATCAACTCTAGTGTGTCCTCAATTTTTTTTTAGAAATTACTGAAGAAGGGGAATTTCTTGTTGCACCAGCTGATTTCTATAACACGCAGAGTATTATTTTCTCTATTGACTTTCCTTTAGGTCCTTAAGGCTGGGTTGACACTGCTCCGAGACAGAAGTTGGACGACTTCCTATCCAACTTTGCCCTATGACTTAATTTCCGACTTCATGTGACTTCAATGAATGGGATCCAACTTTGATCTGACAATAGGCCCTTTGTGTCTGGTATGAATTTTAGAGGGGGGAACCACACACCAACATTTTTTAGAAAAGGGACAGGTGAATGCCCCCCTCCTGGACCATACCAGGCCACAGGGTGGGTGTTTTGGGGTATAGGGAGCTCTGTGCTCCCCACCCCAAAGCACCTTGTCCCCATGTTGATGGGGACAAGGGCCTCTTCCCGACAACCCTTAGCGATGGTTTTAGCTTTTAGGGGCTTTAACAAAGAGGCCCCCAGATCCCGGCCCCCCTATGTGAATGAGTATTGGGTATAATGTAGCCCTACCTATTCACCAAAAAAGTGTAAAAAATAAATAAAAACAATACACTGGTTTTTGACAAAGTCCTTTATTAAAAATTAAGAATTTCCCCCGTCGTAGCTCCAACATGTCTCCTTTCTCTGGTAATGTCTTTTTCCTACGCTGCTGATGTCCTCTTCCTCCAGTTTTTCTCCCTTCTCTGGTTTTTCTCAGTTCATTGCTGTCTTCTACCCTATACTCATTTACATGGAGGGCAGGATCTGGATCTTTGATAAAGGGGGCTTCCAGATTCCATTAGGCCCCCTGCCTGCAGACCCCGACAACCACCGCCCAGGGCTGTTGGGAAGAGGCTCTTGACCCCATCAACATGGGGACAAGGTGCTTTGGGGTGGGGAGCGCAGAGCCCCCTATACCCCAAAGTACCCACACCCCCATGTTGAGGGCATGTGGCCTGGTATGGTTTAGGAGGAGGGGCACTTGCTCACCCCCTCCTCTTTGCTGACCTGAAGAGCCACATGCACGGATAAGGGTCTGGTATGGATCCTGGAGGGAACCCTATGCTGTTCTTTTTTTAAATCTTGGTGTGGAGTTCCCTTTTTCAAGATCCTCAGAGCACAAATCTCATGCCACAAGTCTGATCAGTTAAGACAATGATCCGACTTGGATGCAACTTTCATTCAAATCAATGGGCTGAAATCATGCCCAAGTCGGACCAAAGTAATGCAGGAACCTTTTTCAAAGTTGGACCGACTTCTGTCAGACCAGTTAAGACAGCTCTCATAGGGAAACATTGATTTATACATGTCATGCGACAAGTACTCCCAAAGTCGGTACGTATGTCGCACCATTGTGAACTGGGCCTTAAGGTAATTGCAGCACCCTTTTTAATTTTCCATCTCCACACTCTGATCTATATACAGTATAGTATTTCTGTCATCCTAGGCTTAATGACTACTACAGATGAGTCTTTTTTGGGGTGGGGAAGAGGGGGTGACGTTACAAGGACTAAGGAGCTAAAGGGTCTTAATCAATTTTGGAATCTTATTTTCATATCACTATTTTGGAGTAGAGGACTGAATTTTTTAACAGCCCAAGACATGGTTAATTCCAAAATGTAGATGTTTACAAAAGCACAAAATGGGATGGACAAGAAAAAAAAGCCCTTACCAAGAACTCTGCAATATTCAATTTCTGCGCAATACATTCCTGTCACACAAAATGAGATAACTGATGTGCTTACTTATATGAGTTGCTTTGTTATCTCTACCTTTGTTCTAATAAATGATCCAATGAAATATTTTATCAAAGGCAAAAAAGAAATAAATGATTTCACAAAGCAGAAGGTGTTTACCCCTTATCTATAGCATAATCAACTTGGCTATGCATAGTATTATGTAAGCAATGATCACTGGTACAGAATTTCCTTTTTATTCTAACTTATTTCTTTTCAGTCAATAAAATATTCTTTGGTTATTACCTCACATGTGACTACCTGACCATTTTTTTTAAGTGAAATTTCTTAGCTCTACGTTGTAGTACAGGAAATACGTCTAGTCTAAGCCCTAATCCTGTTTTTGCTCTCCTTTTTCAGGTTGTTGTAAACATCACCTGTAAAGGCACTTGTAAAGAATATAATGTTGTCCAGGCTAGCTGTCTGCTGTTTTGTCTTTCTTCCTCTGATAGCTACTCCTGTGGGCTGAAGCTATCAAGCTTTCATGCACAATAGCTTTGCATTATGTGTCCAGGGGTGCAGTTATTTCTGATCCATACATCAGATTCATGGCTTTCAGAAAACTACCCTGAGGTTTCACATTATACTTAAAAGTAGAACGAAAAATCTTGTACATTTGTTCCTGTCAAAGATCCATCTCTGTGTCTAGTTGACTGTAGATCAGTGTATCTGCAACAAAAAAATATTGCCTTAACTTTCTCAGCAAAACACAGAAGGAATATCTCCAGGAATGTTGAACATTTCTAAAATATGTACACGTTTTTTGAAGAAAATTAAACAGACAACAACATATTCAGGTATACTTTTTTAATCACTTAAGGTCCACCCTATAGCAGTTTTACTGCTACAGTGTGACACCTCTGCACCAGATAACACATAGCAGGAGCCGGGCAAGGGGTACCGTGGACTTAATGTCTGCCAGCACCCACCAATCATCAAGCAGAGAGGCATAATGGCGGTCTGCCTATGTAAACAAGGTAGATCGCTGTTCTGCCAGGAGGAAAGAGAGGACATTTGTGTCCCAGCAAAATACATTTCATCTCTTCCCCTAAAAAAAGCACCTTCCACAGTGTAGTAAAACACTGGTCACACACACAGTTAAATCCTTTCATCACTCCTGATGTTAACCCCTTCTCAGCCGGTGGCATTAGTATAGTGACAGTGCATATATTTAGCACTGATCATTGTTTAAGGCCCCGTACACACGAGCAGACAGATTTGTTTAAATCGGTCAGACACGTCACCGCACCAGGAAGTGAATTACTTCCGCGCATGCATCGAATCCATTTGACGCATGTGCGAGAAGATATGTCTGCTGGTTAGCGTACTAACCAGCAGACATATCGGGCGGACGGATTCCCAGCCGACAGATTTTAAAGCATGCTTTAAAATCTGTCGGCTGGCCAAATCCGTCGGCTCGCCCGTACACACGATTGAATCTGTCTGCTGGGACGGTTGGGCCTACCATTTCCAGCAGATAGATTTGATCGTGTGTACGCGGCCTTAGTGTCACTGGTCCCCAAAAAATGTCAAAAGTGTCAGTTAGTGTCGCTGATCACCACATTACTAGTAGAAAACAAATAAATCCCATAGTTTGTAGACCCTATAACTTTTGCACAAACAAATCAAAATACGCTTATTGGGATTTGGCCTAAATTTATGAAGATTTATTTATTTTTTATTAGATTAGGTTTTATGGCAAGCAGCTTCTTGCAGTGCTTTAGGAGCAGTTTATATGCTGCTCCTAAAGCACTGGGCAGCGCTGCTGAACCGACGGCAAAGTGCCGCTACAGCGGTGCTTTGCAGGTGCTTTTAACTCTTTTTCGACCGCTAGCGAGGGTTAAAAGTGTCTTGCTAGCGGCTGAAAAGCACCGCAAAAACTGCGGTAAAGCACCCCATCTTGTCGCCGATGCCCAGGCACTCTCAGTGTGAAAGCAGCCTAAAAGAAAGCTATATTTTTTAGGGGGGATATACATTTTATTCGGGTACAGCTTAGCACCACCTCGCAATTGTCAGTTGAAGTAATGCAGTGCCGTATCACAAAGAATGGCCTGGTCGTGTAGGGGGATAAATCCTTCAGGCCGCGTACACACGACCAAATAAATCCGATCAAATAGGTCTGACAGACCAAAATCCCCACCGGCAGACAGTGCAGTGACGTGGCGGTGACGTTGACGACGCCACGTCACCGCACCAGGAAATAAAATACTTCCACGCATCCGTCAGACCGTTTTCAGCAGATAAATTTGATCGTGTGTACGCGGCCTCAGAGTTCAAGTGATTAAACATACAGGCCTAGATTCACAAAGCGATTACGCCTGTGTAAATGTTGTTAGACTGGAGTAATTTCGACTTACGGGCGTTTTTACGCTAGTCGAAATCCTCAAACCATGAAAAGACACCTGCGGGCTTCATTTCGACTGTATTACGTGTTAGTACGCCTTCAGATCTACGCTGCCAGAAAATTGCGGCCACTGGGCGGACTTCCTGTTGTTTTTCGCCGTCAGGGTATGCTAATGAGCTTTTGCCTGCAATCCACAAAATTTCGCACTTTCAACGCAATCTCTTACGGCACCTTTAGTCATCTTTTTTTTCCGTTTCACTATACCTGCTTTTTGCTGGTCTAATATTAGACAGCCCATGTTAAGTATGGCCGTCGTTCCCGCGTCGAATTTCAACGTTTTCCGATGTCTTTTATTATTTTTAACGTAAGTCGTCCGGGAATAGGAATGTTCGTAAACGCCGCTACTCAAACAACGAATGACGTCACGACGTGATTTCGCGCAATGCACGGCGGGAAATTCCTGAACAGAGCATGCGCAGTTCGATCGTCGCGGGGACGCGCTTAATTTAAATGCTTCACGCCCCCTAATCACGTATTTCGATTGCGCGGCGGAAAAAAAATACGACACAATAGCGTACGCGCAAAAAAACTACCTGAATTCGGTGTAGAGTCTGGTGAAATACGGCAGCGTACCGTATTTCGATTACGCAGCGGAATATTACGTCTTTGTGAATCTGCCCCATAGAGTATATCAAAAACTTTTTACAACAATTTAAAGCCATTATTAAACTTTTCTGGTAGCTTACATAGGTTTTGTTTTACTTGCTCTTGTGAAAACATTTAACTGTTTTTGCCGTTGGAAGTACTTTGTTCTTTTGAAGTAGCCATGGGCTTATTTTAAATCAAAATGATTGCATCAATGTTATTTTGCATTTAGAATAAGGACAAAATGGAGGAAAACTGTTTCTAAATCCCCTTTTCTCATGGGACTGTGGTAGCGCAGTTTCAAGGCTTCCCCTCAAGGGGGAAGAGCGGGAAGGCCTCCTATAGGTCGCCTAACCTGTCTCAGTTCAGGTGACCTCTTGTCTCTGCGAACAATGTGTAGTTTCAGGGAGGAAAAGGCCTAGGAAAAGATGGTTTGTGCCAGGGATTTGCCCGGCGCATAGATGTGTGGGTGTGCGCGTGCGTTCGCACGGCCACCCGCGCCAATAAGACTGGCGCCAAAACACCATATTTAAATGCTGTTTTTCCTGTCTGATCTTACGCTGTGAAACCTGTTTCTGAGATCCTGATCTGATTCCTGTGTTTGACCTGGCTTACTCTGACTCCACTTGCTCTCTGTTACCCTGACTCAGTTCACTGCTTGATATCCTGTTGCTGAACCCTGTCTACATCCTGACCATTCTCTGCCTGCTGTTTATGTCTGCACCTGATCGTCTGTTACCAGCCCCAGCTTGTCTGACCATGCATTCAGTGTCTCCTCAGCTCTGCATATACCAAGCCTGCTTCCTGCTTCCTGCTGCATCAGCTGAACTGACAACACCTGCCGTTTAAACCTGCTGGTCTATCCTGGTGACACATATACTGGATGGAAGACGATCCAGGCACCCATACACCGCCAGGTTCTTGTGGCCACTATTGCAACATCGGTGGCCCTTGAGAAGGGGTTTTACGAGAGGCCTTCCAACTACACGTCAGGCTCATCCGTCAGGTTCATGACAGTGCACCTCGGTAAGCATAGGCTGTGGTGTTCCCTCCCTACCTATCCATCACAGCCATTTATTATGTGGTAGTGTCAACTTAAAGGGGTTGAAAACCCTATTTTTTGTTTGTTTTTTGAATAACAAACATGTCACTGTGCAGTTCGTTTTGCACAGAGTGGCCCTGGTCCTCCTCCTCTGGGATCCCCCGGCAGCGCTGGTGGCTCCTCCCTGCATTAACTGTCCAGATTGAAGAAGGCTCTCCTAAGGTGGACACCCGTGCGGGTGTGCTCCTGAGTCTTGCATCTGTGTCTATTCACACAGAATGCAGGACTCGAACCCGCACCACTGCACCAAGTCACCACGTCATTGGATTTGATTGACAGCAGCAGGACCCAATAGCTGCGCTGCTATCAATCTATCCAATCAGAACACAAGACACCAGCTAGGGGTGGTGTGCTCATTCTTGGCCAGAGGATGACAGTGTTCGTGTAAGTAAAATGGGGGCTGCAGCACTACAGAAGGAAGTGGAAAAACCATAAGGGGTTACAACCCCTTTAAGTTAAGGGGGCAGTTTTATATAGCCTGAGCTGTAATGGCTGTATTTTTTTGGAATTTATATGTTTAAATAAAGTATTTGTTGGAAGTTTGGGGGTATATTTCACTTTTTGAATGTCACAGCTTGAGCCATAGTGGCTAAGCTGGTTTGTGTGTTAAATTATATTTGATTCAATTATTAAAGGTTTTATTTGTTATTCAAGCCAATAATAAAATGGCTGTGACCAATCTTTATTCAAAGGTGTTGTTTTTATTTGAATAATCCTAAGGCCCCTGCCACAATTTCAGGGAATGCCTGTGTAATTGCCATCAAAGTTGGACCAAAGTAGGACAGGGACTACTTGAAGTCGTACTAATATGAATGGTTGTCATTGGAAATCATGGAGGAATGACTTGCCATGCTACTTTGCAGTCCCAAATCGTGGAACAAGTGTGAAAGGGGCCTAAGGGTACTGTTGCCTGCTGTCCCATTAACCAGTTAAAGTGGATGTAAACCCGGAAAAAAAAAATCTTTGCTGTCACAATGTACAGTATAAGATTTCCTATCATTTGTGTCCAGTCTTGCCACACAGAGGTAATCCAGCTCTGAGCAATCCTATTTTATTGTTTAGTGAAATAAAACGGACTTACAGAGAAAAACCTTAGTCCATTCCGCCCTCTTGCTGTGAGTGACATGTTATTTACATATCTCATGCACTAGCCTGGAGACCGGCATTATTTTTTAATTCCCACCCCCACTCCTTTTCTGATGTCATGTGGTTACTTTTCTGGATTTTGGCTGGATGTTAGTGATCATAGCAGAATTTAGTGTAAGGAATACACAGGAAAAAATGCATGTTGACAAGGGGAGTGTAGAGGAAGGCGGGGAGACTACTGACATCCTGACTCCACCCACCGAGCTCCAGACAACAGACCCACCCACAGAATCTGCAGTTTTTCAGTTCTTATAACAGACAGAGGGGAGACATTTGACAGGTAAGGATACAAGCAGGAGGCGCCTATATCCTTATAGATCAGCACTATGGCAGTAGTTTAGAAAGGATGAGAGTGGGTTTACATCCACTTTAAGGACTGGGCCTATTTTTCAGACTTGGTGTTTACAAGCTAAAATCTTTTTTTTGCTAGAAAATTACTTAGAACCCCCACACATTATATATTTTTTTCAGACACCCTAGAGAATAAAATGGAGGTTGTTGCAATACTTTATGTCACACTGTATTTGCGCAGCGGTCTTGCAAGCACAATCTTTTAGGAAAAAATACACTTCGACTTAACCACTTTGGCCCCGGACCATTTTGCTGTCCAAAGACCAGAGCACTTTTTGTGATTCGGCACTGCGTCGCTTTAACTGACAATTGCGCGGTCGTGCGACATGGCTCCTAAACAAAATTGACGTCCTTTTTTCCCCACAAATAGAGCTTTCTTTTGGTGGTATTTGATCATCTCTGCGGTTTTTATTTTTTGCTCTATAAACAAAAATAGAGCGACTATTTTGAAAAAAATGCAATATTTTTTACATTTTGCTATAATAAATATCCCCAAAAAAGATATAAAAAAACATTTTTTTCCTCAGTTTAGGCCGATACGTATTCTTCTACATATTCTTCATAAAAAAAAAATCTCAATTAGCGTCTATTGATTGGTTTGCGCAAAATTTATAGCGTTTACAAAAAAGGGGGTCGTTTTATGGCATTTTTATTAGTAATGGTGGCGATCAGCGTTTTTTTTCGGTACTGCGATATTATGGCGGGCACTTCGGACACTTTTGATACATTTTTGGGACCATTGGCATTTTTATAGCGATCAATGCTATAAAAATGCATTGTATTACTATAAAAATGCCATTGGCAGTGAAGGGGTTAACACTAGGGGGCAGGGAAGGGGTTAAGTGTGTTCCTGTTTGTGTTCTAACTGTATGGGGGGGTGGCCTCACTAGGGGAAATCACTGATCTTCTGTTCATACATTGTATGAACAGAAAATCAGCGTTTCCCCCGCTGACAGGAACGAGAGCTTTGTGTTTACACACAAAGCTCCCGTTCTCCGCTCTGTAACGAGCGATCGCGTGTGCCCGACGGAGATCGTACCCACCGGGCACGCACGCGGGACTCAGGGGGGTGGCCGCAAAAGAGAGGACGTAGAGCTACGTGCTCTCGCGGTACAGTGCCACCGTCTTACAGTAATATGACGGCGGGCGGTCGGCAAGTAGTTAAGACAACAGTGAAGTTAGCCCAATTTTTATATTGTGAAAGACAATATTAGGCTGAGTAAATTGATACCCAACGTGTCATGCTTCAAAATTGCGCCTGATCTTGGAATGGCGCCAAACTTTTACCCTTAAAAATCTCCATAGGCGACATTTAGAACATTTCGACGGGTTACCATTTTTGAGTTACAGAGGAGGTCTAGGGCTAGAATTATTGCTCTCACTCTAAGGCCGTGTACACATGACCGAGGTTCTCGCTGGAAACCAGCGAGAACCTCGCTGGAAGCTGCATTCCAGCGAGGACCTCGGCCGTGTGTACGCTCTCGGCGAGCTTCCCGTCGGGAAGCCCGTCGAGCAGAAATAGAGAGCACGCCTGGAAGAATGGCTGGTTGCCATTCCCGACGGGCGGGTCACCGATTTCGACGGCCGGCAGGGAACCTCGACGGGCGGAACGATGTGTGTACACGGCCTAAGGATTGTGGCGATACTTCACATGTGTGGTTTGAACACCATTTTCATACTGATGTATGCGTTTGCTTCTGCGCGTGAGCTCGGCGGGATGTGAAGCTTTCAATTTTTTTTCTTATTTTTTTAACTTTTTAGTCTTTATTTTTACACTATTCTTTTCAACAAAATTATTTGGGTCACTTTTTACAAGGAATGTCAACCCTTTTAATAGAAAACAAAACATTACAGGTCCTCTTAAATGTAAGATCTGGGGTCAAAAATGCAGTTATAAAAAAATATATATATTTTTTTTGCCACAAAAAAATGTCCTCTTTAAGACGGGGAAGAGACATTTACCATTGCTTATGGAGCCGCGCGGGGGCCATCTTTCCCTTACTTGGCTTCCAGCCTGTGAGGGAAGAGGACCTGATGTGTCTCTGCCACTACCGTCGGCTCCGGTAGAGACGACCACCCCCAATAAAAGTGTCCTTGTGGCAAATCCACTACAGGGACCACTTTTATCTGAAAGAGGACCGAAGAGGATTCCTAAGTTCTGCCATCTAGCTGCTAACATAACAACTATATTCCTCTTCAAACAGCAGACGTAAAACAAGAGAGGGCGGTCCTTTTTTTTTGTGTATTTTGTGCGTGTACTCGAGAGAGGAGCTGGACTGCAGGAGTTGGAAGTAGGCAGACCTCCCCCAGAGGCAATCTGCAATCTTTCTCCATGCCCCCGGGTGGCAATGGCGGGTGTGAGGGGGTCCTCCCACACAGCCCACCCTACCTGCTCCGCTTTGAAGCCCAACGGTGCAGAGGGACTCCACTATGAGAGAGTGAGAGGACCTAGCCCGCTCAGCCAGCCCTGTTAGTCCTTCGCCTCTCTTTTTTAGAGACCGCGTGGCCAAAGTGCGTGCATGTTAACCCAATTTCGAGTGCGTGTAAGTGTGGTGGTTTTGTGGAAGGGGGGTGGGCGTACTAAGCGCAGGCTTACCTCGCATAGCACACCCACCGGGAGTCGGACTGAGAGGGTGGTCCTTAAGTGGTTAGCTCCCCCATTTTCCAGACACAATTTAACATTTCACCTTACTACGTTCCTCTCTTTCGGCCATGTGTTTGCCAAACTTTTATATCAATTAATAAAAACATCCCTTAGAAGTGCAGTCTCCGTGAAAGAATGTCTCTGGCCATAATTATGAAAGCAACAAAAGCTTTTTTTTCCAGGGATTCCAGCAGCCCAGAAGAAGAAAAAGTAAGGCCCTTTGCATACATGTGTCCCGTCGTCTGTGTTTCATTTATTCGTTGACGGATAAAAAACAGACATTAATGCATCTCTATAGAAAAACTAATGTAAATGGATGATCATCAGCTTCTGTTGACATTATTTGGAATGGATTAAAGCTCAATTTTTCTTCCGTTAGGGAAACGGATCGGATGAAAGGGATGTACACTGACAATTGGTCTGTTTTCCATTAATTTTTGCATTGGTAGAGGATGTAAAAAAAAAAAAAACTGATGACAAACAGACGAGCAGCTGATGCAAAACTAATGAATACTTCATCCGCTTTGACGTGACTGAACTGATGAAATGAACAGTCCGCATGCGTGAAATGGGCCTTACACTTTTAAAGGGAACATCAGGTGTGTGCGACTTTCCCTTTGTCCTTAGTGGCAATCTCTCTGTAGAGTTTACAGGAAGTAATAGACAGAACACTTTATTGGTGGGAAAGAATAGCCAACACAAGTCTTGCTCTTATTCCCTGAAGATTTTCTGCCTGATAGTAATTATATAACGTTTGATATTTTTTTAGAATGTAGTGCCATATTCTGTTCCTAATGTCTTTGTTTCTTGGCACTTGTTACTTTAGGATTTGTGAAAAAAGAAACAGTGACACAGTCCAAGCATAAGAAATAGCATTTTAAAGGATATGTTTAAAAAAAAAAAAAAGATCTTTGTGGTTTCCAATGAACTTTTTAAAGAGTAATCTACTGAAGAAACTAAATGGAATGTGTTTTTTTTAATTAAATTTATTGTTTGTGTTTTTGAGGAACAAGTTTTCCGTTAAACGCCCAAGGTTCTGACAGAAAGTTAATTAAACTTTTTGCAGCAAAAAAAGAAACAAAAATCAACTTCTTTCTCTCATCTTGTAATTGTTTCTTTCTTTAACGCTGACAATTAACTGAGCTTTGGGTAAAATACATTGTCAGCATGAGCTGCTGCCTGCCATTACACTTTCTAACAGTTTCTGGAAACTTGTAAAGTCCCCCCCCCCCCATGAAAAAGATCTAGTTGTTGTTCTACAAATAAACACCAATGTGTGCATAAAAAGGTAAAAAAAGACTAAATACATAGTGGTGTTTCTTCATTCACTTCCCACTCCCAGACTGGGGGAGAGCTATATTACTTAACTACTTCATAGAAAGTTAAAATTGTTGTAAAAGCAGAATGTTTTTTATCTTATTGCATACACCTTCTGTTTGCAGCATCCCTCTTATCCCCCCTAACACTTACCTGAGCCCCATCTCGATCCAGCGATGTTGAATGAGAGTCTCAGCTCTCTGGGACTCTCCCTCCTCATTGGCTGAGATGCAGCAGCAGAAGCAATTCACTGCTGATGATATCAATCACAGCCAGTGAGGTCGGAGTGGGGGGTGGGAGGGTGGGGCTGCGCCATGCTCTCTGTGTCTTATGAACACAAAGAGCAAGCTCAGGAGTGAGCCCGGATGGCTGCATCTTGCTATGGGGGCACTCAGCAAGCGGATGTGCCCAGAGCACTGATGGGGGATTTGAGAAGAGGAGGATTGGGGCTGCTCTGTACAAGACCACAGCACAGAACAGGTAAGTATAATGTAATACTAACCTGAGTCTCGATCAAGCGATGTTGCATGAGAGTCTCAGTTCACTCTCAGTCTCATTGGCTGAGACAGCAGCGGGCACCATTGGCTCACAATGCTGTAAATCAAAGTCAGTGAGAAGAAAGGGGCTGAACAGCGGCTCAGCTCAGGTGCCCCCATAGCAAGCTGCTTGCTGTGTTGGCACTCGGCATAAGGGAGGGGCCAGGCGGGCCTGTGAGGGACCCGAGAAGAGGGGGATCTGGGCTGCTCTGAGCAAAAAAACATTACAGAGCACGTAAAGGCCCATACACACGATCCAATTTTATGGCCATAATTGTCTGATATATGTGTTGTGTTGGATAATACGACCGTGTGTATGCTCCATCAAACAATTGTTAGCTGAATTAATGACTGTACAAATGTTGGCTGTCCAACTAAAATCCAAAGTACAAACATGCATGCTCAGAACCAATGTTAAACATCAGACAATAGCAGAAGTTATATTAGGATGGTGGTAAAGAGGTGAATGATGGCTGAAAATGTTGTGCCGTGTGTATGCAGAACAAGTTCACTGCCAATGCCAAAATCCACGGTGGAAGTCCGATTGTGTTTACCAGGCTTAAGGCTCCATTCACACCTTGGCGTATTTACGCCCGACGCCGACACTTATGCCGCTGGAGGGGTGATTTAACATTGTTGTCTATGGAGATGGTTCACATCTCCACACCGAACGCCGAAACACTGTACGCCTGAAGCTCAAAACAAGTCCCGGACCCTTTTTTTCAGGCGGTTTTCGGCGTTCGACATAGACAACAAAAAAAGGTTGTAAAAAAAAAAAATACGTTTTGTCGCGGCAAATCGCGGTACAATACGCCGCAATTTGTCGTGGCAAAATACGCCACGTCATAGTGTGAATGCAGCCTAAGAATAACATGTTTGTTATTTTTAAACAAAATAAAACAAGACTTTAGTATCACTTTAAGATCTCCTGCCCAGTCCAGCAGGGTTTGTGTGTTGGAGCTGTGTAGATTTCAATGCTGGGTCCAATTTAAATCCTTTGGCAAGTAAAATTGCTTCCATATATGCATGTCATCTGTGTACATAGCTGTAAGTAGAATTAAGCTTTATCTATTGGTTCAGATGAGTCACTGTACTTTGCTCATTGGTTATTAAATATGGGTTCCTGTACGTTTTTGTATCGCAGTCTTTGCTTTACTATAGCAGTCTAAATATAACATTAGGAAACAATCAGTCTTTTCAAGCTTGCCTAGTCAAGTGGCTTTAAAATAAAGAACTAAAATAGCCTTTTTCATGATTTTCCACACTTTTGTCTTATTCTCATGCCAGCAATGTCTAAAAATCATTTTCCGCTTTGCTGCATTTTGAACATCAGCATTGTCATTAGCTCTTCAAACGATTATAAAATGGCCTCATCTTTATTGGATTTCCTGATTGCTAGAAAACATAACTGTTTTTTGAGTGGCACATTATGAACACCCACCAGTTGGCTGAAGTTAAAGTCAGGCACATGTATGATAATGCACTGTTTGTTGACACTAAAATGTATATGTTCAGTTCACTAATACACTATTCAGTAATTTTATTCACTCATTTGGCTAGAGCAGTGGTTCTCAACCTTCTAGTGCTGTGACCCCTTGATAACATTTCCCAAGTTGTGAGGACCCCCAACAGTAAAAGACAAGACGATTAATTTGCACCCCTAACCCACAGACATTTAGCGTACAATATTAAATCCCCTTTCTCTTTGTTCTTCTTTTATCTCTCTCTATCCTATTTTTTATTTTATTTTTTGCCATCTTTCTTTTTCTTTCTCTTTTTCTTCCTCTCCCCTTTTCTTTGTTCCTCCCCCCTCTTTTCCTTTTCCTTCCATGTATTCTCTATTTTTACTCCTTCTCTTACTCCTTGGTGGGAAGTTGGGATGAGTGGTAGTGCTGGGGGGGGTTCTGATTGGCCAACTTAGGTGCTCTTGATCAAGGTCATCTGCTGATCTGAGAACTGTCGTAGGGACTTTTAATGGCAACTATAAATGTCACTCACTGGGTCTTCGGGGTCAAGTGTCTCGTAGCAGTGACACCAATGCCGAAATCAAGAGATAGGGTCTCCTCTAGCCCCTCCCACTTCACATTCCTCAGCAATCAGCTGACCTCTAGTCTCTGCCCCCCAACCATGCTGTGAACAGAAAAGACTGAGTGGGCGGGTGCGGGCTCCAGGAACAGCCCTGCTGGGTGGCTGTGAAAAGGCTGGGAGAGCAGCGTGGGTTTCATGAACAACCCAGGATTTGGTGACCCCTGGCAAATCATCATTTGACCCCGAGGGGGTCCCGACCCCAGGTTGAGAACCACTGGGCTAGAGATTAACCTATATCAAAGGTTCCAATGGTGTCTCCTAGTCCTTCCTTGGTCTGGTTTCACTAAAGAGTCAATTGAAGGAGAAAATATGGTATGCGTAAAGAGCATGATTGCATTTTAACCACTTCAATACCCATGTATTGTCATATGATGTCCACAAGGTGGCTCTGCCATCCTGGGTGGACTTCATGTGACATCCTCCGGCTTTCCGGCCGCTAGGGGATGCTTGAGCGCAGCTGCCGATGCCCAGTGCCTGGCGGCCACGATGTCCGCCAGGTTCCTGCGATCGGCAGTTACAGATCCACGTCCTGTCAGGGAGAGGAGACCGATGGTGTGTCCCTTGTACATAAGGACACTAATCGATCACCTCCCCCAGTCAGTCCACTCCCCCCACAGTTAGAATCACTCCCAAAGGAACACATTTAACCCCTTTATCGCCTCCTAGTGTTAACCCCTTCCCTGACAGTCACATTTATACAGTGTCCAAACTGCCTGCCGCAATATCGCTGTCCTGACACAAATTGCAGATAACTGCCATTACTAGTGAAAAAAATAATAAAAAAATTGCCATAAATGTGTCCCCTATTTTGTAGGCGCTATAACTTTTGCGCAAACCAATCACTATATACTTATTGCATTTTTTTATCAATAATATGTAGAAGAATACATATCGGCCTAAACTGAGAATTTTTTTTTTCAAAATTGTCAGTCTTTTTTTGTTTATGAGGACAAAGAAAAATGGATAGCCACATTCCAAAACCTGATGGGTAGTCTTTTATTCAATAGACAGCATGTACAATAGACAGCCGACGCGTTTCGCACTGGATCAGTGCTTATTCATGAATAAGCACTGATCCAGTGCGAAATGCGTCGGCTGCTCCTTGTTTTCTACTGATGTGACCCTATTTTTGTACATGCTGTCTATTGAATAAAAGACCACCCATCCATTTTTCTTTGTCCTCATTTTGCTTAGTGCACCGCCAGCACCCTCTGTATCCTGCACCACCTGTAACCATATAGTGATCCCACATGGAGCGGTGACTCCTTTCTCTCTATCGTTTCTGGCTTTTTTTGTTTATAGTGCAAAAAACAAAAACAGCAGCGATGATCAAATACCACCAAAAGAAAGCTCTATTTGTGGGGAAAAGGAACATCAATTTTGTTTGGGAGCCACGTCGCACAACCGTGCAATTGTCATTCAAATCATGACAGTGCTGAAAGCTGAAAATTGGCCTTGGCAAGAAGGGGGTAAAAATGCCCAGTATTGAAGTGGTTAAGGAGCAATACACTGCCTAGGTAGAGGAGATGACTCAAACACTTCCCCTATAATGTCTCTCAACAACTACACTTCTACTAGTATAGTAACTTGGAAAGCAATCATGAAACATTTAGAAATGTTGGATAAATTACTAACGAAACAGCGATTGTTTACTTAGCAAAATTAATATTCACTGAGCCTAAAATAAATAGATAGGGCTGTATTCACTTTAATTGAACAATCATTTTCTAGCAAAAATCCTACTTTTTTCATTTCATTCACACATTATTGAGTATTGTGAGTTCACCTTATCTACTATAATTTGCATTGCAAAGTGAACACACACTTTCCAAGTCAATACTTACTTTTCTGAGTAAATAACTGATTTGTCGCTAGTAAATCAACCCTATAATGTCACTTGATTCATCTGCCTACATAATCCACTGTGTTAAAGTGAACCTTTTCAAGTAAAAATGTGCAGGCTGCCATTGCCGAACTCCTATTGAAATTACTAGTAGCCAGGCTATTACACCAAATCTCTGACTTCTCTATGATGACACAGTGACCTAGGAAAAGTCAAGCTACACCTAAAAGTCTTTATATGTCTACATGTACTGCTAGTGCTTATGGAAAAGAGATAGCATAACAATCACCTGTAGTATAAGAAGTCTACAGGGGCAGCCTCACAGTTTCTTTGAGCTCAAAGCTCCAATACACTCAACAAGCAAAATCCCATTCTTGTATTGGCACCTGTTCATATGAGTGTTACCTGTAGCAAAACGCCTGTTGCTCCAAAAAGTAAATGAGCATAAAATGGTTGTAAAGGCTGAAGCTCTTTCTTTTTACCCTTATAAAATCTATGCATTAAAGCGGAGGTTCACACAAAAAGATCCATCCCCCTCCGGTGTCACATTTGGCACTTTTCAGGGGGGAGTGGGTTGCAGATACCTGTATAAAACAGGTATTTTCACCACTTCCGGGTTCTGACTCCCGCGCTTGTCCAGCCTCTTCACACCCCCCCGATGTCTTCTGGGAAACACTGTTCCCAGGAGAGAACGGGGACCAGTGGCGGCGTGCCGTGATACTCTCGCATGCACAGTAGGGAATTGGGCAGTGAAGCCGCAAGGCTTAACTTCCTGATTCCTTCACCAAGGATGGCAGCGGAAGCCACCGAGGACCAAGCGATTGCTCAGCCTCGTCTGCTGACGTTGTGGGCGCGCTGGACAGGTAAGTGTCCATTTTTTAAAAGTCAGCAGCTGCAGTATTTGTAGCTGCTGGCTTTTAAAAATAAAAATTAGGTGGACCTCCGCTTTAAGGTTAAAAAACCTTCTGCATGCAGCTCCCCCCTCCCCCCAGCATCCCATTAAATCTACCTATCTACAATCTCAATTCAGTGCTATGCATGAGAGCAGAGGCTCTCTATGTTCTCTCCTTCCTCACTGAATCAGAGACAGCAGCAAGAGCCATTGACCACATGAGGAAGGAGTGGGGGCAAGGCAGAGACATGCTCTACGTGTCTATGGATACACAGAGCTGCCTCAGGAGTTAAATCCCATAGAAGTGCCCCCATAGTAAGCAGCTTGCTATGGTGGGCACTCAGAGGGTGAAAGGAGCCAGGAGCACCAGTGGGGGACTTGAGAAGAGGAGGATTGGAACTGCTCTAAAGAAAAATTGCACAGAGCCAATGAATATAACATGTTTAAATAATAGAATTTGATCCTTTCAAATCATAAGTTGTACATTAATACACAAGAGACGATTGGGTAATATTACAGATTCCCACATTACAGAGTTATATAGTTACATAGTTAGTCAGGTTGAAAAAAGTCCATCTAGTTCAACCAAAAAATATTTATATATCGTATATACCCAATTCTATACCCACAGTTGATTCAGAGAAGGCAAAAAACCCCAGCAGAGCCCGCTCCAATTTGCTACAACAGGGAAAAAAACCCTTCCTGATCCCCTGAGAGGCAATCGGATTTTCCCTGGATTAACTTTACCTATAAATGTGAGAGCCCCTCTGGGTTTGTGCATTCAGGAAGCCATTAATCATACAATGTTCCTTCTGCTTAGTACAGCTGCACAGTGATTGTACTTTATTATTCTCTGTCAATGCAAGCCTAGCAATGTGCTCAGAAAGGCTAAAACAAACACGTGCTTTTTCTTAACAGCCCCTAAGCTGGTACGCTGTACAAAAAGCCTCATACTCAGATAGCCAATACAAGGAAAATCTACAGCTCGACATGCAAAATGGAACAATGGAAGTGGTGAAAATACCATCAACAATTACCTTTAGTCAGTGGTAAAAAAAATATAGATTCAAATATGTACTCACGAAAAATATACTAATAGAAATGATATAAATACAAATATTTTCCATCGCTTTTTAAAAATCCTGTAGTAGCTAATTTTGTGGCTATATTTTGTAAGCCATTCTATGGAAGCAAGCAGCAAACAAGCAGAACAGAAGATGCTTGCTCACATAATGTTCACCTAATGGAGTGTAACAGTTACTGTCACTATAGGGACCAGTAGGGTGACACAAGCTGATCTTTCATTCACAGTGTAGAAGCTGATCTCAGACCAGCTAAGGAAACTATTACAGCTTAATGGGGCATAATCTCTTTAAGGCCTTCTATCTGCTTAGTGTGAATGAATTATATAAATGACGGTGGCTTCCGGGAAAATATTCAGTATGCAGATATTCATGGTAGCCTCATTTTGAATAAAGGCCAGATGGAAGCTCCAAATACAAAATCTCCTTTTCGGTAGCCTAGCTAGACACTTTGCAGGATGTAAAAAACATGAGCAAATTAACCATAACATAACTAAAGCACTTGGACAGAGTTTACTGTTATGTATGCTGAAGGTTTATTCATGGAGAATACAAAATGGTCGGTGCTTGTAATAACTTCATGTCTGCCCAATAATGTTGGTGGATCAAATGGGAATTCAGAGCTCATGCATGGTTACCAATAAATCAGTTTTCTTCAATATCACTACTAGCATTTAAGATGGGTCACTATACCTTGGAAACCACTTCTGTGCCCTTTAGTGGCATATGAGTTGGTGGGAGGAGCCACAGCTTGTGTTGGGTGACCTGGTAAAGACACACCCGCACATGTTGGATATTAAAAGTGGCCATACCTCTGCAGAGACTCGAAGACTGGAGTAACTGCCGAGTGGAAAGGTAACTCTTATTGTTTTATAGGGTGCATTCAGCTTTTCAGTTTTTGGGACATAGCAACAGGGTTGCTTTAAAGAAAAACTAAGGTCAGAATGGATTTTCTATTTTTTACAATTTTTGGAAGGACTAGAACATGGGGCAAGTTTAAACAGTATTGCTATATGTGTCCCCACTGGGTGGGTTTGTCAATACTGGTGGTCCCCTAGTTACAAACATCTGACTACTTACAAACAGAGGGAGGCAACAGGAAGTGAGAGGAAATCTACTCCTAGGAAGGGAAATTCACTCCTGTAAGAGACATTATGGGAAAATGGTACCTCCACTGATGCTTTATCACTAAGGCTTGTTTGCACAACAACCCAAAATTAGGTGAGGTGAAATCTTCTGAACAGGGGCACAGACAGTAAAACAAACAAAAGGGGTGTTAACCCTTCCCTATGCTATCCAAAAAGCTTAAAAATTGTTTTTCTGGCTGGAGCTACACCTAAAAAATGTACCTGTTGTAGTGACCTCATAAAAGCATAGTGTACAGTCCAGTCCGGTTAGATAATTGATGTTTAGATGTTAGTATGATGATTATAAATTATGTTGTTTCGCAGCAACTCACAGATTCTCCAGAGAACGCATTTTTAATTAACTTCCAATAACTTGCAAATGGCACAATATTTTAAATACCTACACATCTATATTAATATTACAACTCCTGTTCCAACTTACAAACAGATTCAACTTATGAACAAACCTACAGACCCTTGTTTGTAACCCGGGGACCGCCTGTATTTCCTGTGTGGTATTGGGACAGGATGCAAAGGGTACATCAAGTGAAGACAGCAGCAAACCTTTTCTTTTCTTCTAACTCTTCCCTGCTTTAGACTTCGAACAAAACATTTGTAGCCCGATTTTCATCTTAAATTAAAGGTCCTCCCAAATCCAAATACAATAATGTTAATTTTTAATGAATGCTTTCTCCTTTTTAGATAAAGCCAATGTGCATAAATATTGAGCAAAATAAACTAATACCTCTTTGACCACTAGGTGGTAATGAGAAATCTTAAGACCTCTTTAATTAAAAAGGTGTAATAATCCTCCAATTTAGGTGTTGCTAGCACCACACATGAACACAATCAATACATACACACTTGTTGAATTTTAAAGTTAGATGAAAAGTAATAGGTAAAATAGTAAACAATGGGAAAACAATGAGGATTGGCAAAACTTTTGTTTTCATATTTTTTGTTCACTTGAAAGTTGCCTCTAAAAGGAAACCTTGACTAGGAAGACATTTTATTTAAAAAGAATATGTATACAAATAAATAAAAATTGTCTGACTTATATATTTTTTCAATGACTTTCTATGTACCGACCTGGAACAAGTACAGTATACAGTCTGCTTTCCGTATAATTTTTTAAACTTCATGCTTGCTTTAGATCATTGCTTCAGAATATACTAATATCAGAGACATATATTTAACTGGCAGCTCTTTTTCTCTCACTACAAGTTTCCTTTAAATTCAGCACATGTGCTTTGATTAACCAGCACTGATGCACTGCTTCCTTATTTACATTTCTCAACAGGCAAATTAGCTTACATTGGCTAGCAGAGCTATTTATTAGACAAGATTTCACGCCGTTGCTCCAAGGTTGTCTCAACAATTAGAAAGAAGTATATCTCACCAGTGCATCAATATATATATATGGCCATGTATTCAATGGAGTATTAACAGTATCCTTTTCTATTATCTTACAGAGGCACTTGATATAACTACTCAGTCTTATATCCATGAATTCCAAATCCACAACACACTTACATTTTCAAATACCTAACATCACATTGTAAGTTCCCCACCTCAGGCAGCCTCTATAATCTAATTTCAAGCCTTCTTCTACCAAGGACAACCCCCCCAACGGGTACTACAAATTTATTTAATGTCAAAATTAGAGTTATTTTTTTTCACCATCAAGTATTTGTTGTTCTCACACCAGGTAAAGAGTATTTAAAATTGGAAGCATATCTCTGCCCTGCTAAAAGGAGATTAGCTCAGTAGAGCTTGTCAATGTCGTTATTCCATTAAAAGATATCACACAGAACAGATGTATTGATGCATTTGCTGAATTAATGTGACTTGTACTTTGAAAAGCCTCCTCCTCCTTTTCAGCCTCTTTCTCTCTGCTCACGTTTGAGATGTCAGATGCAATTTGCACAGTTACCTAGGTAAATTGCTTGCCACATATTAAAATACCTCACATGCTTAAACTCAAGATGTCCATACAAGTGGGATAAAAAGCGACCTCATTACATATGTGCATTCAGCTGCTTGAGTAATTATTAGGAAAACTATGACTGCTTTTTATTTTGCTACACCTAATGAACAGATTTAACATCTTAACATCCAAGTTATGATTAAAATGATTTAGGAAAGAGAAGTTTCAGTGCTCCAAACATCTTTCTATACCTGTATTTTATAAGCATATACCAAAAATTGAAACTCAAAATAAAGCACTTCATAGAACAATGATTTACCGGTAAATGTCTTATGCCAAAAAACGTGAAAAATAGGAACACAATTTTATCAGTGACCTTTTATCACCTCTTCAGCCAATCAGTTCTGGAAGAGGGTCTTTACTATTAAATATTTACTATGCGTGCATTTCACAGATTACCCCCAAAAGTGGATATCAAGTTTGGTCCCAAAAATCCCTGTAATGATGAAATGATAACTTTATATGTTATCTCCATATATACCAATTATTTAAAGATGGTCCACTACATATGTAAAAAAAGTATTACATGATTATGTAGTAATAGCAACATTATTAATAATAACAGCAATTACATTTTCCAACCCCAGAAAGCAGCATTGGAGAAAATGTGTATACACTGTACAAATACTTGCAGATATATTGTTCTCTAAAACACAAAAGCACATCCTCTGAACAACTTTCCAAGAGGCACTCTTGCATGAGAACAGTTTCTCAAGGCTAGATCAGAAACAGATTAGCAGTATTCTGAGCTGCCTAAGAATTATAAATTACAGTAGCTTTCTTTAATTTAAAATATAGCTGATGTCCACAGCACATGAGTAATTTGTAGCTGTATAGGTATGTCCAGTTAATGAAGCAGCTCTGTAGCCAGCTAAAGACTGAAAAGGAGCTTCTATGCAAACTTCAGCCATAAAATTGCATATAAGACAAAAGGTAACATTGTATTAAAGCAGAACTAAAAAAAATGTTGTTTAATTTGTGATATAGTAAACCCCTGTCATATTTGTTTTGACAGGTATCACCCTGGGGTGATTTCCCTTCACCCCCTGTTCTGTAGCTACAAAAGGAAGTGAGAGGAAATCCCTCTAAAGTGAGGGAATCCCTGGTTGCCACTAAGGTCACCAGAACGAGTGTCCCCATTAATAGATTTCCCCTCTATGGGATAATTTTGCTGAGAACAGTAAACAGGACAAATAGAGACATAATGCACAGACAGCAATAAAAACTGACATGTGTTCTTATTCCTCTCCATCCCTATCCAAAACAAACAAAAAAGTCTTTAGCTGCCTTTAGTTATACGTTATGCTACAGATTCAACTGAACTGATTTGGATTACATAGCAGCAAAAATGATGTTATAGTGGAGGTCAAAACCTAACTAAGCTTAAACCTGTTCCCACCACCATTCTAAGCCCTATACTAATATATCAACTACCCTGTGAAAGAAATATGTGTATACTTACCTAATCTAAGATCATGTGATTGGCTCCCAGTGTTGGCTTGAGGGGAAAGGAGGGACAGCCAACTACATATGCCACATAATAAGTCTATGGGTGATGTCACTACGCAGGCTCTGCAGTCATTGTTGCTGTTCTCTTCTCTCCCTGGAAGCCTGCCACTGGGGAAATCATGTGACTGTATCAGAGCACCCTTAGATTTGGTAAGTATACAGAGTGGTTAGTATAATGCTTAGAATGGAGGTGAAAGCAGGTTAGGTTTTGACCAGACTTCCACTTTAATTTTTTCTCTGAAATAAATGGTAAATAAAAAGTTTTTTAAAAGTGTTTGTAAAAGCCCAAAATATTGAAACGTACAATCATACAAATGTAATTAAACAATAACCAAGCACACAGCTTACTAGTATTGCATGTCTTCATAAGATGATACGATACTATGATTGACACAATGTAACTAGAGTGAGAAGTAAGAAGGCCTCAATATTCATGAAATGCCTGAGGAATAAATGTAACCCTTCACCCTTCTGTGCATCTGTCAGTAATAGTGAAGTGTGAATGAAATAGAAGCACTATGTACCATCTGAGACCAGACATCATTAACACCATGGGGAATAGCGGACATTAGAAAGGTTCAACCATGGACATCTCCTGTCAGACAATACCCTGACATTATAGTCTGTGATTTATTTCAAACAGTATTTAAATATAAAGACATTTTTTAGGAGTTTTAAAAAACAGCAGCTTTTCTCTAAAGCAAAATTGTTAGGTTGCAGATGGAAGCAGGTATATGCTGTAAATTGTTAGAAAAAGATCAGTAGTAACGGTCCAGTTGCACTTTAAAAAGCAAAAGGTTAGGGAAATAAAGAAGTTAGTGACATTCAAAACTGCTTTTAGTATATGTTTGTAATTGGGATGAAGACATGAACGGTTAGATATAAACTACTTAGAAATGTAAAGCCTGATTCATTTGGAGATTAGGATAATAAACAAGAAATGACTCTGATGCTGAGCATGTTAATATGTGAACATTAATTAGTAAATATCATGCCAACTAACCTTCCAAAAGCCATGAATAACAAGGTGCATCTACAGTATACTGAGGCTGATTTATAAAAAAAAAAGAAGGAAGATAAAGTATCTGTGTTGCCCAGAGCAGCCAATCAAATTTCAGCTGCCTTTCTTCTAGTGGGATTTAAAAAACAAGAATTGGAATTTGATAGGTTGCAATAGGAAATACGGACACTCTTCTCTCCCGCACTATAAATCTGGCCACATGTATTGTGATCCTAGGTATGCTGTCAAAATGAGGGCAACACAAATTTAGTACAGATTAGAAAATTAGAATTCTCAGATTTAGGATTAGTAGACATTGAAATCAAAAGTCAAAGCAGCATTTAGACAATGGCCATTGTGGGCACATGTATTGAAGCATACATGTCATCAAAAAGTTCACCAACTTAAAGCATGACTGATGAGCTCAGTTTCATCAGATGCCATCTACATGGGTGCTCTATTCCGACTATTGCCCTCATGTGGCTACTGTACAAACAGTTACCTGGACTGGAGCACTGGATGAAAGTTGAGCCACGCCTCCGATTCTGGCAGCAGCGCGCGGATCACTAGAACTGATCAATACTGGAGCACTAATTTCCATGGAATGCCTGTTATTCATGGCATGGGAGGATTTGTGCGTCATACTGAGGGCTGTGAAGGAGTGTCGTTTCTTGGCATTCTTCTTGATGTCCATATGCCTCTGGTTAGCACTGACAGCTCCGGTACTGCTTAAAGGAGGACTTGAGGTCACCCTGACTACCATGCTGGCATCAATTGAGATAGGGACCTCATAGCCTGGTGCTGTAGATATGCTTGTCTTGTCCTTCTCAATGAGTTGTTTGGCTGTCTTGTTCAGCTGAGTGTAGAAGGGGGACATTAAGGGGAAGAAAAAAAGAATATAAGTTAAATTGCTGTCATCTTGCATCTTGTTGCTTGTTTCTGCCCTTTTTAGCTGAAAGTAACTTAAAGGCTTTGTGCGGAAGCAGAAAAAAATAACACATTATCTGTAAAACGGAAGATTAGAACAAAAAAAAAAAAACAGACACAGTGCCAAGGTCAATGAATTTGTTATTAAAAATAACCTTTACATTCTATAACCTATACATGTTCCATATGATTTTAATTGCTACAACTAATTACTTGAGACATATTTCTCATTAGAGAATGCAACCTGCCTTTAAGAAAACCTAAAGACCCGATCAAAGGTTGATGCAATTATTATATGTACAATATTAGTTCCCAATTTGTCTTATCTTTTGACCGTGTATTCTAGACCAGTCACAGGATTTTGTATTGTTGTAGGTTTGTCCACTAGGTTGACACATCACCAGTGCTTGCAGCTATAACCAATGTATGCTGCCAGGGATGCAACATAAATAAATAGATAAATAAATATGTCACATATCCTATTCATTATAGTGTGCACTTTAAGACTCAAATGTGTATAGGGTCAGCCCACCCAAAAGCAATACTTTAGCTATGGGCAGCCAGCGCATAGTTTTATTGTACTTCATTAGCAAAATATCCCTGTTTTAACACCCGACTGTTTTACTCTACAGCATTTACCAAAATATCAACATTGGCTAAGCTGACCCTTTAATAGATTACTGAAAATAACTACTGTATATATAGTGTGGTGATTGACATACCACTCTTTGTCTCTGCCAGGCAGGTATTATTACTACATGCTTTTCTTGTCCTTGGGGATTTCTACCTCTGTCAAATGAGCAGTGGAGAATGATCAGCTTTCAAAAATGCTAACAGCAGCATGACTTTATTAAAAATGTACTGCTCTCCTCCATGCTAATGTGACATTGAGAATGAAGGCCCCTTACGGAGAGGGATACTTAACTAATAGAAGCATGGCTATGCTGTGAGAGTTTACCTAATGCAGGAAAGTTAAGTGGCTCCATCTGTATTAGCTACACGGATGTGAGGTGAAGGAGCAGAGCCTGAACTCTAGAAAAAGACTTCTGTCCTCTCTCCCTCTGCTCACAGGGATGTGGCTGCAGCAGGAACAATTGGCTCCTGTTGCTGTCAATCAAATAATGTGAGAAGGGAGGGAAGGGGAAATGCTAGGCCACGCTGTGTGTGTGCAATGCCATTGCACAGCACAGGTAAGTATAACATTTTTATTATGTTAACCACTTAAGGACCGCCGCATGTACATTTACGTCGGCAGAATGGCACCGACAGGCACATCAACGTATATATACGTTGGTGCCTTGGGGGGGTTTGGGGGTCCGATCGGACCCCCCCGTACATGCGGCGGTCCGGTTACCTGGCCGAGCGATCTGGGATGAGGGGGCGGCGGTTGGTTTTTGTCCGCCCCTTCCGGATCGCTCTCAGCCAATCCGTGCGCTCCCCCTGCGTGTCATTTCCTCCTCCTGTGTAAACACAGGAAGGAGGAAGTGATGTGATCGCTCCCTCTGCAGTTTTTTCGACCACCGCTGAGGAGAGATCACATCACCTAGTAAGTGTACACAACAGCACACTGACACACAGACACATAGGAACATTTAACCCCCCCCCCCGATCGCCCCCCCACCCCCTCCCCCCTGTCACAGTGTCACTGAATGCAGTGATTATATGTATGATCACTGTATTTAGTGTCAGTGTGACAGGCAGTGTGACAGGCAGTTAGTGTTAGGTTCAGGGTAGCCCTCTACCCCCCTAATAAAGTTTTAACCCCTTGAACACCACCCTAGTTAACCCTTTCACTCTCTATTGCCAGCGTCACTAAGCGATAATTTTTCTGATCGCAGTATTAGTGTTGCTGTTCCCGCTAGGTAGCTATTTTTTTTTTTAATGCAATTTTTTTTTTACTAAAGACATGTGGCTAAATAAATTTTGGCCTAAATGTTTGACTAAAATTTAGTTTATTTGATTTTTCAAAAAAATATTGATTTTTTTCAAAAATGTCGCTCTATTTTTGTATATAGCGCAAAAAATAAAAATCGCAGAGGCGATCAAATACCACCAAAAGAAAGCTCTATTTGTGGGAAGAAAAGGATGCAAATTTTGTTAGGGAGCCACGTCGCACAACCGCGCAATTGTCTGTTAAAGCGTCGCAGTGCCGAATCGCAAAAAGGGGCAAGGTCATTTGGCAGCATTTTGGTCCGGGTCTTAAGTGGTTAATTTACCTTATAATCACTTTACATGGCTTTAATGGTTTATGCCCTCAGTTTGAATTTAGGATCAGTCTAATGCCTGTCTGACATTATAAGGTCAGGCCTTTTAGCTTATGTCAGTTTATGGTTTCCATGTTCTCAAAGTATAACTGTGACAGGCACTGGTTATTTGTTACAATTGGAAAAGTTCAATAAAGCTGTAGACTTGCTCTTCTCCAACTTAATCTACCTATGTTTTTTAGTTGGTTGTGACTGAGCTGATTCTTCTTATCAGTCATGTGGTACTTATTTGTAGTTATTTTTAAGAGATTCATTTTAATGGGGGAATATGTGCATTATCTTTATATGCAGAAAACACAGCTAGCACAAAGCCTTATAATGTTGATTTTTTCTCCTCCAATAGGGTGTTTCAATCTACATAAAAAGACTGCATGTTAACTCAATAGTGTTTTGCTGTCCTACAACAATACCTCAGATACAGGGATTAATTTAGGAGACAGGACCTCGGACATATACAGTGTTGAATCAAGGTCAATGTAATTTAGAGAAAATAATACATAATAACCAAGGATTTCTATCACTAGTCACAGATGATGAAATGATTGCTGCAGTGACCCAAGTTAAATCAACTATGCTAGATTTACCGTATTCTGAAAACATAGTCTGTTTGGGGTACACAAGCAACAGAGTTGGGAATTGTTATGCTAAGACACTTGAGCACATTAGATGTGTACTATTAGGTTATCTACTATGACAAGAAAATGTGGGGATAGCTGGGCTGTGTGTACACTACCAATAATAACTTTGAACGACTGAAACTAAATGAATGGTGTTTGGATACTCTTAATCGATGTATCTTTGTTCTCCAGGGACTTATTGTAATTGTTAAGCGCCAGTTTCCTCAACACATGTATATACATAGAATATAAGATTGCATAGGTATGGAGGAGTCAGAAAAAAGTAAGGTCTGACAGCAGCTGCTTAGTTAGTTGATACTTAACCACTCTAAAACACATAGACAACATGCAGACAAATACATTTGAAATAACATCAAACAGGTAGAAAATAATGGCATAAGACACAAATTACAAATTACAAATTGCCCATCAAATTGCCCATCAAATTGCCCATCAAGGGGTATAGGAAGAAAAGCACTGGAAAAGGATTCTTGTTTTTGTCTAGAGAATACAGGAAGGCAGGTCAAGACTATGACAAAACATGACCAAGTCAGGAAAAAATCTAAACTAAACTGCAACACATGGGTAAAATGTTGGATTAAACTGAACAATACTCGACTGAGCTGGACTAAAGACAAATGCTAGGACAAAAAAGTAAACACTGTAGATTCAGACTGCTTGGGGAACACCATTAGCCATGTAAATGATTGATTACAGTGGACATCTTCTGAAGGCTCTGGGGAGCAGAGAGGGGCTAGAAGAATTGCAGGAACAAGATGCAAGCTTTATTTATGTATATATGTGTGTATGACTGTGTGTGTCCCTAGCGTGTCAAGATCCTACGGGGTAAAAATGACCACACCAGCCAAGCAGACACTGGCTGGAAAAGCGCCCAGAGGCGATTCAGTTTGCATGCATTGCGCTATACAAGTCATTCATTCATATACAGTCAAAAGATTATACATATACTTTACTTAGGCTGGCTTCACACTGATGCACTGCGGTTTTCAAGCACCCAGTTTTAGCTGTGGTCCCACAGACTTTCTATTTTTATCGCATTTTCTTAAAGTGCACCAAAGATGCAGCATGCAGGACTTTTGGTTTGCTTTCAGAAAAGGTGCCAAAAATGCGTAACCTTATAAAAATGTCAATGGGACAACGGCTAAAACTGCAATTAAAATAGGCAAAAAAAACAGATGTACCATCGCTGCAACCTAACCGCTTAAGTGTAAATTTATCTTGATTGTGGCTTAAGTTATAATGTGGGTCCAAGCACAAGAAGGCTTATGTACAGACCATGTGTGTGTTTTTTTTTTAAATTGGATAGGGATAAAGAGATTGATAGGGAAATGCCAAAAGTGTTTCGCTTTTACATAGTAGGTAAGGTTGAAAAAAAGACACAAGTCCATCAAGTCCAACCTATGTGTGTGATTTTCTGTTTTTGTTTTTTTGACTCTATGTGAAAAAGTAAATCCTTTGCTGCAAAATATGTTCCACAGCAATCCTCAAACACGCCACTATGAGACTCTCCTCCCTACTCAATTTTTGCAGCAACCTACCACAGTAAAAAGTGAATCATTGGATGGTCCAGAAAGCTATTGAGTTTACAAATGATTTGTGAGACCAAAGATAATTTAAATTATGGCTCCAAAATTAGTACCCATTGTAATCTTGAAAACCCAGATTAGAAATAATGAGCTAAGTCATGTAAACACGGTATTAATGATACAGATATGACTGCAATAGGTCGTTGTGTGTGTAGCAGTAGTCTCATTTTTGGGACCTGAACTCCTATTCTACTGCTATGGATCTTCACCCTAAAAAAATAAACTGAGCTTATTGTTGCATCATTAGCTGAACCCTGAAAGAGACAGCAGTTTCTTCACAGAAGAAAATGGCAGCACAGAACCTGGGCGGAGGCAGCAGAGAAGTGGATCTCAGCAGGGCAACACTGGATCTGTTGGATGGGTAACTAAATTGTGTATCTTGGCTTTACATGCTATAGGATGTTACCTAAACCACAGACTTCAATGTCTTCATTTATTATTCAAGCAAGTAATAGATTTTCAAATACTACTAATAACTAAAGTATTAAAAGGTCCAATACATACAGCAATGTTAAAGGGGTTTTGATTTTGAAATTTTGATTTAAGAGTTCTGAATATGCACAGTCTAAAAACATCTGTGCTAGCACATATCATTATTCAGATATCATATCAGATTCTTCCTTTCCATCTCGCAAACTGTAAAGGGTGAATGTGGTAACTATAAGGAATCACAGATTGGGGCATTTCTATTCTCAGACAGATAAATTAAGGTTTTGATGGCTTCATAAAATGATGCATTCAAATGGTGCTAATCTATGCTGCCAGGTTAAAGTGTTCGGAAAATGATTTCTACAAAAAACAGCACCAGGATAGAATGTAGTTCCACTTTAAACTGGTGTAGCCACTAGAAAGCCTATATAGATTTATTGTGCACTTATTATTATCTAGAACTAAGAAAACAGGTATTTTGTAAATCAATAACATTTCTGCCACAGTGAAAGCTGATTTATCATCTCATATGTGCTAGTCTCATATTTTATATTGATTTAAAGTAAAATGTGCACTATGAAAAGCCTATGTATGATTACATATCTGAAATCCTTGCAGTAAGAAATCTTGAATATGTTTTTAGCAATAGCTCCAAGGCAACATGTTAAAACGTGTATTTTTCTTTACTATGACATATACTAAAATGTTTACAGCATATAGATCCTCTAGTGGTGGAATTATTACCCAGGATCTGCCTTTCATTGCATTTTTCTTCCCTACTGATGCACCTATAAGCTGTCGTGCCAATTCACCTCTTCCATCAAGCATTCATTCATTTTTGTAAATACTGATATGAAAAATTGTTATTAGAGGAAGGAGGTTGTCTCGTTTATAGTTCCAGCTACTTTTAACTATTATTTATTATTGTTTATTGTTTGTTTCTTATACAAGGCGCATAGTTCACAAAACATGTTTGCATCGATGCCTCTGCTTCCCATCCAGTCACGTTACCAGAAACATACCAAGAAAACAAACTTTAAAAATAACATAAAATCGAGTGGCAGTTACAATAATCATATAGATATTCTAACACTTGGTACTACATGTATACATTATAAAAACGTTAAAAACTGTATAAAAACAACAAAAAAAAAGGAAGAGGGGGGAAAGAAAGGAAAAGAAAAAAAGGGAAGGGGAAAAGATAGAGAAGGAGATATCTCACCCCAAACCACTAAAGGCCCTAGTAAACAACTATACAGACCAATAAACAAGACAACACAGAGATGGTTTCACATTTCTTGAACTTGAGTTGGTCCTTTGACTCCACCCAGCACCCCTTTCACATATTCTGTCTATTGTTTATTTCCTGTTTATTTCCTGAATTTAACCGTAAATACCTAGAGGTGGCTAAAAGAGAGAGGGACACAAAATATTACATAAAAAAATCAAACCTTTTATATTTGAGGCTTGGTACAAGCCCATAACCTTGCTGCCAATTCTATACGTATAATTATAAGCATAATTATGGTCAGTACATCAATGATCTGATATATGGTATGATTCTCATATCCTACATAGATTATCAATGATCTCTGGACTAACAGAGAGAACAATAGAGAATCTCTAGCAAATTTATTTTTATAGGAAAGGGCTTTAACCTACTTTTTTGTCTCTATGTTTCATTTGGACAGATGATTGATCTTCACATTTGGCTGATAAGCTGCTACCAGGACCGGTAGTGAGGAAAAATATGTAATTTTTCAGTTGTCCATGAAACAGGGTTAGATGGGAAACTCCACTTTGGGAGATATTTTCTTATGCTTTTGGGACAGAAAGTGAATTCAAATGTTCCAAAAAAGGGGCATGGACAGCTATTATAAACTGTCACAAGGCTTTAAACCCCCCACCCATTCTATCTTTAACTTTCGAAATATGGAAAGTATGCACTATTATGCTGGCCACACTCAATCGTTGTGTCAGTTTTATTCTGTCAGATAAAGAAAAATTCCAACAACTGTGTAGTAAAAGGGCCTTTCTAACAATCAAATTTTATCCAGGTAGGAAGTCTTGCTGATGTGACAGATCTAAGGCAGCCCTTAGTTACATTAAATCATGCACTGACTTCAAAAATGCCAATGCCTTTTATTGGACCCATGATCATTTCTTTGATGATTGGAGAGTGCTGAGATGGGCTGAAGAAGTGACATGCAGAAGGAACCAAGATCAGGATCTTTAATTTTAACATGACAATTGCATTCATAAATGATGGCAAAGCCACATGGGACCCTAAAGCAGACCATAGATCATGCCATTTTCTTTCCAGTAAAGAAAATTGCTCAATTCCCCCATTAACACAGTGTCCTTTCTGCGGAGCTATTGTGCTCTCCCGGGGTCGGATAGCTGCCCCTGCCGGGGTAACAGTGATTACTGCTAAAGGCTATGGCTGCTGACAATAATCACATACTAAAAATCGGACATGTTGCTTGTGCCCAAGTTGATCCCTGCTGAACCGGCCGAGATTTAATCCAACTGTGGCTGGCTTAAATGAGCACAATAAGTCAACAAGAAAATAAAGATTAAAAAAGACAGGGAGCAAACTACCCAACAATAATTCCAAACCCATAGAACCTATATGTAGTCCAAATTTCAAGTTAATGGAAAATGCAAAAAAGCTTGGGTGTGCAATTGAATGCAGCCCTTATGTTTTATTATTATTATTAAAGGGGTTGTAAAGGTACAATTTTTTTTTCCTAAATAGCTTCCTTTACCTTAGTGCAGTCCTCCTTCACTTACCTCATCCTTCGATTTTCCTTTCAAATGTCCTTATTTTTTCTGAGAAATCCTCACTTCCTGGTGTCGTGCTCGCCCCCTCCCTTGGACTACAGGAGAGTCAGGATGCCCACTAACACACAGCTCCTTTCTCTATCTGCAACATAAAGAGCGTCCTGATTCTCCTGTAGTCCAAGGGAGGGGGCGAGCACGACACTCCACACCAGGGAGAAAGCCTGGCATTACTGTGTGGAGTTACAGACAGAAGAACGGGAAGTGAGGATTTCGCAGAAGAAATAAGGACATTTAAAAGCAAAATCGTTAAGGAAAATTAATCTCCAAAATATTATGAACCACTATTCATCTTTGCAGGCAAAATGACAGCGCTATCCACCATTCGAAGTGGAACAGAAAAATACACCCCATAGAACAGCAATAAATAACAGCTTCCCGACCACACACTATGTCTAAATGCTCATAAACACATATACACTATACATAGGTCCCTGCACTATTAGTTTCACAGTATTAAACAATAAGCATAGAAGATGAACAGTAAGAGCTAAGTTTGAAAAATAGGAAAGGAAACGCTGTCCTAGAACTCAAAGGGTTAAAAAAAAAAAAAAAGTTCACAAGTGATCCAGGGGGCTATTGAACTCCCCAATCATTTTATAGGACTCTGAAGTCCCAGATCTGCTATGAATTCCTTGATCTGTTTGGAGATTGAAGAATATGTAAGCATCCAGCTCTAAGCATTTCCCAGTTCACAGCTGTCAGAATCCTGGGTACAAATGCTGGGTAAAGAATTTGATCAAGCATAGTGTTTGTTAGCCCCTTTATAATAGCAATACAATTAAATGAAAAAGTACCCCAAAAAAATAAAAAACAAAAAAAGTTGCAACTTTGTCACCCCACGCACAGATGTAAATGCGCAAGTGTATGTAAACAGTAACTGACCAATAGCATGTTAGGTATAAGCACAAATGATGGAATGAGAGCAATATTTCTAGGGCCATCATTGTTAACGCTAAATATATAACTTGGAAATAGTTTTAAAGTCACCTATGGACAATTTTGGATATTGTTTTTTGCCATTTTATGGAGGCATGCAATTTTAAGGCTTGAGATGCTTGGTACCCTGTTTCCCCAAAAATAAGACCTACCCTGAAAATAAAACTCTGGTTAAAAATGCTTGTAAAATCCTATAATCCACTCTATTACAGTAGTTTATAATATACAATGTGTGTGTCTCTGTAATATAATTGCAGGGAAGAGAACTCCGGCGGGTAACAGAAGTGCAGAGCGGCGCTATAACTAATGTATTTGGCACAATTATATTACAGAAACGCACACATTGTACATTATATAATACTGTAATAGTGTGGATTATAGGATTTTACAAGCATTTTAACTCAGTTCACACTGGGGATTCCTGACAGGCAGTGAGGGAGAGGGGGAGAGAAGACAGCACATTACATGGTAAGACCTACCCTGAAAATAAGCCCTACTGTGTTTTTTGTTGACATAATTAATATAAGACCCAGGCTTATTTTTGGGGAAACACGGTATCTACTGTATTTGCTCAATGAAACCCCATGTTATATATTTGAAAAAAAAATTGGGTATTATGTTGTGCTTTGTGCTTATAAACACTCAAATTAATTCTTGCTCTTCAGAGGGCATATCACCACTACTGGATGTTGATGTCTTTCATCACAAGCGCTGCTTTAGCCTACGAATTACATTTATGAACTTCTAGAGATTTGTGTTTTGAGTATCTGTTTATTATAGCAGCTTCTAAATTCAATTATATACTTTTTGTCCACAAGTGTTGGATGAGCCAATTCTGTTTGCTTTATGTTTTGATGGTAAAATTAATTGTGTTCTATTTTTCCTAAGAATAAAGATCTGATAAACAGTTGTACAAATATCGTTCAACAAAAATTGTTACTGACACCACTTTATTTTTTAGCTTTCCACTTTCAGAAAATATATAATAATGTTTAAGTAATTTTCTAGCAAAACAAACACAGGTTTTAAGATAAGTGCAGAAATAAATAAATAAATCAATTGGAGGGGATGTTTGTGCATGTAGCTAGGTGCTTGGCTAAGAATGGAGAGTGAAAGACACTGTCTGCAGTTGCTCCCTGTGGTTGCTTCTCTGCGGTGCTAGATTGGTCAACTATATCAGCAAAAAGAGGAGGGAGCTGTTGAGCAGGAAAAGTTCAATAGGCTGAGTTGGGAAGCACTGTCCTTTGGGAACTGTAGCTCATAGGAGAGAGAGTTCACTGAGATTTTTAACTGCATTTCCCAGAGAGAGATTGTCAGGAGGATGGGAAAAAGCTGCATTTTCTCAGGCTGTACATGACACAGCTACCTCTTGCCATGAGGGAGACCAGAGAGTGCACATTTCTGTCCAATGTGCACCACCACTGCGGCCTGATCACGGAATCTAGAGCATCGAGTTCAGGGGTAGCCGACAGCCAGAGTAACCTGGTTGGAAATTCCTTCTCCACAGAACAATGGGACACTATGATTAAAAACTTACGAAAGTGCACATAGACAGCCTCCATCAGAGAATCTGTAATTAAACTTCAATACAGGTGGTACCTCACCCCAGATAGAATTAACTCATTCTATCCAACAACCTCTCCTCTTTGCTTCAGAGGATGCCCTCTGCAATTAGTTATTACTGATTCTATTATACATCTCAGGGATTTTTCCCCAACCTTTTATGCAACTGCTACCCATATTTTATAACGATGTCTGCTGCTTCTCTCTTTATATGTATTCTTCATGCCATTGTGTGTTTTAATTGTATTGAGACTTATTTTTTCAATAAACCGTTTGTAAACAAAAAAAAAGGAAATTGGACCAATCACTGTGTGTAATCAGAAAAATCGCTAAGACTGGTGAGCTGCTGCTATGGGGATTTTCTATACGTTTCTAGAGAGACTGATCCCTTTAGAAAATGAAAATACAGCCAGCTAGTAGCCTTACTGCTGCCTGAAGGCTTAAATAGGACTATTCTCGTGTGCCCCAACAGTATAACTGGGCCCCAACACTAGCCAGCTGAAAAGTTAGGACTAAAGAATATTACCTATTGCTTAGGCTGAGAGGTACCTCTCAGGGGATATTGCACCATATCGTAGCCATTTTCCCAGAGTGCACTTTAGACTAGTTAAGGTATAGTATTCACATTGCAGTTAATGTTTATATGTATTGTTTATTGCTGACTATGCTGATTCATGAGTTAATCCCAGTCTAGTGGTACAGAACACTTTTCTAAGTTACATTGACATAGTGATTATGCTGTCTAGCGGACTGTGTCCGACCCTACCTTCTGTGTGTTCATTTATACTCAAACCATTTATTCTAACCCGTATAAATACATTGAATTCATTTACCAGTAAACGGTTGTGTTCTTATTAGTGTTTGCAGTAAAATGTCATTCAACCAGGTGTGTCAGAGGGCCTGAGGTTATTCTTGGAGCCAAGGAGCAGAAAAGAGAACACAAATTACTAAGCGGCCCTTGAACAGCAATTTTGGATGTATAGTAGTTCGGCAGGGGCAGAGTGATGCACATTTTAAAATTAACTTTATTTGACGTGTATAATTTGACACGTCATTTATATAACTAAACAGAAGTGGGGTGCAGTGCGTTTCTGTGCAGTTACACGTAGGACCAAGCAGAGTGGTACGAGATTATGCAAACATGTTACACAATATCGCACCGATCTGAAACACAGTGTAACACTGCGTTTTGTTCTGAACATGACACAGAAAACAATTGTTTTCTGTGTGTGAATACAGTTATCTGCATTTTTACAAAAGAAAAACAGGTAAAAACCCAGGTAACAGCACTTAGTGTAAATGGGCCCTAAGTCCATCAAGCAGTGCACACTCACTGCATAATTGATACCATACATTGCAAAGTATCTAGTTTAAGTCACATGCAGGGGCGGACTGACCATTGAGTCACTCGGGCACTGCCCGAGGGCCCCATGCCACTAGGGGGCCCCATCAGGGTTGCCAGGCTCAGTAAAACCAGGGACAGTATGTCAAAATCTGTGTTTTTTTTACATTTGTCCCTGATATGTCTGAAACCGACATGCTTTTGATGTGAAAATCCCAAGATTTTAGCTGCCCTGCCTATGCACTGCCTCCTGGCGTGGTGGCCATCTGTAAGCCCGGGGGCCCCATAATCTTCTATTGCCCAGGGGCCCCATGAGTTGTCAGTCTGCCCCTGGTCACATGCAAAGAATTGTATTTCCTACACTAATGATTCATGTCTGGTATCTGATTTATATCTTTAGTCTACTATTTTGCAAAGTTGTCAGGATAACAGAAATATTAAAAGATGATAATGTGTAGTGACTATTGTAGCATAACAATATAACTTACAGAATGCATATATTGAGGGAAATATGTAAGCTGAAATTGCAAACCCTGTCCAAAAATCTGAATTATTTTGCAAACCCTTTGCTAAAATCTGAATTCTCTAGTTGTCGTACTTACTGAATTAATGGCTGAAAACAGGCACAGAGCAATAATTAGTATTGAAGCCATTAGACCAGTATGAAAGTTCGACAGCATGAATTAGAAAACAGAGTTGGGTCAGAAAAGATCAGAAATATCAACATGTTTATTTTTGTCAGCACAACTTTATTTTAAAGAAGTTTCCTGTTTTCAAGAATAAGACAGAAATCCAATAAACATGTCCCCATTGCTATACAGCAGAGGTCATCCTAGTCAGCTATACTGGTGAGGACTGCTTGGGACTGCACAGTTTTATGCAAGGTAATGCATCAAAGCCACAGAAACATCCTGCTGTTCAATGGTCTTCTGAGAATGGCCTATGTCAGTATGGAACTGCATCAACTAAACTATAACAGATTTCCTAAGCTGTGTTGTGACCCCCTGAAGAAAGCTAATTGGCAGTGGTTCCAAGCAGGGAGAACTCCACTGTGTAGAAGGACTGGATTACAAATTTTCAGTTGCTGCATATGGGTGAAAACCTCTGAAACACACCTCCTTTACGTTAGACTGCCGCAATGTAGCAGCGCAATCACCGTATTCTCGATTAATTTGCCCAGAAAATAGTGCCTGTGCAACGTAATTTCAGAGGCGTAAGGCGGAGTAATTCAAATTGGGAAGGACGTGGGCGTGTTACATTGAAATGAGCCGTGACCCCATGCAAATGAAGGGCCGGCCGGCTCGCGCATGCGCACATGAAGCAGACCATGGTCAGCACCTCTGTGCGCATGCTCACAACTCGAGAACGGCGCAATCAGTGAAATTGGAAGTGGACCAGTGCAACTTAGTGAACTACGCAGACAGCATAAATTGACAGACACAAACGCACTTCCTTTGCAAAAGTACATCCCTTTGTATCCCTTCCTATACAGCAAGGTGCTTTTGTTCAGTTGTTTATTAGCGTTTGTTTGTTTGTGACGTGTCTTTGAGATATTTGGGGACTGTTTTGCAGAGTGATTTTTGTCTTTTATGTGTTTTCTTTGTTGTTATTTTGTTTAAATTAGATTTTTGCTGGGCATTTTTTATTTTTGCTGGTCAATTTTTTATTTTTTTTGGTTCTGTTTGTGTATGATTTGGGAATGTGGGGGTGACATTCCTGCCGGAAAAGGGGTGTCACCCTCATTTGTGGTGGAGAAGTGATCCCCAGGTCCGTGTGAATGGTGTATGAATGTACAGTGACATAATTGGAGCCGTGGCATGGCGTTGCTGCTCACAAGTCCTGCATGGTGGGCTTGTGCCAATCCAATGTGATGAGGATGTGATGTGTCTGTGCTAGGGACCACAGTGGTGTGCATGCATGCATTCTCATTGTGCCATGATTAATGTGTGTGTTTAACGTGCAAAGATGCCTAATGTGGGCTGGCTCCTGACTGCTCTTCCCACAGGAGACGGGGTAGCCTTGGTTAGGGGGGTTCCGTATAGGAGTCATGAGATGGGGTCCCAATGCATATGCAGAGTCACCCTGAAGGGATAAGACAGGAGGATGTTAGTAGTGCATGTGCCCCTTGTGATTTCAGAATCATGGGGGGGACAGTCATACCTTCCACCCATGTCACTCACCAACCAGCCAGCTGTCCCCATACATGTTCTGTTCGAAATCTGTGGGGATGGGGCTATGATTGTATATGTAGCTGTCATCGGTGTCATGGGTGGTGTCATGTGTTGGGCTCCTGCAGGGTTGTGGTTAATTCCAGGATGGCATGAGGGGTGAATCTGAAGATGCGAGGCACCTCAGAATCACTCATGCCAAAGATGTCTATGTGTGTGTGATATATCAAGTGAAGAGTGAGGGGCTTGTATCAGATTAGATTATTATATCCATCAAGGTTTTAAAGGGCTATTGAAAGATAGTGAGACCGTGTTTGTAATTTGTAAGTATGTTATGTATTGATGTATATATGTATGTATATTTTTTGTAAAAATGTTTCTTAAAGCAAAGAAATGTTTTTTGTAAAAAAAAAAAAAATCCTCTTCCGTGCCCTCCTCCGTGCCCTCCTCCGTGCCCTCCTCCTTCTTTGCTCATCTAAAGTCAGTAGTATAGCTATGAGCATGGATGCCACTGGCATGTTGGCATACAGATTGTTGTGCAACACGTGTGACTGCTCAGCTCCTCACTAACAGTGTTGCATTCTCTGACATGTTCTTTTGTGGATTCCCGTAACTCCCTCATTAGCATATTTGAATAGCAAATCAATGGTGTGTCTAGCGCAGTTTTACGCGGACGAATGCGCCTGTCTATCGAAATTACGCCGGACAAAAAAAAGTAGATTTCTTGCGAATCTCGTTTTGGGGTTGCGGCGCATTGAAACGCATTCGCAAATTTAGACTTACGCCGCGCATCTCTTGTTACACCGGCATAATCGCTCTGTGAATCTGGCCCATGGTATGTAAAGTTTTACAGCTCACCTTCAAAGAAACAACAGTCTAAGTAGAAATTGTCTGTGCCCTGCCAACATGCTGCAGGGGTGAGTCCTTGCCAATCTGTGTGGTAGCAGCAGTTTCTCTTCAGAGGTCTGATATACCCCCTGTTGGGTTAAAGCTCTCAAATCAGCAGGGAGCATAACTCTGCTGATTGCGGAGCTAAAGATTTTAGGCCATGCATTTGTTGTGTGCCATTCATTTGAAATTGTACCCAATGAAAATAAGTTTTCCCTTGGTTTATACAGGACATTAACCAATTTTTTAAGTTTATCTAAGGCCAAAACACTTTTTTTCTTTTTTTCTTTTTGGATAGAGTATGTTGTACTATAGAAGAACTGAGCCTAATTGCATAGATACATTGGTCCAGTAGGTATCTCATACTTGAGGGACCACTGTGAAAGCTTAAAATCACTGTAGTAGTCGACATTACTACAGTTATCATCGTTATCTTCTGGGTCCTGTGTGGCTGCCCTACTGCACACCAACCACTTACTCAGCATTGTCACCAGTTACAGAATGCCTTGTATCTTTAAATAAACACAAGGTCTTCCCTGATGGGATAAGGTGGAGAGAAGCGGCAGTGACATCAACATTTTTGTATAGTCCAATCAGAGAACTCCTTGTCCTCACTGGAAAAAGGCAATGTGTGAATGAATGCAGTAATACGTGAGCACTCCCTCTGTGGTCAGTGTGCAGTGGAACAGCCACTTGGCACAGGGCCTGGAAGAGTACAGAGATCACTGTGGTAGCACTGGCTACTAGAATAATTGTCAGCTTTCAAAGCGGTCCATCAGGTAGGATATATGCATACTCACTTGAGTCTAAGCTGAAACTGCAATTAGGATCATACCTGAAACTTTGCTTTAACCACTTACCTTCTTCACTAATCACATGATACCAGGCCCAATTACACCAGCCCAGTACTATGGGATAGCTGTGACCAATTACAGCGTCACAGTAGCAAACAAAGGTGAAACTTTTAAACAGTTACCGATTGCTTATACTGTGATTACACTGTAATTAGCAATCAAAATATTCTAAAAAAAATCTCTGATAACCCCGACTAATGCAAAATGCCTGAGCCAAAAGTCTCAGGGTACCAATTTGCATTTTAAATCAAACAGTTTGTTATATTTGTATCTGCGCTACCACCCTTATTGACATATGCTACACTGTTTTTAACCTGAATTGTTTTTAAGATTTTTTTGTGTCTCAATAAAGTTTTTTATTTTATCTTACTCGGTTTGGTTGTGCCTTTAAAGTCCATGAACTGCGGTTCAATTACTATTTTTAATTTATATACCATCACTTTCTACACCAGGATCAATGGTCACTAGGACAAATGTGAAGACAGACAACAATTTAAACCTGAGAAGGGTTTTAACATGTACATTCTATCTAATGTACTTTAACGTGTACATTCTACTAAATATACCGGTACCTTAATCTTCTTGTACTTCAAGTAGCATCATCCATTCTTATGTCATGCAAAGTGTCTTTTTAAGTCTTTGAGCATGTATCACATTAGGTTGGATTAACATAATTAAAATGTCTTGGCTTTGAAAATTATTACTTTGGAACTTAGAGTACCTAGAGCAGCACACATTTTGATACATTTACATAGATTGTAAGGCCTTGAGGTTCCTAATATTCTTAGACATTACTATGCTATGCAGGTAGCACAACTACCTTGACTATATTTCTCAAACGGCTCTCCTCTGGGTTAGTTGGGAAGTGATTGTTCACTTGTATCAATTATTAGTCTTCTGTGCCCTGAGGTGACTTAAATTTAATACCTGTCCAAACATATCACTGTTTAGTTGATGAAGTTTCCTGTGAGCCTAAAATACTGTTTTAATTTTTATTTCCCCATGTTGTCCCTGATTACTTTTCTAAAGATTTATTTTTTTGAACTAGTATATTAGACCTTTCTAGATTTAAATGCTTGACTGGTTCATGGATGTGGTGCATCTACTTCTTCTTACTCCTAGTGACAGGAACCAGGATCTAGGACTGTCTCACACTGAAATCTTTACCTTCTTGCTGGGGTCATTGGCAAAATGCCTATGCCTAACACTGGTGACATAAAGGGCCCACATAAACGCATGACAATCGATATCTAAAATATGTCTTTTGTTATCTTTTAAACTGTCAGCACTTACCGAGATATTGGCATATTTTATCTGCACATTTGTAGTGAACAAATTCTGTACTTTATCTTGGCAATGATTTCATCTGTATTGTGGGAATGAAAAAATGTTTTCTACTGGAACAGCGTGTGCTGAAAAATTTGTTTCATCATTCACTAACTAAATAACACAAATGAAAAAGCACACAGAGAAGCTGAAATAGCAACCAAGAACGTTATATGTCCCATTTTAGCCATTAATCAGACAATACACTGTGTATTGCTCATAAATACAAAGCTAGAAAGATAGCTTTATTGTGTCCTAAAAACCTAAAGGCAGTCAAAAGAATGAATTTGTACAACTTTTAGAGTCTGTCATATTTAACATCAAGCATCCACATGTCCTATACAATTATATTTTTACTGTATTTGCTCAGTTATACTATACACTTATGCCCAATGAAAGTACGCTGTACATTAAAATTAGTTCTGTACGAATGGGACAAACAAATGTAACATTATTAGGCTATTTCCTGTGCTGAACAAATGCTTTTCAATGATCCAAAGAGGGAAATACCACATTTGGCCACTGGATAGCAACCTTAAATTCTTTTGTCATCAAATTAAGACCGGCAATAAAGAATTATGGACTTCTTTAACATTTGACTTTTTTTTTAGCTTTTACACAGCTGAAACTGATTTGTTATCTAATTCTTAGAGCCCTTTTACACTGGGGCGTTGTGAGGGTTGGCGGTAAAGCGCTGCTATTTTTGGCTGAACTTTACCATTGTTTAAGCGGAGCTTTTCGGCCACTAGCGGGGCACTTTTAACCCCCGGTAGAGGCTGAAAAAGGGTTTAAAGTGCCCGCAAAGCACCGCTGCTACAGCACCTCAAAGATGCTGCTTGCAGGACTTTTTTGGATGTCCTGCCAGCCCTCAGGCTTTCACATTGGAGAGACAGGAGAGGCGCTTTACAGGCACTATTTTTAGCGCTATAGCACCTGTAAAGCGCCTCAGTGTTAAAGAGGTTTTACTCTAAAATCTATAATGCTTGCATTTCAGGTACGCTGTATCTATCAAGGTTAAAAAAAAAAAATTAATCTGTAGGGCCCAACCACAAATTGGTAAAGGAGGCTAAAAAACTCCATCTGAGGGACTCGCGGTCCTGTCCAATGTCAAAGCACTACCTTCCAAATTGACCAACTAAAGTATAGGACTCTTAAATTCGTTAGTAGTGATCCAAGAATTACAATCCTGGCAGCAGACAATAAAGGATGTTACCACTCTTCTCATTGCCAAGGCTTTTGATTCACTCAGGATGACAGCACTAGCATTATGGGAAAAAGGTAATGGACTATTTACAACAGTAAGAAAGCCATTGCTCATACATTGTACCACTGTTTCTGCTTCAGGGAAGTTACAATATGCCTGTACAGACTTCTTAAAGCAGAGATATGCCGGAGGAAAAAAATTGAAAGTCAGCAGCTACAAATACTATAGCTGCTGACTTTTATTATAAGAAAACATACCTGTCCAGGGAGCCCATGATGTCGGCACCCAAGCCATTCTTTGGATTGACTCCTGGGTCCTGCCACCACCATTCCTGGTAAGGGAACCAGGCAGTGAAGACTTTTGGCTTCACTCCCAGATCCCTACTGCTCTTGCGTGAGTCGTGCTGCGCATTCTGATTTGTCCCTGCTGTCTACTGGGACCTGTGTGTCTCCCAGAAGCCAGCGGGGGAGGATTTGTCAGATATTGCGTAGATCGCAGCACTATGTGCATCGATTTTCCCTAGAAGTGGGAGCAGATACTTGGATTTGACAGGTATCTGCTGCCCCCTAAAGGTGTCAAATGCGACACAGGAGGGGGGAGGAATCCGAACAGCAGAAGTTATATTTCTGGGTAGAACTCCACTTTAAAATGCACAAGAAGGTGCCCATCTAAGACTGACTATGACCAGCATCAACTCTGTCATATATAATATTGTTAGGTATCTGGCTACTAACCTATCACCCTCAAATGGCAACACAATACACCAAATTTAAAAACTTTTCTCTTGCCAAGCACTTGTGCATGGATTGAAGTCAGAGTCAAAAGAGATAATGGTGTCCTTTGATGTTACATAACTTTACACTTGTATACCAAGTGAAAGAAATATGAAAAAAAGACAAGACTTTTGGAAGTAGCTCGACACCACCAATTTCATACAACAGATAACTTCTACAAACAGAAACATAGCTGTGTGAAATAATCCAGTATATCACATTGTCAATAACCTGTACATGGAAGAGATGGAGAAAGGGACTGTGAACTCCTTCAGGGCAATAACACCAAGTCATTGGTTCAAGTATATAAAAGATATGTTAGTCAATATTAGAACAACAGAAACACAAGCTTTTTGGTGAACACAAACTCTGTAATACCAGGCTGTGGTTGTAACAACAAACCACAGCAAAGACGTGGGACCAACAGATGGGAGGCACAAAACGTATGGAGTAATATAGTAATCCTATATGTAGCTGGAGTGTTGGAAAAACTCAGAAGGATCTTTAACAAATATTGTATCCCTATGCTTTTCAAGCCCAACAATACACTGAGACAGGGTGACGTCTGAAATCAGTAGGCTTGTGTACAAGATCATAAGTTGGGCCCCATTGCTTGATGAAAAAAAAAGTATTGCGCTTAGTCTGCCACAGTGAAGAGTAGGCCTGGCTATTATTGCACCAGGGGCATTGCTAGGATTGCAAAAGACCTGGAGCACCTTTGGGAACATCAAGTGGAGGACTAATGTCAGAGGTACGTGGGTGTAAAAACAGACACATGTCAATTTACACCTGCCGGTTCATAGGTGTAAAGCTCCATCTGATCAGGTCCTCCTAAAAAACTGGGCAGGGGAGGGAGATTCTGCTGACTAAGGCCCGACCGTCCCAGCAGACAGATTCAATCGCGTGTACGGGTGAGCCGACGGATTTGGCCAGCCGACAGATTTGAAAGCATGCTTTCAAATCTGTCGGCTGGGAACCCGTCCGCCCGACATGTCTGCTGGTTAGTACACTAACCAGCAGACATGTCTTCTTGCACACGCGTCGAATGGTTTTGACGCATGCGCGGAAGTGTTTTACTTCCTGGTGCGGTAATGTGGCGGCGTCAATGTCCCCGCCACGTCACCGCCACGTCAGCGCGCTGTCTGCTGGCGGGGATTTTGGTTTGATCGTGTGTACACGCGATCAAACCAAAACGGCAGCAGACAGATTTGTTCAAATCGGTCGGCCCGACCGATTTGAACAAATCTATTTGGTTGTGTGTACGCTGCCTAAGACTTATAATAAAGGGCTCTGTGCTTGTGGGGGAGGGGTCTGGACTGAGTGGTTAGGCTGGGGGCATTCTCCAGTGACTGCTCTTTACTGAGGGGGGCCTATAATGAATGGTTAGGCTATGAGTTTTTTTTTTACTAAGGTGGTGGGAATTCAGAGTTATAGAGGAAGATCTGTACTTGGAGAAGATTAGGTCTCTTGGTTGAGAAATGGTCTTTTTCTGGTTGGGGGATTTTTACTGGAAGGAGGGAGTAATTTTTGATTGTAGTCTGTGTAGTGACCTGTGCGTTACGCAGTCATGAGCCTAGCACTCACTGTGTTGTGAGAGTATATGTATAGGTAAAAGTAGTGTGGCATATGTGTACTGAGTGTACAGTGAGTAGACTCAGATTTTATTTAACCATGACCCTTTCAGTCCCTCTCATTGTTAGTGAAATTTGCACATGACACTTTGTTCCCCAAGTTATTTTTGTGTGTGTGTGTCCTACTGGGCAACAGGGCCACTCATCGTAATGGGGCAGCAAAAAAGGCAGCAAACCATCACCATCTCTTCACAATGCTTGGAGGTGTCAACATTTTTTTAATTAGACCACACTGCGATTCAGGGTATACAAGAAGAGGCTTAAAAGGTATGCACCTGAATATTTTGCTCAAGCCTAGAAAAGAAAGATCACATGACAGGTAGTCTTTTTTTATGGAGTGCCCCTTTAAAATGCATACCAAACCGGAAGTGTCTGGTATGGATTTATTGGGAATCCCATGTTGTTTTTTTCTTACACTATCCCTATCACTGAGAAGACATCTGGAGGTGGGGATGAGCTGCTAGAACACAGTTGGGTGTCAGCTCCCTAACATTACATTACACTTACCTTATAAAAATTATCCTAAAATGTCCCCTTGTACATCCTAAAAGGTAATCTTGATTAGAATAAAAACACAAAATAGTGATTTATTAGAAAATCTGCAAATTGCATTTTTTGGCAGAGTAAATATAAAATATACAATTTCTTCCAAGCCAGTGCTATAAGTGACATGTGTAGATACACCTGCCAAGTATTAAAATGTCCCTGGAAATTGTATTTAGAATGATAAAAATGTTGTTAGATTAAGTCCTGAGCTGACATTTCCCCAAAGCCTCAAAATGTCATATACACTTTATGATCTGTAAAGCATTTTTAAAGTTTGGATTCTGTCCATTTCATATATTAAGGCTCCAAAACCTTAAAGACTGAAATAAGAAAATAATTTATTTGTGCACGGGGAGTTTAATATGACAGCTGGATAATATTTAAACGGTGACAGATAATTTCACTTATAGTATTAAAGCAGTATTAAACCCAAAAACAAAAATGTTACCAATCCTTAGATGTAGTGGCTGCATTCATTTTTTTTAAAGCTTATGTACCTCTGATTTCATCTGGTGATCTGGTCAGTTACAAATCTCCTATATTAGAGTACAGTTTTTTTTTTTTGGGGGGGGGGGAGATTTTACATGAATAAAAATAGATCAACACGACTTTGAGGACACATGTCGCATTAAATGTTAAAAAACAATGATTCCCTATGAGAGCTGTTTTAACCGGTCCGAGTTGTGTAGGTCTGATTTTGGAAAAGGTTCCTGCACTACTTTGGTCCAACTTGGGTGCAATTTCAGCCCATGGAATTGAATGGAAGTCGCATCCAAGTCGGATCACCATCTTAACTGATCCGACATGTAGCATGCAACATATGCTCCGAGGTCAAGTGTGTAGAATATTAGCAATGCAAAATCACAAACAAACGGTGTGGGGTCTTCCCCCCAAATACATACCAGGCCCTTTGGGGCTGGAATGGTTCTTGAGGATGAACACCACTTAAAAAAAAAGGGCGTGGGTTCCCCCCCTTCGGTCTGGTATTGGCTTTGAGGGAAAACCCCATGCCAAAATAAATGAAAACAGCATGTTGCACACCCCCAAAATCCATACCACACCCTTATCTGAGCATGCAGCCCGGAAAATCAGGAAAGGGGGGGTGATCGAGTGCCCCCCCCCAAACCATACCAGGCCACATGCCCTCAACATGCAGGGGTGGGTGCTTTGGGGTATGGGGGATTACATCACAAGAAGGTAGGATCCTGACAGAATAGTAGGGGGGGAGAGCATTTATTTTTAAACCACACTCATTAACATGGGGGCGGGGTCAAGATCTGGGGGATGCCACTGGCCAGAGTTGTGGGGAAGAGTCCCTTGTCCCCATAAATATCCCCACAATATGATGCTGCCACCACCATGTTTCACAGTGGGGGTAATATGTTCAGGGTGCAAGTGCAGTTTCTCAAGAGCTTAGTAAATGACCAGAAGCTCTGCTGACTTCCATAATCCAATCATGTGCAATCAAAAAAAGCTTTTTTTTTTCTTTCCTTGCACTTGACTGGATAACCTTTGCAAAGTTAAACCTTACCTCATTTTACTCAGCTTTGGAGCGTTTAGTAAATCAATTCCAATATCACCCCAATTTTCCCTAAAATCAAAAGTCAGTAGCAAGACATTCAGCTTTCCTGATGACGCATATTTGCGAAACTAGTAGAAACCAGGTGGATAACGCATAGAGGGAGTGTTTTTGACCTGTGGAACCACAGTGAAGCAGGAGCCGGGCACGCACCCCAAAACAAGCTGGTGAGCGGCTGTTCATGCCCGATACTGCCAAAGATACTAGGTGCTGGTTCAAAGCACCTCCCTTGTGAGTAGTCTGATTTTATCTTTTTAAATAAACAAAACCTTTTAAACGTACTACACCATGATTAGCCCCTTGTTTTTTGAGGCACTAAGGAACACTGTGTGAAAGGAGCAAGGAGCACATATCCACTGACAGGAACGGAATAAGTTTGGGGCCCATTACCAGCTGGAGTCTGGTGAGTGCGCATTTCAGCAGTTGGTGGTGGTAGCACTTATTTCTGTCGGGTGGAAGAAGTAGAAACACAACACCAGGATTAATTATCATATTTATTCCCTTATTGGACTCTAACTGTGAAGTTGTGACTTCCACGTCAATCGGGATGTGTTATGAACATTTATGAACTTTCATGCACATATATATTTTTTGCACATATGGTTTATGACATTGATATGCATATTTATTTATTTACATTTGGTTGCTGGTATAATAGTTGCACTTAGTATCACACACTCGAGAGAGTAGGACATTGGTATATAGATAAAAAAAATTTTTGTATATGCTCGAGAGAGCTGAACACTGTTACTCATATATATATATATATATATATATATATATATATATATATATATATATATATATATATATATATGTATATACATTTATGTATTTTGTTTGTTGGCACAGTAGTCGCACATAGTAGTACACAATTGCACATGCTCGAAAGAGCTGGACATTGTCATTTAGTCAGATAATCACCTATTGTGGTTTATCACGCACAGTACTGCACTGAATTCAGCACCTTATAAACTAAGATTATTTTGTGTCATCACCTATTCAGACCAGCGCAGTAACAATATTTTTCCGCTCTACTATCTAGGCCTTCTCAAAGGCTTACACAGTACTGCAGCAGGTCAACATAAATAATTATTTTGCGCCGGTGACAACCATCACACTTCCCTAAGTAGCAAGACATTCAGATAAAAAAAATTGTGTTTAACCACTTCCCTGTTCAGCCTTTTCACCCCCTTTGGCCCAAAGCAAATTTTCAAATTCTGCTATAGACCTGTTTATCCAGCCATAACTTTGTCATTAAATATGATATTGAGGTAATGCATTGATTGTTTTTTTAAAGTATTTGTAAAGGTGTGTAGCACCCCCCCCCCCCCCAATACTCACCTCAGCACAATCTTCTTCAGTTCTCAGGGGAGGAACCTTACTCATTGGCTAAGACAGTAGTATATTGTTAATCACAGCCAGTGAGCCAATCAAGAGAGAGAGGGACGGAGCCGATTCACAGCCTTGTGTGTGAATGGAGACAGAGCCGTGGCTCAGAAACGAGCCAACTCGGGTGTCTCTATTACAAGCTGCTTGTTCTGAGGGGACTTGGCAGGGGGAAGGGTCCAGGAGCACCGGTGGGGAACCAGAAAAAGGAGGCTCAGGGTTGGGTTTTTCTAAGGATTGCGGAAAAATCTTTTTTTGGAAGACAATATCATCAAAATCATTTTTTAATGAACATGTTATACTAACCTGCTCTGTGCAGTGGTTTTGCACAGAGCAGGTTAGTATAACATGTTCATTGAAAAAACCCACACTCTCTCTTTAAACAATTAAAGGGGCCTGAAAGTTAACTGGATTATTTACAGTATTCCCTTGTTTAGAATGAAATAACCAAATTGGCTATAAATTTGAACTCGCCCATAACGTATATTTTTATCAAAAGATTAATATAAGAAGAAAATATGATTAGACAATAAAGTAAGCCCCCTACCAAACTTTGCTTTTTATGTTCAAGCCAGGGCTCTGAGCAGCTGCACCACATTCCAGTCTTTATTTAATTTTGTGAGTTGTGCTATTGGCTGGAACATAAAAAGCAAAGCTTGGGGAGGAGGGGCTTGCTTTATTGCATACTGTATATTCAGATCACATTACTTAGGGCTTATCATTTTTAGCTGCAGGCAGTATAATATTCAACTAGAAAACGCTGAATTATCTAGGCAAGTACCAACTACCCAGATCTGCCTAGACACACAAGAATTATACAAGCATTGACATAGTCCTTAAACAACCCCATCTTCCACCCTGCCCAATGATTAAAGAGTTAGGAACTATCCAGAGGTAATCAATACATGCAGCAATAATTGTCAGAAATTGTCTAAAACAAAATTCATCCTACAGATAATCTGCATGTATATTGGAGCAAGCAGTTTAACCTAGAAGAGACAAGATACAGTTTCAGGTTATCTGTGTCAGTTAATGATTTCTATTACTATTTATTCCATTAACATTTGCTATCTCACTGTATACTGCAACAAACAATGACCTTTCCTACTGACAGATTTGTAGCCTGGAGCATACGGACAGAGACATTAACAGGTTTTTGCACGCTTGATCGATGTCTTCCCTACTAAAGCTTACATAGACACAATATTACATGATTTTTAAAGTAGAAAAATAAGCAACGCAATACCTAACATAAGTGCATGCTTTTAAACTTTCAAAATAGTTGCATTGATGTCTCAATGTTCCACTGCCAGGGAAGGCATAATCATGTATTTACCAGTAAATTATAGTTGCCTTGAATAATCTAGTATGGTTTATGGATTTTGTTTCTGAGATGTGTGGGTAGCTCACCTAGCTAGTACAGGTAATGGAAAATGTCCAAAATGTCCACTACTAGATAGTGGTTCAAGTAATTCCAAATGTTAGAGCAATCCGGTTAACATTGGGTCATCCAATTGAAATGTGGTTATCTTAAAATATATGAAAAGACAAAAAATATACAGGTATATTCTGTACAGCTCTCCAACACATGCACATTTCCTCATGTTTTATCCTGAAAAAAGGCTGAAAGTATATAAAAAAATACCTGTAGATTAGAAATACACTTGCTCCAAAATTTCTGTTTGGGCTGACAACACAGTGGAGTTGATTTACTAAAGGCAAATAGACTGTGCACTTTGTAAAGTGCAGTTGCACCCTGCAATTGCATTTGCTCCAGACATTAGTCAATTAGGTAAAGCTTCAATTTGCAAAGCGTACCCAATTACGTGCAAGGAAAGTAAAAAAAAAAAAATGTACTTTTCTTGCACATGATTGGATGATGGAAGTCAGCAGAGATCCCCCTTATTTACTAAGCTCTGGGACAACTGCTCTTGTTCTTGCATTGTGCAGTTGAACTTTGAAAAACACACAGTCTGATATCTTTTAGTAAAACCAAACCCCAGTGCCTTTGCTGTGCTGAAATCTCAAACAACATTGCCCACTTTGCTTGTTGGTCTGCAGAACTACAGAACTCCTCCTATTCCCTCTATGTTCTACTCCAAATGCATGCACTGATTTCATTCCCAGCAAAACAATGCTGATGCCTTGATTTCCAAAGCCTGCTCATGCCCTGTTTAAAGAAAGGGTACTTGAAAAAGTTAGTTATAGGGACATGCCTACATTGATAAAAACTGACCTCCTAGCACCTGAAGAATTTAACCTCCCTGGCGGTCTTCACGTGTGTGGCACGGGGTGAGATTTTTAAGCTAATATCGGTAACCCCGTGCCACACACGCGCTTACCTCGCTGGATGCAGAAAAAGTTTACTTACCTTTTCTCTGCGATCCAGCGATGAATCCCCGCAGTACTCGGCGGGCGGATGTCCGCCTGATGCTGTGTGTTCCGCCGATTCCCTTCCCTGCGAGCGTCGCGACGTAGGGGGGGGAACGGCGCCAAATTCAAAAATGTAAACAAACACTATACATACAGTACACTGTAATCTTATAGATTACAGTACTGTATGTAAAAAATACACCCCCCCCATGTCCCTAGTGGTCTGCCCTGTACACTACATGTCATTTTATATAATAAAAACTGTTCTTTCTCCCTGCAAACTGTAGATTGCCCATAGCAACCAAAAGTGTCCCTTTATGGCAAAAATTGTTTTAGAGCAGCTAAAAAACAGCGATAATAAATCAGAATCACTTGCAGAATTTAGCGATAGCGATTTATGGGGAAATTCGTCATAAAAAAAAAAAAAAAAATGACAGCAAAAATTCTGCAACTGAGCAAATTTCAGTGATTTTGATTTGATTACATTATTGAATAATTTTTACTATAATTATATTATCATTTGTGATCATTTTTTATAATTATTTATTATATTATAATTTTTAATTAAAAAAAAAATAAAAAATCATACCCGGGATGCCTATTAGACTCTTGTTTGAATAGATTTAAGTGAGTTATTCCTAAGAATTACAAGCCTACAGTATAAAATGCCAAATTCCCTTGCAAATAATGGTACCGCTTTTAGCACCTAAAATCTTAAAGAATCATACCGCCAGGGAGGTTAATAAGCATGGTAATGTTCCAGAGAGTAAAAAAAAAAAAATTCACTTAAAGTATAAGTAAATCCACCTATCGTTTTCAGCCAAGGAAGCTGCCATCTTTGCCTCTGTTTAATCCACAACTGCACATGTGATCAGTTATGACACCAGCCATTGGATGGCTTGACAGTTTGGTTGTGATCACAACAAATGGTAGTGTTACATTTCCGGTACGTGCCAAAAATGAAACTGATTTATGGATGGGTTTACGTCCGCTTTAACAGAAACAAGGAAAAATAATGCTGGGGACATCTCAGCTGTGTGTATTGTTTTATCTTTGGGTAATGGTTGGACATACGATTTTATTCCTACAAAAAACATGCCTGACTTTGACTTTAATCCCCTTCAAACTTCATGAAAACCTTGTTAAACATGAAAAAGTAATTCCTGCGATCAATAAAGTACTGCTTGTCCCCAATAATTGCACAACTTTGACTTAAATTACTGGATGCTATAAATGCTCTTAAAAGCCAACTAAGCCTTTTTAACCCCACACTGACTCATCAACAAAAACCACAGTGGCAGAATGAATGAAACTTCTGTATATTTCTAGCAGTGGAGCACTTCAAAGATTAAATGAGCCTTTAAATTGACATTTGCTAAAATGACCTTTGGTAACAGACAGTTTGAACAAGTAATCACAGAGTTATTGTCTGACAAGTCAATAAAAGACTCACTTATTTTGGAGTAGTGGTTGATAAGCTCAATTATGTTACTAACGTCAAGATAGTGCTGAGCAATGTAAATGCTAGATTTCTTTAACTCCATCATAGTATCTTTTCAAAAGACTGGTAAATACAATTCCTGCTGAAGAAGTATTTTCAGCTATAGAATTGTTAGTTATATACAATGTATGAAATGTACAATGTATGAAATACAATGTAGATCGATCACAAAACAGTATGTTATCAGGCCATAGTCATGATGCTAATATAATGCTACCAATAATATACTACATCTATAGTAACCAGTTTTTTTTTTAATTAAGAGAGGAAGGCATTTTGAAAAAATAAATAGGCTGCATTTTTCATTAAACAGATTTTGATTGTAAATGACTGAAAAAATTGGACTTGTTGCTTAGTCTACAGTACATATGAAAGGCACATTAAATATTATTAAAGCACCTAACTTCTGCATAGCTAGAACTACTATACTTGGCTGTGCTACTAAACTTAAAGTGTATGTAAACACTTATTAGTTTTTTTTTTTTTTTTAAGGATAACATTGTTATATCTGTTTGATAAGTGAAAAATACCTGTTGGTAATGCTAAAAATGTTTTGTGCTCTCTGTCTACGCTGCACTCTTACCAGACAGCATTGTTTCCTGTTGTTGGGATCTATATCTGAACCTGGCACCTCTACAGTGTCTGGCTGTTGCCCTTCTCACTGTGCCACCTAAGATGCTGGACAGCTCCCTGTCTCATTCCTTGAACAACCTTGCTATGTATTTTGTTTCTGGTAAACCTTGAACTCTTTGCTCCTCCCAGTAATATATCTGCTATTTCTGTTTGCCAGTTTGTTGTGCTCTCTTCAGCTTATATCTTGCTCCTTTGCATACCTGCTGTTGTCCTTATCTTTGCTACAAATTATTATCGACCCTTAGCTTATTCATTGACCAGGCTTTCGCTGATCCCATCCAGCTATTACTTGTTACTGATCTGTTTTCTTGTTCATCAACTACGATTCTGCCTTATCCCATCCAGCTAACACTCATTACTGACCTTTTAGCATGATCATCATTTTGGTTGTTTACTCTCTGCTTCATCTGCTACCTGACATCTGCTTTTCCTATTCCTGATTGGGAAATCTAGAGTTCCACCGCCTGGCATTAGCAGTGAAATTCATCTCCACTATCAGGAGCACTGGTGATGCCTGACTAGTGCTTAGACCCTGCACCTTGGGTGAGCACACATCATCCACCAGGGGGATCTACTTGTATGGAAAAAAAAGATATACTGCGCTTACTCTAAATGAACTTATATAAAAGCCGCAACTAAAAAAATTTATACAACATCAAAACACAATATGCAAAGAAAAAGCTGCGCTAATGTGCGTATTAATAAGATGCACTGACACCAGCGCAAATATTACAAAAAGTGAATGACAAACAGTGATCACTCCGTGAACTTGGTAAAAAAGTCTAAGGAACCCTTATGGGTTAATCACAGTCCACCATAAAGTCCATAACAGATTAAATAATCATGGTCTCCAAAGTAAGGCTCCTTACACACGGAGCGGTCCGTTTTTCGGTCCGCTCCGTGTGTCCGTCAGCTCAGCGGGGGGGTCTCCGCTCAGCTGTCGGCGGATGGGGCGGTCCCCGCACACTGTGCAGGGACCGCCCTGTCTCTCCTCCGCTCTCCTCTATGGGGAGTCGGATGGAAATGGACCGTCTGTCCGTTTGCATCCGATCCGTTTGCCCGGACGGAAGAAAAATAGGACATTCTTCCGTCCGCAAAAACGGATGCGGATCTAGCGGACGTTAGCGGATGCATCATCCGCTAATGGATCCGCTCCCATAGGGGTTCATTACAAGTCCGTAAACGGACTTGTAAAGAACGGACGAGTGGAGAGGACGTGTGAAAGGACCCTAAAAGATAAATATTCCCAACTCCTGAGACGAGTGATGATAATAGCACCTCCACCTCAATCACACACTGCCTCTTATTGGAACTCTATGATCTCTTATTACAGGAGACCATAGACAGCATGTAACAAAGGTATCCTCACAGCATATCACCAGACTGGGATGGTCACAGTATTGGATGGCTTCAAAAAGTGTGCTGATATATGTTTAAAAAGAAAAGAGAGCTCCCATAGTATAAGATCCTCAAGGTTTTTAATATGTTAAAAAAGATGTACACTTACATCAAGGTAGTGGTCATACAGCATGTAAAAAACTAGCCGGCAGGCTCCTAGAACAAACAGCCCGTATTTTCCGTGTGTAAGCACTTGACGCGGTGATGTCAGAACATCGCCTCCCAATGTTTCGTCTCGTTGGGGACGTGGTCACGGGATACCGTGGATGTTCATTTAGCGGACTACTGACTAAACCTCTCTACTGCTACAGGCACTAATCTCCGAGCATGACACCAATTCTCTCTGTGCACTTCAGAACAACCTATGTTATAGTAAGGAGGAGGATTCACTAGTCGTAATGTACTTCCTGTCTTAGGGTGACAATATTTGTTCTTCTATAGATACATTACAGCGAGTGAGTGTTTTACTAACAGGATCACAAGGCAAAAAGAAAGGCAAAAATCCTGAAAAAAAATTAACCCAGACACTATAACCTAGCAATTGTAAGGTGCTATATATAACATGTTTGCTGTTGTGATTAGACAGACTTTATGTGGGTGAGGTTGGCAGACTGAAAAAAAAATCTTTTTCAAATTTCTGGGCTAGTGGCTAGCAAAGATCTGCTTTATTTACAATGAAATTTCTGAAAGCCTAACTACCAAAGCAGTTTTTTTTTAATTATTTACATGGCTTGCAACAAGTAAATACTACTATCAAGTTTTATCACAACACTTTCCCTGTAACAGAAGGTCAATAGTTGTCACTGGGATAAGAAGACACAAACAGTACAGAAAACACACACAAAATGTTATCCTATTTTTGTTTTGTTCAATCGGTGTGCTACCTGAAGTGATTTCCTAAAAACTTGACTAAATTTCTGCCCTTTTTCTACTTTGTCTAAAACTGAAAAACAAGTTTTAGTTGGCATTGGTGTTTAATGTTTTTTTTTCCTTTCGGGAACAACATAGTATCCCCTACACATCCGTGATAAAACCAAGCCGTACAGATTGTTCTGTCTGAATTTTTGACAACCAGATGCTTTCTGCATGTGCAAAAAACAAGGCCACCCTCCAGGATTTGAGTCCCAAGGAGGCCAAACTCAAGCCTCTGAATCCACCAATACATTGTGTTTTACAGTTCTACAAGGCCCCTCTTTCCCTACAAGGCCCATCCTACCTATCTTATCTCTTAGTGCTGGATAAATTACAGCAGTTGTGCCCCACATGGCCACATCTGCTGAGATTACCTGTTTATGCGCTAATTTTGGGAAGATGTGATCCAAATCATCTCTGTTATAGAAGGGGTTAACCTCTCTTATGAACCCTGGTCAATTCCATTGTACAACAAAACCAATGTGCCAATATAGGAGATCAAATTACGGATAAATTTGGTTTCATTTTTTCTCCATACACTCCGCCCCTTCATTGAAGGGGCCATTCTTGTCACATTAGTGATTATGACCCCGGAACGGCCCTGACTATTCAGACACCAATGATGTCATGTACCCTTTTTCTAGATTTCTTTGTATCTTTTTCTCTTCTTATAATTTTCTTATGCTCCACGGCCCTTTCCTTTTGATTAACTAAGGGCCAGATACCCCTTTTCCCTCTTCCACCCTCTCTTCTTTCTATTTTTCCTTCTATACCGTGGATTGATTCAAGGTAACATCTCACCAGCGGCGCTTAGACGCTCACTCCCCAGTGGGTAATCAATCAATCAATCAATAATACCCCACCTATTGAACGCAGCTAAAATCCTTGGCCCAGATTCAGGTACATCTGCGCATTATTGGACCGGCGTAGCGCACCGCCTTTACGTTAGACTTGCGCAATTTTGCCGCGTAATCCCCCTATTCTCGTAGCTTTTGCGCATTAAATTGCGCATGCGTAACGTTTTTCCCGAGGCGTAAGGAGGAGTAATACAAATTGGGAAGGACGTGGGCGTTTTACATTGAAATGAGCCGGCCGGCCGGCTCGCGCATGCGCGCTTGAAGGAGACCATGGTCAGCTCCGCTGTGCGCATGCTCACAACTCGGGAGCGGCACAATCAGTGAAATTGGAAATGGACTAGGGCAACGTTGTAAACTAAGCATAAATAGACAGAGACAAACGCACTTGCATTGCAAAAGTACATCCCTTTGTCCCTTCCCATTTAACCAAGTGCTTTTGTCCTGTTGTTCGTTGCGGTGTGTTTTGTAGTTGTCAGATTAGTGTTCTGTGTGATCAAGTGTTTGTTAGTAGATCTTTGAAAGTGGTTTTTGATAAGTGTTTGAGAGACTGTTTGTTTGATTGATATATTTCTGTTCGTTTGTTTTCCTGCTGTATTTTTGTTTTGTTTTTTCGTGACTGTTTCTTGCTGAGTATTTTTCTCTTTGTGTGTGTTCTTGCTTGATTGGTTGTGCTTGTTTGTGTGAGTGAATTTAGTTGACTGGGAGTGAGTTTTTTTGGAAGTATGACAGAGAGAAAGAGAAAGCTCAATTTTACAGTTGGGGAAAAACAAATTCTTGCCCGGGGCCATTAGCGAGTATGGGCGTTTCCTCCACGGCCCAGACAGTGCCAACACCACCCCGGCCAGGAGGAGGGAGATTTTGGATATGATCACTGAGCAGGTAAATTCAGCGGGGCAGGGGGAGACACGGACCCGGTCTGGGATTGACAAAAAAATCAATGACCTCCGGCGTCTGGTCAAACAGAAGCTGGCCAGAATGCATGCCCATGCCAGGGGCACAGGAGGGGGCCCACCATGCCGTATTAGGCTGACAGCGGAGGAGCATGCGGTGGCCCTGACCTTTCATCGGCATGAAGTTGAGGGCCTGCCTGGCTTTGACTCAAGTCCGGAGCCCGTGGTGCCAGGTAAGTATTTTTTTTAATGTCAGGTGTGTAGCATGTGTGGGGGAGGGGGTAAAAGGGAATATGTGGCAAGTGTGTGGATCCTCCAACCTGTGAATGTTTTGTGTCATCCACAGATGTGCAGGAGGGTGCAGGGCCATCTGGCCTGACCGCACCAACCCCAGGAAAGCAGCCTAATGAGGCCCCCCCAACAAGGCTGGAGTCCGCGGAGGAGGTTCAAGAGGAGGAGGAGAATCATGAGGAGGAGGAGAATCATGAGGAGGAGGAGTCCATGTCAGGCACTGGACGTTTGGGTTTTGAGGACTCTTCCCCTCTGGCTGGCAGCAGGCAGGCCTCCCTAAGGGGGAGCCCCCCCCTCCTCCCCCAACATGGCTCCCCTCACAAGGGCCTCCCCTTCTCCCCGGCCACAAGCATCAGCTGGAGGCAGGATTTCATCCCAGAACACCAGGGGGGTGGCCGATCTCCTGCCCGCCACTCTGAGAAGGGACCAGTTCCTCCAGACCCGCCATCTGGGACAGGTCAGCCAGACATTGGTGCGGATGGAGGAGAGCCTGTCTTCCATCAAGGATACGCTGGGGAACCTGGACTCCCACTCCCGGGCTTTCACAACCTGCCTAAACGAACTGCAGACGACATCAGCAGGCGTTGGGCAGGATGTGAGGGCCCTCACCCAGGCTATCCAGGCCAACACGGCAACACTTGGTGCTGCCCTGGACAGAATAGCCGTGGCCTTGGATGGCAGGCCGCCAGGTGGGCAGAGATCAGGGGCTGCTCCTCCTTCCCCGGTTTTACCCCTCCCCATGAGTCTCCCCTGAGAAGCCGGGGCCAGGGCCGTGGCCAGGGGCGCCCCAGGCGTGGCTCACGCAAGGGGCAATAATTTGTTTTTTCCCCTTTTTTTTTTTTTGCTGGAACATTTTTGCTTTTGCAGGTAATTTTTTTTTTTTGGGTTGTGAATTCTGTTTGAATGTGGGGGTGACATTCCTGCCGAAAAAGGGGTGTCACCCTCAATTTTGGTGGAGTAGGGTTCCCCATGACCAGGGAGAAGTGATCCCCAGGTCCGTGTGAATGGTGTATGAATGTACAGTGACATAATTGGAGCCTTGGCATGGCGTTGCTGCTCACAAGTCCAACATGGTGGACTGGTGCCAATCCAATTTGATGTGGATGTGATGTGTCTGTGCTAGGGACCACAGTGGTGTGCATGCATGCATTCTCATTGTGCCATGATTAATGTGTGTGTTTAACGTGCAAAGATGCCCAATGTGAGTTGTCTCCTGGTTGCTCTTCCCTCAGAAGACGGGGTAGCCTCGGTTAGGGGGGGGTTGTCTGGTTCAGGGGTCAGGTCATCACGTAGGGCAATCTGCAGGCCCTTTCTTACTGCAAAGTTGTGCAGCATGCAACATGCACCGATGATCTGGCACACAAAGTTTGGGGAATACAAGAGGGTACCCCCAGACTTATCCAGGCATCGGAAACGTGACTTTAGTAGGCCAAAGTTGCGCTCCACCACTGCTCGTGTTTGGGCATGTGCTTGATTGTATCTTTCCTCTCCTGGAGTTTGGGGGTTCCGGATAGGAGTCATGAGATGGGGTCCCAGTGGATATGCAGAGTCACCTGTAAGGGAAAAGACAGGAGGATGTTAGTCATGCATGTGCCACTTGTGATGTGTGCATCATGGGAGGGGATAGTCATGCCTGACTCCCATGTCACTCACCAACCAGCCAGGTGTCCCCATACATGTTCTGATCGAATTCCATTCGGATGTGGCATTGATTATATATGTAGCTGTCATGGCTGGACCCTGGGTGTTTGGCACGAACTTGCCATATGAGGCCTTGGGCATCGACTATCACCTGTACGTTGATGGAATGCCAATGCTTCCGATTGCGGTACATGTGCTCTGTCTCCTGGGGGGGCTGGAGTGCCACACGTGTGCAATCAATGGCCCCCACAGTGCGTGGGAATCTGGCAATTCTGTAGAAATCTGTCATTGCCTTCAGCCGCAGCTCCTCAGTGGTGGGTTTGATGATTTGGTTGGCCATGCATCTGAGGATTGCAGGGACAACCTGGTGCACACATCTGCTCATGGAGGATTGTGACATCCCAGCCACCACTCCACTTGTTCTTTGAAAAGAGCCACTGGCAAGGACATGGAGTGTTGCCATGACCTTCACCAGTGGCTGCACTGCATGTGAGCGTTGTGTTGGGCTGGTGATGTCCTCCTGCAGGGTTGTGGTTAATTCCAGGATGACATGAGGGGTGAATCTGAAGATGCGATACACCTCAGAATCACTCATGCCAAACAGGTCTATGCGGGTGCGGTATATCCTCTCCCGTGCCATCCTCCGTGCCATCCTCCGTGCCCTCATCCTTCTTTGTTCATCTAAAGTCAGTAGTATAGCTATGCGCGATGATGCCCCTGGCATGTTGGCATACAGATTGTTGTGCAACACGTGTGACTGCTGAGCTCCTCACTAACAGTGTTGCTTTATCTAACAAGTAGACTTTTTTTCTCTTTTTAGACCAGCTTTTATATGGTCTAATTTTAGACAGAACATTTTGCTGTTGCGCACACTGCGTCGCCTGCGCTGCCCCAACGTTCTTTTGTGGATCCCCGTAAGTCCCTCATTAGCATATTTGACTAGCAAATCAATGGTCTGTCTAGCGCACTTTTGCGCGGACGGATGCGCCAGTCTAACGAAATTACGCGGGACAAAAATAAGTAGATTTTTTGCGTATCTCGTTCTGGGGATGCCGTGCATCGAACCGCACGCGTACATTTCGACTTATGCACGCGCATCTCCTGTTGCGCAGGCGTAATCGCTCTGTGAATCTGGGCCCTTATCTCTGCCTTTTGGGGGAAAAAACTGTTCCCACATTATGTTAATAGTTTTGTAAAGTAGATGAAATATGTCTCTTAGAGGTACTGACACATATTGCTAGGGGTACTATCACCAAACACTCCAAGATATGGGCCTGTTGGTTCGAATTCAAATCTTCTACTATGTACCTTGATATAATTTACGGTCCCTAACATATACACTTATACAGTATTTACTCAGTTAACGTTCTATTGTATAGATGTCTTCCTCCAACGACAACATTCACAGGCCATCAGCTTTCCTATACCCCTCTTCACTTCTCCATATCTTTCTCTTCCCCCTTTTCTATTGCTCATTTTTTCATCGGTTTCTCTTCCCTTCTTACATTTCATATCCCGTCAATTGATTTTTGCTCATATATTGTTGAATACAGTGGTTTGTCGTCTGTTCTGCGATATATGCCTACTTAATGTTGATTGTACCACATGATAATATTGCATTTCTGACTTTGTATTCCCCACTCACCCTGTACTTTGATGTACTGTTTAACTATTTGTATTTGCCATCTGTTTGCAATAATAATAATAATAATAATAAAAACAAGACCACAAATTTTCCCCAAAGTCACAATTTTCCCCACAATACAGCTCCATGCTCAGATACATTTACAATGGTTTACAGGTGAATAGGTCTTCCCTTTTAATGAGGAAATAATGGTATAAAACCATTAAACAATATGGCCCGGATTCACGTAGGACTTACGCCGACTTATCTGGAGATACGCCATCGTAAGTACAAATTTGCGCCGTCGTATCTCTGCGTCGATTCCCCAAGCTAGATACGTCCAATAAATAGGCTTAAGCCGGCCGACGTTACTTGCCTACGCTGGCATATCGTGAGCGCATAGTTACGCTGGACGCATTCGGCGTTCCCATTTTAAATATGCAAATGAGTAAGATACACCGATTCACGAACGTACTTGCGCCCGGCACATGTTTTAATCGATTTGCGTATGGGTTATGTCCGGCGTAAAGTTATTCCCCATATTGGAGGCGCAACTCATGCAAAGGTATGGACCAGTGAACGTACGCTGTCGATTTTTATGTCGTTTACGTAGTACGTGAATAGGGCTGTGCGTAGGTTATGTTCACGTCGTAGGCAGTGTTTTGACGTATCTTAGGCAGTTATTTTGATGTGACTGTGAGCATGCGCACTGGGATGCGTCCAAGATAAGATGCATGCGCAGTTCGTTTTATAAAGCTCAGCCCATCATTTGCATGGGGTCACGCTTCATTTAAATATATCACGCCCACTTCCACCTACTTTGACTTACGTTGGCTTACGCCGACGACTATATGCTACGCCGGCACAACGTTGGGAGCATTTGCTTTGTGAATTCCATGCTTGCCTCTCAACGGTCCGCCGTCGTAGCGTAAAGAAGATACTCTACGCCTGCATAAAGATGCGCCGAGGTACGTGAATCTACCCCTATGTGTTTTCTAGTTCGTTTTCTCACAGTATCATCAAATGGAAGGAACAAAAATGTAGTTTTCACTGAACGTACTAGATGTCATTGCAAATTGCCTTTGTCATTGAGCTGTTAGTTGAGAAAATAACAGTAAATGGAGAGTTTATTAGTACTAGTGTACTGCATGTCTAGGATTTGAACTTCAGTTTCTGTTTAATAAAATCTACACTGAAGATAACTAGGATTTTAATTGACTCTTATGTCCAAGAAGTTTTAAAGATTGTCAGCATGCAGTAACATGCCAACATCTAAAAAGAAGGAGAGTGTTCTTATACTTTTCTGTTTATTTTATGAATTTTTGTGCAGGTTTATAAAGAAAGAACACACTGGTAAATTAGGGTTGCTCAATAAAAGGGCTTCCGGTGGGTTAATTGGTCCACTTTTGCTCAAAGCAATTAACAACCAAATCCTACTTTAATGAAGTCTTTATTTGCACTATTGTTCAGTACTCATTGGAATCAAAGCTCTAGAGTAATTAAGTAGTAGCAAAAGTATCCTGGGTACAAGAAGTGAAGAATGTTTTCATTACCATATACATTCTGGGAAGGAATGATTTATCATCAACAAATATATTCCATGCTTGCTATAGGAAAGTAGAAAAAGTCCGGATGTAAGAACCTATAAAACATATTTTTTATTTCTCACATGAGTGTATCTCCACATATTTTAATGTCATACTACTACATCTGTGAAAGCTTTGTCTTCTTTTGAAATATTATGTTCTAAACTAGCTGGTAAGAAGTAGACAATATCAAATATTTTGTGATATCTGGCTTATTCTGACTAGAGTGTGGGGGATATATTGATTGTTTAAGTGATGTTCTATTAACTAAAGAAAGAAAAGGACATCACTTAAACCAGCTTTTATGGTCAATAGTATTTTGTCACAAAAAGGGTTCATGCACTCACTAGGGGGCCCACAACTGCCAATAAAATGATATACAGTATCTCACAAAAGTTAGTACACCCATCTTATTTTTGAAAATATTTTATTATATCTTTTCATGTGACAACACTGAAGAAATTACACTTTGCTACAATGTAAAGTAGTGGGCGTACAGCTTGTATAACAGTGACAATTTACTGTCACCTCAAAATAACTCAACACACTGTCATTGATGTCTAAACCACTGGCAACAAAAGTGAGTACACCCCTAAGTGAAAATGTCCAAATTGGGCCCAATGTGTCAATATTTTGTGTGGCCACCATTATTTTCCAGCACTGCCTTAACCCTCTTGGGCATGGAGTTCACCAGAGCTTCACAGGTTGCCATGAGAGTTCTCTTCCAATTCTCTATGATGGCATTACAGAGCTGGGAAATGTTAGAGACCTTCCACTCCTCCACCTTCAGTTTGAGGATGCCCCACAGATGCTCCAAAGTGTTTAGGTCTGGAGACATGCTTGTCCAGTCCATCACCTTTACCCTCAGCTTCTTTAGCAAGGCAGTGGTCATCTTGGAGGTGTGTTTGGGGTAGTTATCATGCTGCAATACTGCCCTGCGGCCCAGTCTTTAAAGGGAGGGGATCATGCTCTGCTTCAGTATGTCACAGTACATGTTGGAATTCATGGTTCCCTCAATGAACTGCAGCTCCAAAAAAACATGACACTCCCACCACCATGCTTGACTGTAGGCAAGACACTTGTCTTTGTACTCCTCACATGGTTGCTGCCATACACGCTTGACCCTATCTGAACCAAATACATTTGGCTTGGCCTCCGGACACGCTTCCTTGTGCATCATCTTTAGAAGATGCTTCCTTCTGGGATGAAAGTCATTTAGACCAATTTGATGCAGTGTGCGGAGTATAGTCTGAGCACTGCAAGGCTGACCCCCCACCCCTTCAACCTCTGTTACAATGCTGGCAGCACCCATACATATATTTGCCAAAGACAACCTCTGGACATGACACTGAGCCCGTGCACCCAACTTCTTTGGTCGACCTGTTCTGAGTGGAACCTGTCCTGTTAAACCACTGTATGGTGTTGACCACCGTGCTGCAGCTCAGTTTCAGGGTTTTGGCAATCTTATTATAGCCTAGGTCATCTTTATGTAGGGCAACAATTCTTTTTTTTCAGATCCTCAGAGAGTTCTTTGCTATGAGGTGCAACGTTGAACTTCCAGTGAACAGTATGAGAGAGTGAGAGTGATAACACCAAATTTAACACACCTGCTCCCCATTCACACCTCAGACTCTGTAACACTAACGAGTCACATGACACTGGGGAGAAAAAATGAAATACATTGTAGCAAAGTGGCATTTCTTCAGTGTCGTCACATGAAAAAAAATGCGAGGGTGTCCTTTCTTTTGGGAAATATTGTGTGTGTGTATATATATATATATATATATATATATATATATATATATATATATATATATATAAATATTTATACACATTTATATACATTACACTGTATATATGTATATATATATATATACACACATACACAAACTAAAATTTAACCTAGCCCAGAGAAAAATAAAAGAAATGCAATGCGATTCCTTCAAGAGAAACCATTGGTGAATTACTGGCTTCAAATTAATTTGGCTCATACAATCTCATGGCTCCTATTTCACTGCTGCCTAGCACTCTATGGGTTTTAAATTCTAAAATGTGCACTTGCAATCATAATCGTATTTGCAACCTGGACTTCTAAGGTTTATCTAGAGAAGAGGTCCACATAGCACAGCTTTAGTTATTTTCTTTAACTACATGAGCTGCAGACTGTACTTGACCGGGATTTGAAACCCCCATGGCTTCTTCTCTTCTGACAGGACGGCCTACACAATTCTGATTGGTCAGCGCCACTCATGTGACAGCGTCAACCAATTACCATGCTCCTGAACAAACCTCCTGACGAGGTATGTTTTGGAGATTAAGCTATAGGGGATTTCTAAGCCCCAGGCCAGTGAGGTGGCTTTACGAGGTCTCCTTGTGGGTTATCAATGCTCTCCAGGTCAGCGGGACTGGAGAGGATGAGAAGGGGTCCTGTGTAAGTTCACCATACAGATTTTTCTGTAAAGGTGAACTTGCCCTTTAAGGTGAAAGATGCCTCTCTACTTGTTCTTCCCCCACCCCTAGACACTTACATGGCTCCTCTCATCAATCCACAGCTGTGCCAGGTGCCCAAACGCTCCTCCACTTCCTTTTATCACAGGAAACTGTAAGCAGCGGGAGGCATAGGCCAAACTCCTGTGGGGAGGGTGCAGGGCATTGCTTAACGGTAAAATAGTTAAATGACCAAAGCGCCAAAGGAAACCAGATAATTTAAATAAATAGTGATATTACTAGAAATAGTTAACAGCTGCAGTGATAAAATTTGCAGTGAAAATCAATAATCAAAAAATTTACAAAAAAATGCGCTATATGCTATAACTATATAGACCATAAACCAATAATGTGTTATGGCGACTTGAAAAAGACGCCACTATTGGAAAGTCCCAAGTATAGTGTTCGCCTCAAAAATGTATGATCAAGAAACAGTCACAAAAAACTTTAAAATCCTAAATAAAGTGCTTGTGCTCCAAACTTGAATAATTCTGTGTTTCTTAAGTGCCCAGACATTGCTTAAATGTGCTGTGTGTGTCTATAGATGTACACAGCCCAGCTCAGGAGTGCATCTACATGGGTGCCCACTTAACAATGGACTTTCTGAGGGGACACATGGAAGAAGGAGCGGAAATTGCCGGAGGGACTGAAAAAGAGGAGGTAAGCAACTGTTCTGTTTAATACCACTAAACAGAGCAGGTAATTATAACACTTTTTTTATTTTAAAGGAAAAAAATATATATCCTTTATTATCATTTCAATTAACCCTATGGATGTAATCGGTATGTGTGGTAAGAAGGAACACAAATCCATCACTGAAACCTACATGCAGGAAAACATTGTCCCGAATATCAAACCCTACTGCTAGTATCCCCTCTTTTGCATGGACTTTTTTCTTGATTTATTGAACATGAATTGGTTAAGAAGCTTGGAAAAAGATGTAAAATGTTTTTTTTAAAAGATGACACACTGGAAAAAGCTGCCATTTGGCCTCTTCTGTCTATACAGTATGTACAAGCCTATAGAACAAATGAGAATGGGACAACAATCAAGTGAAGTCATAGCAAATGAAACTGGAGGTGCCTTGTTTTTTTATATCTTTGGGTTGCTGCCTTCTGCTTTATTAAAGCAATTGCATCACTTTCCTATGACTTGCGAGGACTAGAACAATTATTGAAAAGGAAAACTCTTACTTCAGAGCAATAAAAATTGATACTAGTAAGAAGGAATGCTGGGTATCGTCTCCAAATTTCTAACAAGAGAAACCACTGAACATTAAACTGCAATTACCACGTCTGTCATGTCCAGCCTTAAATGTATTATCTGTGCTAAAAGAATCAAGTCTTGTGACACCTAAAATTGCCAGCAGTGCTCTCACTGACTGACAGTTATTACAGGCAATTCTAATTCTAGAGAGACAATGTAGAGGTAGAAATATCCTTGAAAGACTACAGCAACCATGCACCAGGGTCATTGTGCCTAAGGGTTTGTTTCGTAATCTACAAGTGGTCTTTTTTTCCTCAACAACATACATGACAGTTTGTTGTATATTGAACAGTATGGATTTTCATCTGCTTTTTGATGAAATGGTAGTTTTAGTGATTAACACTAACTAAAGACATAGGGCATAGAAGACCCCGGGGCTGATTCGCTAAATGATTACAATGTCAGCTTCTTTTAATTCCCTGGAACTGGGCAGGCTATTTAAAGGGAACACAATCCATTATAAATGCATTACTCCTTTAGTAACTCTGCTAACCTCAGAAGCTGAAAAAGTTATACTCAATAGAAAATGTTATTATACAAGTTGTTCTGATGAATCTCACTACTGAATTAATTTTAAAACAAATTAAATATTTACTAGGTACTATGTGAAAATGTAGAAAAAGTATTGATTTCAGATAATGAGAAAAAACTTTATATTTCAATGATACTGTAGCATATTTTAAATGCATTGACATTTAAATTTTTCATGGTGATTAGATTTGCTGCTGGTTATACAAGGTAATTTGCAACTTTAAATGTATTGCTTGTATAACTCCAGATTAAGCATATAATAATAAATCCAACTAGCTATATGCATTAAAAAAAGATACCTGGTTACAAGATAGCATTTGGTGATAAATAATCTGTAGGAATGCCTACGTTCCTGTGGCTGCTGGTCTTGTATGAGCATCTTAGATGAAAATCCTGTTTCATTTTTAACCTGCAACTGCTCTAAATATATCACACTGATACTACTATTAGAATGATTTAACTGAGTCCATAAGCCAGTTATGATGTGGAGGTTACAGCAACCAGATGTCTGTTTACTCTGGTCTTCAGAAAGAAGACCCATGACTGGTGTCCATAGGCTTAGGAATTTGTCTTTGCCTCACCAGCTAAATCCTACTGACTGTTAGGACAGAATGGCTGACAGCATACTTCCATTCAACAGTGAACTCAACTGCTTGCACTATGGCAAGCAAACAAAACTAAGTTTATTTATTATAATAAGTAATTTCTTAGAAACATCATAAGATGACTTTCTTTGCATATTCTGTATTTAAATGAAATGTTGATCCAGTTACTTCAATTGTTTATGGGCTTGCTATACTAAAAAAATACTAAAGAATTTTACATTGGAAAAAAAAAGCTTACATATTCCCCTACCACCCTTAAATCAACCCTACTGACCCGAAACAAGTATTGTAATAGTTCCAACTTCGCTCTGACTTCCCTAGCTGCACCCGTTATCTAGGTCAATGGTGTTGAGTTAACTTCATTGCAAGGTCAACCTACATACTTTTTACATTAATGATTTTGTTGGGTTTACAGAAAAATATATAGCAAGAGGAATTCCATACGCACTATTAATGGACTGGATACTTCACCAAATAACAAAAACATGTCTAGCATATCTATTGAACACATTAGCTGAAGTACAATGAAGCTTTATCCTTTGATAAAGACAGCTTTTTTTCAGTTTTAAAAATATTGTAATTCATTTTTCAGCTAAAGAGCACAGGGTGTACATATACTGTATATCAGTATTATTATAAATACCTATGTGAAGTATAAAGTCCTCCAAAAAGAATGGATTTTACAACAACAATATCATAAAATGGAAAATGTACCATTACTGTTGTTGCAAAACTAATGCAATATACAATTGATGGAAATAAGTTGCAACTTTATATTTTTAAGAGTAACTGCTAAGTAGTTACTTTGTAAAGACTGCATTATCATTCAAGTTCTGCAAGAGTTTATAACTTAATAACATACTTTTCATACTCTTTTTAGATGCCAATATATAGGTGTAAATGAAAAACTAGAACTAGGACTTATTCAGAGTGAGGCCTAGTCAGCTCACTATGGTGGGACAGGATTTCTAATGCTGTGACAGGAAAGTGATGTGCAGGAGGAGAAATGTCCTGGAGGTAGAAGTCTGCAGGGAGAGTGCAGAGGAGAACGGCCTGAAGTAACGCTGTCAAGATCAGAGTCCACTATTTTTGTTTATAATCAAAGGAAATTACTATAACATTTTCAAAGTAATGAGTAAACCACTATGACATTTTCAATGTAAAGTCAGAGCCGCTATAACATTGCAAATGCCAATTTGTTCTAGAGACATCCCATATCCCTTCCCCCAACCAAGTTAAATCCCCCAAATAAAATAACAAAACAAAGCAAAAGACTTTTCATTGTCTACAAAGTGTGATGTATGGATGTCTGGCAGCAGGGTGAATATGTGTGGATGTTAGTAACTAGAAGCAACCTAATTTGGAAGGGAGGGCAACCTAGGATAAGCCTACAAACTCTACAACTGCCGGTCAAGGAGGGGGGAATGGCGGTTCCCCATCCAAAATTATATTTTCTGGCAGCACAACTGCAACATCTGGCCGGATGCGGAACCGCAGAAAGAAGTGATATCAATAACCGACTCCTATTGATAAATAACCCACACAATTTATTAGTTGAAGCCCTAGAAGCAGATTATTTCTGCTACAATCATGCAACCACAAAATTAATCATCAAAACATGGCATACAATAAAAACAATCCTGGGGTATGTGGGCCCGTCAGAATTTTCCCCCCTCTGGAACAACAATAATCTTCAGGAGATGGTAAGTATAGAAGCTTCGAGGGACTGGGCGAACAAAGGCATATGTCGCCTAAAACATATTTTTAAGGGCAATGCTATGAAGTCATTCCAAGACTTAGTAAGTGAATTTAAAATCCCAAATAAATCTTTCTTTAAATATCTCCAGGTTCGCCATGCTATACAAGTACAATTTGTCTCTAAAACAGTTGAGTGGACACAGATGTCTGCCCTGTAATCTGTAATTGAGGCAACACAAGCCAATGGCTTAATTTCCACAACATATGGTAGCCTGGGAGCGAGGGCATTAAGTAGAGAAGGCCCGTGGAAGAGCAAAGTGGCCTGGGAGAGCGACTTTGGCACAATTTCCTCAGACCAGTGGGATAGGATCCTCCATCAAGGAGCCTGGGCGTCTATTGCCCCGGCCCAAAGACTGTCTCACCTATTCTTACTATATAGGGTCTATTACACCCCCCACAAAATGTTTAAGCTGGGCTGGAGACCCAATAATGAGTGCCCAAGATGTAACAATAAAGGAGATCTTCTCCATATGGTCTGGAAGTGCCCAAAATTATACAGCTTCTGGGTGGGTATTATAACACGGATAAATGAGAAATTTAGGTCTGCCCTTGTTCTAGCAGCCAGGATTAGCCTCTTGGGATGTATGGACGATTCCCAGGTACCGCAAAGTACCCTTGAACCTATTTTGAGATGCCTATTCCAGGCTCGCAAAATAATTGCACAAAAATGGCAAGCTCAGGCACCCCCATCTATAGAGAACTGGCTAGCAGTTATGAAACAAACAATTTCAAACGAAAAGGTACATTACATCACTCAGGGGAAGCATGATAAGTTCATAAAAATATGGAGACTATGGCAGTTAACAGACGAGGATCCAGGGTAGGTATTCCTGACGCCGGAGCTTAAGCATACGGGGGCCTGCTCATGAGCAGGCCCCTATGTGCCCGCTCCCACCTGCGTCAAACATTAAACAGCAGGAAAGGCGGCATCTATCTATAATTTAACTTACCCATTACCAGGTCTGTATGCTCACAAGGGCGGGGAAGGGGAGGGTGGGGGGTAAGGGGAAGGGAGGCGGGGACACGGGGGGGGGGGGGAATACAACAAACACAACACCTACTCAACATTGCACAAGATATTAATCTTATAGGGGTACAGCCACTAGTCGTTCTAATATCTATTTATGTAATTTGTTAACAAACCGCTTGTACTCATGACTGACGGATATATGTATGTGTAAAGCAGTGATAAAAAATAAAAATAAATGAATTAAAAAAAGAAGCAACCACCCGCTACATACATGAGTAAGAAATTATCAAATGCTTTTTGAGTATATAGGGATAGGGCAGGGGATTGCAATTCTCCTGCTGTGATGGTGTTCAGTGCTTTGGATGCACAGACTGTCAGCAACAACAGCCTGATATGCCCTAATCACCCCACGCTAAAATGGACAATCTAAAAAAGGGGGGAAAGACCCCAGCTAATAAAAAATAAGGTAGCTTATATTCTCACTTGATAAGTATTTTCTTTCTTTTTTAGCACAAGTTTAAATTTGAATTACCCTTGCAGGTCATTTGATTTTGGGAGTGGGAGGCTTTAAACAGAGTGTATCTTCTATTTTCATGGAACTTTAAAAACAAGCTTGCAAAAAGCCAGGTACAATCAGGAAATATTCCCTGTGAAAAAAAACACAAGCAGCCTGTTTTCACTTTAATGCATTTGGACAACAACAGACTGTACAGAGGCTGCAGGACACATAGAGATAGAAGCTTTTAATGTTAAGGCATAGCCCACAACAATCAAGCTATACCCCATCCCTACCTCCTTGTGAGCTGTCCATACACTTAAGAAGCAGGGTGGGCTGAAATTTGTATAATGTTGATTTTTACAAAAAAGTTGAGCTCTGCATAATGCTTCAGCATTTTTTTTCCCCCCTTAGATCAGTTATGGTGTCTTTTGACAGTCTAACTTTTATTTTAACCCTTCCCCAAGCAGTAAAAGTGATTGCAAACCCTTAGGCTGCGTACACACGATCAGACCGGTCCGATGAAACTGGCCTTAAGGCAAGTTTTATCGGACCAAATCGATTGTGTGTACGGCCCATCGGACCGTTGTCCGTCGGACCAAAGTTTTAAAACTTGCTTTAAAATCTGTCTGACGGACACCTGACCATCTGACCAAACCGATGGTTAGTACGCAAAAGCATCGGACTGAAAACCCGCACATGCTCAGAATCAAGTCGACGCATGCTTGAAGCATTGAACTTAAAGCGGAGGTTCACCCTAAATATAAGCCCTCCCATGTGATCCAGCATATGCTGTTTTTTTTTTTTTAAATCCATGTACTTACTGTATTATGCAGAATTTTAAAAAAAATAAAATTCTGCATAAGACAGTAAGTACATGGATTTAAAAAAAAAAAAACAGCATACTGGCGCTGACGCCAGTATGCTGGATCACATGGGAGGGCTTATATTTAGGGTGAACCTCCGCTTTAATTTTTTAAGCTCGTCGTTGTGTTCTACGTTACCACGTTCTGGCCCGGTCGGATTTTGGCCCGATGGTGTGTACGCACATCAGACCATTAGGCCACTTCAGCGTTAACCCGATGAAAACGGTCCGTCGGACCAGTCTCATCGGTTTGGTCCGATCGTGTGTATGTGGCCTAACATATAGCCAGTGAAGTTACGGGCCCCAAGTGATATACAGGATGAAACAACTCCTCCTACAAAAGTTGTGCCTGTTTATATGCTGAAAACTGTCCTGTACAGCCTTCTACAACACACAGATGAAAGATTTTTTTCTCAGCAGCAGAAAGCTAGGGTCATGGATTTGACATCACAAACACTTCAGAGCTAGAGCACGGAGCTGAGGTTAATCTGAGAGATGACTGGAGGAAAGTGACATCCCCCTCTTCAAAGATTTAGAGAAACATACAGAGATGAGGCTATAGGTGCTGGAGGGGAGAGGGGCACGGATGTCTAAATTGGCCCTAGTATATGAATGTGAGTTAGGGACTTCAGATTGTGAGCTCCTTGAGGGTAGGGACTGATGTGGATGTACAATGTATATGTAAAGCGCTGCATAAATTGACGGCGCTATATAAGTACCCGAAATAATAATAACAATATATTAGATCAGAGAGGAACCAGACTCTGTGTTTTGGATTCAGGTGAGTACACACTATAATGTTCATTTTTCATGCCTGAGGTTTGCAACCACTTTAAAATAGATGTTCACCTTTAACCAAAAAAATATTTTACCAGCTCCACCCCCTTCTTTCCCCGGAGAGCTGGATCACCTCCCTAGATAATTTAATCCTAAAAAAAAAACATAAAGTTTAACTTGACTAACGTTTTATTCTCATCACATGCCTTGAGCTAATCTTAAACCCTTTCTACTGACAGTAACACAGGTATATGAAAATAGTGGGGGTTTTTTTTCGATTTTTTTTTCATTTTTTAACTCCCTGTTTATGGTTTAAAAATGTAAAGCAAGTAATTTCAAAACTCTGTACTTCAATAAATGTTTTAAAGCTCTTTTGTAGTTGTAAACTTGATTCCTACTATAATAATATATATGGAAGCACTTTAATACTTTTCATGGGATTAAGTAGGTGTGGCCCTCAGTAGACATAATCTGGCCCCTTTGAAGAATTCCATTCAATTTGACCCAATGTTACATTTGACATACCTACTAGACATGTGCACACTGAAATATTTAGTTTCGGAATTTCGTTTTCGTCTAAAAAATACATTTATTTAGTAACTCCTGAAATTAGTTTTTATTTATTTTGTAAAATAATTTACCTGCATTAATTGAGGTGGAATCTGTCATTGAAGACTTATGGTGTCTGTCGAAAGTTCTAAGAAGATTTGACGGAGCAGCTAAACTGTACGTCGAATCATACATTTCCAGTCGAATGTTCCGCCAACAAGATATAGAAGAATTCTAATGTTGTTTGACTAGTAATAATTATAATTATAAAACATTATTACTAGTCAACCAACATTCAAATTCTTCTATAGCCTATGGGCCGAGCGTTTGACCGGAAATGTACGATTGCGGCGTCATACAGTTTAGCTGCTTGTCGAATCTTAAACTTTCAACAGGCACCATAAGCCTTCAATGACAGATTCAACGTTTGTATGTTTTTCGCTGCTTCGTCGAATCTTTATCATTCATGCCGAATGGTCTACCCCCAACACTGTCTCTATAATGTCAAATCTTTTCTCTCTATGTCGAATCTTTCCTCTCTATGTAGAATAATCTTGGACATTCGACCGCAGGTTCGATAGACACAGATTGCTATTGTCAGCATCATGTTGAATCTCCTATCTATATCGAACTGTTGGAAAAACAAATGATACGATGTTCATGAAATTTCAAACACAATCCTATGAGCGGATTAGTGTGCTAACCATGTACTAAATACAATGAATGATAAAAAAATAAATGAACAAAGATTGAATGTGTGAGCAACCGAACAATGGAAGATTCACCAGTGGTGCACAAAACAATGAAAATTGGCAATAAACACCATATAAAACATATATAACATGAATTATAGATAGTCCCATAGGAGTGTGTCCAATTAATCCTCCAAGAAAAAAGGAAAGGGTAAAGTGAACTGCATCCACCAAGAAAACACCCAGGGGTAGTGTTGTAGTCTCCTTACCCTGAAAAAATTACCCCTATGGCGGTGGTCAATGTAAGCGTGGGGATTTTAGGTCTCCCTCCTGACCTGCTGTGTGGTCCCTGTGATGATCTCTGTTATCTCAGCGGTGAAAAACAAAATAGAAAAAAGACCATGGCATAATACCAGAGGCGTAGTTTAATAAGCCAGAGGGCAATTGCACTTACAATTGGGAAGACGGTAATCAGCATTAACAATGCGTCCTGATATGGAGGAGGACCAACGGCTGTGCCTCCTTCTCCTGCTCGTATTCGCTTGGTACTTCCTGGATAGGAACAGCGTGATAACGTCAAAGATGCAAGCCACGCCTACGCGTTTCGTCACCACAGACGTCGTCTGGGATTGGCTGCATATCCCGCGTCATCACGCATTCCCTTAAATAATGCCGATCCGCCATTTTAACTGAGGGAAACGGAAGTCAAGGGAAAGGAAGCAGGCGGCGAAAATGGCCCATAGAATACAGGTGGTTATAAAGGACTATACAAAACCGCACCATGCAATTTACATAAGGCAATGTATACATATAAACATAATTAATGAAACATATTTATAATATTAAAAACTCATTTATATTGAAATTAAAAAGTTGAGTATATTAAATAAATAACTTAAGATATATATTGGAGAAAGATATCAGAAATCATATTAAAAAACGATTAAGAATTGTTTATAAAACAATTTATGTCCCAGTCCACGTTTAACCCATGTGGCACATAGGAACGTATATCGAAAATCCACCTTGTCTCGATCTTAGATATGGCTCGCACCCTATTCGTACCCCTCCAGTGTGGGCGAAGCTTTTCTATAGGGACAAATAATGTACCATTTAGTTGTCGGTTATGATATTTGTCGTAATGTTTGGATAGGTTATGCTTAGGGTATCCACGTTTAATATTACCTACATGCTCCTCTAACCGAACATGCATGGCCCTCTTAGTGCGACCGAAATATTGCTTAGAGCAAGGACATTGAATAAGGTATATAACACATTCACTGGAGCATGTGATAAATTAATCAATGTCATATACCTTATCAGTTTGTGTGGACTGGAAACTTTGCAGTTTCTGTCCTTTAAAGGAATTTAACTCACATATTTTGCATCTCCTGCATGGAAAGAAACCTTTCATGGTTTGAAAAAAATAGATCAATTTAGGAGGATCGATGATGTTGGGAGCAACTTTTTGGCGAAGAGAAGGTACTCCTCTGAAAATAACAACTGGCCGTTCAGGAATAACGGGACCTAATATTTTGTCATTCTTTAAGATGTTCCAGTGCTTATCTTTTTCACTAAGAAATGTTGGTTGGAAAAACCTGTGATCATTGAATAACAAAATAGGTTATTGGTATTATGATTAGTTCTGTTAGATCTTTGGAGCATCATATTACGATCCATATTATTAACCGCCCTAATAGTATCATCCATATTTGTCTCCAAATATCCTTTTTCTAAAAATCTCTGTTTGAGGTGCTTGTTGCTGATAATCAACCAAAGTGGTAAAGTTCCGCCTGATACGTTGAAACTGGCCTTTGGGGACTGCTGCAAGCCAGTTAGGATGATGGCAGCTAGTCAAAGGGATAAATGCATTACGGTCGGTTGCCTTAAAATGCGTGGTAGTGGTCAAGATACCATCATTAATTAAGATATTAAGGTCAAGGAAATGTATTTGAGAATGACTGGTCTCATATTGCAGACAGATTCCTCTGTCGTTATTATTTAATCCTGCAAAGAAATTCTCTAATGAAAACAAATCCCGTTCCCATAAAACAAGAACGTCGTCGATGTAACTTTTCCAAAGACACAGTTCTTTTGGCAGATTCTTATCAATAACTTCCCTCTCCCAGTAGGCCATAAAAAGATTGGCGAGGCTGGGGGCAAACTTAGCCCCCATTGTCACGCCACAATTCTGTAAATAAAACAGACCCCCAAACCAAAAATATTTATGGCTGGTAGCGAATATTAAAAGGTTTATGATGAAATCTTTCTGTATAATTGATAAAGATTTGTCTTGTTGGAGATAAAATCTCACTGCCTCTAGACCATGTTCATGTGATATGACAGTGTAGGGGGAAGTGACGTCTGCCGTTAATAACTTGAGTTGTATCACGTAAATATGAAGGTGTCACTGTGACTAATGGTTGCAAGAACTCATTAATATATTTGCCAATTCGTGCGGTGACTGAATCCAATCCACTTATAATAGGCCGGCCAGGTGGATTAACCGTACTCTTATGCACCTTGGGCAAATAGTATATAACCGGCACCCTCGGTGCAGATGGTACTAAATGTAATTTCTTATTTTTATTTAAGACTCCCAAAGAATAACCTTTGTTGATCAATGACAGAAGTTCTTTTTTATACTTAACTGTTGGATTACATACCAGTTGCGTATAGGTTGCAGTATCGGACAAAAGCCTGTTCATCTCTGTTAGATAATCAGTTTTGTTTAAAATGACGACACCGCCACCTTTGTCGGCAGGTCTAATAATGATGTCATTCCGGGCACAAATTTGTTTCAGATTACTCTGGAGTGTGTAATTATTCATGTTCTTAGGGACTTTTAAGGCAGTGATATCCTTAAGAATCATCTCCTTAAATGTTTGAATGGACGGAGCCGTGAAACTCGGTGGATTAAATAAAGAGGCGTTGGTGAACTTTGTATGTCGAATGGGGACACTAGCCCCGGAGCTAACTACCATATTGTTGACTAAAGGAGTCACCGATTCCAGTGTTTGAACACTAATGCAAGAGGGTAGTTGGCTTGAATTCCCCATAGGGTTAAGCAAAAAATGCCTCTTAATATTCATTTTACAAATAAACTTGTGAGCATCTATGAATGTCTCAAATTTATTCAATGAACGTGGAGGTGCGAACTTGAGACCCTGAGAAATAATTCAACTTCTGTATATAATAGATTTGCTCCTCTTTCACGACAATATGAGGACGAATTAGATGACGAGGCCGTTATCTCTAGTCATCCAGACCAATATGTTAGAAATTCTAATGTTTACAGACATGCCCAACATGAAACCCCTCCTACCACCGGTAGGTCTGATGAACCCTGTTGTTTTTTTCAATTGGCCAATATAAGACCCAAAAGGGGCCACGACGACAGAGGGGAACTAGAGGCGGTAGGAGGGTCAGGTCCAAAAAGAAGGAAGCAATAACCATCAATGGAGTTTTCATTTTGAGCTCAGCTGAGTTGTCACGGGGCGAACAACAAATACTTAATCAGGGTCTCAAGTTCGCACCTCCACGTTCATTGAATAAATTTGAGACATTCATAGATGCTCACAAGTTCATTCGTAAAATGAATGTTAAGAGGCATTTTTTGCTTAACCCTATGAGGAATTCTAGCCAACTAGCCTATTCTATTAGTGTTCAAACACTGGAACCAGTGACTTCTTTAGTCAACAATATGGTAGTTAGCTCCGGAGCTAGTGTCCCCATTCGACATACAAAGTTCACCTACGCCTCCTCATTTAATCCACAGAGTTTCACGGCTCCGTCCATTCAAACATTTAAGGAGATGATTCTTAAGAATATCATCGCCTTAAAAATTCCTAAGAACATGAATAATTACACACTCCAGAGTAATCTGAAACAAATTTGCACCCGGAATGGCATCATTATTAGACCTGTCGACAAAGGCGGAGGTGTCGTCATTTTAAACAAAACTGATTATCTAACAGAGATGAACAGGCTTTTGTCCGATACTGCAACCTATACACAACTGGTATGTAATCCAACAGTTAAGTATAAAAAAGAACTTCTGTCATTGATCAACGAAGGTTATTCTTTGGGAGTCTTAAATAAAAAAGAGAAATTACATTTAGTACCATCTGCACCGAGGGTGCCGGTTATATACTATTTGCCCAAGGTGCACAAGAGTACGGTTAATCCACCTGGCCGGCCTATTATAAGTGGATTGGATTCAGTCACCGCAAGAATTGGCAAATATAATGATGAGTTCTTGCAACTATTAGTCACAGTGACACCTTCATATTTACGTGATACAACTCAAGTTATTAATTTGCTGACTGATTTTGTCTGGAAGGACGGTTTTATTTTGGCAATGGCAGACGTCACTTCCCTCTACACTGTCATATGACATGAACATGGTCTAGAGGCAATGAGATTTTATCTTCAACAAGACAAATCTTTATCAATTGTACAGAAAGATTTCATTATAAACCTTTTAATCTTCTCTACCAGCCATAATTATTTTTGGTTTGGGGGTCTGTTTTATTTACAGAATTGTGGCATGGCAATGGGGGCTAAGTTTGCCCCCAGCCTCGCCAATCTTTTTATGGTCTACTGGAAGAGGGAAGTTATTGATAAGAATCCGCCCAAAGAACTGCGTCTTTGTAAAAGATACATCGACGACGTTCTTGTTTTATGGGAAGGGGGTTTGCTTTTGTTAGAGAATTTCTTTGCAGGATTAAATAATAACGAGACCAGTCATTCTCAAATACATTACCTTGACTTTAATATCTTAATTAATGATGGTATCTTGACCACTACCACGCATTTTAAGGCAACCGACCGTAATGCATTTATCCCTTTGACTAGCTGCCATCATCCTAACTGGTTGCAGCAGTCCCCAAAGGCCAGTTTCAACGTATAAGACGGAACTGTACCACTTTGGTTGATTATCAGCAACAAGCACAAGTCCTCAAACAGAGATTTTTAGAAAAAGGATATTTGGAGACAAATATAGATGATACTATTAGGGCGGTTCGTAATATGATGCTCCAAAGATCTAACAGAACTAATCATAATACCAATAACCTATTTTGTTATTCAATGATCACAGGTTTTTCCAACCAACATTTCTTAGTGAAAAAGATATTCAATAAGCACTGGAACATCTTAAAGAATGACAAAATATTAGGTCCCGTTATTCCTGAACGGCCAGTTGTTATTTTCAGAGGAGCACCTTCTCTTCGCCAAAAAGTTGCTCCCAACATCATCGATCCTCCTAAATTGATCTCTTTTTTTCAAACCATGAAAGGTTTCTTTCCATGCAGGAGATGCAAAATATTTGAGTTAAATTCCTTTAAACGACGGAAACTGCAAAGTTTCCAGTCCACACAAACTGATAAGGTATATGACATTGATTCATTTATCACATGCTCCAGTGAATGTGTGATATACCTTATTCAATATCCTTGCTCTAAGCAATATGTCGGTCGCACTAAGAGGGCCATGCATGTTCGGTTAGAGGAGCATGTAGGTAATATTAAACGTGGATACCCTAAGCATAACCTATCCAAACATTACAACAAATATCATAACCGTCAACTAAATGGTACATTATTTGTCCCTATAGAAAAGCTTCGCCCACACTGGAGAGGTATGAATAGGGTGCGAGCCATATCTAAGATCGAGACAAGGTGGATTTTCGATATGCGTTCCTATGTGCCCCATGGGTTAAACGTGGACTGGGACATACATTTTTTTAATAAACAATTCTTAATCGTTTTTTTAATATGATTTCTGATATCTTTCTCCAATATATATTTTAAGTTATTTATTTAACATACTCAACTTTTTAATTTCAATATAAATGTGTTTTTAATATTATAAATGTTTCATTAATTATGTTTATATGTATACATTGCCTTATGTAAATTGCATGGTGCGGTTTTGTATAGTCCTTTATGGATAGGATCGAGGCTTCTTTCCCTTGCTTTCACTATTTGCTCTTTGTTCTTCTGCTACATCACCTTAAGATGGCGGTGTTGCATTTGTATCCATTCTCCTTGCTCTTAACCACCTGTATTCTATGGGCCGTTTTTCGCCGCCTGCTTCCTTTTCCTTGACTTCCGTTTCCCTCAGTTAAAATGGCGGATCGGCATTATTTAAGGGAATGCGTGATGACACGGGATATGCAGCCAATCCCAGACGATGTCCGTGGTGACGAAACGCGTAGGCGTGGCTTGCATCTTTGACGTTATCACGCTGTTCCTATCCAGGAAGTACCGAGCGAATACGAGCAGGAGAAGGAGGCACAGCCGCTGGTCCGCCTCCATATCTGGACGCATTGTTAATGCTGATTACCGTCTTCCCAATTGTAAGTGCAATTGCCCTTTGGCTTATTAAACTACGCCTCTGGTATTATGCCATGGTCTTTTTTCTCTTTTGTTTTTCACCGCTGAGATAACAGAGATCATCACAGGGACCACACAGCAGGTCAGGAGAGAGACCTAAAATCCCCACGCTTACAATGACCACCGCCATAGGGGTAATTTTTTCAGGGTAAGGAGACTACAACACTACCCCTGGGTGTTTTCTTGGTGGATGCGGTTCACTTTACCCTTTCCTTTTTTCTTGGAGGATTGATTGGACACACTCCTATAGGACTATCTATAATTCATGTTATATATGTTTTATATGGTGTTTATTGACAACTTTCATTGTTTTGTGCACCACTGGTGAATCTTCCATTGTTCGGTTGTTCACACATTCAATCTTTGTTCATTTATTTTTTTATCATTCATTGTATTTAGTACATTGTTAGCACACTAATCCGCTCATAGGATTGTGTTTGAAATTTTATGAGCGCCGTATCATTCTGTTTTTCCATATGTCTTTTAATTTTTGTATCACAAAATTTAGATACTGGCAGCTATAGATTATCAATTTGTGTTATAGTTAATTCTTTTATACATGTATTTTATTGAGCACAGTGTTTTCCTTCTGGATAATTTTTTATTTTATATCGAACTGTTGCAGCAACGAAAATATGTTGGATCTTTGGATTTCGGATTCTGCACGTTCGTTTATTAAAATGATAATGAAAATACCTGAAATTCGGACGAAAATGCATTCGGACGAAAACGAATGCACATGTCTAATACCTGCTATACCTCAAACCTAGCTTAATTGTAAACCCCTAACCCAATACCTATTAATAAATGAATCCTTGCAGAACCTCGCTTAGCTAGTCTAGTGGCTGATGCATCTATGCCAAGAGCTACTGGTCTTACGTTAAGATTTAACAGCACAGACACCTTGGTGCAGAAAACTACCGATTGAAGAGAGGGTGTTCATCTTAAAAGTTAATGATGAAATCCGTCTACCGCTGCAACAATAATACATTTGGGGGCGCATGCGTGGCGCGATTCTGATGGGACTTGCCTGAGCGCAGCTCCGTCCTACCCGGTCCTCTTAGTGCCTATCCCCAGGGCTATACACCTCAGACCAAGCCGAAAATTACAAGCACCCCTGCGGGAACATAGCGTGCATGCCATACGCTAGAAAGAAACGGATTAAACAGCCGAAACACAGCCTTACCAACTTTCTCCTGGACATGGAGCAGAGAAGCGGTAAAGCATCCCAAAATGGCACTGGCGGCCTCGTGTGGGGAAGGGGAGAGGGAGACCCAGCCTCACAATCTCCTAACCCCCAAGACAATCGTAAGTACAACCCCCCCAATCAAAGGCAGATCTTGATGAAAGCCTAACTTCTATTTTTAACAAATTAGTTGAAAAGATTGAAAAGGAAGTGCACAACTCCACTGCTGCTCTCTCTCATGAGATTGCTAATATAGGCACCCGCACAGATCTCCTTGAGACCAAGCATGATGAGCTTTCACTCGCTCATAATGATCTGAGGAAAGACTTTGAGAACCTTGCAGACAATTTTGCCTTTATGCAGGCACAAGTCGAAGATTTAGACAACAGAAATCGCCGTCAAAACATTAGGATACGTGGCGTCCCAGAGTCAGTCACTGAATTAATGCCTGCAGTGTCAAAATTTTTCCATAACCTCCTCCCAGACAAACCTGTAACAGCATATACTTGCGACAGGATTCACAGAGCCCTCCGCCCAAAACCCACTCCAGACAACCCCCCCAGGGATATCATTATGTGTATGAAGGATTTTTTGGTGAAGGAGGAGATAATGAGGGCATCCAGGAATACTCCTAACATCTCATTTGAAGGCAAAAGAATCCAGATTTACCCTGACATCTCACCTGCCACATTAGACAGGAGACGCAGGATGAAAGAAGTCACCTCTGTATTACAAGCTGCCAGAATAAGATACCGTTGGGGTTTCCCCTTCAAGCTCACCATCCCACATAATGGCTCTACCTACACTGTCTTCAATATAATTGAGGGCAAGGAGCTCCTGATTAAACTGGGCCTACTTCCACAGGAGCCTCAGGGTCGCCCTCCTCCCACGCCAAGACCCTCACCAATATGGTCTACCCCCTCCACTAGACGTGACCAGAGGGATCAGAGGAGACTATTCAATTCCTTCCAGAATCTACCTAACTGACTGTCCTTGTGCACTAATTGACTTTCTCCATGCCCTGCATGTTTCTTCATGTCCCTAAAAGATCACTCCATCGCCTGGACAAGGTAATGAGGATTTCACTCCTTCAAGCAACACTCAAATCATATCCTCTCATTACATTCTTGAAGATATTTTCTTTTTTTTCTCAGAGGAACTCCCCACTATTTGCCAGTTATGTGGACCTTACTGTTTTGTTGCCTTACCACCCTTTTTTAGGCATTAGAGTTTTAAGAAGATTATTTACTAATGTTACTGATGTCGGCTGTTCTTATATGTGCCTCCTACAGGCCATCCCTTTGTAATTTCTCATATGAACACCATGCACCAAACTTAAATCAATCATTTGAAATGGTATTTTTTCTAAAAAAAATGTTTTTTTTTCTCTTGCTATATATGTTATGATATCTTTAATTGCACTAATGACTGGGAACATCCGCCGTTGTTAGATTGACCCCACTCCTGCTTGCAGGCTCTGAAGTACTACTGGGCCTATGTTGTCCACTCTGATCCTGCAGCAGGATAAGGACTTTTTTTTTGGTCCTTTATTTTTTCTTTTTCTTTGCTCTTTGCATTTTTGGTTTGACAGGTTTATTCCTGTCCCAGTGTTGCTGTTACACACCAACATAACCACTTTCAACTTACTTTTAGCCCTCGTGGCCTGTCGGTACATAACAACTACCAATTGTCATATATTGATAAGTTTTACTTTTAAAGGTAATTTCTATTTTTTAAGTCTATGTCCGTTTTCTATTAGAAATGGTAAAAAAAAATGGTATACCCTGCATGGTAGTGGACTCCTACTGATATCCCTTCCCCCCTCCATGACGATCATCACACTGAATTGCACTAGAATAATACCCCCTTGCACTACTGCTATACCAGAAGTTTTATGGTGGTTTGTTCTGCTGATATCAAGTTTTATTCTTCATGATGGGTCTTAAAATAATTTCTCATAACACAAATGGCTTCAACTCCCCCAATAAACGTAAGAAAGCATTCCAACATTTGCTATGCCAGGTTGGACTACCTATACTGCACCCCAATTCTTATGGCTAACTACACTAAGGCACAAATTCACCCTTGCCCCTGGTCTGATCACAACATTGTAACGTTTGATACGTCTTATATTGGTCTCGCCCCCTCTCCCTATAACTGGCGTCTTAATGCTCACCGACCCGACTAATGTCTCGACTATCTCCACACATATAGACAACTACTTCACAGAAAATGTAAATGAAGACACATTGCCCACCTCGGTATGGGTTGCCCACAAAGCGGTCCTAAGAGGTCATATTATCAATTTAGCAGCAACAAAAAACAAGGAAAGACAAGCAGACATTAAACGCCTTACCAATGACTTGCATCATCTATATAATAAACTACAACATACCACAACCTCTATTATCACCCAGCAGATACAAGAAAAACGCAAAGCTCTAGATCTGATATTGTCAGCTAATACAGAGAAATCCCTTAGATTTTCCAAGGCCAAGTTTATGCTACACAGCAACACTACCTCAACGATGTTCGCTAGAAAACTTAATCAGGACTGTAAGCCCACACATATCTACAAACTCAGAGACAGCAAAGGGGACCTAGTTACTCACCCACAAGAGGTTTTGAAGATATTCACCTCTTTCTACAAGGACCTTTTGTCAGGCCCTAAAAATGCTCCGAGCAATGTCTCCAAATCTTGGCTTGATGCAATAAGTCTTCCTTCTCTTACCCAACAACAAACGGATTCCCTCAACTCTCCTTGTACAGTTGAGGAAATTACTTAAATCATAAAATCCCTCAAATCCTCTACGGCCCCCGGCCCTGATGGATACACATCATCGTACTACAAAAAATTTGCCACTCTAATAGCCCCCAATCTAATGGAACTATTTAACTACATTCTAGAGGGAAACAACTTCCCTAACAAAATGTTATTAGCAAATCTCTCTCTTATTCCCAAACCTGGTAAGGATCATACCCTCCCTCAGAATTTCCGCCCGATTTCAGTATTGAATAATGACCTCAAGATCTTCGGTCGAATTCTCGCCGACAGACTTGCTAAGGTCATTTTACCTCTCATACATATAGATCAATCAGGCTTCATCCCCAACAGACAGATTACAGACAACATCAGATTAGTAACCAACATCATACAGGATGCCAACCTTCACTCACGTCAGACAATGCTTCTTAGCCTAGATATACACAAGGCATTCGATAGTGTCAGCTGGTCATACCTAAATCATCTTTTACCCAGGTTTGGGATCTCAGGCAAATTCTTACAAGGCTTTAATGCCCTATACCAAGCCCCACAAACCCGTATTAAAATCCCTGGGTACAATTCAGACTTTTTTTCCCTGGGTAGAGGTACTAGGCAAGGTTGTCCCCTGTCCCCACTCTTGTTTGCTCTGGCCATTGAGCCACTAGCCCAAGCCATAAGAACTAATACTGATATCAGGGGATACCACAAAGATCTAGCAGAATATAAAATCAGCTTATACGCTGATGATGCACTACTTTATCTTACAAATCCGCTCACTTCTGTCCCGGTTCTTCTTAAAGAACTGAGCCATTTTCACGTTATTTCGGGACTCAAGATCAATTTAAATAAATGCTCTGCCCTTCCTATAAACATCCCGCAGAATACCCTTAATCAGCTTCAACTCAACTTCCCCTTTAATTGGAACTCCTGCTCGATTAAATACCTGGGTGTCAATATCACTCCCAATCACAAGAGTTTATTTAATGCCAATTACATTCCCCTCTTCTCCCAAATCAGCTCACTTCTTAATACCTGGTCCACATACCACATATCCTTCCTTGGCAGAATCTGTGCAATCAAAATGAACATCATCCCGAAACTCCTATACTACTTCCGTTCTCTCCCAGTCAATATCTCCAAATCTAAACTAGACTCCATTCAAAGGCTTATTAATAAGTTTATCTGGTCAGATAAAAAACCTAGATATAGCTACGCTTTAATGCATAGGCCCCAATCCAAGGGTGGACTGGGCCTCCCTAACATTTGGAAATATTTTTTAGCTGCTAGACTCTCCCAAATGTCACAGTGGTTTTCCTCCTCACAAGATATCCCATGGAAAAGATTTGAATCTTCTTCCATCTCCCCATTTCACCTTCAAGGGATTTTGTGGTCCAATTATGTCCTCTACAGAAATCTCATCAAACACAATATAATAGTAGCTCATCTATTTCAATTATGGCTCAAAATTAAAGATACATACATGTTGGCATCACCTATCTCACCACTGACCTCGTTACTGGGAGACCCCAGACTAGCTTCTGCATATAACGATAGAACCTCATTCTCCTGTTGGGTGCACTACAATATCACCACACTAGGCTCACTACAATATAAATGGAAGTTTAAACCCTTTGATATCCTTCAAAGAGTAAACAATTTCCCTCCCACAGAACATGAGAGATACCTGCAGATTAAAGCCTTCTTTTCCACTCACTTCTCTCTTTCCACTCAACCAATCAACACACTATTTGAGAGAATATGCCTTTCTTCTTCTAGAGATAAGGGTATGATCTCTAAACTGTATCACTCCCTTAACGACTTCTCTACCCCTGACAAATCAAAACCAATGCTACAATGGGAATCTGATTTAGGACTTACTCTCCCCCCTGACACCTGGTATTCCATGTCAGAGAATCTTCGGAAGAGTAATAGGGCAATCTCCTTTAGAGAGACGCCACTGAAACTGTTTTCCCGTTGGTACCTTACTCCTTCCAGAATCCATTCCTTCTATCCAATTATCCCTTCTGACTGCTTTAGAGGTTGCCGGGTGGAGGGTACATTATTACACATTTTTTGGAGCTGCCCTCACCTAGCCCAAATTTGGGCGGATGCTTCAGATAGGTTTGAAAGATCCTCTAAGCACAAATTTACTCTCACCCCCCAGGTTTGCCTATTGTATCCCAATGTTCCAAACGTTCCTCCCCCCTGCAACAGGCTGTTTCATTCGCTATGTAGCTCCATCCAATGGATGATAGCTCTCAACTGGAGATCTAATACGGTATTATGGTCGCAGGTTTTGGACAGGATGGAAATGCTAAAACTCTCAGACAGGATCTACCACACCCTTAATGATACCTTGCATATATTTAACGCCAAATGGTCTTATTGGTCTTTAACACAATGAATCCACTATCACCCACACTTTCCATTATTCAGTAACTGCTTGTAATATATTTGGACTTATAATGATGCACTACCCCATATACCTTGATATCTTATTTCTACTACTGTATTCGATATTTGACTTTCAGGTTTTGTACTATTGTTTATATATGTACGATTCAAATACTTCAATAAAAACTTTTGTAAACAAAAAAAAAACAATAATACATTTGTCTAATATGTATGTTGTCAAGCTTTGGCTATAACTTAAGCAAGAATTACTGCAATGATCTATTAAAGCAGATCACTCCTCATTAGCGTTTGTAAATTCTGAACAAATTTTTGCATGAATATCCTGATGGAAAAGCCATGACAAGCAAATTATTTTAAGCATTTTCAAAACACAGTATGATACATTTTCTCTGATAATATGCTAGACCAATATATCCCAAGGATGGCTTGATGAAGCTTGCAGCATCGGGTATGTGTGTATTGAATGGTGCACATTCCAAGAGCATAAAAAGTGCTAATATGCAAGTAAATACAGGAATATTTGTTGTTCAAGCTTGGTAAGACGAATATGTATGCTGCAGAAGAATAAAAACATATGCTCCCTCTAACATAGTGTATTGCTTAAAGTATGATGTCTGATTTAAGAGATTATATGCAATAGTAGCAGTATACATATTCATCTGTCAGGCAGAAAGGTGACCCCATATACTGAATTTGACTGTCATATATACTTTCACATCCTGTAAATTATTTGTTCTGAAATCAATAAAGGTTGGAATTTTATAGAGGATTCAAGAATGATCATTTTATCCTGTATAAAGCTAAGGTCTTTTCTGTTTATACCATCCACAAACCCCTATGGTGTTGTTACAATCACCTGCAGTCCTGACAGCCTAAATGTATGCAGCTGACAACAACAATTCCTAATCAAATGGAAGAGGGAGAACACTTAGCTTTTGCAGACACAGCACACCGATGGCATGAAGAAGTACAAGTGATATGTGTCACAATACTTCTATTTTGCATTCAGTACTTAAGCACACAGCCACTGGTCAAAAAAGTAAGGTAATGTAGGAGAGAGTTAGGAAACAGAATGTAGGGAGCGAAACTCCTGGATATTCTGAGCTGTTTCTGTCTGAGGTGAATTTCTCACACTACCTCGTAGAACAAATGGTCCTGTGATGTTTCTAATAAGTAATGGAAAAGTGTAAACACTAAAGCAGCATTCATTTTTCTCAAGCTCCATACAATTCTCAAAATGTCATAATGTCATAATGTCATTCAATACTGGTATCAATGATTGAGTGTAAGCATGCTTGTTCAGTCTGATTTTACTTGTCCCCAAACCAGAGAGACATACAGTAATAATGGTCATTCTCTTACCTCTACATAGAGAATAGGAAAAATGCCAATCTTGTCTCCCAACATTCCTTCTGCCCAGTTATCATCAACACGTCTAATCACAGTCAGAATTTCATCCTAGAAAAGATCAGAAAAATTACAATTGTATGGATCACTCAAAGAGAATCCATCATCTTTTTTTTTTTTTTTTTTTTTTTTTTTAGATATACATTTAGGGTCGGTTCACACTGTGAATTGCACAGGAATGTGCTGTGCGATTCACATGTTATCAGGGTTCAGTAGACATGTCACAAAAAACAAACAGATAAATCAAGCGCTCTCCAAAGGAAGTAGATATAAATAAATATATATGTGGGGAAGGGTAAATGACAGATACTGAATCTGAGAGTGAGAATGAAACAAGGGCAGCACAGTTCCTTTCCACTGAAGGACAAAAGTTTATGAAATTATTCAGTCCATTGGATCAAGTTCATATATGACTAATGTAGTAGTAGTAGTACTCATGCTGTGAGGGCTGCCAGCTGCCAAGAAGAAGCAATTCTGAAACAATACAAGAAAAACAAAAAGCGGCGCCCTCTAAGCGTAGTAACTTTTTATTACTGTGACAAAACAAAACAATTCTTATGAGGATACTACTCACAAGGCTGCAGGGTTCATGGGCATAAAAGGTGTCATCTGTGCCTGGCTTCCGGGATGGGTGTGCTCAGCTGATGTTGGTAATCCTGTGATGGCTGAATGCTCTGGGTTCTCACTGTAAAGGAGAATGCTGTACAGTTCGTCAGCTGATCCAAAAGTCCATAGGTGTCCCTGAGTGTATTCCAGCGCTGGTCAGACAGGGAGCTGTATGGACACGATGGGACAGCTCCATAGAGCCTGAGGAAGAGGCACGCATGCCTCGAACGCGCGCACCGCCCTGTGACCTAGCCCGGAACTGAAGCTCAGCTGCCTGCGCTCCACGGCTGCGTTCCATCACGCTGTCCCATCGTGTCCATACAGCTCCCTGTCTGACCAGCACTGGAATACACTCAGGGACACCTATGGACTTTTGGATCAGCTGACGAACTGTACAGCATTCTCCTTTACAGTGAGAACCCAGAGCATTCAGCCATCACAGGATTACCAACATCAGCTGAGCACACCCATCCCGGAAGCCAGGCACAGATGACACCTTTTATGCCCATGAACCCTGCAGCCTTGTGAGTAGTATCCTCATAAGAATTGTTTTGTTTTGTCACAGTAATAAAAAGTTACTACACTTAGAGGGCACCGCTTTTTGTTTTTCTTCAGTAGACATGTGCAATTCATTTAGTTACAAATCAAAATTCGGATAAAATTTACATTATTCAGAGATTTGGACGTGTGCGGATCGCTAATTCACAATAATAACGACTTTCAATGAATCCAAAATAAATTATAAACAACACAACAAATGTGTCCAATAGTTTAGGGCTTTGGTTAATGTTTGAAACATTCAAAATAACGAGATGACATAAGAAATGACCTAAATTGATTCAGATCCATTTGCTTACATTTTGCATTAATATTTTCCATTATTATATATACAGTACAGACCAAAAGTTTGGACACACCTTCTCATTCCAAAAACGTTCTTTATTTTCATGACTATGGAAATTGTAGATTCACACTGAAGGCATCAAAACTATGAATTAACACATGTGGAATTAACAAAAAAAGTGTGAAACAACTGAAAATATGTCATATTCTAGGTTCTTCAAAGTAGCCACCTTTTTGCTTTGATTACTGCTTTGCACACTCTTGGCATTCTTTTGATGAGCTTCAAGAGGTAGTCACCTAAAATGGTCTTCCAACAGTCTTGAAGGAGTTCCCAGAGATGCTTAGCACTTGTTGGCCCCTTTTGCCTTCACTCTGCGGTCCAGCTCACCCCAAACCATCTTGATTGGGTTCAGGTCCAGTGACTGTGGAGGCCAGGTCATCTGGCGCAGCACCCCATCACTCTCCTTCTTGGTCAAATAGCCCTTACACAGCCTGGAGGTGTGTTTGGGGTCATTGTCCTGTTGAAAAATAAATGATGGTCCAACTAAACGCAAACCAGATGGAACAGCATGCTGCTGCAAGATGCTGTGGTAGCCTTGCTGGTTCAGTATGCCTTCAATTTTGAAAAAATCCCCAACAGTGTCACCAGCAAAGCACCCAACACCATCACACCTCCTCCTCCATGCTTCACAGTGGGAACCAGGCATGTAGAGTCCATCCGTTCACCTTTTCTGTGTCGCACAAAGACACGGTGGTTGGAACCAAAGATCTCAAGTTTGGACTCATCAGACCAACGCACAGATTTCCACTGGTCTAATGTCCATTCCTTGTGTTCTTTAGCCCAAACAAGTCTCTTCTGCTTGTTGCCTTTCTTTAGCAGTGGTTTCCTAGCAGATATTCTACCATGAAGGCCTGATTCACACAGTCTCCTCTTAACAGTTGTTCTAGAGATGTGTCTGCTGCAAAAGGTGGCTACTTTGAAGAACCTAGAATATGACATATTTTCAGTTGTTTCACACTTTTTTGTTATGTATATAATTCCACATATGTTAATTCATAGTTTTGATGCCTCCAGTGTGACTCTACAATTTTCATAGTCATGAAAATAAAGAAAACTCTTTGAATGAGAAGGTGTGTCCAAACTGTTGGTCTGTACTGTATATATAAAAAAAGCACTACCTATGAAACATATTGCAATAAATACAGTTAGTATGAAAATACAAAATTGTCTGGGACTTTCCATGAAACCCCTTGACAAAATAGTTATAAAATAATTTGAATTTATTTATTTTAAAAACATTATACCATTTTTTAAAAGAAGTTTGTTTTTTGAAAAACAAATTGGCAAACTGGTTGTCCAGTTGTCCTGGACTTGATCATCTTTTTTTGTATGGCCAACGCGTCTATTCAGTTGCATTATGGTGAAAAAACTCCTGTGATGCAAAAGCCCCCCAGAGCCCCCCTCTTACTTACCTGAACCCAATCTTTCAAGTGGCGGGGATGAGCACAACAGCTCCAGCCGGTGTCTTGGGTTCTGATTGGATAGATTAAAAGCAGTGCATCCATTTGCTCCTGCTGCTGTCAATCAAATCCAATGATGCGAAAGGAGGGGGCAGGGCAGAGTCACAGCAGCAGGACACGGAAGCGCAACCGCCGAGGGACAGCGGCTCTCCAACAGGGCATTAGAAAAGAGGAGGAGCCAGGAGCGCTGCTGAGGGACCCTAGAAGTGGAGGATTGGGACTACTCTGTGCAAAACCAACTTCACAGAGGAGGCAAGTAAGACATGTTTGTTTTGTCTGTTTTTTTTTTTTTAAACCAAACCTTTACATATCCTTTAAAACTAAGAAGGTACATGGAAAGTCATAGACAATTTTTTATTTTTATATTCGCTTTTCAAGGGATTGTACTTTCTTAGGGGAATTAAGTGGTTCACTCTCTATCCAAACACACACAAGCTTAATAAATACAGTAAGGTATAAAAGTGAAACAAGATGATTCCTATTTATTGTGTTTGGGTCAGATGGATCCATCTTAGAATCATAGAATCATAAAATGGCAAATAAATCCAAAATGAATGTTGTTCCTTTCTTAACATTTGGATGCACGTGACTCCAGTTAATATTGTTCAATCATTGGACTAGCAGTCATGCCGCGTACACACGATAATTTTTTGGGTTCTAAAATATGGGCAAAAAAAATACTCGAACATGCTCTATTTTTTAACGTTGTTTTTCGGGTTGTAAAAAATGGTCGTGTGTGGGCTTTAACGACGTGAAAAATCTGCGCATGCTCAGAAGCAAGTTATGAGACGGGAGCGCTCATTCTGGTAAAACTACCGTTCATAATGGAGTAAGCACATTCATCACGCTGTAACAGACAGAAAAGCGCGAATCGTCATTTACTAACACAAAATCAGCTAAAGCAGCCCCAAGGGTGGCGCCATCCGCATGGAACTTCCCCTTTATAATGCCGTTGTACGTGTTGTACGTGACCGCGTTTTGCTAGAGCATTTTTTTACACGATCGTGTGTAGGCAAGGCCGTTTTAATGACCAAGTTGAAAAAAAATGTGTTTTTTCTAGAGCCTGAAAAACTAAATTTTTTAGAACCCGAAAAATGATCGTGCGTACGCGGCATCAGACTCAGAGCAATCTCCCAAAATAATATTCACATGTTAAACCGAATATAGCCAATCTTACAAAATAACTTTCGAAAATACAAATCAGTTCAGAACAACGAATATGTGAAATGAGTCCGAACATACAAAACAAATTTCAAAGGTGAATCATTCTAACATAATGAATATGACTAAGCAAATTGATTTACTTAATAAATTAAATAATAATAAAACAAAACAAATGTTTCCATCGTGCACATCACTGGATTTCAGCCCATTTATTTGAATGGGTTGAAATTGTGTCAGCACAGCCACCAGATTATATGATACTACTGTACCATGCAATCTAGCGCAGGTAAAGGCACTGCATTTGAGACCTGCATGTGGTTTGTCGTTAACACTGAGGCCGCGTACACAAGATCGGTCTAAACCGATGAAAATGGACTGAAGTTCAGTTTCATCGGTCCAAAGCGACCGTATGTTTTTTGTCACTGCGTTCTGACACGATCGGTTTCTGAACTGATGGTGTGTATGCACATCAGACCATTAGGTCACTTCAGCGGTGACCCGATGAAAATGGTCCGTCGGCCCATTCTCATCGGATGGACCGATCTTGTGTACGCGGCCTGAAAGTTGCTGCATTTCACAAGTGCAGTGGGTTTTGAAGGTACTGAGAGAAAGTCATACAGAACGTGGGTTTCTTGCACCCCCTTCTGGTGTGAGCTGTTCCTTAAAGGAGATCTGATTGATAAAAATGATGTTATTAAGCACAGTTCACACCAGAAGGCGATGCACGTGTCCTGCACCGCATTCAAAATGCACTGCATTTGTAATCTGCAAACTTAACTTTGCCTGGACCTGATCCCATTGTCTGGTTGCTGTCCATTTTTTTAAATAGTACATGAACTACTTTTGGTGTGGTCTGGCTCAATTTCAGCTCATTCAAATGAATGGGCTGAAATTGCACTACACCTGAATCATGGAACGAGATGGCCCTAAATGTGTATTTATGTTTTAAAAGCCTTAATTCTGGGTATCAATTGTAATTATACATCTACATGGGGCCAGCCACGTACATATAGGTACATAAATCAATCCCAAACTCTTTGAAGTTGATTCACTAATAACAAACAGGCTGTTTACTGTGCAAGGGAATTTTCCCCTAGCTAAGTGAATGGGGTGAAAATTGCTAAATAATTTGTTTCTTGTAAAGTAAACAGCCTATTTGCCTTTAGTAAATCAAACCCTTTCAATTTATTATTGAAACAAATTCCATTCTATGATAGGTTGATTGCTTGAACTGTGGACCAAACAGGAATTGCAGGGAGTCCGAAGTGATTTATACATACTATTGGCTATAAATCTGTGTGGCTGCTGAGAATTGTTTTAACCCCAGTAACCAGTATTGTTATTCTGTATTCATTCGCTTGCATTTTTGTAGAACGGAAGGAAGGACACTAAAGCTATCTAGGTGAATGAACCTTGAATAAATCCAAATAAATAGCAAATTTGTGAATACGTTAGCTAACACACTTTGTAGTAAAGTAGGTATTGAACATGTCACCATGTTTTTAAAGGTGCTTTTGACGTGAAACCAAAACAAATACCGTATTTATCGGCGTATAACACACACTTTTTTGCCCTGAAAATCAGGGCAAAATTGTGGGTGCGCGATATACGCCGATACCTGCTTTCCCGTGCCGAGTTTGAATACTGCGCCTGCATATACCGAGCGCAGTACACTCGTGTATAGTCGGACAGGCTCGGTTCCTTTCGCGCTCACGTCCTGGACGTACAGGACGTGAGCGCGAGAGTAGCCGAGCCTGCCTGACTATACACGAGTGTACTGCGCCAGCATATACCGAGCGCAGTACACTCGTGTACAGTCAGGCAGGCTCGGCTCCTCTCGCACCCACGTCCTGGACGTACAGGACGTGAGCGCGAAAGGAGCCGAGCCTGCCCGACTATACAGCGATACAGGGATCGAGCGGGGAGGACACCGCAGAAGGACGCCGGACCCGATGAAGAGGACACCCGAAGCCGCAGACGGACGCCGGACCCGACGAGGCCACCGATGGACGCCGCGCAAGACACCAAAACTGTAAGTACAAAAATCTTTTTTCCACAGGAATGCGGGTCCACTTTAGGGGTGCACGCTATATGCCGGAGCACGCAATACCCCGATAAATACGGTACATTCAGAAATTAAGCTATGTGTGATAAAATGAAATGACACAGGGAAAAAGTATTAAATACATGAAGAAAGGGAGGTGCAAATGAGCATGGAAGACGAAGACACCAGCTGAAATCGATCAGATATTAGAAAGCAATCCCACCCTTTGTGAGCACAAATTAAGCAGGTTCAGTCTCAACTGATGGCCTATAAAGAGGTGTCTCATTACCAAGGTGTCACACAAGAAACATCTCAAGATGTGTATAACCAAATAGCTATTCCAAGACCTTCACAACCTTATTATTGCAAAACATACTGATGGCATTGGTTACAGAAGGATTTCTAAACTTCTGAATGTTCCAGTGTGCACTGTTGGGGCAATAATTCGGAAGTGCAAAGAACTTAATTTCACCATAAACCATCCAAGACAAGGTGCTCCTCACACGATTTCTGACAGAGGAGTAAAAATAATTATCAAAAGAGCTGTCCAAGAGTCAAGGACCACATGTGAAGAGCTTCAGAAAAGCCTGGAATTACCAGGTATAATTAAGTAAGTAATGCCATCTATTATCTTGGCCTGTATGCACCCTCACCACACAAGACTCAATTGCTGAAGAAAAAGCATGTGGAAACCTGTTTAAAGTTTGCTGCACAACATTTGGACAAGCCTGTGAAATACTGTGAGACCAAAATTGAACTCTTTGGATGCCATAATACACATCATGTTTGGAGTTCAAATGGCACTGCACATCACCCCAAAAACAGTGAAGTTTAGAGATGGGAACACCATAGTGTGGGTGGGGCTATTTTTCAGCATGCAATACTGGCAAACTTCATGTCATTAAAGGAAGGATGCAAAAATGTACCACAATATTCTTGATAAAAATCTGCTGCCATCTACCAGCCAGGATGATGGAGATGAAACAAGGGTGGACATTTTAGCAAGACAATGACCCCAAACACAAAGCCAAGGAAATTCTCAATTGGTTTCAAAGAAAGAAAATAAAGCTGCTAGAATGGCCCAGGCAATCACCTGAATTCAATAGAAACTCTATGGAAAGAACTAAAGATCAGAGTTCCTAGAAGAGACCAATGAAACCTTCAAGATTTGAAAACTGTGTGGAAGAATGGGCCAAAATCACACCTGAGCAATGTATGTGATTAGTTTCTCCAAACAGGAGGCTTGAAGATGTCATTACCAACAAAGGTATTAGTTTGTTCAAAGTGTTAAATACATTTCAGTTAGTGTGTTCAATACTTTTTCCATGTGTCATTCCATTTTATTACACATAACTTCATTTCTGAACTTATTTGTTTTGCTTTCTTGTATGTATGGATTGCATGGGTTGTTACTGACATGTGCTGAACATTTCATGTCAATAGCACCTTTAAAAATATATTTACCTAGAAAAATGGTGACATATTCAATACTCAATTTACCCACTGTACAGGTATATACTTTACTACTTTACTATTTGCATTTACCCTAAAGCCAATGCAAATAAAACAAAACAAATATATGTTTTTTTTCTTTATTTTGTTTTAAATATTAGGCGAATACATTAAATATCCTACATCTCAGCACTCATAGGAAAGACATATGGTTTATAGTTACAATAAAAACTTTTCATTGTACAGTATAGCATATATTAATCAGAATAAAATAGTCTGCCAAGATTTTGGCTCAGATTTAACAGCAAAGGGCTTACTAAACTTCTCCGACACATTTTAAAACTATACAGCTTTTTTCCTTTTCCATCAATATTCGCCTAGTTAATGTACTTTGTATAAAGCAGTCCCTTGGCAAAGGTTGAGAAAATAAACATTTACATGCCATATTTCATAATGATTGAATTAACATGACAGGGGTGTAACCAAGAACCCAGCAGCATCATTCAGCAGCTGTTAGTCTGGCAATCCCTCATGCTCTCCCTTGTCGGTATGTTTACAGAATAAAATCTGCCACTAATAGCTTCTATTTGAGGATATACATTGTACGCCCAGAGGGCAGAATGAAATGATCGTGTAAAAATGACATTGCTCTTCCCAAAAGCACCCTTTGCTCTCACTGCTGTGCCACTTTATTTTAAAATAAAAGGAAAGCAAAAAAAGAAATATGATTAATCTCCCCAACTATAAGGCTATCTAAAGCCTAAATGACAAAAATGTGTCTGCGGGAATAGCTATAACTAAAGTAAGTTTGCCAAACGTGCTCCACCAGCACACATGCCGGCGCTCAGCGGTGCACAATGGAGTTGAGCTGCAGTGCGTGAGGTCACAGGAGAAGGTCTTTTTTCATCTCACTGTATGGAGTGATGAGAGTGACATGACAAGCTCCATATTAACCCACTTTGCTTGTAGTTTAGGAAATAACATTCAATAGCCACCCACTGCTCGGTAATCAAAGGCAGAGGACTGCCTGGCAGACTGAGGACGGACGCCTTTTATACACTACAGCTCTGAGCCTGCTTCCAAGATTTTTCAATATCTTTTCTGTTTTTCACTTGGAGCTCTTTCCTCAGTGGGATTTCTGGTCTCTCTGCAAGTGACCTACTTTAAAAGTAATGTACTCCCCTAGATTTCTTGCATTATTTTTCCTTCTTGGTGCGTGATAAATCTATCATGTCAGAAATGATATACAGATGTCATAGCGAGATTCTACCACTGCTGATCAAATACTAGTCAGATGTCTGAAAGGACCAGAACGACAGTCTAGCGAAATATAATTCATGATGATAAACATGATATACATACACTATATTACCAAATGTATTAGGACGCCTTGAAAACGCACTTGAAATTTAATGCAATCCCAGTCTTAGTCTGTAGGGTTCAATATTGAGTTGGCCCACCTTATAACAGCTTCAACTGGGAAGGCTGCCCACAAGGTTTAAGAGTGTGTATGGGGGTTATTTACGAAAGGCAAATTCACTTTGCACTACAAGTGCAACTACAAGTGCAAAGTGCACTTGAAATTGCACTGAAAGTGCAATTTGAAGTGTAGTCACTGTTGATCAGAGGGGGGCATACAAAGAAAATAAAAACCTGCATTTTAGCTTGAACATGATTGGATGAAAAAATCAGCAGAGCTTACCCTCTTTTGAGATCTACCACTCATATTTTCAGTGACTGCACTTCCAAGTGCACTCTGCTCTAGTAGTTTGCACTTGTAGTGCAAAGTGGATTTGCCTTTTGTAAATAACCCCCTATGTGTGCACTGTAAAAGCAGGTATACCAATACTTTTGACAATATAGTGTGCTGTGAAAAGTATTTGCCCACCTGATTTAAATTTTGTGTTGCATATTTCTCACACTTAAATAATTCAGATCATAAAACAAATGTTAATATTACACAAAGATAACACGAGTAAATCCAAGATGCAGTTTTTAAATTATTATTTAATTTATTACGGGGGAAAGGCTGATCAAACCTGCCTGGCCCTATGTGAAAAAGTAACTGCCCCCTCCCATGCTGAATCAGGAATGAACTGTGATTAACCAGAATTTTGTGGAAAGCTAATTTCACTCGCCACAACCATGCCTGACCCAGACCTACTGAATCAAGAAGTCACAAAAATAGAAGCTGTCTGACCAAGTGAAGCACGCTAACATAATAGAAAAAGCCACACATCTAAAAAAAATCAAGAACAGATTAGAAACAAACATGTATTGGTCTAGGAAGGGTTTCAAAGCCATTTATATGACTTTGGAACTCCAGTGAACCACGAGGAGAGCCATTATCCACAAATGGAGATAACTTGGAACAGTGGTAAACCTTCCCAGGAGTGGCCGGCCTACAAAAATGACTACAAGAGCATGATGACGATGCATCAGTCCACAGAATATTTGCCTAAAAGTCTTGGGAATAATCAAGATGTTTTTTGGTAAACGTGAAATGAGCCTTTGTTTTCTTTTTGGTCAGGTTTTGGCCTTGGAACTCTTCCATGGATGCCATTTTTGCCAACAAATCTAAAGAACTGCAGGCCTCACTTTCTTCATTTAAGTTTAGTGTTCATGATTCAACAATAAGAAAGAGACTGGGAAAAATGGCATCCATGGGAGAGTTCAAAGGCCAATGCCACTGCTGACCAAAAAAAAAAACAAAGGCTCATTTCACATTTTTCAAAAAACTTCTTGATTATCCCCAAGACTTTTAGGCAAATATTCTGTGGACTGATGAGACAAACATTTTACTTTTTGGAAGGTGTGAATCCTGTTACATCTGGCATAAAACTAAGACAGCATTTCATAACAAGAACATCATACCAAAAGTCAGACATAGTGGTGGTAGCGTGATGTAATGGTCTGGGTCTGCTTTGCAGCTTCAGGACCTGGACGACTAAAAATAATTGATGGAACCATGAATTCTGAGCTCTATCAAAAAATACTTAAAAGAGAATGTCTGGCCATACGTTGGTGACTTCAAGCTCAAGTTATGCAGCAGGACAATGATCTGAAACACAACAGCAAGTCAACCTCCAAATGGTTCAAACAAAGCTAAATTTAGGTTTTGGAGTAGCCTAGTCAAAGCCCGGACTAAAATCCAATTGAGATGCTGTATCATGACCTTACACAGGCCGTTCGTGCTGGAAAATCCTCAAAATGTGGCTGAATTAAAACAAAGAAGAGTGTGACAAAATTGCTCCACAGCAATGTGAAAGACTCACTGACAGTTATCGCAGTTGTTGCCGCCAAGGGTGGCACAACTAGTTATTAGGTTTAGGGGGTTTAGTGAGCAATTACTTTTTCACATTAAGCCAGGGAGGTTTGGACAGCTTTTTTGCCTTAAACTCGAGTTATCTTTGTGTAATAATACAATTTGTTTAATGATCTGAGTACTTTAAGTATGACAAATATGCAAAGAAATAAAAAATCAGTGTTCTAACCCTTTGCTACTCTGTTCAGAACTAAAATAAAAAGTTGTGGCTATAGATACCATGATACTAGATATGTTGGGATGTCATTATACATCACAACAGATGCCTCTGAGTTGTAGAGGCTTCCTTTGGTGCTGATTTTATTATGATGAATTAAAATAATTGTGATTTTATCTACCTTACTTTTCATAAAAGGCATAAATGTTTAAGGAGGAGCTCCAGGTATAGATATCTACCCACTCACCCCACCCTACCTGCTCCACTTGGGAGCCCGACGGGACAGAGGGACTCCCCCTATGAGGGAGTCTAGCCCACCCAGTCAGCCCTGTAGGTCCTTCGCCTCTCTTTATTTTAAGAGACCTCATGGCCAAAGTGCGTGCGTGTTAAACCAATTTTGTGTGCGTGCAAGTGTGGTGTTTTTTTTTGGGGGGGGGGGGGGTGGGCGTACTAAGTACAGGCGTACCTTGCATAGCACACCCACCGGGAGCCGGGCTGAGACCACCAAACTTAATTCACAGAAAATCTTCTTTAAAGGCCCCTTTACACATGTGTTTCCTTTGAGGTACACGTTATTTCGAGAGCAAATGTGCGTTCATTTGACACAACTGTTTCATTCAAAATGGGCTGCAATTGCACAGTAACATGAGAAAAACATCCCTGCAGCATTTGTGTTGTGTTGTGTTGCAGCAGGGGAGCATTGCAGGCTACTTTGCTTCTAAATGAATGCACTAAACAGTGTATGGTGTTAAGATATGACATCATATTGCATCAATGTGTTTGTGTGAAGCCAACCCAGTTGTCCAGAATTAGACTTCTTTTATAACTGGGAGAGTATTTACATTTTTAGATGTGCAGTTGAAATAGATGAGTGCTATGCGAACAATTTTATCAATGTGCAGTAAAGACGTAAAAAAACTTCTGTGCTTACGTGGTAATTATATATGTTCTTGTGGAAAGGCATGACTGCCCATTACATAATCAGACTCTGCTTCCCATTTTGTTGTACTACATAATAGTTGTGCTTTACAGTTCATCTCTCTCAATTCATGTGTCAATCAAGACTGACTCAATGGGAAAAATGCACTTTATACGCTGTTATATCAAGAGTCTCTAATCAAGAAGTCTGAGCGACTACAGTGAATTACACATTTCCCTGATTTCCAACAATGGAGAAATGTAAGAGCAAAAAGGGAAAAATGTGAAAGTCACAGAAAAAACTAAACATTAAAATAATTGGCTTTCTAAAAGGTTCAGTGCTAGACAAACTGATACAATGGCAAACATCTAGAAGGTTTGGCAGCCGTACATAGTGTCCTACAATCCACCTAATTTTTGCCCTGGCTCATTGACCCTATGATTATTGACGCCTTTTAGCCACTTGGGTTCCACCGCTCTCCTGTCCCACATACAACACACCCCCCCCCCCCCATTTCCCCTTATCTCTCACTTTACTTTTTTCCTATGTTGGTAGTGAATTTGCATTGATGGCATATTTTTTACAAAGTCAAATTTTTTGTATGTATATATAAAGTGGAAATATAGGGGGTACCCATACAAGAAAATCATCGCTATTGATTCTCTTTTCAATTAATATATTTTTCCTCATTTGATTTATCTTTATCTGAGGAGATTATAAACTGTGACAATGACTCTGCTGTTCCTATGGAAAATATAACCATTTTTAATGATCCCTGTCTCTCCATGTTCTAAATAAAGGTCTTTGTTACAAGTCAATAATATATGGTTCTGAAGAAGCAGGAATGTGAAACGTGTCAACCACTTGACATTGATAGTAACAGCGATTGTTGAACTTTACTATGAAACATTTATTGATTTTATTTTATTTTATTTTATTGTACAAATTCCTTTCTGGTACCGCGATAGTCCATCGTGTCTATTCATTTTTTTCTAAACATACTTTGTATGTGTTATTTTTTATTTTTTGGAAATAAAAATTACTGTGGAAAAATGAATATAAAATGATTGAACATAAAAAAATAATAATGTTCTTTTTGAAAACACACCACAAGCCCCCCCCCCCCCAAAAAAAGTCTAGCTCGCAACATAATACATTTGATACACCATATAGTACCTGCCAAAAAAGAGGAGTTAATCCATTAGCAGCAAATAATGATCTGTGTTCTGTTTGCAATTATTTGCATATTACTGTATGTATCACAATTTAGTATGACAAACAGAGGATCACTGTCATTTCTGACCATGCATGAGAAAACATAACGCCCAGGTTCACACTGGGCTGCGGGAGTGAAGCCGTTCAGCTTAACTCGCACGATTTCACTCTCGCTGGCAGTCCTGATTTTGGCTGCGATTTTAGAGGTGTCAAGGTAAATCGCGGGCGGAAATCACAAAAAGTAGTACAGAAACTATCTTTTGAAATTGGTGCAGGGGGCGTGGCCGGCAGCCGAGGCGGATGGCTGTGTAAGGAGAGAGCTCCGTGTAACCCGCCAGCATCAACACCATCCCAGCCGACCAAGGCTCTATCTATCTCGGGGTCACTCCTGAGCACCCCTGGGTGACAATGGGAAAGAGAAAGAAGGAGAAAGGGCCGCGGAAGCTGACCGACTTCTACCCGTCGGCGAGCACACCTAGGCCGCAAGATGGCGCTGGGGCCTCGGACTCGCGTTACAGCCCGCGCGACGATCGCGGCGTCGGATCGGATCCGAATCACGGGAGAGGCCCGCAATCCTCCCACAGCGCCAGCGGAGGATCGTCACCAGGAGCATCCCCAATCAGCAGCCCTCAGAAATCGGCCCAGAAACGCTCATCAGCTCACAGGTATGCAGGGGAGATGGGGACCGCATGTGACTCTCAGGACAGCACTAGAGACTTTGTGGAGCGGCTTAATGAATTCCCCACCACTGGACAACCCCTTAGTGACACGACTATGAGGGACATGCTGATTACTCTTAGGGGATCCCTGCACAAAGATATGATGGTCTGTGTCACCCAGCTTACAGGGGAAGTGTCAGCAATAGGAGACCGGATCTCACAGGTGGAAGACAAGATGGGGGAGTTCTCAGAAGCCCATAACGAGCTTGTGGATGCGCATAATGACACTGAGAATGACATGCAAGTGATGAGGGATAAGCTCACAGAATTAGAGGACAGATCCAGAAGGAACAATATCAAACTTAGGGGAGTGGAAGAATCTATTGCCCCAGCTGAACTCAGGCTTTATGTCCAATCCTTCATCGCCGCATTGCTGCCTGATACCCCCAAACAAGAAGTGATAGTGGATAGAGCACATCGCCTTCCTAAATCAAAATTTATCCCAGATACAGTCCCAAGAGACGTCATCGCTCGCATTCATTTCTTCCATGTAAAAGATGACCTCATGCGGTTCTCTAGGAAGAACCACCCCCTGCCTGGCCCTTACTCAGCGATCGCTATTTTCGCCGACCTGTCCAAACCCACTATGCAGGCACGCAAGAATTTGTCATCCGTGACTAAATTGCTACAGATTCACAAAATTCCCTACTCTTGGGGCTTCCCAACTAAGCTGCTCATCACAAGAGAAAACCGTACCTATGTCATTACAAACCTTGAGGATGGCCTGGCCCTGGCCAAAAAGTGGGATCTCCTTCCAGAAGACCCTGGTGATTCAGTACGAGATCTAAATCTCCCAAGATTGTCCCCAGAGTGGTGTAAAACCTGACCTGATTGCCTAAGTAATCTGCCATATGCCGTGGCAACTGCCTTGGTCATTTCTTCATCTCTGACAGTTGCTGGGGCGGAACACGAGGAGCTGTTTACCCCCCACAAGTATTGCGGAGTCTTTCGCACTTTGTGAGACTTTTCACGTTTTTATGTACTGGTTTACCTTTTTTTTTCTTTTTTTTTCTTCTGTTCTAATTGTGCCACAGGATTACTATGAACCAAACTCATCCATGCTGAAATCTCACTATTCGGTACCTCCTTGCAATATGTTGGACTTCTGGTCAAGTGTTTCTAATGCAACAGGGCCTCCTTCAGGTAATGTGATAATACCTACTCCACATTTTGAGTTTTACCTATCTTTTGCTGAGCGCTCTTTATTTCTGCTCTGATGGCATTGTCAATTGTATCCATGAACGTCAATGGCTTGAACAGCCCATTCAAACGAAGCTCCATGTGGAAAGAGATGGTGCGGCTTAAAAGTGATGTGGTCTGCATCCAGGAGACCCACTTTAAGTCCTCTAAACATCCCAAATGCTCGCATAGAGCTTACCCGCATATTTTTCAGGCAATGGCTCCTGTCAAAAAAAGAGGAGTGATGGTGGCCGTTAAGCACTCTATTGCATTTAAACTGCACAACGTTGTTTGCGACCCTAATGGGAGATACATAATTCTCATATGTGAACTGAATCAATCTACCTATACCCTAGTCAACTTATATGCGCCAAACAAAAGACAACCAAGATTTCTAACGGCCCTACTGAAAAGAGTGGAGAAAATTCAGCAAGGATCCCTGCTCCTCTGTGGGGACTTTAATTGTGTCCCTGACAGGTCCATGGACTGCTCGCAACCTCTGTCGACAAAGAGGATAGAACTCCGATCACTTATAGCGGAACATGATCTGTACGACACATGGCGTTGCTACCATTCTTCAGAAAGGGACTATACACATTACTCGTGTCCTCATCGGGCATATTCTAGAATAGACCTGGTGCTCTCTGACCTGCCTCTCTTGCAAATAACTATTTCAGTGAAAATTCACTCGATAACCTGGTCAGACCATGCACCAGTGTCCATCTCTCTTCAGGACAAGAACACTGACCCTCCAGTCTATCTTTGGAGGAATAATGTTGACATTCTCTCTGACTCTACCCAAAATGCTAGACTAGGGGCACAGCTTCAGGAATTTTTTCAGTTTAATGACAATGCGGATACTAAGATTGCATCTTTATGGTGCTCACATAAGGCATTCAGTAGGGGTCTATTGATACAGACAGCAGGGGTTGCTAGGGGAAATCCAAAAGTTAGAAACCCTACACAAACAAAATCCCTCCCCTACAACGGAATCTGACTTATTTGCGTGCAGACATAAGCTCCGTCTCATGCTGATTACGTCACATCAGAAGTGTTTGCGAAAGATTAAAGCCAAGTACTACGCCCATAGCAATAAGGCAGGGAAGCTCCTGGCCAAATATATCAAAAGACGTCAGCAGCAATCTAAATTGTCCTCCCTTAGAGATCCGCACTCTAACACGTTGGTCCATCACCCAACACATATAGCCAATGCTTTCATGAAATACTATAGAGACCTTTATAACCTTCACCTGGATGCAGACACTCCACAACCCACTGACGCGTCCATCAACTCATTTCTCAACTCTGTGACATTGCCCTCTCTATCCTCCTCCCAACTGATGTCACTCAATGCCCCTATTGAACATGCTGAATTTAGCGAAGTTATCAAAGCCCTCCCCAAAAATAAATCACCGGGTGTAGACGGTTTCTCCTCAGAATATTATAAAGTATTTTCTCATATACTAACTCCGTATTTATGTACCCTATTCAACAGTGTCGCCTCCTCATCGATGTTCCCTGAAGAAATGCTAGAAGCTACCATTGTGACTTTGCCAAAACCAGGTAAGAAGCCGGATTCACCACAAAATTTTAGGCCTATTTCGCTTTTAAATACGGATCTCAAGATCTATGCTAAAATCTTGGCAAATCGATTAGCATCCATCACTCCATTTTTGGTTAAAGCCGACCAGGTCGGCTTTGTGAAGGGGAGGCAGGCCCCCGATGGCACTAGGCGATTATTTAATTTGCTGTACTTATTAGAACGTCGAGGAACCCCTGCAGCGTTTTTGGCGTTGGACGCAGAAAAAGCCTTTGACAGGGTGCATTGGGGGTACCTTAGGGCAACCCTGCAAAGGTTTGGACTTCAAGGCTCTATATTATCAGCCATCTCTGCATTATACACGTGTCCCTCGGCCAGGGTTTTCTCGTCCAACGCCATCTCCGACAAAATCTATATCACTAACGGGACCCGCCAGGGGTGTCCACTATCCCCGATAATCTTCACGCTAATGATGGAGCCCCTTGCTGTAGCTATCAGATCTGACACAGACATATCTGGGATTAGTGTGGCTAATGAGGTCCACAAGATAGGCTTATTCGCGGATGACGTGATCTTGACTGTGACTAATCCGGCTTCTTCCCTGGACAAAGTGCAAAGGGTTTTATGTGAGTTTGGTGCAGTGTCATATTACAAGTTAAATGTCGCTAAGTCTTGTGTATTGCCTGTTAATATTCCTAAAAAACAGATAGCTCAACTTAAAGATAGGTTTAAATTTCAGTGGATGACCACAAGTATCGCATACTTAGGCGTTAAACTGGTTTATCCCTCCACTGCTACTTTTCGCATTAATTTTGACTCTCTTTTGGACGTTATCAAAGCTGACTTGGCACATATCTCCAATTTTGAACTATCCTGGCTTGGAAAAATAGCTGCCCTGAAAATGTTTCTATTGCCTAAGATTATCTATTACTTCCGCACCATCCCTATACTTATCCCTGACTCTTTCTTTGCCAATGTTGATAAACTGTTTAGGAGATTTATCTGGCAGGGGAAAATGCCTAGGATTACATTTACAATTTTGCAGAGGCATAGGCATACGGGTGGTGCGGGCCTTCCTGTTCTCCGTAATTACTATAGAGCAGCCTTGTTGGATCAAATGAAAGCCTGGTTTGAGCCTGATTCACCTAAGCTGTGGGTGCGGATGGAGAAACTAGTTATGCAAAACAGGGACCTCCCATCCTTACTATTAGCAAAATTAACTAACCTACCAATGAAGGACACCTGGTTGCCATCTGTCGAAGCTACGCTTTCAGCATGGGACGCCATCCAACCACACCTGGACTCTAATGCTAAAATCAGTCACCCAGTAACCCAAATCTCAGTTCTTGAACACCTTATCCCGGATCTTCGTACGGCCCTCTGGAGGGAGAAGGGGTTCTCTACCGTCCAGGAGGTTCTTGACGATCCGGAGGCTGCTCATTCATACCCCTTCACCCAAATTAAACACTTCCAACTAACCCAAGCTAGCTCAACGTATACATTACCTGTAGAGGTGTGAAAATATCTCAGTACTTCCTATCATAAACCTAAGGGCCTTGCCTGGTTCTACGCCCTGTTACAAAAAGATAGTAGTTTCTCTAAAACTTCTAGTATGATTAACTAGGAAGGGGACTGGGGCACCTCCCACTCCCATTCTGAGTGGAAATCAGCCATACGTGCTATTTACACTTACTCCCACTGCACTAATCATTGGGACAACTTGATGAAAATCCTCCACAGATCCTATTTGACCCCAGTTAGACTATCACTGATATTTCCACCAGGGAACCCTCTATGCTGGAGGTTGTGTGGAGCTAAGGGTAACATTTACCACATACTGTGGGGCTGCAAGGGCTTACGCAGTTTCTGGATTGCCGTATTTAAACTAATCTCATCGGTTACAGGGTTTTTCTTACATCCTTCTCCCCAGCTGGCCCTCCTTAACATTAACATCACGAATATCCCATCTCAATTCCGTAGCATAGTTACGCATGTGTTGATAGCTGCCCGCCTAACTATCACTGCTAAGTGGAAAAATACCCAGGCCCCCAACATTAGTGAAGTAATCCAAAGAGTATCTACACAATATCTGTATGAGAAATATTTCGCAATGCAGTCAAATGGGAGCCAGTCATTTAAGGCTCAATGGATGCCTTGGATTTCAAAATTCCCTGAATAAGACATACATATTGTATGGTATTGAGGTTTTTTTTTTTTTTTTTTCACTCTGTATAATTGACTTATGGTTCATGTGGCCTGTGGTACTGTGGTTCGTTTCTCCCCCTCTTCCTTTCTTTCTTGTTCTTCCTTTCTCCTTCCTCTTTTTCTGTTCGCTTTTCTTGTTTTTACGTTACACTCGCTTTTTGTTCACATTTTCAATAGCTCCGATTTTATTTACTTACCTCTGCCTTTGGTGGGGGTTGCTGGTCCTCACTCCTCTACAGAGTAGTGGATCGGTCTAACCTTTTCAGGTTCACCTCTAGTGGAGCTAGAATAGTGCGAACTTATGTCCTACTCCCTACAATGTTATGTTATGATAACTATGTTTACTATACATACTAGTGCCTTACCTATGAATGGTGCCGTGGCTCCACATTGTGAAGTAGGAAGCGCGGGCCTGTTAGTTTCCTGAGTACTTTTAGACTGGTATTGTGTCTTACCTTCAGCATTTAATGAATATTATATCCTGTTGTCTACTGGGAAATTGTTCGTAAGTTCAAATTGTATTGTTAATGTTACTTGTACTGTTACTCTTCTTAATAATCTTAATAAAAACAGTTGAAAAGAAATTGGTGCAGCGCCGCAGATGCGGTGTCGCACCGATTAGCAATTTGCGGCAAAAACGACAGTTTTGACATGCGATTTGACATGCCAAATCGCATGTCAAAACGCACCAGTGTGAACCAGGCCAACAGGTTTCCCAGAGACTACATGATGAGACCTGAAGTAAAAAAAAAAAAATGGAGTGAAGATTCGGAATGTATCAAAAACAGAACCAAGCATGCCATGAACGGTATTGTGTCTCAATGTTAATTCAAATGTATTAAAAGCTTGCAAGTTCTGCAAAATCAGATATGTGATGAGAAAAAATACTGGACGCATAAAAAAAAAAAAAAATGGATCCATGGAATTTTGAAAACTGTTTTTTGATGATAAACATTTTTTGAAGCTTTATTCCCATCTTTGCTTTACTATGTGTATTTATATTATGTCATGTTACTTTTTATTTTATTGATTGAACTAGATGGACTTTTGTCTTTTTTAAACCTGACAAATTATGTAGAACTACAGTTTGTAGACTAGAGTAAAAATTACATCAATCCATTAGTAAATAAGTTACAAGTACAATTTTCACTAATTACTTAAAATCCTTGGATGTTTTATCTTTTACCGCTAGCCATGTTTTTCCATCTGTCCCTGTATATAAATGAAACATCATGAAATTAGAGCAGAAAACATGCAATACAATCTCAATGCGGAAGGTAAGTTCTCATTAAAATGATTCATCATGTCCTACACTGCAAATGGGTTTAGTAATTGCTTTCCCATTTGTTGTGCTCTCTTGCCCAATAACATGCACAGTATTGCTATTTAGGAAAACCTATTTTCTGGGAGAGATTCTCTTATGTGGGTTTAATTCTAATGCCATCAGGACAAGTCTGGTAACCACACGTGGCAAATGGGAAACTCATGTTAGCTTTTTACAGCTGTCTTGGGAAGGCCATTTGGTTGATGACTCAGCTGTGCTGAATATTCAATAATAAATGTGTTATTTTATTTTGTCTCATTGAAATATGACTTCTCATTAAAAGAGGTACAACATAAAATCTAGCTGTAGTAATTAAGAAATATCCATCTACTGCTATATGAATATAGTTTTGATCAATGTTCTCCTGAACAGAACATTAGCTTCATTTTAATCAGAAGATCAAAGCAGGTGTTTTGTAATTGTCTTTGTTCATTGTAACTACAGTAGCAAAGGGTATCTTTTCTCCATGCACTTTGCAAGAGCAATTGCTCCATTGCTAAGTAAATGAGCAAAAGCTGACTTCCATCATCCAATCATGTACAAACAAAAATGCATTTGTTTTTCCTTGCACAGGATTGGGTACTTTTTGCAAGGTGAAACTTTACCTCATTTACTGAGCTCTGGAGCAACTGTAGAGTGCACAGTAGAGTGCAAAGTGCACATCCTATTTGCTTTAACATGCAGAAATGAACTGTGATGCTGCTGGCCCCCTTGTAGAGCTTATGGGGCCAGACCTGGTACAACAGGGCTGGTTGTACTGCCCTATCAGTGGCCCTGGGTGCATTACACATGCCACCCACATAAGCAGCAGCAGTAATAAGACGCTGCACCTCAGGTTTCTTCCTTTACCCCTGCAAAGTGAAACTCTGGAAGGGAATGTAGAGGGGGCGTTGAGAAAGAACCCCAAAGCATCTTACTAATGCTGTTGCTTGTGTGGATGGGATGTGTACTGCGCCAATCCCTGCTGACGCTTCCTATTTATCCCATTTGATTGGCGCAGTACACATCCCACCCACACAAGCAGCAGCAGTATTAAGATGCTCCACCTCAGGTTTTTTTTTCTTTCTTTTTAAAGTGTATTTTGTGCGTGTACTCGAGAGAAGGAGTTTGGGAGTAGGCAGACCTCCCCCAGAGGCAATCTGCCATCTTTCTCCATGCCCCGGGTGTGGCGGGTGTGAGGGGGTCCTCCCATATGAGGGAGTGAGAGGATCTAGCCCGCTTAGCCAGCCCCGTTAGTCCTTCGCCTCTCTTTTTTTAGAGACCGCGTGGCCAAAGTGCGTGCATGTTAACCCAATTTCGAGTGCGTGTAAGTGTGGTGGTTTATGTGGGAGGGAGGTGGGCATACTAAGTGCAGGCTTACCTCGCATAGCACACCCACCGGGAGCCGGGCTGAGACCACCAAACTCAATTCACATGCAGCCGAGACTGGGATCCGAACCCTTGGCTGCAGAGGTGAACGGCTTGTCAGCGCAGTGCCAATCGCGTTGAGCCACCGCAGCTCCCTTCACCTCCACCTCAGGTTTTTTCCTTAACCCTTGCAAAGTGCCATAAGAAGGCCAAAAACTCTGGAGGGGAAGGTAGAGGGGGAGTTGTCATTCCAGTTGTAGATTAATGCCACGTACACATGGTCTGAATTTCTGACAACACAACTGTGGATTTTGGCTCAAACTTGTCTTGCATACACACGGTTACACAAATGTTGTTTGAAATTCCGTAGGATTTTTGTGCGTCGGAATTTCCGACAAAAACGTTTGTTGTCAGAAAAATTGAGAACCAGCTCTCAAACATTTGTTGTCGGAAATTCTGACAGCAAATGTCCGATGAAGCATACACACGGTCTAAATATCCGACCAAAAGCTCACATTGAACATTTGTTGTTGGAAATTCCGATCGTGTGTATTAGCCTTCCAAAATAGGTAGGATCTGTGAGAGCAGCTTCCCTGCACAGTTTTGCTTGGGGAGACCATATTTGTATTATTCATTACTGACCCTATATTGTACTGTGTCCACTTACCTACCCCTGTTCTGTGCCCTCCTTCTCCCCCTCGATAGTTTACCCTCGTGCCCGCTGTACTGTGTCTACTTACCCTCCCCTTGTCCTGTGCACTCTTGCTCCCCCTTTGTACTGTATCCTCTTGCCCCCTTTACTTTGTCCACGTATCCTCCCTCTGTGCTGTGCCCTCCTGCTTCCCCTGTACTGTATCCTCCTGCCCCCTGTATTGTGTCCACTTACCCTCCGCTGAGCTGTGCCCTCCTGTTCCCCCTGTACTGTATCCTCATGCCACCTGTACTGTGTCCACTTGCCCTCCTTGTGCTGTGTGCACTTGCTCCCCCCTGTACTGTGTCCACTTACCCTCCACCAGTACTCTGTCCACTGTACCCTCCTAATAAAGTTAATTTGTATCGCTTGAATTATTTTTCCCATTATGGACATGAGTATGGCCTCATGTCTAAGTTTTGCCTAAGGCCTCACAAAGCCTAGAGCCGCCGCTGGTGCTGCGGTAACTACTGTCCTCTATAGGGCCACAAACTTTCCAAGGCTTTAGGATTTCTAGAGTTAGTAGAGATTAACTACTAAACTACGTGATTGCATGTCCATAAAAATCCTGGTTGGTATGTGGCCTTTGAGAACTGTAACATGCAATAGCATTTCTAGTCATTTATAATATTGGTCTGCCATGTGTTATAACAAAAATATGGGGACGTATACAGCTTTAGTGTAGATTGTATACACAGATACATCTGCCATTTACTAGGCTAGGCAAGATTTACAGTGTTACCAGACAGACACCCCTACTTAAATGAACCCAATCTTATATAGTAATTTTTTTCTATTAGAGCACATACAATAAAGCGTTGCAGTTATTTGAAGGTATTTAATTATAACCTTTAGTCTTGTTTCTTGGTATTTATGCTTTGGCCGCAGAATTGTCTACAATTGATGATGTTTTTTGTTTCTCAGAATTATTTTTTTACAGTCACATACTAGTCATTTTATTTAATTCTATCTGGTCTCCGGCTTGTCTTTCAGATTCACTTGATCAGCAGCTCAGCTTTTGAAAGTTTTCCCCAATTAAACTTCTGGCCTGTTCATTGTACTGAGACTGACCTTCCAAGATGAGATTTGTCACTAAAGCGTCTGATCTCACCTTGTCTTTGCTCTGCAATGTACAACACTCTCCTCTGCTTTTTTTTTCCCCGCTTGCCTTTATGTTTCTCAATCTCCTCCTGGTATTTTCAACAAATTGTTAGTCTCTTCCTAGCCTTATACATCTTCCATGCAGGATGTCAATTGGCTATATCTATTGAAAGTATGATTCAAAGAGACACCTATTCTCCGTACATTCCTTTTCAGCTCTGCTAAACTTTCGTTGGAGTTAAAATATAGATTTTATCAATGACACAAAAATGGCATAGCTAGTTTGACCAATTATTGTGCCTTGTTTCCCATTTGACACCCTTTGTTAGTTTATCGATATTCATAAACTGTTCAGCATCGAGAGCCTGTTTCTGGAATAAACATCTTCTCCCTTATCTGATAGGGTAGCAAGTTATTCCCAATTCTGTATGCACAGTGTAGTGTTCAGTCCTACCATCATCCAATAGAAAAAGTCTACCTGCCCAGCATTTCTTAATTCAGTCTAGGAAGAGCTGTAGTATAATTAAGCTCATGGGAAATGCCTTGTTGCCATTAACCTGGTGTCCTGATTCACCCTATTTGTGCCCACACAGTGCCATGTGTCCAGGGGACATGGTACTGTACCTTCTCATACAATCTTCTACGCACGCCTTGAGATAAACTAAAAAAAAGAAAATTCATTTTTTTTCTGGTTGCAATGTGTTTTCCAAGATAACACTTTTTCAGCTTTAAATATGTAATCTGCAAATTATAATACTTAGTTAAAAAAATAACTGCAAATGTGTATTTGCAACTACACTATATTGTCAAAAGTATTGGGACACCTGCCTTTACACGCACATGAACTTTAATGGTTTCCCAGTCTTAGTCCGTAGGGTTCACTATTGAATTGGAAAATACAAAAAATGGGTAGCAGCGCAGGTTATAGCATGGTAGTAAGCAAAATGTTAGTTCATATGATAGTCCTGTGAGCATATACAGCTCTGTGTGAAAATGTAGTCTGTATTGGTAGGGCAGCCTTGTGTAGGGAGTTGAAGCTGCTCCAGATATGTAAAAGAGAGAAAACAAAGCAACAGGTGCCTCTTAGTAAGGCTGTTTTAAATGTAATAGCCAGATTCATTAAAACACTCACATGTAAAATTCTTTATGTCAAGCTCACGGGAGTTCAGTGTAGTCAGATTTGATCTCTGCAGTCAGGGTGGTAAAGGCTCTAGTTCTCCATGTTGCCGGCGTCCTGTTTCACAGGAGACTTCTGGGATTCATGCGGGATGCAAAACTAGGCTTGGAGTGCATCCGGATAGTCACAGAGAGGGCTGGAGTGCAGAGTTTAGTGAAGTGACTGTACTGCCGTAAAATGACGTGTTTCTGAGCAGGCGCATAAAGAGAATACGCACGCTCCTTTCTCAAGCTACGGTTAGGGGCTGTGTGTGGTCTGTTAGACAGGTTAATTTGGTTGTTCTGCAGGCTGGTCGGTAAGGAGGCCTGTTTTTTTTCCTGGGCGTTCCCCAGGTTTTGTTGTAAGCTGAGTGTGGTCTATTTATGTGCCTGAATTGCAAATATATCCCCTATTTTGTAGACGCTATAACTTTTACACAGACAAATCAATATACGCTCATTGCGATTTTCTTTACCAAAAATATGTATAAGAATACATTTTGGCCTAAACTGATAAACACATTTAATTTTTCAATTTTTGGGGGATATTTATTATAGCAAAAAGTAAAAAATATTGTTGTGTTTTTATTTTTTTTATTTTTTTGTTTATAGTGCAAAAAATAAAAACAGCAGAGGTGATTAAATACCAGAGAGCTCTATTTGTGGGAAAATAAGGACCTCAATTTTGTTTGGGTACAGCATTGCATGACCGCGCAATTGTCAGTTAAAGCGACGCAGTGCCGTATCCAATAAATGGCCTGGTCATTAAGGGGGTAAAGCCCTTATGAGAAGGGAAGTCTTTCCTGGCTTATGCCACGTACACACGATCGAAAAATTCCGACAAGGATACCGTGGATGTTTTTTCCGATGGAATGTTGGCTCAAACTTGTGTTGCATACACACTGTCACACAAAATTCCGACCGTTAAGAACGCGGTGATGTACAACACTACAATGAGCCGAGAAAAATGGGCTTCAATGATTCCAAACATGCGTCGAATGGATTCCCTGCATGTGTCGGAATTGCATACAGACGATCAGAATTTTGAGAACCAGCTCTTAAATTTTTGCTATTGGAAAATCCGACAGAAAAAGTCTGATGGAGCCTACACACGGTTGGAATTTCCAACCAAAAGCTCACATCAAACTTTTCTTGTTGGAATTTACAATCGCGTGTACGCGGCATTACACAAGAGGATGTGGAGCAAGCAACTTGGATGCCTGCATATAGTCAGTGCTGTTTAACCTGATCTAAAGTAATATTAACCAATATGTTCAGTTTTGAAATTGTTCTGATACAGAAAAACGTTATAAATCTTAACACTAAGTAAAAAATGTGTATGTTAAAGTCAGTATAGTATAGTATACTTGTCAAATACCCACAACACTTATTCCCATACCTTAGTGAATGTTAAACAATCTTTATCTTGATCTTTATCCTTGATTTCAAAGTCATAAAGTGCTTTTCCTTGTGGAGGAGGCTGGTTAAGTGGTTTGATGCACTGGATGTAGCTGGCAGGGAAGAATCCACGGTTTCCATTTAGCTCTCCATGATACCAGTTCTCATCCACCTTCCGTCTCAGAATAATGATGTCACCCTTGTTGAACTTCAGATCCCCAGGTTCCTTTCCTTCATAGGTATACAGTGCTCTTCCACATGGCAACTGAGAAATATTCTGGCAAAGAAAGAGAATATCATGTTAAAGCTTTATTAGAACTATAGCTAGCTTGTCACACTGGGAAAAAGTTACATCATCGAGTAACATTTTTATGCATAATGTACACTTCTATATATAAAACATTATAGGATCAGTCCTCTCAGAAATGATATTTCAGTTCTTGGTAGGTTTTACCTACAGGGTAAAATCACTGAAAGTTTTTTTTTTTTTTTTATAGTAGTTTAATTCTCTACTTCTACATCCAATATTTGTTCATTTGTTATAGAAAGTACAAGAGGTCTCGTGCTCTATATTATGATTTTTAGTTGACTCTAACTAATGGAGAATCAAGTGTAGCTCCACAAAAGAGGGTAATGGAGCTGGCAACTTTGGCTGAGAGGTCTAGTTTTTGAAGCCCTTAAAGGGGTTATAAAGGTTTGTTTTTTATTTTCTGAATAAGCATCTCCACAGCGTTTCCACAGCGTCTCCCCGCAGGGATGTAGTTCCAAGGGAGGGGGCGAGCACGCTGACTAACCCCCAGCCAGAATGGCTCGGATGATGGGGGCAAGCTTACTGAGGAGAAACAGGAAAGTGAGAAATTCAGACAAAGAAAAAAACATTTAGAAGCGAAATTGAAGGAAAGGGTAAGTGAACTAACAATGCACTAGCTTAAAGAAACCTATTTGAAAAATAAAGAACAAACCTTTAGTAATTTCAAATATCTATGTTAACTTTTCATTCCTATTAGTTAATCAATTTGTAACATTCAGACATTGAATTTATGTTTGTAATTTATTAAAGCCTATTTATTATTTTAGAAAAACTAAATAAAAGAACATTAACTCACAAAAACTAATCTCTATAAACCTTAAAATGGTTCTAAAGGTGTTTTTTTTTAAAAAAAAAAACATTAATGCATTCCCTGCATTAAAGCAGTTGTAAACCGCTGCACTCTTCTTTTTTTAATCACACTCTGCAAGGTAAAGGCATAATGTGCTAGTATGCATCGCAATTTACCTTAACCACTTCAGCCCCGGAAGATTTTGCTGCTCAATGACCAGGCCATTTTTTGCGATACGGCACTGCGTCACTTTAACTGACAATTGCGCGGTCGGGTGACACTGTACCCAAACGTATTTGATCACCTCTGCGGTTTTTACTTTTTTACGCTATAAGCAAAAGAAGAGTGACAATTTTGAAAAAAAAAAAAAACACAATATCTTTTACTTTTTTTCTATAATAAATATCCCAATTTAAAAAAAAATATGTTTCCTTAGTTTAGTCCAATATGTATTCTTCTACATAAAAAAAAATCGCAATATGCGTATATTGATTGTTTTGCGAAAAGGTTATAGCGACTACAAAATAGGGGATACATTTATGGCATTTTTATTATTATTATTATTTTTTACTAGTAATGGCGGTGATCAGCGATTTTTATCAGGACTGCATTATTGCAGCCGTCAGATCGGGCAATTTTGACACATTTTTGGGACCAGTGAAATTATACAGCGAGCAGTACTATAAAAATGCACTGATTACTGTATAAATGTCACTGGTAGGGAAGGGGTTAACACTAGGGGGTGATCAATGGGTTAACTGTGATCCCTAGGTGTGTTATAACTGTGGGGGGTGTGACTGACTAGGAGGAGAGAGAGATTGGTGTTTCTATGAACACTCTCCCCTGATAGAACAGGGATCTGTGTATTTACACACACAGATCTCTGTTCTCGCTCGCGCCACCTAAAGCTAAAAAGGTGAAGCGACGTAAGGTAACATTGTTTTGCTCAGGAAAGCTAAAACTGGTGGCTGGTTGGGAAAGGGTTAAAAAGAAGCCCTCATGCACCGAGATCTCAGAGCTGCAGTGGACTCCCATTTTCACACATCTTGTTTCCGGGTTCGCAGACTACAGCTCTGTGACTGGTCGGAGCCATGATGACGTCACTCCCGGGCATTGTTTGCGGGGGCTGCCAATTACGACACCGGTGCTCGCACGGAACAGCGCGGCTGCATGCAATGTAAATATCTCCTAAACGGTGCCTGTTTAGAAGATATTTACACTACTAATAGGTAAGCCTTATAGCCTTAGGCCACGTACACACGACCGGTTTCCTCGACAGAATCCATCAAGAAACTTGGTGGGAGAGCTTTTTTGACGAGGAAAACGGTCGTGTGTATGCTTTTTATCGAGTAAACTGTCGAGGAACTCGACGAGGAAAAAAGAGAGCAAGTTCTCTTTTTCCTCGACAGGAGTCGTCGTGTTCCTCGTCGGGCTGTTTTTTTCATGAGAAACACGTTGGTGTGTATGCTTAGAAACCTGCGCACCTTTGGTAAAAGTTGTATTTGTAATGGAAATAGCACATTTGTCACGCTGTAACAGACTGAAAAGTGAAAATGTCTCTTACCAAACTTTTACCTAACACGCAGTAACATGAGATTAGCAAAAGCAGCCCCAAGGGTTGTGCCAGTGGAATCAAACTTCCCCTGCCATTGCATGTGTTAAAGTCACCGTGTTTAACCACTTCAGCCCCGAGCCTGTTTTTCAGATTCGGTGCTTACGAGACTAAAACAGTTTTTTTTGCTAGAAAATTATTTAAAACCCCCAAACATTATATATTTTTTTTTCTAACACCCTAGAGAATAAAATGGTGGTCATTGCAATACTTTTTCTCACACCGTATTTGCGCAGCGGTCTTACAAGCGCACTTTTTTTGGAAAAAATTCACTTTCTTGAATTAAAAAATAAGACAACAATAAATTTGGCCCAATTTTTTTATATATTGTGAAAGATAATGTTACGCCGAGTAAAATGATACCCAACATGTCACGCTTAAAAATTGCGCCCGCTCGTGGCATGGCGTCAAACTTTTACCCTTAAAAATCTCGATAGGCGACGTTTAAAAAATTCTACAGGTTGCATTTTTTGAGATGCAGAGGAGGTCTAGGGCTAGAATTATTGCTCTCGCTCTAACGATCGCGGCGATACCTCACTTGTGTGGTTTGCACACTGTTTTCATATGCGGGCGCTACTCGCGTATGCGTTTGCTTCTGCGCGCGAGCTCGTCGGGACGGGGCACTTTAAAAAAAAATTTTTTTGGTTTTTGTTTTTATTTCTATTTATTTTATAATGTTTAACACTGAAAAAAAAAAAAAAAAAAAATTATCACTTTTATTCCTATTACAAGGAATGTAAACATCCCTTGTAATAGAAAAAAGCATGACAGGTCCTCTTAAATATGAGATCTGGGGTCAAAAAGACCTCAGATCTCATATTCAGGCTTAAATGCAAAAAAAAAAAGAAAAAAAAAAAAAGTCAAAATGTAAACAAATTAAATGTCTCTTTAAGAGGCTGGGCGGAAATGACGTTTTGACGTCACTTCCGCCCAGCAGAGGTATGGGGACGGCTGAGGGACATTTTTTCCCTCAGTCGCATCCCCGGACAGCCAGCAACAGGACCCGATCGCCTCCGCCACTACCGACGGCTACGGTAAGCGGCGGAGGGCGCGGGAGAGCGGCGGGAGGGGGGGGCACCCTCTCCCACCGCCGGTAACGGCGATCTCGCGGCGAATCCGCCGCGATGACCGCCGTTATCGTTAACAGGACCGCCCCACGAAGAGATGGATATCTCGGTTGTGGCAGCAGCTGCTGCCGTTACCGAGATATCCATCTTCAAAAAAATGACGTCTTTGGACGTGGGGCCGGTCAGAAGTGGTTAAGAACGAGGAGATTTGGTCTTGACTGTGTGTACGCAAAGACAGCTTGTTTCTCGACAAGCCTAACAAGGAACTCGTCGAGGAAAACGATGTGTCTTTTCCGACGAGTTCCTCCTTATAGGCTTACCTATATGTAAAAGTTATAGAGAAGAGTTTACTTCCACTTTAGGGTAAAAAAAAAAGTTTTGCTATTTGCTGTGCCCTTCTCCCCCTCTAAATACTTCCTTGAGTCCTGTATTTAACCAGCTTTGTGCCCGTCTGCTGGTATCCTCTCTTCTCTCTGTGCTCTCACAAACTTGGCTCCCTCTGCTGTCAGTCAAATGCTGTGAGCACAAAGCAGGAGACTGGGGTCAAGCCACCCTTGATTTTTTTTCATACGTACACTAACAAGCCTTGACTTACAAGGTTGTGCCACAGTAACACTATTTTCTCTTAATAGTTGTATAAATTATAAAAAAAACTATCTGTGACCACCAGATGTGTATTCAGTATTTACATTTTTACATTTAAAGTACACCTGTACCCCATTTAGACTTTTTACAGGACACAATCTGCCTATGTTCAGGTGCCACAAAATAGTTGCTACCGTGTTTCCCCGAAAATAAGACACCGTCTTATATTTTTTTTTCCCTCAAGAAATCACACTATGGCTTATTTTCGGGGGGTGTCTTATTTTTATTACAGAAAATAAAGGTTGTCTACCTGAACCACACTTGTGCTTCTTAGCATTTCCTCTGTCTACCTGTAGACTGAGATTATCGTATTCTGAACGCCATTTTTGGACCATTCGGATATCCAACTTCTTCTCTTTGCACTCATCTTGTCTGGCTGTACAGAAAGATAGGCCAGCAAAGCTGATGTGGAGCAAAGTGGAGCTGGGGTGATCTCTTTGGGCTCAGTAGCAGCTTTTCCCCCTATCCCCTGGTGTTTGTGTGGGGTGAGAGAGGGGTTTGCTGGTCGGTGCTGGGAGAAGCTTTACAGCTTTACACAGCGTTCTTCTCCTCACTTCAGTTCCAGTACAGTACTGTACGCCTATCACGTGTTGTTTCCCGCTCCGCGCCGCGCCGTTACGCATATGACACTACGTCTTATTATCGGAGATTCGCCACGTCTTATTTTCGGAGATTCGACACTACATCGCTACGTCTTATTTTCGGAGGGGTGTCTTATATTTCGATCTTGCGCCGAAATCCCTCTACGGCTTATTTTCGGAGTACGTCTTATTTTCGGGGAAACACGGTATTACCTTTTAAGCCAGGACAGCCTCTTGTGTACTCTCCTCTGGGTATGTTTAATTTTGATATAGGGAACCCAGTGGCGGCCCATCAATTAGGGGTGCCCCCTATCCATGCGTTCGGCTCCCTAATCTACATTTTGGGCACCGGATGCATGAATTCCATTGGGGGGGTGAGTAATAGGCTTCAAAATAGGGTGGACTCAGGGCACAGAGCACTGCACTCTAAGCCTACCCAGTGCTGTGAAAATTGCAAAGGAATATTCGCTATTCTCACACTGATCCTCCTCCCAGCCAATCAGGAAGCAGGTCATGAGACCTGTCATCCGACTGGCTGAAAGGACAGGAAATCCTATTGGATGCCGAGGAGGAGGAGAGGGGAGACGCACAGCGGAAGCCGCCATGATGCAGAGGAGGAGGAGATGTCCGCCCATTGACTGTTGCAGTGCTGCCCGCCCAGAACCTAAATGGGGTAAGTGCTGGATGACCCCAGAGGCCATCCGCAACTAAGCTCTGCCAACTTCCACAATAAACTGAGACCATTTCATCATCCAACAAGGTTGCTCTTACTGGACAGTACAATGAAAGTTGGTGGAGCTTATCAATGAAACTGAGAATTTCAGGTACAAAAGGTGCATAGGATACCTTAATGTTTAATAAAGCTATCAGTGGCCATCTTGCAGTGTCTTCTCTTAGGAGGAATATTTATTTTTGAAAGTTTTAAATTAATTAATTTTTTTTAATTTTACGGATTAATTTTAAAACAAATCAAAAAAGCTATATTTAAGAAAAAACTTGGTCTTCAAACATCTTAGTAGATTCTAATGGTAAACAATAAAAATTCTAATAATGACTAAATTAAATATTATCTAATTTTATGAAAAATACTGATATAAAATTACATAATCTAAATAAGACACTCAATCATGTGCTTGATCATTTTTACAATCATTGGGAGCCGATGGTACCCATGCTGCATATGCACCTACCCCCACCCCTGACAGCTAATGTAATGCTGAAGTGAATGAGTATTACATACAGCTTAGTGGGGCTTTCTACTGTCCTGCTTTACAATATCAACAATACCCAGATTTTGCTTTTGAATTTACGCACTGGTTTGACTGTAACATAATAGTTCAAATACTGGCACGTAATTATCATGCTTAAAACTAAATCAGTGACACTTGCCGAAAGTGATTCAACCCAAGGTAATGCAAACACTCTCTGGTAGGATAATTTATCACAAACTCCTTTATGTTGTCAAGCTTCGGCAATAACTCAAAACAATACGGTGGATGAACAGTAGGATAATCAGCGCTGAAACAGGATAAAGCCTGTGGCAACCAACTGACAATTGATTTATCATCACATTGTAATGTTCTTAATTACATTTCTTTGTTCTTAAGATTTGTAGATATAGTAGAGCATATTATTTGCTCTACTATATCTACAGTAACTTGTTTACATTATATGGGATGTGATAGCAATCTGACTATTTTTAGCTATTTACTGCATTAGCTATACACAAGGTTTTAGATTTCTATTTATTACTCTCATCATGAATTGCATACATAAACTAGGAGATTATTATCTGGTGACTCCAGAACATATTCTTTTTCATCTGGCATAAATATATAAAATACAGAATAGATGGAAGGGATCCCTACACTTGGTGACCATGACGTCATGCTTATCTTTCTGCTCACATCATACAATAAGGAGTTATCTAAAATACGCTAATGATCCATGGAAAATCTGACACTGCTACTCCATATTTAGAATAATCGTTTTCCCATACCATTATCAGACGTAAATAGTTAGTATAGGTACACACATGGACTTTTTTAATAAAGAACATATCATTTTGTAAAATAACTAAAATCCCAGTAGAGCTATGAGATGTCACACTTTACTATCATTAGTAACATTGGGGGAGATTAACTAAAGCTGGTGCACACAGAATCTGGTGTATCTGTGCATAGTAACCAATCATCTTTTAGGTTTTATTGTCAAAGCTTAATTGAACAAATTTAAGTTAGAAGCTGATTGGTTACTACGCACAGCTGCACCATATTCTATGTGCACCAGTTTTAGTAAATCTCCCCTTTGGCTTTTTAACCACTTTACCCGCTTCCTAACCAGGCCATTTTTTGACATACGACACTGTGTTATTTTAACTGACAATTTTGCAGTGACGCAACACTGTACCTACTGTAAATGAAATGTATGTACTTTTTGTCCCACAAATAGAACTTTCTCTTGGGGGTATGTGATCACCTCTGCAGTTTTAATTTTTTATAAACAAAAAAATAAATATATTTTTTTGAAAAAAAGCTAAACAATATTGTTTTACTTTCTGTTATAAAACATATCCAATAAAAAAATGACACTTTGCAGGAGCCAGTGACACTAATACAGTGATCAGTGCTAAAAATATGCACTGTCACTGTACTTCTGACACTGGCTGGGAAGGGGTTAAACATCTAGGGCGATCAAAGGGTTTACTGTGTGCCTAGCCAGTGTTCTTGTGTACTGTTCTAGGTGCTTTTACCAAGGCAAGAGATTGATTTTATTCCCTGCTTTGCAGAAACACAAAAGCCATCCATTCCCCCTGTCAGAATAGAGATCTGCCTTGTTTGTGTGTATTAATGCCGATCAGAGGGTGCTAGAGGACATTGATTGCCTGGCACCTGTATATTGGCTTTTGCTGTAAATAATTACATCAGACACGACCCACTGGCAGTGTGCGCACGCCCCCTGTAGACGAGAGTGCAGAATCACAAATATATATAAATATGATTCTGCACAGGAGAGCCATAAAACTGCTATGGGTCAGACGGCAAGTGGTAAAGATCCATTTTTTTGCAACATTTTCCATTTTAGATGCCATTACTTTTTCCTACATGTTTTCCAGTCAAACTACAAGCAGCAGTACCATTGCACAGAGTTCCGCCATTGACACTGATAAAACTGTGATGTTTAGCTGGCACTAGAGTGCACACTACAGGCACAACAAAAAAAAATAACGGGTTTGCTCACGTGGCAGTGCTTTATAAACCTAACTATTCTTTTGTAAGTTTGGTTTTACTATAACAATGAAAAGGATGTAGCACCAGGTTTATTGTTCTAAAAGTATGTTAATACTTAACTGATAAGACCAAAGAATAGAAAGCGTCTCTTTAACTTTCATAGGTCAAGTTGGCTTGTTAAATCCTTTTATATATCCATAACATGCTCACCAAATCTCATTGTTCTGAGCCATAGATTAACAATACCAGAGCTCTCCGCAGAACATGGTCTTTAGTAATTGAGGGCATTGATTTTCACTCATGCCTTGCGGGTTAAGAATCCTTCTGCCATAGGTTAATGCTTGAATGCGCTCAGTTTTAATATACATTGATGTTTTACTAGATTTAGCTCAAGTCAAGGATAAAACGAGATGCTCATTTAAAAAAAAAAAAATTTCTTTGATAAAAAAAAATATTCAGTCAATAAGAATAAAATGTCACTCTAGGCTTTAACATTTGTCAAACATGATATGACAGTAGACAGAATTAAAGTATACAGCATTGGAGACAAGAGGATTTACATTTACAGGCATGTCAAACTCAAACCAGCAAGCCAAACTGAGTGGAATGTATATTCAAGGGGTTCCATTAAAGGGTAACTCCACCTACATAGGTAAAATAAAAACAAGGACATGCTGGTAGGCAAATTGGCTCTTCTCTAAATTGGGCCTCGTATGTGTATATATTAGTTATTAGGAAAGGTTGTGAGCACTAAACGTATTCTTTCTGGAGAAAAGACGCTTGAGAGGGGATATGATTTCAATGTACAAATACCATACTACTGGTGACCCCACAATAGTAATAAAACTTTTTCGCGCAAGGGAACTTAAATAGACTTGCGGCAACTCGCTAAAATTAGAAGAAACGCGGTTTAACCTTAAACTGTGTAGAGGGTTCTTTACTGTAAGAGCGGCAAGGATGTGGAATTCCCTTCCACAAGCAGTGGTTTCCGCGGGGAGCATTGATAATTAAAAAAAAACTCGAAGGCCCCGTACACACGATCGATTCAAACCGATGAAACTGGACTGAAATCAAGTTTCATCGGTCAAAACCGACCGTGTGTATGGCCCATCCGTCTTTTGTCCTTCAGTCCAAAGTTTTAAAACTTGCTTTAAAATCGGACTGATGGACGCCTAACCATCGGTCAAAACCGATGGTTAGTAAGCAAAAGCATCGGTTCAAAAACAAGCGCATGCTCAGAATCAAGTCGACACATGCTTGGAAGCATTGAAATTTGTTTTTTTCAGCACGTCGTTGTGTTTTACGTCACAGCGTTCTAATACGATCGGTTTTTGAACTGATGGTGTGTACGCACATCAGACCATCAGACCATCAGTCTGTGAACCAATAAAAATGAACTTCAGTCCGTTTTTATCGGTTTGGACTGATCGTGTGTACGCGGCCTTAGATAAACACCTAAATGACCAGAACATACAGGGATATACAATGTAATATTGACATATAATCACACACATAGTTTGGACTTGATGGACTTGTGTTTTTTTTTCAACCTAACCAACTATATAACTATGTATTAATGTGATTTAGGGACCCCCCCTATTACTGTCTAATGTTTTCACCAGAAATCTGCATTAAGATAGAAATCAGATTTTGTGCATCCTTTGTAACAAAAAATTATTGTGAGATTTGTGAGAGAAATCGCGTCTAAGGGGATGAAGAACCTACAACTTTGCTTATTAGAATCCTGCAAGTGCAGCAGCTGATCACTAATGAAAAGTCACTCCCATTTTCATGGGCACAGACAAACAAACAAACAGCTATTTCTTCAGAATTACAAAAGGTAGAAAACTGCAACAAAGTTTGTTAAAATTCCTGCAATGTACACTGATCAACTGGAGGGGAATGTTTTTTTCTCAACAAAAGTGAGGTTGCTCTTTAAATCTACCGAGTGCCACATATTTTTTCAATCCAGACAAGACCCTCACACTCTGGTAATTATCATCAGGGCTCAGTGGTGGCTTCTCGTACGTCTCCTCAAGGCCGCCATGCATTTTCTCCCTCCTCTTCCTAGGCAGCCAATGGGATCACCTGTCCTTTCTGTCAGTCGGGTGACGGGTCTCAGGACCCACTTCCTGATTGGCCGGAAGGAGTATCAGTGTGACAATAGTGAATATTCATTCGCTATTGTCATACAACTGGTCGGACTCAGGGCGCCTCTGTCTCTAATCACGTGCTTCTAAAAACTAGCCTCACAAGTAGGTTTGGGGCCACATGCATGGATAGGGGGGTTGGTGTCCCTACGCCCCTAATGGACAGACCGCCACTGTCAAGGCTGCTGTTAGAAATCATGAGGCCCTGAACAGCCTACCTGACAGGGACTGCCTCACATCCCAAAATATTAAAACTAAAATCATTATTACAATATAACTACAACATTTCTGCTAAATTTAAAATATAAAACTGTATTGAGTTAATAAATAAATGAGATGAGTATGAGTTCTTGGGGCTCATTCACATAGATGATGTGGTCTGCACAGTGCGAATCAGTGTTTTTTTATTGGACTGTACACAGCTTACTGTATGTTACATCATGGGGGCACAGCAGCTATATGGACTCAGCTGCAGGTCATAATTTGAGAGCTGTGTGGGTGCAGGTGTACAGCTTAAAACATAGACAGTGTGCATTCGGGGCCACTCACCCACACCTTCACATCTGTCAAATTAGGACTTGCCGTTCCATCCTCACAAGCAAACTGCTCATTCACACTGTATGTGCCAGAGTATCCATGTGAATGAGCCCTTAATTTCTTTATTAATTCTTTATAATTATAATATATATATATATATATATATATATATATATATATATATCTTCACAACACTATTGGGTGGGTTTCTTTTGTTAAATTTTAGGGGTCTAAACAGACCCCTGATGTTTCAATTTTGAAACTGAGAAAAGGACTGCAGAAATAAATTCCTCAGCCCTTTTCTCTGCAGCCCCAGCTGCACTGGGCGGTGAATGACCAGAAAGTGCTCTGTACAGAGTTTACTATGCTTCAGTTGTGAATAAAAACAGTGAGTGAACGGTACCAATCACTTATTGTGTTCATACAGGAAAAGAAGGGGCCTGTAAATATCGCTTATTTGCAGGCCCCTTTCCATGCTTCATCCTGAAAAGATCTCCCACCTTGTGTGTCTTCAGCAGTCAATGGGAGAAGAGAGGACAGAAGCCGACAGCCCTGCAGTGAAAAGGGTAGGCACTCATGGGAGCCACAGAAGGGGGATTGAATCCTGGAGCAAGGATGATCAGTGTGGTGGGGGGCAAATACAGCAACCAATCCCCTGTGTGTCTCTCCCTGCAGCAGCTGAAAGCAGGTGGGAGGGAGAAGAAAATCTGTCTTTCAGTTGCTGCAGGGGATTGGTCTCTGTAATTGCCCCCCTTCCCCACTGCACAGATTACCCCCACTCGCGCCAACATCCGATCCCCCTGCTGACAGGGCCCCCTGCTGGCCCAGGGCCGGTAGAGGAGGATCTGTGCTAATCCCTTATTGGTGACCCTGATTATCATTACAGTAATAAAAGCAACAGAGTTTTATCATAGAAGCAGTGGACGTAAAGTGACACTAAAATCAGGTAAAAAAAATCTATTAAAGTATGTATTCCTAAAGTGGACTTTTTCATGTTTTTCATGTCTTTATGTTCAATATATTAGAGCAACGTTATAGAGCTTTATTTTACTAAAGTGGAATTCCAGCCTAACACTAATATGTGTATAATGTCCCCTTCGCTCCCCTGCCCTTCCTGTGTGATTCACATGTGAATCATAAGGTAAACCGAGTCTTACTCTTACTGGTCATGGCTAGAAATGCTGGAGGTGTTTTTCAAAGTGATTTCTCAGCATTCCTCAGTGTCTGCCATATTTCTCAGTGTGTAGCAATGCTATGTATATATATAAACTAAGAATATGGTATAAATGTGCTGGCTACAAGCTCAATTTCTGTAAAAAAAAAAAATGCTGACAGCTATGTGTGTATATCCAGAAATTTTGTGTGAAACCACTTCAATACCAGCCACGTTCCCCCCCTTCCTGCCCAGGCCAATTTTCAGCTTTCAATGCTGTCACACTTTGAATGACAGTTGAGCAGTCATGCAACAATGTACCCAGATAACATTTCTGCTAAATAAATTAAAAAAGACCGAACATTTTGAAAAAAAATATAGTTTTTCTTCATTTCTGTTATAACATTTTTCAAATAAATAATCTTCCTTCATACCTTACTTTTTTCCACAACTCTTGAAGTGTAATATCAGTCAAATAAGGCTAAATCTCCCCCCACCTCCGTTCTAAAACTATTCTATCTACACTGTAAAAGAAAAGATGTGCTGAGCTGATCTGTTCCAACCACATGACCAGCTTCCAGTGCCGGTTTCAGTGTAGAGGAGGGACAGCCGAAACAGGATGCCCCATCGCAAGTTCTGTGCTAAAACTGATTATTCTCAATTCCTTCAAAACATTTGCATCTCCACAATTTAACCCTTTGAAGTTGCAGAAGCCATCTTGAGCCCATCTCTATTTTATTTTTGAACAACTTCAATTATCAATCAATCAATCCATGCTACTTACTCCCAATCCATATTGTCATTGTCCACCTCTCACAGCTATTAGCTTTCCTTGCCATCAATCATTTTGTTCCTGGCCATTATACGAAAGGACACATCCCTGGCAGCCCTTTAAACATGCATGCTCAAGAAATTTATCAGCAGATTTTACAGTTTCAGTCTGCAGCACCCAGTGGCTAGCAGGGAGAAGCATGCGTGTCTAAATTAACCACTTAAGACCCAGACTAAAATGCAGGTAAAGGACCTTGCCCCTTTTTGCGATTCTGCGTCGTTTTAACTGACAATTGCGCAGTCGTGCGACGTGGCTCCCAAACAATTTTTTTTCCCATAAATAGAGCTTTCTTTTGGTGGTATTTGATCACCTCTGCAGTTTTTATTTTTTGCGCTATAAACAAAAATAGAGCGACAATTTTAAAAAAAATTCAATATTTTTTACTTTTTGCTATAATAAATATCCCCCAAAAATATATAAAAATAAAACATTTTCCTCATTTTAGGCCGATACGTATTCTCCTCCATATTTTTGGTAAAAAAAATCGCAATAAGCGTTTATCGGTTGGTTTTCGCTAAATTTATAGCGTTTACAAAATAAGGGATAGTTTTATTGCATTTTTATAAATTTTTTTTTTTTACTACTAATAGCGGCGATCAGCGATTTTTTTCATGACTACGACATTATGGCGGACACTTCGGACAATTTTGACACATTTTTTGGACAATTGTCATTTTCACAGCAAAAAATGCATTTAAATTGCATTGTTTACTGTGAAAATGACAGTTGCAGTTTGGGAGTTAACCACAGGGAGCGCTGTGAATTTGAGTGTTCCCTGTGTGTGTGTTTACAACTGTAGGTGTGACGTCATCGATCGCGTCCCCCTATTACAGGGATGACGCGATCGATGCTGCGGCCACAGTGAAGCACGGGGAAGCCGTGTTTACACCCGGCTCTCCCCGTTCTTCAGCTCCAGGGACGGATCGTGGAAATGACAGTTGCAGTTTGGGAGTTAACCACAGGGGGCGCTGTGAATTTGAGTGTTCCCTGTGTGTGTGTTTACAACTGTAGGGGGGTGTGGCTGTAGGTGTGACATCATCGATCGCGTCCCCCTATTACAGGGATGACACGATCGATGCTGCGGCCACAGTGAAGCACGGGGAAGCCGTGTTTACACCCGGCTCTCCCCGTTCTTCAGCTCCAGGGACGGATCGTGGAAATGACAGTTGCAGTTTGGGAGTTAACCACAGGGGGCGCTGTGAATTTGAGTGTTCCCTGTGTGTGTGTTTACAACTGTAGGGGGGTGTGGCTGTAGGTGTGACATCATCGATCGCGTCCCCCTATTACAGGGATGACACGATCGATGCTGCGGCCACAGTGAAGCACGGGGAAGCCGTGTTTACACACGGCTCTCCCCGTTCTTCAGCTCCAGGGACGGATCGCCGCACTGCAGCGGCGATCGGGTCCGCGAATCCCGCGGTCCTGTTCCTGGAGCTTCGGACCGGGTCACGGGAGCACGCCGCAGGCGCGCCCGTGACCCACGGCTGAGTACTAAAATCAACGTATATATACGTTGATGTGCCCAGCCGTGCCATTCTGCCAAAGTAAATGTGCAGTAGGCGGTCTTTAAGTGGTTAAAAGAAGATCTGAGACAAGGTGTGGTGACATCTATAGGAGTCTTCTTTAAGATTGGAAGATTTACCTTACTTATTATTTATTATTTGTTTGTGATTGATTCTAAAACTACACCAGCCTTATTACTCAAAAATTGTAAATAAAAGAACATAAAATGCACTTTTGTCAGGAAATGGATTTTCTGAGGGAAAGCACTAACAATAAATTAAGCTTAAATGAGTTGTAAATATTTTTTTTTTTTCTTTGCTGAAATGACGGTTTACAGGGTATACAGACATAATAGTTAACTGATTCCTTTTAAAAATGATTACAAATAGATAAAAATCAATCATATAATGTACCTGCAGTTTCTAGTTTCGTTTTTGCATGTTGTTTCCTGCCTGTGCTGTACAGAGCCACATAGACAATACAGGGCAGTGATGGTTTGGAAAATGAAACTGATTGGTGCTGAGGGGTTTTAGACACACAGTAATCACACCTCCTTGATTAGTGACCACAGAGAGAAAGCTCCCAGGACTGTGGTTATCAGGAAACAAACAACCAGGAAGTGTGGAGATCAGAGAGGAATTACAGCAACTTGAGAGCAAAAAACGAACAATGAGGACATGAAAACAGCACTGCATTAAGATAAAGGAAGCTATTAAGATAAAAAAAAAAATCCTTTACAAACACTTTAAGAAATGCCACCAATGCAAAAAGTCTAACAAACACGGCAAGTGTAGTTATTGGAGTTTCATTATAAACTGGCAACACATATATAGTGTGACTATTGTATTTTGTGTAATAGATTTAATAAGAACTGCATGAAAACAAAATACAAGCTTTATCACTGTGTAAAAACGAAATGACTGTACTTTTAGAAAGTGCTGATGGTGCAAGGTAGGTGTAATTTCACAGATCATATAGTCTGTCCCAGCAATCCTCTCTCTCATTTCTACTCTAGCTTCTGTCAATGCTCCTGTGAATGGGGCGAGCACCTTCACCTTGTACTAATGTGCTGTAAATTGAATTCCACAATGCCTGTGACTGATGAGTGTCATACTTTATCTTCAGCATTAAATCTTATGGGTTCTTCTCTCTCTATCTTATTTCACAGACATGAAGCTTTTGTATGTTTCACGCTGTTTTAATCAACGTTAGTGATTTACAAAGCTTTAAGTAATGAACATGCAGCAATCAAGGCAGCAAATACAACTAAGAAATGTTTCATTCTAACTGTAGATGTATCTTTATTAGCCATCTTAATGAGTTTCACTGCCTAAATTTAATAATTTTTACAACACTCAACACACTGAAGATATACGGTAAATGTGAATTAAAAATGCAGATCATAAAACGCAGGGTTTTCATATACCATATGTATCCCTGAAAGAGATGCTACATAGGAAGTGTTAAAGAAAAGAGAATTAAAGGATTAACAGGATCAGCATTCTTTGAAGAGAATGTATCACAAAACCAAACTCCTATGCATGGTGGCTCAAATGAAAATGGTCATTCTTTCTCAAAGCCCAGGGAAATAAAAGGCAGCAGTAAGAGGCTATTTTTACTAGGTTGCTTAGTATACATGAAAACATTAAAATACATGTTCTAAAAGAGTTATACTTTAATGCGGGGGGGGGGGGGGGGTCAACCTGCGGGCCATGGGTTGCATGCAGCCCAAGATGGCTATGGGTCATGAGTTTACTTAAAAATATATTTTTTTTTTTAAAAAATTCAGGGCTGTTACTGATTAAAATGTTCGTGTTCGATTAATTGTTTTTTTTTTTAAATCGATTAATCGACTAATTTCTATTAATTATAACACACATACAGATCCAACTACTTTAACTGATCTCCTTGCAGGCTGATTCCCAGTGCAGCTCCCAACCACTGGAAAAATGGATAGCAGGATACAAAAAACACACAAAGGTAGCGCTCAATGGGAATAGCATTAAAACTTTTATACCGTATTTGCCGGCGTATAAGGCGACTAGTTTTCCAGCTAAAATGTTGGTTTTGGAATATACTCGCCATATAAGATGACCCCCTTCCCCCTCACTGTGCCATTGCCTCACCTCACTGTGCCTTTGCCTCACCTCACTGTGCCATTGCCATTGCCTCACCTCACTTCGCCAATCTTCATTCCCTTATGCCTGGCAGAGTGAGTCAGACTGCGGGCGTACATTTTTTAAAAGCCGCGCCTCCTCCTCGTGCTGTTCCGTGATAGGCGTGTTCAGTGTTCCGCCTATCATGGACGTCCTCTCGTCCGAGGACGAGACGACATCCGTGATAGGCGGAACACTGAACGCAGGCTCTGCTGGGAAACTGAGTGTTCCGCCTATCACGGAACAGCAAGAGGAGGAGGTGCGGCTTTTAAAAAATGGACGCCCGCAGTCTGCATCTAGCTTATAAGACGACCCCCGATTTTTGAGCCATATTTTTGTATAAAAGGTCATCTTATACGCCGGCAAATATGGTAGTGTTCAAGTAGGTAACAAAATAAATATTGCACTGGAGATAAAATCGATGTAGCTACATAAACTGTAAAAATGGTGTGAGTAATACCAAACGGTAGCAAAAGCAATCATAAAAACATGTAGCTACGTATGATACTGGTATAAATATGTACAACGATACCACTGCTGAATACAGATGAGGAGGGGTTAACATAAGTCTGTCGGCATGTAGTTGTCCCGTGAAGGGAACTATCACAACTCCCAGTGGATGGTTGTAGAATCCCAGGTTGATAGAGGGAAGTAACAGCCCTTGCTTGTGGCAGAGTAGTAAGGTCCCACGGCATGCAGATATGAAGGCACAGCAAAGGAGCCCTTCAGATGGACACGGCAAGCCCCGCCGGTGTCCGTGACATCACCGGATCTCCAACAGAACTCCCTGAAGACCCGGAGGCCGGCGGAGAGGTAAGTACCGATCAAAAGAATTTTGATCGATTAAAAAAATTAATGATTAATCAGGGAATTAATAGTTAATTTCCACAGCCCTAATTTTTTTGTAAAAATGCGTTTTTACTTAGCAGGCGAAGAAAAATTTCTCAGTGTCTCTTTCATGGACTTTTTACATTTTTATATTTTCCCAAAAAATCACCCACTTTTAACAATCACACCTTATTCATGCCATCAGTTTTCAGCAGCACATACATTTGTGTGCAACTATTTTCAAGGATGAAGCAAACGATTGGCAAAATTAGAACCAAAATATCTGATGAGCACTTTGAGAATTCATTGAGAATGCTACTACATCCATGGAACCAGATTTTGATGCTTTCGTTTATGAAAAACAGTGTCAAATATTGCACTAATTTTATGTTGCCCTCCTTTACTTTTATAATAAAAAGAATACAAAAAAAATGAAGTTTTGTTATTCAGATTATTATCTACAGCCATGGCCAAAAGTTTGGAGAATTACAGAAATATTATTTTTCACAGTCTGCTTTTTTTTTCATATCTTTTTGTCAGATGTTACTATGGTACACTGAAGTATAATTACAAGTTTTTCATAAGGGTCAAAGGCTTTTATTGACAATTACATTAAGTTTATGCAATGAGTCAATATTTGCAGTGTTGACCCTTCTTTTTCAAGACCTCTGTCATTCACCCTGACATGCTGGCAATCAACTTCTTGGCCACATTCTGACTGACGGCAGCTCATTCTTGCAGAATCAATGCTTGAAGTGTGTCAGAATTTGTGTTTTTTTTTTGTTCATCCGCCCCTTGGGATTGACTACAAGTTCTCAATGGGATTAAGGTCTGGGGAGTTTCCTGGCCATGGACACAACATTTCAATGTTTTGTTCCCTAAGCCACCTAGTTATCACTTTTCCTTTATGGCAAGGTGCTCCATCGTGCTGAAAAAGACATTGTTCCTCATCAAACTGTTCTTGGATGGTTGGGTGAAGTTGCTTTCGGAAGATGTTTTTGTATCATTCTTTATTTATGGGTGGGTTCTTCAGCAACATTGTGAGTGAGCTCACTCTCTTGGCTGAGAAGCAACCCCACATATGAATAGTCTTTACTGTTTGCATGACACAGGACTGATGGTCTTTGTCTTTTCTCCACACAAGGTTTTTTCTGGATACCCTAAACCAGGGATATGCAATTAGCTGTCGGAAAATTAGAAAATGACTTTACCCCAGTTCTCAGCAGTCCAATCCCTGAACCTTTTGCAGGATATTAGTCGGTCCCTGGCACTTTTCCTGGAGAGAAGTGGCTTCTCTGCTGCCCTTCTTGACACCAGGCCATCCTCCAAAAGACTTTGCCTCACTGTGGGCCAGTGCCACGAAGTCAGGCTTAAGATATACGCTACGCCGCCCTAACTTAGAATGGCAAGTGCCGTATTCACAAAGCGGTGGCGTAGCGTAAATTGGCGTAAATGGGCCGGTGTACGCATGTCACATTCAAATTGGGAAGAGGTGGGCGTGTTTTATTTAAATTAATCGTGACCCGACGTAAATGACGTTTTTTTTTAACTGCGCATGCACCGGCTGTGGACGTATCCCAGTGCGCATGCGTGAAATCACGTCGCAAATAGTCAATGAAAACGACGTGAACGTAACTTACGCAAATCCCTATTTGCGAACGGTTTATGCAAACGACGTGAACGACGGAAAATTCGACGCTGGCCCGACGTCCATACTTAACATGGTGTACGCCTCTATATAGCAGGGGTAACTTTACTCCGGCCGCTTGTACGTTCGTGAATTGCCGTAACTCGCTCATTTGCATATTCAACGCGGAAAAACTACGGAAGCGCCCCTAGCGTCCAGCGTAATTATGCAACTAAGATACGACGGTGTAATAACGTTATGACAGTCGTATCTTAGCGTAATTCTGGCGTATCTTGTTTTGTGGATACAAAACAAAGATACGCCGGCGGAAATTTGAAATTACCGCGGCGTATCTGGACATACGCCGCCGTAATTCTTTGTGGATCTGGCCCTGTGTGTGCAGATGCACTCACACCTGCCTGCTGCCATTCCTGAGCAAGCTCTGCACTGGTGGTGCCCCGATCCTGCAGCTGAATCAACTGTAGGAGATGGTCCTGGTGCTTGCTGGACTTTCTTGGGTGCCCTGAAGCCTTCTACACAATTGCAGTGGAAAGGTTTTTTTTTTTATGGGATTTAGTTCATTTTCATGGCAAAGAGGGATTTTGCAATTATTTTCAATTGATATGATCTTTCTTCATAACATTCTGGAGTATATGCTAATTGGCATCATAATAGCTGTGGCAGGCTTTGTGAAAATGAACATGTGTGTCATTATCAAAGCTTTTGGCCACGGCTTTATATCAGTGATCCTTAACTTGTGATCTGCCTGACTTTTTCTGCTCATCAGCTAGCTTTCTTGTTAGTGTATTTTATGTGTCGCCTCCTATTCCAAAGTCGCCCAGGAAAGTCAAAAGGTTGGACACCCCTGCTTTGATAGAAACCCGCAAGGACAAAAATGTAGGAACTGTCATTGTCAGTAGGTTTATAAAGCAGAACTTTTTTGCTTTTTCTTTCTGTAATTGCTCAACACTTCTTAATATAGAAACCACACCATAGTGTATGCTGCAATATTCACTTGAAATTGGCTGCCATTTATTCTAGGTACAAAGATTTCTCAGTCAATCCCATCCCTGTGTGCTTGGGCTGTCATATACCTGCCACCTTTGGGTGAGTCAACTTGCCAGCCTGGATTCACAGAAGAATGACAAAAACCAGAGCACTGACATCACTATACAACCACCATTCTCTGTAGAACTCAGGACCAAACATGCTGTGGGGAGAAAGACATTTGAAGGTATATATTAATAGAATTTTAAAGAAACACAGTTGCGAGAAGGGAGGGGGGTGGTTGGCGCTAACTTAGGATGTTAAGTGGAGATGGACTTTAATTGTGTAGTCTGCACCAGAGCGAACTAGGGTCAGTATGATAGCCCTGGAAACTGTACCTTAGAAAAATTAAGGCAGTGTCTATATTCTATCTGTCTATTTTTGTCTTCAAGGTTTTTAACTGTAGGTATCTGCTGGGGAGAATGTTTGCTGCCACTTCATCTCTAATTCAGTGGAGCCTTTTTTCCCAACCTTTATTAGGACTATTCCAGTTGCAAGACAAGCAAGACAAGGTGATTCCAGTTGGATGGGCAATTTTAAGTTAGCTGCCAAGCGTGTGTGGTGGCAACCAGGTGAGGAGTACAAAGACAAGTGTGTCTTGTCTACAGTCAAGCATGGTGGGTGGGAGTGTCATAGTCTGGGGCACTTGGGAGCTACAGTTAATTAAGGGAACCATGAATGCCAACATGTACTGTGACATACTGAAGCAAAGCATGATCCCCTCCCTTCAGAGAATGGGTCGCAGGGCAGTATTCCAACATGATAACAATCCCAAACACACCTCCAAGACAATCAATGCCTTGCTAAAGAAGCTGAGGGTAAATGTGATGGACTGGCCAAGCATGTCTCCAGACCTAAACCTATTAAGTGTCTGTGGGGCATCCTCAAACAGAAGGTGGAGGAGCGCAAGGTCTCTAACATCCACCACTCATCATGGAGGAGTGGAAGAGGACTCCAGTGGCAACTCTATGCCCAAGAGGGTTAAGGCAGTGCTGTAAAATAATGGTGGCCACACAAAATATTGACACTTTGGCCCCAATTTGGACATTTTCACTTTTGTTGCCAGCGGTTTAGACATGAGTGGCTGTGTGTTGAGTTAATTTGGGGGGACAGCAAATTTACACTGTTATACAAGCTGTACACTCACTACTTTACATTGTAGCAAAGTGTAATTTCTTCAGCGTTGTCACATGAAAACTTATAATAAGATATTTACAAAACTGTGAGGGGTGTACTCACTTTTGTGAGATACTGTATGCCACCAAAGCTGTAATTTTCTTTGTAACATTTGCCCTCAGCTCTTGTTCTAGTGACAACTGTACATTTTTGGATTACCCATCAGTTTCTGTCTCAGTGACAATGATCACAAGACCATCAGGCCTTGTACACACGAGGTAATATATCCGATGGGAACGGTCCGACGGACCGTTCCCATCGGATCTGTCCGCCGGATTGCTTTGATCCGATGGCTGTACACACCATCGGATCATCGTCACCGCCACGTGAACGCCACGTCACCGCACCAGGAAGTAAACACTTCCGCGCGCATGCGTCGGATCCATTCACAGGATACGACACATATGCGGGCAGATATGTCCGCTGGTTTGCCGTACTAACCAGCGGACATATCTGACGGGCAGCTATCCGGTGGAAAAAAATTCCAAAGCATGCTTTGAAATTTTTCCGCCAGAGGAATCCGGCCAAAACGGTCCGTTTGCCCCTACACACGAGCGGATTTTTCGGCTGAAATGGTCCGTCGGACCATGTTCAGCGGAAATATTCCCTCGTGTGTACAAGGCCTCAGAGAGCGTAAATTTACCAAGTGGGAACGCAGATAAAAATATGAACGTGACAGGGGTTCTAATTTTTTCTACTCAATCCAAAAAGCTTGTATATAAACTGTATGTTTTAAGACTGCTAGTAGCTTAGCTATTTACTGAAAAGGAAATTTAATATAATTGAAATATAGGGAATGTCCCATGGCATGAAAGAGTTCAAAGGAAGTGGGGCTAATTAGGGAATAAGATAGGTTTCTTATCACCACAATTCCTGCACATTAATAAAATGCCGCGTGATGATATATTTTTGCTCAGTTGTGTATCTGTGCAATGGTAGCCACTGGCTGCCAAAGAAGAACCGTGTAGTGAAGTTACAAGTTGATAGCCTATCAGCCCGAAATGAGGGTGATATGAGAGAACGTCTTATTTTTGGCACATACTTTTTTCAAATAAATCTGTTTCATTAACAATTTCATTCTCCAACAAAATCATAAGAATTATCAATTATTCAACTAATTTTGATTAATTATAACGCACATCCATTTTTCAGGTCACCACCCTATATAGTCGCCACTTTAATATCCACAGACATCTCCCCCACTGTAATATCCACAGTCATCTTCCCCACTGTAATATCCACAGACGTCTTCCCCCACTGTAATATCCACAGACATCTCCCCATTGTAATATCCACAGACATCTCCCCCACTGTAATATCCACAATCTCCCCCACTGTAATATCCACAGACATCTCCCCACTGTAATATCCACAGACATCACCCCCACTGTAATATCCACAGAATTCTCCCCCACTGTAACATCCACAGACATCTCCCCACTGTAACATCCACAGACATCTCCCCACTGTAATATCCACAGACATCTCCCCACTGTAATATCCACAGACATCTTCACACTGTAATATCCACAGACATCTCCCCCAGTGTAATATTCACAGACATCTCCCCACTGTAATATCCACAGACATCACCCCCACTGTAATATCCACAGACATCACCCCCACTGTAATATCCACAGACATCTCCACACTGTAATATCCACAGACATCTCCCAACTGTAATCCACAGACATCTCCCCACTGTAATATCCACAGACATCTCCCCACTGTAATATCCACAGACATCTCCCCCACTGTAATTAATATCCACAGACATCTCCCCACTGTAATATACACAGACATCTCCCCACTGTAATCCACAGACATCTCCCCACTGTAATATCCACAGACCTCTCCCCCACTGTAATATACACAGACATCTCCCCACTGTAATATACACAGACATCACCCCCACTGTAATATCCACAGACATCTCCCCACTGTAATATCTACAGACATCTCCCCCACTGTAATATCCACAGACATCACCCCCACTGTAATCTCCATAGACATCCCCCCACTGTAATATCCACAGACATCTCCCCACTGTAATATCCACAGACATCTCTCCCACTGAAATATCCACAGACATCTCCCCCACTGTAATATCCACAGACATCTCTCCCACTGTAATATACACAGACATCTCCCCCACTGTAATATGTTCCACATCTCCCCCACTGTATAGGAAAATTAGTGCTTGCTTAGTCTTACCAGAGAAGCCGGCCGAACACGAGCAGTTGAGGGTGTGTTTATGACGTCAGCACGCAGCTCTAGGCTCACCTAGGCCGCCGCCGGGTGGACCAAGATGGCCGCGGCTCCGGTAGCTAGGCCGAAGCTGCGGCCTTTCCAATGGCCATTGCACCACTAGTACCGATCAAAAGAATTTTGATCGATCAAAAAAATTAACGATTAATCTAGGAATTCATCTTTAATTTCCGCAGCCCTAGAAAAGTTCACACATGCAAATGATGTGCCCATCTATGCCATGCAGTACCATTAATTGCAGCTGGTAATGTTTAAATTGAGATAGCTTAGTTTCTCTTGGAGAAATCAGCAAATAAGAAATATGCAAGCTGGGGCCTTGTCTAGAGGCTTTGAGAAGAGTTTCAGAGGCAGGAGGATGGATTGTTGATATGTTTTTCCTGCATATAAATGTAACTTCGATACTAGAACAATCTGAAAAAGGTATGCACAGACATATGTCATTGCTTTTTTATGCAAAATGTAAAACTTCATGTGCAGACTCTGCACTATATTGGTGTATGTGAAAACTTTCTTGAATCAGATGGAAATGCAAGAAATATGATTAACACATTCACACATTTGTGCTTTTCAATTTAGAGATCTCAGGGTACAACTTGGAAGAAAATAATAAGCTGAAAACAAATATGAGACGACAGTAAGAAACCCATTGTTGTTATGGGTACTTAATAATGATATGTGCCATAACACATAGCAATCTATCATTACTCATCTTTCTGTGATCTGGCTACAGAACAATGATGACTTACAACTGATATGTGATTGCTAAAGGTTACAGTACATCATTATTCTCTGCCGTGTCTTATCTAAAAGAGCTTGCCAGACTGTAACAAATAAGTGCTTTTCAAATGATTAAAATTCCTTCAAAACTTATGTTTTGTAATTTTGCTATTTTGACCCACATTAAAACAGATTTTTTTTTTCCTTAGACTTTTCACAACAGTCTGTCAATCAAAAACACTTCTGATCCTGTCTCAGTAACAGCAAAGACACGTTAAAGCAAATTTGTGTATTAGTTTGCTTTTGGACCATGAAACACAAAAAGCATCAAGTTTGTAAATTCCCCAGAGAGTTTTTTGGAGATATTGTGCTCATTATTAAGTCACTCTATCCCAACCATAGAAGTTGGTTGGGGCTCTCATGGGTGTTAAGGGATATGGATAGTGCTTTTGGGTTTAGTTTGGCTTTATTTGTTGCTATGGTGATTGTGTTTTTTGTTATGCTAATCCTAGCTGCTTTGCTGAAAAAGTCTGTTGTTCACAGAGCTAAATAACACAAGCTCACAGATACACACACACAACTGAACAAACTAGAGAAATAATGTATACCTCCTTCTGCCTGCTTGGTCCATTACGAGTTAAAAAAAAACAATGAAATTAGAAGGTCATAACCCCAAATCATTATGGTTTCCTTTTAATAGGCCAGTTCAGTTCAGTAAAAAAAAAAAAAAAAGTATAATTATAAGAAAAGGCTTAAAAAAAAAAAAAATATATATATATATATATATATATATATATATATATATATATATATATATATATATATATATATATATATATATATATTTTTAAAGCCTTTTCTTATAATTATACTTTTTTTTTTTACTGATGAAGACTAAAATGGGTTTAATTACAGAATTTCCTACACCCCATTTTGAACCCCCACCCCATGTACATTGCCTGAACTAGTTAAATCTATATATTTTTAACTTTACTCTTTTGTAATTTTCTCCTATTACTAAAATAATAGAACAATGATGGCCTCACGCTGTGGAAGAAAAGCAAGCATAACAAGGGTACCCCACTGTGCTTCGTGTAACTGCATGAACTAATAAATATCATATATCAAACATAATGTGCCTCTTTAGATCACTACTGAAAAATATTCTGGCAGTTATATTCTTGCAGAATAAAAAGTGGCTTACAGGATGGGAAAAACAAGATATAATAATAAGAGTAAGGAACAAGTGCATATATTATACAAGCACATATAATATTATTATTTAAGAAACTGTAATAACATGCACAGTAAATGTTTCCTGCAGCATTTTAAATAGTACAAATAAAATGAAGCAAAGTCTTTATGAGATAATATTCAAGCACCCAGGGCAATTATTATCCCAAGACACTGATGACCTATGTGTATGCCTATCCTTAGGGTTGCAGGAAAGAGGCAGTGGCACAGAAATTCACTATTCACATACTTTTCCTAACAGAGCATTTACATCTTTTACTTTATTCAATTATTTATTTTTCTAGCCACATCAGGACTCTACACCTACATGACAATACATCGGCAGAAGTATGGTAAGAGGGACCGTTGGGTAGAGACTCCCATGGCTCTAATTCCTTTATTTGAACCAAATATCAAACACTGAAGTCCTGTACACACGATTGGTTTGTCTGATGAAAACGGACCTAAATGTTTCCTATGGATAGAAAAACGATAGAAAAAATGATCAATGCATACTCAGAATCAAGTCGACGAATGCTCGGAATCATTGAACTTCATTTTTCTCAGCACGTCGTAGTGTTTTACGTGACCGTGTTGGACACGATCGTTTTTTTAACCGATGGTGTGTAGGAAAGACTGATAAAAGTCAGCTTCATCGGATATCCGATATGTACAGGGCTTTAGGCTGATTTACTATATGAGTTCAAAATCTTCACTTAAAGCGGTTATAAACCAATGGACGTCTTTTTTTTTTTTTGCTTAACTGCACGGTAAAGCTGCATACTAGCAGATTATGTGAAACCTACCTGCAAACGAAGCATTCCAGCGAGGCCACTTTTATCTTCACTCATCTTGCTTCCAGAATCGCAGACTCTGGCTCTGTGAGTGGCCGGAGCCGCGATAACGTCACTCCAGCGCATGTGCGTTGGAGCCTCCGTCCTTGGCACAGGGTTCTGAAGGAATAGCACAGGCAGCCGTTTCTTCAAAGCGAATGCGCCAGTGATGTCATTGGCTGCATGTACACTAACTATCTCCTAAACGGTGCACGTTTAGGATATATTTACACTACCTATAGGTCAGACTTATTATAGGCTTACCTATGTGTAAAATTGAATGTTGGAAGTTTACTTCCACTTTTAAAAGAGTAAAGACTAAATTAATTATTCCAAACATATGAAAAGCAAATTCACGTTTATTCATTTCAGCCACACATATTTGGATATTTAAGGTGAATAATCACGTTTTTGAATGAACATTCTCAATTGCTTTAGTATAGCAACCTCAAAGTATCTGCAAGTCGACTTGCTGCTAGTATTTTAGTCTATCGGTGCCCACTGTAAGGTCTGACTGGAGAACCCTTTACTGGATAATTACTTCTTGCCCTCCTAAACCATCTGTCTGGTGCCTTCCTTTTAATACTTCAGTAAACTAACTAAACTTAGTTCCCTTTTACCAAAAAACTGCCTATGTAGATAAGAGACAACTGTAGATAAAAGCAAGCAGTGTAGTTTTGACCAAAGTTCTCCTTCATGTACTGCCCAATAGCCAAAATAGAAGGTGAGATACAGTATAATTCCTCCAAGTTGAGGGAATCCTGTGATTACACCAGGGTCACCAGAACTATCCTCATTGGAAGATTTCCCCTCTATTATTCTTCCAGTGCTAACCCAAAATTTGGGAATGTTTTTTAACTTTCACTTTTGATGATATCGGTAAACAGGACAAATAGAGAGAGTTAATCTCCCTCATGGGGACACATAAAGCAATAAAAGCAGAAGGGTGTTCTAATCCCCCTCCATTCTACCCAAAACTAAAATAAAGGTTTTGCCTTTAGTTACACTTTAATACTATTATAATAGTATTATAATAACAAGATCAGACATTTTCACAACAATTGGCACTCCAAGGTAGGATGAAATAAGGACAAGAGAGACACATAGGGGTTGATTTACTAAAGGCAACTAAACTGTGCACTTTGCAAAATGCAGTTGCACTCTGCAAGGGCAACTGCTCCAAAGCTTAATAAAATAGGGAAATTAGGTAAAACAGGAAAACAGTCCACTTTTTCTGCTACCAGAGCAGTTCTATCCCTGAGACCAGAAGCCATAGTAGTGGGTGCCTGGAGCCATAGTAGGTGAACTGTATGTACCCAGAACATTATTTCACTAGCCAAAAGCACACATTGGGGTTGATTTACTAAAGGCAACTCCACTGTGCACTGCCAGTGCACTTAGAAGTGCAGTCGTTGTAGATCTGAGGGGAAGATTTGAAATTAGGGGAAGCTCTGCTGTTTTCTATCATTCAATCATGTGTACAATTTTCCTTGCATTTCCCCCTCAGATCTACAGTGACTGCACTTCCAAGAGCATGTGAAGTGCACTTGTAGTGCATAGTATATTTGTGCTTAGAAAATAGACCCCACTCTGTAGGGACAGAAACTGCATTTGCCGGCGTATATATGACATAAAGGAAAATAAATTTGCGCATACCCAGTAAATGTCTAACAAGTGACAGCTGCGACTCAAAAATGTTATACAACATAAAACAATAATAAAGAGAGAGTTGGAATCGCGCTAATCATGAGTGTGTGTCCAATAAAGGGCACAGTGCGTGCTGTGAATATTATAAACAAATTAGGTGTATACCATGTGAACACATAAAATGATTAATTATAATAAATATCACGCCAGTGTGGGTACAGATATGAATCCACCAACAAAAAATCAATATTACGTGACAACATAAGACCAAAACGCCACACTGTAAGTGTAGTTTCTGTAAAAAACGTTAGACCAATAGGCCACACAAGTGGTGAAATAGATAAATTGAATCCAATTAGACTCCACCTGATGGACGTGGGAAAGCAAATGTAAAGTCTATGATGCGTTGAAAAATAGTCAATATGGTGAAAAATCTCAGATGAATAAAATTAAAAATAAAGTTATAACGTCTCCACCTTTAGAACATGTATGTAAACAGAAGAGGAGGAAAGTCTCAAGCTGATATAGACGTGTCGATCTCCTGAGTGTCGATCACAAATGGACTTGCACCGATTTGAACCTGCAGAGTCTCAGCGCCATAAAAACAAAAACAAAAAACTTGCATAGTATAAAACCTTATGGGTAACTGAGGTAACTACACCCGTGTGGGACAGTCTTGCGACCGGGGGAGGGAATAGTGCGAACCCACCACCTCTTCACACACTGACCCTTACCAGATATGGACCCCACAGGGTAGATATAGGCACTCAGAGAAATGGGATCGTAATTCAGCAGCCATAGGACATCAACCGATGACAGTGTTGGAGATAACATGCAACAACATAAAACCGCACATAGTGTAAAATCCAAATGTATTTAATATATGAAAAGTTAAAGGTTGCACTTACAAGAATCGAAATCAATAGGGCATTTAAAAACAAGCAAGGTGCCGGCCGGCTGGATGGTACGCGTGCGTCCTTCCGCCTGGATGTGGTGACGTGGGAACGGGAGGAGACGTTCCCACGTCACCACATCCAGACGGAAGGACGCACGCGTACCATCCAGCCGGCCGGCACCTTGCTTGTTTTTAAATGCCCTATTGATTTCGATTCTTGTAAGTGCAACCTTTAACTTTTCATATATTAAATACATTTGGATTTTACACTATTTATTATTGGCGTATATATGACGTCTGGGCGTATAAGACAGCCCCCTTATTTTCCAGCTAAAAGGTTGGTTTTGGGATATACTTGCCGTATAAGACGACCCCCTTCCGACACAGAATATCCAGCCAAATTGCACTGACAGGCTGAGTTGGGGATTGTAATAATCTGTTATACACTTTATGTTTTAGAAAAATGATGTGTGGATGATTGTATAGGTAAGCCTCACACTGCTATGCAATGGGCACAGTAAGATATGCAATGGCACAGTGAGGTGTGTCGGAAGAATATCCAGCCAAATTGCACTGACAGGCTGAGTTGGGGTTTGTAATAATCTGTTATACACTTTGGCCCAGATTCACAGAGCGATTACGCCTGCGCAACTGGTGTTGCGCGTGCGTAAGTCTAAATGTGCGCGTGCGTTTAGATGCGCGCGATTCAGAAAACGATTTACGCCAGAAATCTACTTTTTTTTGTCCGGCGTAATTTCGTTAGACAGACGCATCCGTCCGCGCAAAAATGCGCTAGACACACCATTGATTTGCTAGTCAAATATGCTAATGAGGGAGTTGCGGGGATCCACAAAAAAACGCAGTTGCTGCGCAGGCTACGCGATGTGCGCAACAGCAAAATGTCCTGTCTAAAGTTAGAGCACATAAAAGCTGGTCTAAATTTTGAAAAAACGTCTACATCTCACAGAAAGCAACACCGTTACTGAGGAGCAGACCACACACACGTGTTGCACTACAATTTGACTGCCAACATGCCAGGGGCATCGTCGCTCATAGCTGCACTAGTGAATTTAGATGACCAAAGAAGGAGGAGGGCACGGAGGATGGCACGGGAGAGGATATACCGCACACGCATAGACCTCTTTGGCATGAGTGATTCTGAGGTGTATCGCATCTTCAGATTCCCCCCTCATGCCATCCTGGAATTAACCACAACCCTGCAGGAGGACATCACCAGCCCAACACAACGCTCACATCCAGTGCAGCCACTGGTCAAGGTACTGGCAACACTCCATTTCCTTGCCAGTGGCTCTTTTCAGCGTACAAGTGGAGTGGTGGCTGGGATGTCACAGTCCTCCATGAGCAGATGTGTGCACCAGGTTGTCCCTGCAATCCTCACACGCTTGGCCAACCAAATCATCAAACCCACCCCTGAGGACCTGCGGCTGAAGGCAATGACAGATTTCTACAGAATTGCCAGATTCCCACGCACCATCGGGGCCATTCATTGCACACATGTGGCACTCCAGCCCCCCCTGGAGACAGAGCACATGTACCGCAATCGAAAGAATTGGCACTCCATCAACGTACAGGTGATAGTTGATGCCCAAGGACTCATATGGCACGTCCGTGCCAAACACCCCGGATCCACCCATGACAGCTACATCTACAATCAATGCCACATCCGAATGGAATTCTATCAGAACATGTATGGGAACACCTGGCTGGTTGGTGAGTGACATGGGAGTCAGGCATGACTATCCCCTCCCGTGATGCACACCTCACAAGTGGCACATGCATGACTAACATTCTCCTGTCTTTTCCCTTCCAGGTGACTCTGCATATGCACTGGGACCCCATCTCATGACTCCTATCCGGAACCCCCAAACCCCAGGGGAGGAAAGATACAATCAAGCACACATCAAAACCCGAGCAGTGGTGGAGCGCACCTTTGGCCTCCTGAAGTCACGTTTCCGATGCCTGGATAAGTCTGGGGGTACACTGTTGTATTCCCCAAACTTCGTGTGCCATATCATCGTTGCATGTTGCATGCTGCACAATCTTGCAGTGAGGAAGGGCCTGCAGGTTGAGCTACGTGATGACCTGACCCCCCAACCAGACAATCAACCCCTAACCGAGGATACCCCGTCTTCTGAGGGAAGAGCAGTCAGGAGACAGCTCATATTGGGCATCTTTGCACGTTAAACACACACATTAATCATGGCACAATGAGAATGCATGCATGCACACCACTGTGGTCCCTAGCACACACACCCCACATCCTCATCAAATTGGATTGGCACCAGTCCACCATGCACGACTGGTGAGCAGTAACGCCACGTCAAGGCTCCAATTATGTCACTGTACATTCATACACCATTCACACGGACCTGGGAATCACTTCTCCCTGGTCCTGGGGAACCCTTCTCCACCAAAATTGAGGATGACACCCCTTTTCCAGCAGGAATGTCACCCCCACATTCAAACAGCATGCACAACCCAAAATTTAAAAAAAATGTCAGCAAAAAAAAAAAAAAAAAAAAAAAAATGTCAGCAAAAAAAAAAAAAAAAAATGCCAAAAATGTCAGCCAAAAAAAAAAAAAAGGGGAAAAAAAAATTATTGCCCTCTGCGTGAGCCACGCCTGGGGCGCCCCCGGCCACGGCCCCGCCCCTCAGGGGAGACTCATGGGGGAGGGGCAAACCCGGGGAAGGAGGAGCAGCCCCTGATATCTGCCCACCTGGCGGCCTGCCCTCCAAGGCCACGGCAATTCTGTCCAGGGAAGCACCAAGTGTTGCCGTGTTGGCCTGGATAGCCTGGGTAAGGGCCCTCACATCCTGCCCAACGCCTGCTGCTGTAGTCTGCAGTTCATTTAGGCAGGTTGTGAAAGCCCGGGAGTGGGAGTCCAGGTTACCCAGCGTATCCTTCATGGAGGACAGGCTCTCCTCCACCCGCCCAAAAGTCTGGCAGAGCTGTCCCAGATGGCGGGTCTGGAGGGCCTGGTCCCTTCGCAGACTGGCGGGCAGGAGATTGGGTGCCCCCCTGGTGCTCTGGGATGACATCCTGCCTCCAGCTGATGGTTGTGGGCGGGGAGAAGGGGAGGCCCTTGTGAGGGGAGCCATGTTGGGGGAGGAGGGGGGGGGCTCCCCCTTAGGGAGGGCAGGCTTCTGCCAGCCAGAGGGGAAGAGTCCGCACAAACCACTCGTCCAGTGCCTGACTCCTCCTCCTCATGATCCTCCTTCTCATGATTATCCTCCTCCTCATGATCGTCCTCCTCCTCATGATCGTCCTCCTCCTCTTGAACCTCCTCCGCGGACTGTGGCCTTGTTGGGGGGGCCTCATTAGGCTGCTGTCCTGGGGTTGGAGCGGTCAGGCCAGATGGCCCTGCACCCTCCTGCACATCTGTGGATGACACAAACCATTCACAGGTTGGAGGATCCACACACTTGGCACATATTCCCTTTCACCCCCTCCCCCACACATGCTACACACCTGATAGAAAAAAAAACCTTACCTGGCACCACGGGGACCGGACTTGTGTCAAAGCCTGGCAGGCCCTCCACTTCATGCCGGTGAAAGGTCAGGGCCACCACATGCTCCGTCGCTGTAAGCCTAATACGGCATGGTGGGCCCCCTCCTGTGCCCCTGGCATGGGCATGCATTGCGGCCAGTTTTTTTTTCACCTGACGCCGGAGATCATTTATTTTTTTGTCAATCCCAGATCGGGTCCGTGTCTCCCCCTCCCCCGATGAATTCACCTGCTCCGTGATCCTATCCAAAATCTCCCTCCTCCTGGCCGGGGGGGTGGTGGCACTCTGCGGGCCGTGGAGAAAACGCCCATACTCGCTAATGGCCCGGGCAAGAATTCTTTTTTCCCCCACAGTAAAATTCAGCTTTCTTTTTCTCTCAGTCATACTTCCAAACAAACTCACTACCAGTCACCAAAAATCAGTCACAAATACAAGCACAACCAATCAGGCAAGAACACACACAAAGAGAAAACGAACACCCAAAAATCACACTAGCACTCAGCAAGAAACAGTCACAAAAAAATAAAAAATAAAAAATAAAGCAAGAAAACAAACGCTCAGAAATATATCAATCAAACAAACAGTCTCTCAAACACTTATCAAAAAACACTTTCACAAATATACCAACAAGCACTTGATCACACAGAACACTAATCTGACAACTACAAGACACACTGCAACGAACAACAGGAACAAAAGCACTTGGTTAAATGGGAAGGGACACAAAGGGATGTACTTTTGCAATGCAAGTGCGTTTGTGTGTGTCTATTTATGCTGTCTGCGTAGTTCACAACGTTGCCCTAGTCCATTTCCAATTTCACTGATTGCGCCGCTCCCGAGTTGTGAGCATGCGCACAGCGGAGCTGACATGGTCTCCTTCACGCGCGCATGCGCGAGCCAGCCGGCCCTTCATTTGCATGGGGTCACGGCTCATTTCAATGTAACACGCCCACGTCCCTCCCAATTTGTATTACTCCTCCTTACGCCTCAGGAAAAAACCTTACGCTTGCGCAATTTCCTGCGCAAAAGCTACGTGAATCGGGGGATTACGCGGCTAGATGGCGCAAGTCTAACGTAATGGCGGTGCGCTACGCCAGACCGATAATGCGCCGATGTACGTGAATCTGGGCCTTTATGTTTTAGAAAAATGATGTGTGGATGATTGTATAGGTAAGCCTCACACTGCTATGCAATGGGCACAGTAAGATATGCAATGGCACAGTGAGGTGTGTCGGAAGGGGGTCGTCTTATACGGCAAGTATATCCCAAAACCAACCTTTTAGCTGGAAAATGAGGGGGTCGTCTTATACGCCCAGACGTCATATATACGCCGGCAAATGCGGTATATGTAATAGCTAACCTATGGGAATTATCTTTCCAGCCAGTTCCCATAGGTTCTACATAATTGCATATTTCTTAGCTTATTGAGTCAGCATTGACACTCTCACAGGGCTCACAGCTCTTCTTTGATATCAATATCCCACCTTTGTCCCCTTTTTTATTTTACATTATCTACATTGTTTTGTCAACACATGACACCTTTTTACACTTTATATTGAAACTTTGTTGTCTGTGTTAGTATAGTGCATATTGTTTTCATGTATAAATATATATATTCAGCGTCGCTCTTTTTCATGCATGAGTAACCCTGAATAAAATCATTAAAACAAAAACAGTTACAAAAGTTGGAAACATGAGCTCATTGTTTTATCAAATAAATATTAACTTTGAAAATCATATTACTATCTGCAGGGTATGTAAAAGCATAATATATATAAAAAAATATAAAATTCTAAGAAAATGAATACAAAAGAGAATCATGTTTACAAATGATAAGAACCTTAAAAAAAATGTGACAAGTTATTTTGGATTTTTCAGAATATTTTAATAGAAAAGAGACAGAATTATTCATTTCAGCACCTTGGACAGCAACACCAATGGGAGATGAGTTATACAGGCCTTGATTTACAGGCGAACCCATGGATCAATTTAGCATTTAATTCAGAGATATGGAGATATAGGATTGTCACAATAAAACAAATAATCTGGCTGTCTAGAGGAATTAATCTGGTTTATACATGTGCTAAAATAATAAAACAATCAAGCAACTACATCAATAATCTATATAGAGAGCCGCTGTCAATAATAATGTTTTTGTCTAAGCCTCAAGTTAACCCAGTCATGTATTTTTATCTCCCTTGATTTATCAGAGGCAGCTCATTAATTGTAATTTCCTGACACATGCGGTTTTTCCAGTGATTAACAGACACTTTAAAGCGTGAATCTGCTGACATGTGCTCCTCCTTCAGGCACAGTCTCACTATTGTGCCTTATCCTTCATTACTCATGAAACTTTCTGTGTGCCTTTCTTTGATAATAGATGAATGTGCTGCAAGGACAATGTTGACCAAAAAATTCTTAACTTAATTTGTCATATTTCAAGCACTATATGGTGGGGAAATAGATATACCTTTTAAATGAATTAAAAAATTGAATATACAGTATATTGTAAAATGTCTTTTGAAAATATATTAAAGCTCATTGTGAGATTTTAGACAGGTACTCTAGAATCAAATAATAACTTTATATTTATCATAATATAAAGCAAAAAGCCAAGTATCAATATTAGGTATGGTATTTACCAAAGGGTTGTTCATTGAGTTTTGTGCTATCAAAACTAGCTGGGCTGTCCTTTGTTACCTACACTGCAATTGCATCACATCTCTGTGCTCTATATAAACACCATTTCTAAATGATTATAGAGTTGGTGCTACTAAGCATGCTGTTACATCTCCCTCTTCTTAAAGTGTATTTCAAGGCAAAATAAAAAAACATATAGTACATCTCTAGAACACATATACATGCCCCATGCTTTATATCTTTTAAAGTAAAACTGTAGTCAAAACTTTTTTTCATTCTGGATAGAGTTATGCCGCATACAAACGATAAGGCTTTTACCCGGCCAAATCACATCGTAATTCCAATGGAATTCCATCTGGAAAATATAGAACATGTTCTATATCTAAACGCTGATGGAATTCATCGGAATTTACGATAAAAAATTCTGTTGGGGCTACACACGATCGGAAAATCTGATGGAAAAAGTCCATCTGACTTTTTCCATCGTAAAAATTCTGATTGTGTGTACGGGAGGGTATAAGGGAGGGTTTTAACCCCTGTCAGTTGTTTTGTCATCCCATTGGAGAGATTTACTTTCATGTCCTGTCTCATGGCCACAGCAGGAAGTGCAAGAAAATCTCTTTGGAAAGGGAATCCTTGGATGTCTTCACTGGAATTTTTCCGGAGACAACCAAAAATTTGAGAGTTTCTTCTCTTTCACATTTGGTAAACAGAATATATAGAGAGGGTGACTCTCCCTAACAAGGACACAGACAGCAGCAAAAAACGGTCATTGGTTGTAATCTCTTGCTACTCCACCTAAAGCTGAAAAAAGGACTTTGCCTTTAGTTATACTTTAACTGCTTGCCAACTGTATAACTTACATATAAGGCTGCTCTCCTGCACCAGATCATGAACTAGGTATGTGATTCGGCACTTCTGGGTAGGGTGTGCTGCTGGCAACCTAGCTTTGCTGTGATTAAACACAGCAGATGCGGATCAGCAGGTACCGGCCAATGAATTACCGCTGGCACCCGCCGATCGCTGGGAAGACACACAGGACTCTGTCTATGTAAACAAGGCAGAGCCCTGTCCTGTCAGAGGGAAGTAATGGATTCTCTTTCTCTGTAGGGAATAAAATCCATTACCTCCCTTACTAAAAGCACTGCATACAATACACCAAAACACTGGTTAGGCACACATTTAACCCTTTGACCACCCTAGATGTTTAACCTCTTCCCAGGCAGTCCTGGGAGTCGCTAATCATCACAATTACTAGTGGTGATTAAATAAATACAGATTCAATATATGTCACATAGTTTTTAGATGCTATAACTTTGTGAAAACCAGTCAATGTACGCTCATTGAGATTTTCTTTACCAAAAATATGTAGTTGGAATACATATTGGCCCAAATTTAGGAAGACATTTTTTATTGGATAAGTTTTATAGCAGACAGTAAAAAATATATATATTTTTTTAATTTTATTTTTTTTAGATCAAAAAATAAAAACCAATGGTGATAAATACCACCAAAGGAATGTGAGAAAAACATGTTAAACAGTTAAAATAATGCAGTACCATATCACAAAAAATGGCCTGGTCACGTAGGGAGGTAGAAGGGAGGTCAAGTGGTTATGTGCAGAAAAAAACCTGCTAATGTGTCGGAAATATAGTATGCTCCTACTTTCCTTTATGACCTGACAACACAGCTCTGAAATCCTAAGCAAATGTTGTTAGCTCTTCTTACTTTATTTCTGATGGATTGCAAAGAGCACAGCCCTCATTTTATCCCAGAACTTAAGTAATGACTACAAAAACAAATACATAAGACAGGGAAAGTTAACAAAACATTGAGAGAAAATACAGAAAGTGGACAAAGGCAGAAAAATATGGTCAATCTTAAGTGTAAAAGATTTTTTGATTTGCAGTAAAATGATTATGGAGATTTGAGGGGAAACATTTTTTAAATGAAACCAATTGTTGCTGTGGGTCCAGGCATCATAATAGCTCAGTATATGAAACTCATATGCCTATAGAAACATTGGCTGCAATGAAATAGGTAGAAGCAGATGAACAATTGTCATGTACAAGAATAAGCTACTTAAGCACATGGATTTACTGGTGTTTTAATATTATAGTATCTGTTATTATTTCACAGTGTTCTCAGTAAATTCCTGTCTGCATACAACATAATAATTTAAAACATTCTCCAGGAACTAAAGTGATACGATACAGCAATAAAAGCAATGTTCCAGCAGGGAAGAAGAGAGTAGAGAAATACATATTGCATTTATTCTTTGACTTTTGCTTATAATTATCTTTTTAATAAACACAATAGATTTTGAAGCAGGGCGTATGCTGGGAAATGGTGTCCACATGATGCACTCTGTAACCTAAGCAGCCTGTAAGTTTGAGAATTTATATGACTGCTTACTGGTAATCTCTGTGTTGTTTTTACTCCAATGCCAGTTATCCTTATTTAATGATTAGGCTTCAAAATGCCTTCCCGTTCATGTATTACAACAAACATATCTTCCTGCTGAAACAGCTTTATTAATTCAGTATATATTCTGTAAAAATGTTGTCTGTGGAAATTCCCACCTGTAACTTAAAGTATCAAGCTTTAAAAGAGCTTTAAAACAAGCCATCATTAACCTTCATTGCTGCATGTACTGTCAGGTAATTCATCCTTAAAAAAATTACAACAAAGACAATGAGGCCAGGTTCACATTTTGCTGCAGAATGTGAACCCTTTTTAGCACTGCAACACACCACAATGCACAGTAATGCTTTACAGTGTACTGCATTGTGCTACAACACAGATGAGTTGCTTTGGTGCAGCCTTTTTCGACCAGGGTGCCTTCAAGTTTCTTCAAGTGTAAAAGTGCTTAAAATTTTTCCAAAATGTATACCAATCAGAAAGTTGATCAAGTCTTACTTTTAGTTACATAAAGCCACACGTTTTCATTCTGCACCTTTACAGCCTTTTAGCCGATCGCATCCTACAAACCAATGATGTCATTAGTTGATAAGGAGGATGTTGGGTGCCTGTGCAGCATGCTTGGTTTGCCCCTTATCCTGCCCCTCTTCATCAGCATTGGGTCACATTAGCTGAGTAATTGACAAAAACTGATGGAGAAGAGAAACATTGGAATACTAGTCAGTACCGTGTGCAAAGGTGTGTTTGCTTTGAACAAATAAATCATCTCTAACACTGAGTGTCCTGTGTGTGGCTGTCCCTGTCTTACGTAAAACTTTTAGTTTAGTTTTTACATTTTAAAATGGTGTGCCTTGAGATTGTGTAGAATTTTAAATGGAGCCTTGACTGAAAATGGTTGAGAAACAAGGGAGAATAACATGTTTTGCAGTAAAGTGTGCATTACTACAAAGTGAAGGTTTGAACCTGGCCTGAAATTGTGTTTCAGTTTATTTCTAACAGCTTACAACACCTGGAGCTGTTTACAATAGAAGGCTGGTAGGTTGCCAAGCTTCTGTTGCCAAAAACATAAGGCCAACTGTTTTCAAGAAAATACAGTTCAATTTCTCTGCAGGAATGCTAATGCCACCTTAAACTAGCCATACACAGTTTGGGTTGCTCAAGCCTAACAATCTTACCACCAATATGGTGATGCAAGGGCATTTAAGGAGAAGTGAGGGTGTGTGATAAAAATGTATAAGATTGATCAAATAGGGTTGACCATACTACATTCTTGCTGATAAATTTTATAGAAACCAAATCATTTTTTTATGGTCCATTTGTAAAATGTAAAGAAAATTTCCTAATATATTTGAACATGGCTTCAAAAAAATTCTCAACACCCGACAAGCCCTTTTTAAACTGGACATACACTGATTGAATTTTAGCTGGTTCCTGATCTAGTAGCCAAAATTCGCTACATGGGTGGCTCTGTCAGCCCCCTCCCACCTGACATCCTTTAAGTGAAAAATCGAAGGAGCAGGATGGGAAATTGTAGGCTGAACAGCAGCTTCATCCAATCGGATGGCCTATTCCTCGCCTGCCTTAGCCCGGCCATCTCCTGTTATGGGGATGTCACTTTTCACACTGGTTTTCCTTCCTGATAGCAACAGGAAGCACTGAGGACATTCCATCCATCTTCATACAGCCCTGGGAATGATATGAAACCTGTAAGGATGCAGAGGCAAGGTATCCCCCCTCCTCTAGTGTTATTGAGCCTGTAACATTTCACAATCCTGTAAATGGTTTTTAATCCTTGTGCAAATAAAGTATGTTTTAACCTCTACACTTAGGTGGCGCTTTCCTTTTCTCCCCCTCCTCATCCAATCAGATGCATAGTCTGACAGCGGCTGCAACAGGAGATTAGTCCATCTGAACTGTATAGAGTAAATGGAGGAATCTGTTCGATTTTTTAATCAAGTATAGCCAGCCTTAGACATCCCAGCATTTCTGACACATACCAGAATGATTAGATTGCACATCCAGTCCTGACTAAAGCTTAGAAATAGTGTAGCTGGGGTTGGGTGTTACGAAAAAGAAAAGGGTAAAGAGGACTACTGAGCTAAATACTTTGAAGTTCCCCCATTTCAAGAAGAAATGGATAAAAGCGCATGTTGTTGATGAATAAGACAATGTCAGGGCTGGGCTCAGCCTTTCCTTCTCTGAGCTGGCTGCTCAGCTGTCGGCTAATTACCAGCTCCTATATCTCCACAGTGACTCACCTGCTGATGATATCCTGCTTGTCAGTCCTGCTTACTTAAGCCGTCCAGCCCAGATGATCTCTTCCTTCGGCTTGGTCAACATCACGGAGACTTTCTTCTGCACTCCTGTTAAAGACTTCCTTGGCTAACATCCCTCCTGGCTCCAGATCCTGCTTGCTGTTCCACTACGCTGATTCCTAGATTCCTGACTTTCTGACTTGTCTGACTATTTGTTCCAGTTACCGAACTTTGGCTATGTTTTGAGTATGTTTGTTCTATTTACTTTTGTTATTAACTGTACTTCTGTCTTGGTCTGATTCATGGTTTCTGACAGACAATCATTAAAAAACAGTTTCTCAGACCGCGTACACACGATCAAATTTATCTTTTCAGCAGACAAATTTGATTGTGTGTATGGGCTAGCGGACAGGTTTGTCCATCGGACAAACCTGAAATTGAAATTTGTCCAATACAAACCTGTTCGTCGGATCCGTCCGCTGGTTAGCATGCGTGGAAGCATTTTACTTCCGGGTTCGGTGACGTGGCGGCATCAACCTCACCGCCACGTCACCGTGCTGTCTGTCGGCGGGGATTTTGATCCGATGGTGTGTACATCGTTTCCATCAGATAAATTTGTACGTGTGTACGCGGCCTTAGATTTTTTTGCCTCTCCACACTTCTAAGAATATTTGCAGACCGTAGATTGTATGGGATTAACAAAGCCAGTGAGTATATACCAATAATGCAAGGAAGGTCCAGTCATCCACAGTACTTACAGCTCAGACCTCAGATTCCTTATTAATGCAATGTGGGTGTTCATAGTGCCATGGAAGAGTGGACTTCTCTTTAGAATGATCAAAATTATATTGCATGGACTAATGAACCATTGCATGTCAAAGTACTTGTTGATACAACATTTAATTTCCGCTCCAAGAAATCCTACGCCGTTTGCGTAGTGAATAAAAACTGTTCAAATGATGAGTGACAGATACATCTGTGGTATATAAGCAGTGAGTATTATTAACTGTCACCAGCCAGCTTGACAAAGACATGCTCTTCTGAGCTCACATATCTGTGGAGTGGGAGCTGCTGATTAAACTCTCAGTACGGGCTAGGTCATTAATACAGAATTCTTTGTAATCCAAAAGCACTTTGTGCAGAAGTGTGACTGCCCCTGGCAATACCTCCTGTGAATAGATTTACTGTGCTCCGTACTGGTGTCAGGATGATTTATTGAAGAAGGGAGAACAGATTTCACACTGCAGATCTCCAAACCACCTTTGTCATATTGAGAAATATTTTCAGAGACAGTAGATATATGTCTGCAATGTACTCCGGGATTTGTTTTTGATACTAGCTCTGCATTGTTGTTAAACCATCGTGATTCCATGCAGGCAGGATATTGAAATAGACAGCGGAAGCCTACTACACTAGGTGTGCCTATCTCACCACCACTGTTGCTATGCAAGAGATTCCATTCATCGGTTACATTATTCTATGAGGACCATTTCCTATACAAAGACAAACAAACAAGAGATCTTTCATACAGGCACATGAATTGTGAGGCCTTGGGAAGATAGAGCTTGCTCTGAGTAATTAGCTCCTAGAGAGCATTTTTTTTCTTTTCGATAAATCTCCTTAAAGCTTATAGTATTCTTATTTCAGAAAAACATAAAGAAGGATTATGCAATTTAAACCAGCTTACATGAAAATAAAAAATAAATATAACAGCATGCTAGGCCATCACGTGATACTTTTTAAAAGTTCACATAAACTCTATTCTATTAAAAAAAAACATGTGCTTGACCAATAACAAACCTAGGCCCGGATTCAGAAAGAACTTACGCCGACGTATCTACTGATACACCGCATAAGTCCACGGATGCACCGTCATATCTATGCGCCGTACCCACAAAACTAGATACGCCTGAAAATAGGCTTCTTCCGACCGACGTAACTTTCCTGCGCCGACGTATCGTGGGCGCATAGTTACGCTGGACGCATTCGGCTTTCCCATTTTAAATATGCAAATGAGTAAGATACGCCGATTCACGAATGTAAATGCGCCCGGCGCATTAATATACACGGTTTAAGTAAGGCTTACTTCCAGGGGAAAGTTACCCCTCATATAGCAGGCGCAGGTAATGCAAAGGTATGGGCCAGGGAACTACGCCGTCGAATTTACGTAGTACTACGTGAATAGTGCTGTGCGTAGGTTACGTTCACATCGTAGGCAGTGTTCGGCGTATCTTAGGCAGCTATTTCGACCTAACTGTGAGCATGCGCACTGGGATGCGTCCAAGAGACGGCGCATGCGCAGTTCGTTTTTTGAAGCCGTGGCCATCATTTGCATGGGGTCACGCTTCATTAAAAAGTATCATGCCCACTTCCAGCCCACTTCCACTTACACTGCCTTAAGCTGACGAATATACGCTAAGCCGGCGCAATGTTGGGAGCATTTGCTTTGTGAATTCCATGCTTCCCTCTCTGCGTTTCGACGGCATATCGTACAGAAGATACGCTACGGCGGCATAAAGATGCGCCGATGTATGTGAATCCGGGCCCTAAAGTAGAAAGCTGGACTTGTCTGAACCTCTTAAAGCTCAAATGATGTTGCTATTAGGACACTGACTTTGGCAGCCCTCAGCTTGCTAATAGCACTACTGATTTTTTAAGGGAGAAACATTGTGTTCTTCATTAGGCGCTTAACAAAATAAAGTGATTAAAATGAAGAGCCGATTAAGTGGAATAAATATACAAATATATGAACTGAGGCTGTAATTTCAATGTTCTGCTATTATGTAAGAAACATTTTCTTCTGGTGCTGTAATTATTTTCATTTGAAACAATTCAGTTGCAGCATTTTATATTCAAAGCATGTAAAGGATTATCTGAACTCATGATGAAACTGCTACTATGGCAAACTGTTTTTTGTCATCATTCAAGGAGTACATTTTTTGCATTACACCAACAGGTTGGTTGTTTAAATCAACAATCTTGCCTATCCATAGGTTGGAGTTGCACATACTAGAAAGACCCAGAGCAGATGCAAAAGGCAGTTATTTGGCTCAATGCAAAGGCATACCCTAAATGATTAAATACATGCCCACATATTGGACACAGACATAGATGTCCACACACCAAAGAGCATAGCAATGGCTTTTAAGATTCTAAAATATGTCTACCTTTTTGCATCGCTGACATCTAAATTTGCATGGAGGGTGAATTTTATCTACAAGTAAGCCTTATCATAGGCTTACCTGTAGGTAAAAATCACAAAGCGGGCTTTACTACTGCTTTAAGTCCTCTGTCAGGTTTTAATTATTGTCTTTGTCCCCATTGCGGAATTATTCCTCACACTCCCTGCTGACCCCTGGGGAGAACTGCCTATATTCCCTCTCTGGAATGCATTCTAATTATATCTCTATGGAGAATCAATCAATGTGCCAGTAATACTGTCAATAGCCCCTGGTGAATTGTCCAAACAAGTATATGAAGAATCTATTGCAGAGAGTGAAACTGGATGTTCAGCTTAAAGCAGAGGTCCACACAAAAATGGAACCTCTGCTTTTCGGACCCCCCCTCAGGTGTCACATTTGGCACCTTTCAAGGGGGAGGGGGTGCAGATACCTGTATAATACAGGTATCTGCACCCATTTCTGGACATAGACTCCCGCGATGGAGGCATAGAAAATAGGGCACCAAAAGCCATGAAATAGGATGCAAATATATTACACAGAATCATGCTGCAAGACTAGTCACAAACTGCCCAAGGCAGAATCACATCTCCCCGGTGCTTAAGAATCTACACTGGCTCCCGATAGTAAAATGGGTTGAGTTCAAGGCACTCTGTCTGGTGTTTCGGGCCTATTGGCAACTAGGTCCGTTGTACTTATCGCACATGTCACAACACTACTGTCCACCCAGAGAGCTTTATTCAAGTGACGCCTTGTTAGCTATTATTCAATCTAGCCGATCAGCTTCAAAAGGTGGCCGCTGGCTCCAAACACTGGGGAACTCTCTTTGTAACAAGCTCTCTCATCAGCTCCGAGCATCCTCCTCCTTGATGGCTTTCCGTAAGGGCTTAAAAACACTTATTTTTTCACAAGCCTACAGATAGTGACTCAGCCTTCCAAGCCCTTAGCAGGACGCTGCCTTAATTCCAGGCTGCGGTCCATGGTTAGGGAGGTGTGATAGGCTTTTTGTGCCCGGATACCCCCCCTTCCTTTTATATCTCTGTTTATTTCTTTTCTACTCCCCGCTTATACTTAAGATGTCCTAGTTTCTTCTTTTTGCTCCTGGGAACTGGATACCCCCAGCTTGTTGGTAAGCGCTTAGACGCGAGTTTCACAACTCGCATTCGGCGCCCTATAAGTATTTATTCCAATCCAAACATGTACCACTTGATCTAAAGCAAGTGTCAGGGTTTTGGACTTGCAAGTTAATTATTTCATATTCCCATACCACACAAAGAAAGATTTATTAAAGCTGGTGCACATAGAATCTGGTGCAGCTGTGCATGGTGGGCAATCAGATTCTAACTTCAGCTTGTTCACTTAAGCTTTGACAATAAAAACTGGAAGCTGATTGAATACTATGCAGAGCTGCACCAGATTCTGTATGCACCAAATCTTCCAATTTTTGGGGACTATTTTAGTGACAAAATGCCAGATCATTGTAAAGCAAACAATTGACCAAAGATTCATTTAACAGCCATCAAAAAATGAGAACTGCAATCTGACTGCTCACTAGCAACAATATGTTTGCTCACTTTTCATTTTTTTTTTTCATTTTGCGACTGAATACTACTGGTATATTCATCAAGCATTCATCAAGCATCCATAAAGAGCAAGTCAATTTGCAGTTCATATTTTCTTTGATCCCAATAAACCTTTTGAGTTTTGAAAATAAATGAATAAAATAATTGAGTTATACCACTATATCTAGGGTATGCCCCAGGCATCTTAGCCTCAAAGTTTTTCAGAGATGCACAAATTACAGTTCAAATCACAGTTTATGACAGAACAAGATGATTCATGAAACACATTAAATCAATTTTAGTTTTCAAGACTGAGGCTGAATTCAGAGTAATATTCTAAGTTTATGTTAGCAGCTTAAACAGAGTGTTCAATTAGAAGCTTGTGTGTATCACAGTCAATTCTCACTAATTGTACTGCTATAATCACTAGTACATCAAAATATGGTACTCTGTTGCTTGCTCGGAAAGAAAAAGTTTTAACTAACCGCACAGTTTTTATTTTCTTTAAAAAGAATAACACCTAGACTAGCGGTCCTAAAATAGGAATCAAGGTTTGCCCTGGGGACTTGCACATGAGCTCTTTTCACGACTCTTAAGCCACGTACACACGATCAAATCTATCTGCTGGAAAGGGTCTGACAGACCGTCTCAGCAGACAGATTCGATTGTGTGTACGGGCGAGCAGACGGATTTGTCCAGCAGACAGATTTTAAAGCCTGGTTTAAAATCTGTCTGCTGGGAACCCGTCGGACCAATATGTCTGCTGGTTAGTACGTGCCTGGTGCGGTGATGTGGCGGCGTCAACGTCACCGCCATGTCACAGCGCTGTCTGCCGAAGGGGATTTTGGTTTGATCGTGTGTACAGCGATCAAACCAAAACAGCCAGCAGACAAATCTGATATATTCGGTCTGTCAGACCGATTTGAACAGATTCATTTGCTCGTGTGTATGGGGCCTTACTGTGAAGAAGCCTTTCCATATGTGGAGGTAAATTACTTTTTCTCCAGATGTAAAGTGTGCCTATTGTCTTTTGTAATGATCCTTAAGTGAATAACTTAAAACAAAGTTCACTACATGGATCTCCTATTTTTACATGGAGATCATAAAGGGATACCCTTATTTGCCTCTTCTCAAAGGAAAATAAACTTGGTTCAGCTACTCCTTCCTTGGTTCAGCTGCGCTCCTCCTTATCTCTTATCAATTGTGTGGCCCTTCTCTGCACCTTCTCTAGTTCCCCAATATCCCTTTTGTTAACGGGTACCCAAAACTGTCCTGCATATTCAAGATGAGGTGTCACTAATTTGTACAGGGGCAACATTATATCTCTCTCTTGAGTCTTAATGCAAGCACATATTTAGCTTGCTTTAAAAAAACTGCAGCTTAGCATCCCATGCTATCATTAAAGTGTTGCTAAACGCACAACAGTAAAATAAGTCTGTATATGCATTAAAGAATGCTTGTTATACTCACTGTGAAACCTAAGGGGTTAATCCTCTGCATTGTGTAAAAAGGCTGCTTGATCTTGTATGCACAAACCCTTCTTTTCTTCCACTGACTCCAGAACATGTCCAGATAGTACAGTGTCTTTTAATTACGACTGCACATGCTCAGTTTGGTGTGTATTGCTAGACAGTTCTTTTTTTCTTTGGAGAGTGCATGTGATCTGCACAGGGCCAATCAGCACTGCCCAGGCAGAGGATCAGGGGTCCTGCATCATGATAGCACAGCACAGTGCAGTATGAAAACTCCTTCTACAAGTTTCACCAGGAACTGATAGTCACAAGATTGCTATATACTGCTGATTATATTTACTAAAATAATTGCCTTTCCAAATTATGCGTACTGTGGAAGACCTGATATAGTGAATGTAGGGTCCTGGGTTTAGCAACATTTTAAGTTCACGATCTACCAGAACACCTGAATCCTTCTTGGCCACCGATTCCCCAGTTTTACTCCTTCTAGAATATAGGATGCATGCTTGTTTTTAGTCCACAAGTGAATAACTTTACATTTATCAACATTAAACCATTTACCACATGGTCACCCAATAAAATAGTGCATTAAGGTTGACTTGTAAGGTGGAGACATGTAAGGATGTTATTCCACTACATAGCTTGTCGTCATCTACAAAAACTGAAATTGTACTTTCTGTCCCAAACTGGAGATCCTTTTTAAATATCTAACCAAAAAGTAAGGGTCCCAACAATAAACCTTGGGGTACACCACTAATAACCTTAGACCATTTTTTTTTCTATCCATTTACAAACCTAATTTTCGAAGCATGTAAACTATACGTTACACATTGGTCATGTGTGGGGAACTGTGTCAAACACTTGTGCAAAATCCAAATATACTATTTCACTAGCCAATTTTTTGCTTACCTCCTCATGAAAAGAATTCAGAATTGTTTGACAACTTTGGTCTTTTACAATGTATGAATCTATGCTGTCTATTGCTTAAAATATTAGTTTCTAGAAAAACTCTATGTGGTCTTTTACCAAACTCTCAAGTATCTTCCAGACTATAGAAGTTAAACTACTTACTTATAATTACTTAGTAAAGATTCTGATCCCTTTTTAAATATATGCATCACATTGGTCTTGCACCAATCTAATGGTACCTAGCTAGCCATTAAAGTGTCTTTATAAATTAGAAAATATGGCTTTAAAATAACAGAGCTCAACTCTTTGAGGACATATGAATCCAAGCCATCTGGTCTAGGAGCTTTATACATCTTTATCTAGTACTTGGCACTACTGTTCTGAAAATGTAAGCCTACCTTGTTTACCAAACAGAAACAGTACAGCATACATATTAAAAGGAAAACCTTAATGTAACTGTTACTTATTTAATGAACCCTTCCATTGTTCTATAACCTTATCTATTAGGCAGAGCTGAGTTAGGCTGGATTCACACCCATGCAGTTTTAGTGCTTTTTGCATTTTGCAGATTTGCACTACAGTCCTTTTAACATTGTTTCCTATGGAACACGTTCTGTAGTGCAAATCTGCAATATGCAAAAAGCACTAAAACAGCATAGGTGTGTATCCGGCCTAATAGCTATGAGCTGTTATGGGTTTTCTTTGGCTGCAACCACCATAGTGGGTCATGCAGGTACTGTTAATAGGTGTCATCTAGGCACAACTAGTCAATCCAGGGCTCTGCCTGAATGCTGAGTGGTTAGCACTTTCACCTTGTGGCACTAGGGTCGTTGGTTCGAATCCCAACCATGGCACTTCATGAGGTTTACATGTTCTCCCTGTGCCTGCTTGGGTTTCCTCCCACACTCCAAAAACATCCTGGTCGATTAATTGGCTCCCATCTAAATTGTCCCTAGTAGGTGTTTGTATGAATGTGAGTTATGGACCTTAGTTTGTAAACTCTTTAAGAGCAGGGACTGATTTTAGTGTACAATTCATATGTAAAGCGCAGCGTAAAATTGACCGCTATATATAAGTACCTGAAAAAAATAAAACAATTTAAAAAAAATTGATTAGTTTAAGTGAATTTAATAAATGAAGCAAGATCGTAAGGGGAAAAAAGTTTGAAATACTCTGTTACTTTAATTCAAACTTGCAACAGCAAAAAAAGATATTTCCATTAAACATAAAAATGATGGTTAATAATTCTTAATAGTATGACCAATTTCTAGCTGCAAACACATCTCAAACAGGGTTTTGGTAACACCAGTGCAGTTATTTATCTAACTCCCTTCTGTGCTAGGTGGCTACAGAGGATTTATCCTTTCATTTCAGATGATCTCAAGCAAGGTTTTAATCATCAGCGCAGGGGCTTTCTAATAAACAATTCCATCAATGCTGACTAATTAGTTTCAAAGTCATCAAAGTGAGCGATAAAGAAAAGCAATTGGGTCTGGCACATTCCTTCTTGAAAGGCAGAATCAAAAAAAGATAAAAGCTAACTATATATTGTAAAGCTACAGCATAAAATTGGACAACTGACGAATACACCATCTGTACACTATTAATGAGTAATGGTGCACAGGCAGTGAATGATCTCTGCATGTAATGCGCCCAGTCTAAGCATCAATTGCAATGATAAGGCTATAATTAGAACATATAGGGGTTCCCTAGAGGGTGATATTAAGTCATTTCAAGCGCTAGTTATTGGACATACAATTTATTGACTTGGAAAATCTCCCTTTCTAAATACAGAAGGGGTATTTCCCCATAGGTGTGCCAAATTCATCCACTGGAAAAGGCCAAAGAGAAAATAATTTACTGTCCTCTGTTACAGAGATGCCACCAAGGGTTGGCACATATGTCTGAACCTACTGTTCTTGATAAAACATCTCCCCATCTATTGCCAGCCCAAAATGTATGCAATGTACTACTGTTTCTTAATACTTGTCCTTTCAAGATTACCGTCACATCATGTTTCATGTCATTTTCAACCTTTTTACATCTGTGTGACAAGGCTCTTTTTTATTTCTCCCAATTATGCTCCTGTGTTGTCACCTTGTTAAACATGATTCCAATGAAGACCACATGTAGCCATTTTAACACACATTGCACAGGCATAGACCGCGGTTATCGCCAATAGGTAATCAGATATGAGAAATGCCATATTGTTAGAGTGAATGTATGTACACAGGAAAATGGCTGCAAAGCAGCTGAAGTAGATAAAACAGCACTGAGATGCAACAAAAGTGTTTTAGCAAACTAAATGTTATTCAGTTAGTGTTTACATCTACTTTAAATTTAAACTTGTTTTTGGCGCTGAAAGTCATACAAAAGTACTACCAGAGATGGTCTCCCAACCTCAACAAACAGAGGCTGGGAACAGTTGCATCCCCTATATTTGCAAGGATAAAATTCTGTTATAAGCGATTCAATGAATGTAAATATATGACTCAACAGCTGCACTCATATGTATGTACACACCATAAAACAAATAAAATAAGCAAAATGTTGCGCTGTTATTATTGTGATAATAAAAATAAATATGCAAATAAAACAGTTATATATGAACAATACAAGTCCATTCATGTGATCCACAAATCTTTGTGATAATTGAAGGTAAAAAGAAGACCCAAAACACCAAAAAGTCCTTGTTGTGAAAGAAAATAGTGATCTCCTTCCAAATTGACTGCAGGTGTTAAACCTTGTGCTCCCCAGCATTCTAATTGGTCAGCGCCATCACATGGGTGGCACTGACCAATCAGAACCCCCGTAGCCTGTCCTCTTAGCAGGGAGGAAGAAGAGGAAAGACCTGAGAGGATTTCTAAGCCCCTGAGCCATGAGGCGGCTATACCAGGGCTCAGAACTGGTGATTACCACCATTGAGGTCAGCGGGACTGGGGGGGGGGGAGGGGGGAAGTGGGGGTCCTGTGTAAGTTCACCATACAGATTTTTATTTTTCAATTATCACTAAGTTTTGTGGATCACACGAATGGACTTTTATTGTTCAAAAATATCTGTTTTATTTGCATATTGATTTTCATTATCACAATAATGACAGCGCAACATATTGCTTATTTTAAATAAAAAGGTACTGATAATAGGTAAACAATTAAGGAGGAAAAAAAGAGAGAAAGGGGGCGTGGCTTAGCGCGCGGCGGACATGGTCGCTCAGTGAGAGAGCTTCGGAGCACACACGGCCTGCAACGGCTAATTTCCCCGACCCACAGCTCTCAGATGCCGGGCAATCGGTCTTACAGCACCCCGCACTCCCGCTCGAAGAGAGGAGTGTCCGCCACGTCGGCTAGGATCATCACGGACCTGTTTAAGCCTTCGGCTGGGGCCCGCAGCACGATAGGGAAAGCCAAGATGGCGCCGGAACAACACCACGAGGAGGATTACAGCGAGGACTCCCAATCCATCTCGGAGGACTCAGGTAGGGAGGTGACCCGCTCCAACCATCCCCTCACTCTGGCAGATATGTCAGTGATAGCTGCAGACATTAAGTCTGCGTTCTCCGCTGCTATCACGGACATTAAGTCCAATCTCCTGGCCCTTAATGAGCGCATTGCGGGAGCTGAATCCGCCAGGAAGCAGAGGGACAGAGCCATCCATTGTCTGGAAAAAGCCTCCTCGTCCCATAATTACCATTTCATTGAAATAAATAGGCATTTAGAGGACTTGGACAACAGGGGCAGGAGAAAGAACATTTGCGTTAGGGGCATCCCTGAGTCTGTGGAGCCTGCTCAGATCATGCCTGCCCTGCAGCGTGTGTTTAATAGCCTACTTGAGAGGCAGGAGGATGTTGTGATTGACTTTGTTAGAGCCCATAGAGCCCTCAGGCCAAAGGGTCCTGACTCCGCTCCCCCTCTGGACATCATCTGCTGCCTGCAGAGCTTTTCACTTAAAGAGGATATGAGAAAGGCGAGGGGGGAATGATCACATTATATTCAATGGGGCCACCATTATGTTATTCCAGGATCTCTCTCAAATTACATTAAAGAACCAGAGAGCCCTACGCCCCCTGCTGGACAAGCTGAGAGAACGTGAGTTGAGATATACCTGGAAGTTTCCTTTTGCCTTGTCAGTGACATCTGGTGGCCACCAATACACACTGGGAGATCCAGATGGGCTACAAGACTTTTGTGCAGCATTGGATTTGGACTATGTCCTGCTCCCTGATTGGTATGCTGAGTTCCAGGGTCCACGGCCGGGGGGCTCCCCCCTCGGATCCCCTTTCTCCACCCCGGAAAAAAGGCCCCACAAGAGACTGAAACCCCACCGCCTGGATGGCTCTAAGGCGGGCACTCCGCGCACATCCAGGGAAGATCGCAGAGACTGTGCAGATGATTGATCAAGGTGGCCCATTGCCGGATTTTGATTTTTTTTTCTTTCCTTTTTGTCCAATGATTGCCTGTTGACGAATTGATGTCCACACAGACTCTCCTATGGTCACATCTCCAATTCTCACTATGGTCTCATGAACGTTGACCAAGAGCTATTGCTGGACCTGGACACACGGACTGCTGGGCATCACCTCCCCCTTTTGTGGGGACAACATTTAGCTCTGTCTTCCCTACCCGCCTTGACGATAGGGCCCAACTCTACCATCGCTCTTTGAGAGGCTGCTCTCTACTGCACAGAAGATTGTTCGTGAGACCCAAGACTTGCAGGAGTTCCTAGCAGATGTCGTTTAAAGTGAATCAAATCTCCCGGAGGGGAAATATATTCGCCAATGTTTGACTGTTTGCTATGTGCAGGGTCCAGAGGCGGTCCGGATGGCAGGGAGGGAGAGGGAGAGGAGGAAGGGGAAAGGGAGGGAAAAGTAAAGTTTTGGCAAAAGGTATAGAAATACACTTGATGTTGGGGACGGTGGGGTCTGTGGTGGCTCTTTTGGGGTACATTGTGCTGTCTGAGTTGCCCACCAATTTTTTCTTGTTCTTTTTCTTTTTACTTTTTATTTTGTTTGGCCCCCTTTTTTGGGGTCAGGGAAATTACGTCAGCCACGTATAGTGGATGACGGTGCTACCTTAGCCTCAATTTGCAGGTTGTGTGTGTTTTTGATGTTAATACATACATTGTATAAAGTTTACTGTGTTTATTTCAGAATATACCGGTAATATATCCATATTCAGTGTTAGATGTTGAGAGAGCAGGACGCTCTCAAACGAGTCACTCTCTCAGGGATAGCACAACCAGGCAGGGTCCTCCCACTGTGTGGCTCCAGGCCTCACAGACAGGCAGGGCTTCCACCTCCCTGTCATTGCTGCCGCTACCGCGATCCACTTGCCTCTAAATACCCCTGCTCGCTGATCCAGGCTTCCCCTGGATCCTTCTCACACCAGGTAAGAGCCTTACTGGGACCATTGACGGCCGTCCTCTTTAGGACAAGCCGCCGCAAACACCCATGCCCCACGGCTCTCCCCTGCTCCTTTCCCCCCTCCTCGGTTGCCCCCCCAGCCCCGCCATTTCGGGTGCTTTTTCTTAGACAACCGCGCCAGCCTGTGGGGAATCGCGGGCGCCGCGATCTAGGAAAGACCGCGGCTTCACTTGCGGCCTAACGCTGTGCCGCTTCCCACACGCTGCTAACACCTCTTAATAGGCCACGCATCCCCACCAGCCTCCGCTACCATCGGGCGCTGTGTTTCTTTCCCTCCGCGCCAGTCGCTGGGGATTCGCGGCAGCCGCGACTCAGGAAAGGCCGCAGCTTCATCCGCGGCCTAGCGTCGCGCTGCTCCCCACCCCCAACAATCGGCACCTATTGCTCTAATCGGGCCAGAAAGCCCCCCCTACCCCAGTAGAGCCCCCTTGCCCCCCGATCATCCTTCTCAGCCCCCCAGGCGGCACAGACAGTGGTCCACTTAGCCTGGTACCCCCCAGCCTGGATCCTGCTGCCAGGTCGGCAGCCATCTTGCTCCACCCAGCCCTATCTCCCCCCTTTCAAATTCATTTAAAACTTGATCCAGGGCTTAACCCGATCGCCTCTTTAGGGGTCAGGAAGGAATTTTTCCCCTACCACAGCATATTGGCGCAGCGTGGTCAGGGTTTTTTTGCCTTCCTCTGGACCAAGCTAGGATCAGAGGATTCAGTCATCCTTGAGAATCCACCCCCCCCACCCCTTTTTTCCACGGCGGCCATGGTTAATCGGCAATACTCGGCGGAGAACATTTGGGATCTGGATCGATTTGCCGCAATTCTGCCGGCCGCCACCAAAAAAGCCCTAAGAAATCTGCGACTTTTGAGGATCGATCGACGATCGACTACCAAAAATCGCAGCCATTTACCCCAGCCTAAGCACATATCATGTGCTTTGATCAACACTAGATCGGCAGTAAAACACCGATTAGAAATCCATGATTTCTTATTGCAACATGACTTAGACTGCCTCTTTATTACAGAGAGCTGGCTCACAGCCGACTGTAACACCATTCTAGGAGAATTGGTGCCAGAAAACTACCATATTATAACGGAAAATAGAATAGGGCAAAGAGGAGGAGGATTGGCTGTGATCCATAAGACGCATCTTGCAATCACAAAACCAAGCCTTCAAAACCCTCTTCCATTCATGGAAACCCTTACTCTTCAACTGCAAGTAAACTGCCAGGAGACCGTCCGGATTCTACTCTGCTATAGGCCACCCGGCCCAAAATCGCAGCTTCTCCCATCATTGACGGACTTTGTCTCCACCTATACCCTGAACAGCAAACACCTTTTGCTGCTCGGGGACTTCAACCTCTGGGCCAACTCCCCGCAAGACCCCATTGCCGATGCCTGCATCGACCACCTGGAAGGATTAGGGCTTCAGCAACTAGTATGTGGGCCCACACATGCTTCAGGTCACACGCTCGATCTTATTTTCAGACAATATCTGGAAATAAAAATCTTGGAAAATGAACCATTGCCATAGACAGATCTCCATGCAATTAAATTCATTATTTCCGAATTCCCCCCCTTAACAAAAACATCAAATCCAGTGACAACACACTGGACCAGATGTCAGAAGAAGCTCCACTCGGAACTCTTCAAAGCCACGTTAGGGGAAAAAATAAAAACAATTCAGCCGCACCAAACGGCGGAAGAAACACTGGAGGCCATAAACACAGCACTATTGCAGTCAGCTGACTTGATAGCGCCGAAACGAAACGAAAGACCCAGATCCGGAAAAATAACTCCAGCTGGTTCAACAACCAGCTGGCGTTACTGAAGCAAGAGCGCAGAAGGGCAGAAGCCGCCTGGAAAAGAAGCTCTTCAGATGAGAACCTCTCGATCTACAAGGCAATAACCAGAAAATACTACAAGCAAATCTTCGAGGCCAAGAACAACTATTTTTCTGAGGCTATCAACGGTGCCCTAAACCGCCCCCGCGAACTCTTCAAGCTGGTCACTCAGACCATGAATCCAAGATGTCTTGAAGCCCCCAACTTGGATACACAAGAATTTTGCGATGAGTTATCGGATTGCTTCATTAACAAAATTGAGGCAATCCGGCAAAGCATTCAGCAAAACAATTTCTCTCCTAGCCCCCCCCCGTAGTTATTTACACAACACCTGCAGTAATTCACCACAGTTAGGTGAGTTCACGCTGGAACCCATCTCCATTCAGACCACAAAAAATATCATCGGCACTCTGCGCAACAGCACTGCGCCAAATGATATTATCCCCACCAAACTGCTGAAAGAATGCGCCGACATCCTGGCACCTCCTGTCACGCAGCTTATCAACCAATCCTTCAGGGAGGGCATAATGCCCTCCCAGCTGAAGGAGGGCATTATTCAGCCCATCTTGAAGAAAGCCACCCTGGATCCTAAGGACCCACTTCACTGGCGCCCCATAACAGGCCTAAATGTTCTCTCCAAGGTAATGGAGAAAGTAGTGGTACAGCAGCTGCAACTGCATCTAGATACCCACAACTTACTCGATCCATTTTAATCAGGATTCCGTCCCAGTCACGGGACGGAAACAGCATTGCTTAAGATATGGGATGACGTTCTCGAGGCCGCAGACGAAGGAGAATCTTCGCTTCTGGTTCTGCTGGACCTAAGCGCAGCCTTTGATACAGTAGATCACAAGCTGTTATTGACTCGGCTGGCTAAAATAGCCAAAGTCGCAGAAAGCGATCTATCCTGGTTCTCCTCTTTTTTGGAAAACCGATCGCAAATAGTGAAGCTAGGACCCTTAACTTCTGAAAAACGCACATTATCGTGCGGGGTCCCTCAAGGATCTCCCCTGTCGCCGATGTTATTCAACATCTATGTGCGTCCTCTTTTCGAAATCATCAGCAGCCAAAAACTGCTATATCACTCATATGCAGACGACACGCAACTGTACTTCCGCATTTGCAATAAAAAGGATCACCACCTCAATCTAGAGACCTGTCTCTCTTAGATAGAGGACTGGATGACAAAGAGTTATCTCAAACTCAACGGAGCGAAAACAGAACTTCTTCTGTTTCACGCCAAGCGTAGGAATCAACCGGCAACAACTTGGATCCCCCCGCCCATTCTGGGCAAAATCATCACCCCTATCGCCAAAGTCAAAAGTCTTGGGGTCATCTTTGACTCCTACATGACAATGGACGCACAAATAGGGTCAGTAGTCAGCGGATCTCACCATCTGCTGCGCCTACTACGCAGACTCACTCCTTTTATTCCCAAGAAAGACATAGCGGTCGTGGTGGGAGCGATTGTAAACTCCAGACTGGACTATGCAAATGCCCTTTACCTCGGACTCCCCAAGTACCAAATCGCTCGTCTTCAAAATACGGCCGCCAGACTTGTGACTGGGAAAAAACCCTGGGAATCAATCTCACCTTCACTGAGATCCCTTCACTGGTTAACAGTTAAAGACAGAATCACCTTTAAAGCACTCTGTCTAACGCATAGATGTATCCATGGGAATGCTCCCCATTATCTATGCGAAAAAATACAAAAATCACAATCCCAATCGTATTCTACGATCCACCAATCAAAATCGGCTTCAGATACCGAAAGCCAGATACAAGTCCAAAGGAGACAGGAGATTCGCTGTCCAAGGTCCCAGACTATGGAACGCCTTACCAGCCAGCATTCGGTTGGAGGAAAACCACTTAGTCTTCAGGAGAAAGATCAAGACTCATCTCTTTTGATCTCAAAGGAGACAGGAACAACAAGCGCCCAGAGGCGATTTACTTTGCATGTGCTGCGCTATATAAGTTTTCATTCATTCATTCATTCAAGGTTGACAGTCTGTCGTCTCGTCGACTGCCTCCCTCTACCCCCCCACCCAGTGCCTCTGCACTCAGTGAGTGGCTGTGGACGCACTGACAAACTCCGACCCGGGGAGGAACTCTCCACCCGGGAAGGTAAATCTGTTGTTCTTCGTGTCTTGCTCTATTCTACATCTTATCTCTCTTTTTCTCTCTCTTCCTTGCTCCCACCCTGGCTGGTTCTACAGCCTCCCCCTCTTACTTGGTACAGTCTCGATAAGTACTGCTATGCAAGAAACAGCATACAAAATTATGACTCACTGGTTTAATACTCCGGCTAAAATGCATGGTTGGAACCCACAAATTTCGGACTCCTGCTGGAGATGTGGAAGCGAAAAGGGTACTCTGGTCCACATTTGGTGGCAGTGTTCATATATTGCACAGTACTGGGAAAAAGTTATTTGGCTAATTAGACAAATCACTGACACAAGCCTTACTCTGAATGCAGCCACCTGCTTACTTCATGTCACAAACTTCTCTCTGAAGAGATATAAAAACTCTCTGACGAGACACTTATTAAATGCAGCAAAATCCCTAATTCCACTGTACTGGAAATCTCAAAGGGTTCCTTCCATAGCTGAATGGCTCAGGAGGGTCTCGGATGTGCATGCCATGGAGGAGACCCTGGCACAGGCGTCTGATCGAGTGGAAAAACTCCATAAAATATGGCAACCCTGGGTCGCTTTCAGGTACTCCTCTGCATACCCAGACGGTATATCGCACGTCTGCCTGAAGGGTTCCTGGGAAACTGCCTTGGTCTGGGCTCGGATACGTTACACTGACTGTTACCATGCCTTCTTCCTACCTCCCCTTTCTTTCTCTTCCTTTTCTTTCTTACCTCTTTCTGGCTGTGATTACTGCTATAGCAATGGCTTCTTGTCGGAAATAGTTTGTTATGATCACCCTATGTACGTGCCAGTCTGGGGTTTTTCGTTAATGGGTTATTTTTTTTGAGAAGGAAATGGGCCGTGGCCTACTGTTTTGAAGTGTCAAACGACAGTGACTCTTGCTCCTAGGCAACCCTCATTATTTGACGAACGAAGATATGTTTGGAATTTTTGGCCAATTTGCATAGGTCATATTTGTTATGTTTTTTGCATTTTATGGCTTAATATACCATGTTCTCCATCATATTACTGCTCTGCGAGCAGCTGTATTGCTATCTGATGTACTCTTTCCTGCTTTCGTTTATTACAATAAAGTTGGAATGTTAAAAAAAAAAAAGAGAGGAAAACAGTAAGGGAAAATGTTATAAGAAGGATAATTCACAGAGGAATAGAACTAAGTTAAATATAAAATTGCGACTGTATTTTTCATCATATTAAATATTAGGGGGTTTAAGACTTTTTTTCTATATCAAATTCAATCACCATCACAAGCAATAAGGCATTTATAACTTTAAAGTGGCAGCTACACTGTATTTAGTAAGCCTTTAACAGCATGTGATCCACTGAAAAGAACAACCTGAACAGGAGTTCACGTTCTAGCTGTAAGAGAATCAATAAGCAGTAATAGGTTTCTTGTTTTAATCTGAGCAGCTGCATAGCATTGATAGCAGCTCATCTTTTTCTAAGATGAAGCACAAGAGGTGATATTCAGAGGATTCATGGGTTCTAACCTAAACCAGCAGCTAATTTGCCCTGCAAGACCCTTTCATCAGCAAGTTATATGTCGTGCATAACTCAGCCTCTTGCTGACAGCGAAGGGCAAAATGGTGCTTATTTGCCATCACTATGGTCAGACTGTATTTATATCAGAGTTAAAAGTTCAGTGAATCAAGCTGAAGCTCTATTTATGCGACAGCTTGAAACAAGAGGGAAGAACATGCTATGCCGAAGCAGGGAGGTACATCCATGATAATCACAGCACAGAATAGACATAACTATTGAGTACAGTGAGCCATACATAGGATACTGCTAAGATATAAAGGTTGCTTAAAAAACATATATCACAGGAAATTTAAAATAATAACACTAAATATGTCTAAATAATAGACAGGCACCAAACTGGCACTATAGAGGTACATTTGTATCTGATGTAATCAACAGCCAATCATGACCCAATATCCACTAGTGCTAAAACAATCACAGCATTATTTGCTATACCTGGGCAAGATGTGGGTGAAAATGTTAACATTAATGGGGGGGGGGGGGCAGGCGGTATAAAACTCCATGGCATCATTGCAACCAATCAACAAGTCCCTTTTATAAATTTGAAAAAAAGGGTTTGTTTTTTCAACCAATGAGCACAGCCACTAGCTACAGCCAAGCCAATTAGCACATGTTTCCCCCTATGGCTGTGGCCAGTTAGCACAAATCATTTCCTGATTTGCCTATTTAAACTCCCTTCCCAGTGAGCTTTCCTGCCCTCCTCCAGTGTGATTTTTGTGTACTGACACCAGCTTGTCTTTTGTTTTTTTTCCTGCCTGCTGCCTGCCCTACCCTCTGGCTTGAAACCTGGTTATCCATTTCTGCTGCCTGCCCTGACATCCAACTTGTATCCTGGTTATCTATGTTCACTGCTTACTCTGACCTTTGGCTTGTATTCTGGTTAAGAAAGTCTGTCACCTGCCTTAACCTCCAGCTCGGATCCTGCTTATATGTGTTATATGTCTTATATGTGTTCACCGCCCAACTTGACCCCACACAATATCCAGCCATTTTTTCCAGTACACTGCTATCTGGTGTACTCCTGTCCAGGCAGAGATCCAGCAAGGGTTGTGCTCTGTAGTACTGGCTTCCAGTCCCTCTCCATTCTGGTGTTCCCCACTCTCTTGAGACTCTACTGCTGGTCTACAGCTCTTGAGTACCTCTGGTTAGGGACCTTGCACAATACAGGGACCTTGCACAATACAGTAAATGGACTATCTTGGTGAAGGCACCATACAGGCATTTGCTGGTGAAGGTGCCATTGTGACAGATATTCATGCAGTAAAACACAAGCAAATATGTTGTGCACTGTATACCAACCAGTGTTAGTGCATGCAAAACCCTTAAATTAGGAATAATAAACCCAATATTTCAAGAAATCAAGTAAAAAATAAATAATTAAAATCATTCTCTGAGGTGGTCTTTATGAAACTTACTGTTGTGCACACGGTCGGAATATCCGACAACAAATGTTCGATGGGAGCTTGTTGTCGGAAATTCAGACTATGTGTAGGCTCCATCAGATAGTTGCAGTCGAAATTTTCGACAACAAAAATTTGAGAGCTGGTTCTCAAATTTTCCGACAACAAAATCCGTTCTCGTAAATTCTGATCGTGTGTGGACAATTTGACGCACAAAATTATACCATGCTCTGAATCAAGTACGAGACGGTAGCGCTTGGTCTGGTAAAACTAGTGTTCGTAAAGGAGATAGCACATTCGTCACACTATAACGGACTGAAAAGCTAATCGTCTCTTACCAAACTTCTACTAACATGACTGGTTTTCAACTTCCCTTTAATAGTGCCGTTGTACATTTTGTATGTCACTGCGCACAACATTTGTGTATGCAAGACAAGTTTCAGCCATCATCAAAAAATCTGGTTTTGTTTTTGGAATTTCAGATCGTGTGTACGCGGTATAAGACAAATAAAGGTCACTTTAGAAACAACTACATGTGCAAGTTATGAAATAAGAATGAATGGGACCATGCACAACCTCCAGTTTATATAATTTGCAACATTATATAAATATCACAATATTCATAATTACTATATGATTTATACAAATAGCATGACACAATTATCCAAGAGTATCATGGCAAATACCCAATGTCTAAGTAACTTATAATGAAAAGTACTTTTGTATAATTAATTTTACTTTTTGTCCTTCAGGGAAACATCAAGATATGTCTTACACAAAGTGACCTAAATCTTTAAAAGAGCTTTGAGGATCTTATACATATTTATATTTTCTGTTGCATACAGTGTCTCTGCCTGCTAGTCTTCCTTTTTTACTGAAGGTACTACACAGTAAGATCCTTTGAAAAAGGGTGAATATTTACTTTTATTAGTGCAGAACCTGGTGCAGCTGCAAATAGTAACCAATCAGCTTCTAACTTCAGCTTGTGTACTTAAGCTTTGAAAAATAAACCTGGAAGCTGGTTGGTTACTATGCATGCAGATTCTGCGTGCACCAGTTTTAGTAAATCTCCTCCAACGTGTCTATACCTAAAGTCTATACTAGTTTTAACTTTTGACGATTGAACAGAGGCAAAGAAGGGATTAAGGCAATTTATAAAGACTCCAATCTATAAAGATTCCAATCTATAAAGACACACATAGGGGGATTTACTAAAATGGAAGCATGCAAAATCTGGTGCAGCTCTGCATAGAGACCAATCAGCTTCCAGGTTTTACTGTCAAAGATTAGTTGAATAAGCTGAAGTTAGAATGTGATTGGCTTCTATGCACAGCTGGAATGAATTCTGACTGCTCCTGTTTTATTATACAATCTCTTCCTCTCTTCTTGTCTCATCAAATGCAGTGTTGTCCATACATGGCTGATAGGTCTTTACTTATGTGAGTATGAAGTGCCTAGATACTTATGGGCTAATCTGTATTTGGATGTTTATATTTGTAATACTTCAATCTGTACGTCACCCCCTGGCACATAAAGGTGGATGTAAACCCTTACATATACCCAGTGAATTGAACAGCCTCAGATGAGGATTTTTGCCATGCACTGTGAGACAGCTGACTGGAGGAAAGGCACACACCCCCTCCACATAGGCAGAGACTTGCAGAGCTGTGCTGTGAATAGAGCAGCTCTCTGCTAATCTATTTATAGCACCCACCCTGACACAAATTCAGCCTGGTTTTATCACAGTCGACAGAGAACTTGTCAGAAGTTATCATGCTAATAACAGAACTGCAGGAGCAGTGATTTTAATGATGCTTAAATAAAAGAAAAAAAAAAGAAAAATTCCTTTAAATATTGTACCTGCTGGGTGTCTATAGTTTGCCTGTCAAAACGTCTTTGAGAACCTGGGTCTTGCCCGAGGAAACATGTATCAATGGAAAAAAAGTTCTGCTCCTTAAAAAATGAGTTTTTTAAACTTTTTACCATTGATACATGTTCCCTGGGGCAAGACCCAGGTTCTCAAAGACGTTTTACGACAATAACTTGCATATTGGGCTTTAAAATTAGCACTTTTGAATTTGAACGTTCGAGTCCCATAGACATTAATGGGGTTCTAAATGTTCGCGCGAACGTTTGGTCTGTTCGAAGGTTCTGGTGCGAACCGAAGGTGGGGGGGGGGGTTCGGCTCATCCTTACTGTTCAGCTATGACTAAGCACTGTTTGTTAGTGTGAAACGCGTCATCTCTTCTGTCCGTTCTTATGTGGCATGTATTTTTGATTTCATTTTTTGAATAAAAGGCAAAAACTTTTTGGCAATGCGGCTCTGAACAAAATTCTTTCTGTTTTATATCTACTGTTGTAGAGACAGGTCAACTTACTGTTGTCCCTGTTAGGTGGTTTGCCTCTTGAAGTAGCTGATTAACCTGATATTGGTTAGTGTTTGCTAATTAAAGCTGTTTTACAAGCTACTCTGTTTCTTTCAACAAAATATGTGATTCTTCTGCTCACAGCTGAGCATCAACTTGTAAAGGGAACAGGATCAATTGGCATTGGCAGCAGTAAACTGAGGTACCCAAAAACAGTCCAAGCAGCTTTTTTCTGCAAAGCAGAGCACACATCCAGTGCAGAAGGGCTTTGTACAGCAAATGCATAGCGTAAAACCAGCAAACATCTGCTCATCTGACTAACAGGATGCCCCCGCATGAGTACCCCAAAATAAACAGGAAGCCCTTATAACGTCTTTCATGTGTGCTAACACTTTTTTTTGTCAGGGATCCCCAAAAAATACTACTTTGTCTTGAAACCTCAGGATTTCAGCAGGAAGTAAATAGATGGAAAGCTGAAGACAATACAGTGATATCACCAGGCTATTGGACCATACTGCAAGTTACACAGATTTTCACTGAACATTTTAATAATGTGTCTCGCAATCATATTGAATGACCTTATAAAGTTTTAAAAAATACATACATTTTACATTTCACGGCATTCACTGTCATATTTTTCATTTGAGTGCATATACTGTTAGAGCACACTACGTGCCTGCCAATTATTTTTGAATAATTATATCTGAGGCTGCGTACACACGTCTGAGAACCTCGTCGGGCTAAACTCATCGTTTCGCCCGACGAGGTTCCCGATGAGCGGTCGAAATAGCTCGTCGAGCCAAAGTCCTCATTGAACAACAAGGAAAAAGAGAGCGTGCTGTCTTTTTTGGCTCAACGAGCTTCCCGACGGGACGCTCGTCGGAAGTGTACACACGATCAATATATTTTACATTTCAGTGTATATACTGTCATCTGACTTATTGACAGAGATATGCATTCCTCTGTGTGTATAAGTGTAAAAATATTCTGAACAATTGTAAATGATGTGCCACCAAGCATCTGACAACCCATCTGACAGAGCATCTGACTTGCAACGTAGGGCAATAACAGGGAAAACTGTAAGTTGTTTTATCTGGCACTTCTGCTATGTCTACAGAAGCTCATACTCATACTAATTACTAAACATGTGGCATATCTGGATGCCATTCCTTCATTTATATTTCATTGATACTATTGCCCAACTGTCAGTTTGAGATATATGAAAAAAACAGACAGAAAGCCCACGATATATATTCTTCATCTTCATCTTTACCCGTTAACATCATCGCAAGTAATCATTAGTAACCTAATTGCCAATTTTAAAGATTATTTCTACTCTACATCAGTGGCACAAATGGGAATGGTTTAAGAAAGACAAATCCATCTAATTGGCTTCCAGGGACCTGAAAATTCTTTGTAGCATTCTTGTTGCTCTTAACAACCAACTGAATGCAAATTTAAGCTTCATCATTTCTGCACATGCTCAAAGGCACCCATCTGCTTTATCAATCAATTCAGTACATTGTGTAAGGTTATTTTAAGTTTATTGGTTTAGGAAGGAAGGGAACTTTATCAGCGTTCTTCTTAACACATTAAAGTATATGATTTGCCTTTTGACTGTTTAAATGATACATGGAATATATATAAATTGTAAGATTAAGGGGATTAAACTCAAGCGGTAGGCGCATTTACAATGTTTTGTTTCATTCCAAAACTGTATTTTAGGGCATGGCAGCCTAAGTTTTTAACCACTACCCGATGGCCGTACGACTTTGTACGGCCGCAGGATGGTTCTAATTCTCTAACTGGCCGTGTTTTTACGGCCTGCGCTCCGCCAGGCCACTGGGGGGCGTGCGAGCGGCGCCATCGGCGGCACACGCGTGCCCGCCGCATCGCTGACATGCCGATGCGCGTGCCTGGCGGCCGTGATGTCCGCCAGGCACTCGGGATCGGCGTCTACAGGGACAAGACGTGGATCTCTGTGTGTAAATACAGAGATCCATGTCCTGTCAGGGGAGAGAGGAGACCGATCTGTGTCCCTTGTACATAAGGACACAATCGGTCACCTCCCCCAGTCACCCCCTCCCCCCACAGTTAGAACACAATTCAGGGTACACATTTAACCTCTTTCTTACCCCCTATTGTTAACCCCTTCAATGCCAGTCACATTTATACAGTAATTAGTGCATATTTATAGCACCGATCGCAGTATAAATGTGAATGGTGCCAAAAATGTGTCAAAAGTGTCCGATGTCTCCACCATAATGTCGCAGTCACGAAAAAAATGCTGATCGCCGCTATTAGTAATAAAAAAATTAATAATAAAAAATAATAATAATTCAGTCCCCTATTTTGTAAGCGCAATAACTTTGGCGCAAACCAGACGCTTATTGCTTTTTTTGTTTTTTTTTACCAAAAATATGTAGAAGAATACGTATCACCTAGACTGAGAAAAAAAAAAAAAATTTTATTTAAAAAAATTGGGCTATTTATTACAGCAACAAGTAAAAAATGTTGTTGTTTTTTTCAAAATTTGTCGATCTATTTTTGTTTATAGCACAAAAAATAAAAACCGCAGAGGCGATCAAATACCACCAAAAGAAAGCTCTATTTGTGGGGAAAAAAGGATGTCAATTTTGTTTGGGAGCCACGTCGCACGACCGCGCAATTATCAGTTAAAGTGACGCAGTGCCACAAGCTGAAATTTCACCTGGTCAGGAAGGGGTATATGTGCCCAGTAAGGAAGTGGTTAAAAAGCAAGTCAATAGTTCATACAGATAGCTCTTCCCACGCAGGTTCTCACCATCACTGCAAAGACATAACATTCAGCCTCCTGACTCTCTTGTGACAGCTTTACTGCTCTGAGTTCCGCGTTTCCCCGAAATTAAGACCTACCCCAAAAATAAGACCTAGCGTTATTTTCCAGGAGGGCTGCAATATAAGCCCTACCACGAAAATAAGTTTAAAATGCTTGTAAAATCCTATAATCCACTATATTACAGTAAATTATAATGTACAATGTGTGTGTTTATGTAATATAATTGTGCCATATACATTTGTTACAGTACCGCTTAGTGCTCAGCTGACCTATGCTGCTTTCGTCTTCTCCCAGCTCCCCCCCCCCCAGTGCTTGGAGCGGGGAAAAGATCCTTGCCGGGTTACAGAAGTGCCAAGCGGTGCTATAACGAAGGTATTTGGAACAATTATATTACAGAAACATACACATTGTACATTACGTACTACTGTAATAGATTGTATTATAGGATTTTACAAGCGTTTTAACACGGTTCACACTGGGGATTCCTGACAGGCAGGGAGGGAGTGGGGGAGAGAAGACAGCACATTACATGGTAAGACCTACCCTGAAAATAAGCCCTACTGTGTCTTTTGTTGCCAAAATTAATATAAGACCCAAGCTTATTTTCGGCGAAAAAAGGGTAGCTCTGCATTCTTCCTAACCATCAAACACTTTTTGGTCTTCCTGACCTTCAAGCACATTCCAGGGTTATGCCCAGATGCTGTACCATAGCTCTGCATCTTTCCTTGCAGCTTCCTAAATGCACTTGTCCCTCCTGGACTTTCTCTACAGCTTCCTGGCTGCTCCCATCCCACATGGACTTCCTCTCAAGCTTGGGCCTTCCTCTGCCCCAACCTGAACACCTTAAAGCGGAGTTCCACCCAAAAGTGGAACTTCCGCTTAAAACACGCTTTGCCCCCTTACATGCCACATTTGGCATGTAATCTTTTTGGGGAGAAGGAAGTGGGGGCTTCAGGAGGAGTGGGACTTCCTGTCCTACTACCTCCTTTTTCCCAGGGACCGCTTAGGCGATACGTCATATCGCCTACAGCGGCCCCTCCCTGTAGTCGATTGCGTGGGACACATGACAGGTCCCAGGCAATCGTCTGACCAATCACAGTGCGCAGCGCTGCACCCGCATGTGCAGTGAGTGCCTGGCCGTGAAGCTGAAAGCTGTCATGGCCGGGTGCCCCCACTAAGAATGAAGACGCTGGCCGGAGAGGGGGGGAGAGGAGCCAAGCTCCTGCCGTCGCGTCGATGGACCGTGGAACAGGTGAGTGTCTGTTTATTAAAAGCCAGCAGCTACACTTTTTGTAGCTGTTGACTTTTAATAAACCTAAAAAAAGTCTGGAACTCCCCTTTAATGCATAACAGCATCTTCAGCTCCCCTCAGACACACTGACTTCCCTCAAGAGGGTGGGGCCCTGAACTCTTAGGCCCCTTTCACTGTCAGTTTTTTATGCTGACCTGAACACACGCTCCATACAGTTCTATGGAGCGACGGAAGTCCGCTGACATCTGATCCACTGAATACAGACAGATGAAGACCCTATTTTCCATCCGTCTGGTGGATCGGATCAGATGAAAACGGACAGGTGGTTCCTTTTCATCCAATACCTCATAGAGGAGAGCGGAGCTCTGACAGGTCGGTCCCTGCACAGTGAGCAGAGAGAGACCTGTCATTCACCTACTCAGCGGGTATCAAGGAATCGATTCCTGCTGAGCAAGGGGAGTCCTACACAGACAGCTCTGTGTAAAAGGGGCCTAACTCTCTATTATGAAGCCAGCACACACTTGAAGATCACACCAGCACATACTGAACCATCAGTGTGCTTGCTTCACCCAAAATCTGGTGTAAACCACCGATTACCGAGTAGCACAGGGTCACCCTGCTACAATATATATATATATATATATATATATATATATATATATATATACACACACATACATACACAGTATATATTCACAAATAATTGTATGTAAACAAAATGTAAACAAACAATTACAAATATACATTTTCCTTTTTGTTATCAAAATCACAGATTTCATAACTTCATAACTATTGGAATTTATTTTAGCTTGTAAAATTACGGGGATATTTTGGTAAAAGCATCTCCTTAAAAACAATTATTAATCAGCTATTTATTCATGTATACCATAAAAGAGATACAAACACATCTTATGGATTTACATACTAAGTATTGTAGATGATGAAAAACCTATTGCCTAAATGCTTACCATTAGCTGTATGATGTCAGGGCAGTTTGGCAGTATTGGTGCCCTACCTAACACTATTTCCCTATGGCCATTTATTTTGGAAGAAGACTGCTGTAATGAATAGTATTACACAACCTTCTGCCATGAATCAAATGCTTCAAGAATATACACTGTATATGGATTCATTGCCAGGGGTTGCGGAGATGTACTATTTATCAAATCATGTCAAGCAATGAAAACCATAATGTATTCTACAAAGAGATTTTTTATGTTTTGAAGTACATTGTGTCCTCTACAAGCCTTACAAATGTTATTAAAACGCAGACAAAGTACTCAGATATATACTCTTGAATTGATATATAGTATCCAGGAAACGTGTAAATTGTACTTATTTTACATATACTAACATGCTTTTTGTGTTGCTAGGAAAGGTGAAATATACCCGATGGCCTACAAATGGTATCTTTAATATACTTTATAACGATTGTTTTGTTAGTAAAGTTAGTAAAATAAAGTTTGTTTCCTGTCTTCTCTTCGCCTCCCTCTTGTGGTGGACATGAGGAGCTTCTTCAGGAGGAGAAGATGTAAACACTGCAATTGCGATTGGCTTTTTTTAAGCAGGCGGCTGAGACAGGAAAGAATAAAAAAAATTGGCACTGAAAGTATATGTATTCTTTATGCAAATGCGCCTCTTTTATCATTTAACAAGGAATTTCATTAATAATGGAAAACGTACTGGATACAGATATCAATTACTACTAGTATGTGTAAAAGGAAGAGATGTAGAAGGAAAATTCTTAATTACATAAAAACTATGTTTCTTTTAACCAACTTTAGAGATTCAAAGCCATTTCTTCTTACTTTGTGGTTGTCAATATAGTGTATGCAAGAACTTCATAAATTACAGCTGCAATTTGTTGTTAAAAATATCTGAACCTTGTCTCCACTGCACTTATTATTCCCTCAGGTACTGTTATTAGGTACCATATTTATCGGCGTATAACACGCACAGGCATATAACACGCACCCCAATTTTAAGAGGGGAGTTTAAGGAAAACATTTTTTTTACAGCGCTCTTTAAAGTACACAGCCCACCTTCCCAGTACACAACCCCCCCATTCATTATCCGTCCCCCGTCCCCCATCCAGTACACACCACCCATCCATTATACAGCCCCCCTCCCCAGTATACAGCTCCCGTTCATTATACATTCCCCCATGCAGTACACATCCCCCTATCCAGTGCTTAGCCCCCCATCCACTATACATCCCCTATCCAGTACACAGCCCACCATCCATTAAACATCCCCACATCCATTATACAGCCCTCTATCCATTATACATCCCCCCATCCAGTACACAGCCCCTCTGCACTCCCAGAATACCCCCAGTCTCCTGGGACAGTGCTGCCAGCATTCTCTACAGTTAAGACACCTTTCACACTTGTACGACTTCAAAGTCGCGCGATTTTACCACGATTCCGCAGCCACCATTTTGCCGCAATTCGCGGCCATGATTTCAATGAATGCCTGTGTAAGTGGCATCAAAATCTGACCAAAGTAGTGCAAGGACTACTTTGAAGTAGGCACAACTTGAAGTCGTGCCAGTATGAATGGTAGTCATTGAACATAATGGAGAATGACTTGTCGTACGATTTTGCAGTCCAAAATCGCAGGACAAGTCGTATAAGTAGTCTCCTTTCACACTTATACGACTTGTCCCACGATTTTAGACTGAAAAATCGTATGACAAGTCATTCTCCATTATTTTCAATGACTACCATTCATACTGGCACGACTTCAAGTTGTGCCTACTTCAAAGTAGTCCTTGCACTACTTTGGTCGGATTTTGATGCCACTTACACATGCATTCATTGAAATAGCAAAATCGCGGTAAAATCGCGCGACTTTGAAGTCCTACAAGTGCGAAAGGGGGCTGAGTAAAAAAAAAAAAAAATCACTGTCAGCCCCTTCCACACTGCTCCTCCTGTGTCACTCCCATTGCAAAACGAAGCTTCCATCTACCTCAATAGCTCCGTTTTTTTTCACTGACCTGGTCACATGACTGCTCTCCTCTGATGTTACACAGATGGTCATGTGACCGCTCTTCTCCTCCAATCAAAGCTACACTCAGAGGAGGAGGAGAGCAGCCAGAAAAAAACTGAGCTATAGAGATATTTACAAGCTTCGTTTTACAATGACACTGACACAAAGGAGGAGCGGTGTAGAAGGGGCTGGCAAGTGACCATGTTTTTTTTTAATTTAGATTATGCAGGGAGCGCTGTTCCAGGGCCATGGGGGGTGGACCGCCCGATCCCCCGTCCCCTATTGGTAAAACATGATATCGGCGTATAACACGCAGGCACTGTTTACCCTCTGTTTTCAGAGGAAAAAAGTGTGTGTTATACGTCGATAAATACGGTAATTCGTTTTGGCCCAACACTTTTTATTTTATCAATTTTGGAGTTGGGTACATTTATAAACTCTGCCAGGGATTTAATTTTTTTTTTTTTAAATGATTGCCACCTTGGCAGAAGTGGTGGGGAAATCCAAAACTACCACTGACACAAATACAGTGTTCCAGTGACAAATAACTAAGCAGCAATTTCCCTTTAAAAGATTTTCACTCACTTCCTGTTGTGTCTCTGGACAGGAACGGAAGGGAAATGCCAACACTGGGACAAAAAAATTCAAAATGAATTTTTTTTATCTTGATGAACACTTTAATTTATGAATTTGAGCTGAAATAGAGAAGATTGTGCACACTGCATGCTGAGCAACTTCAGTTTAATGCCATAGCTCGAAATAACAGGAATCACACAACTGCTACTAAGTGACAATACTGTATACAGACTGAAAGGAGTAACCCATACAACACAAGTGTCACATGCTTTGCTATTATACAGATCACATGTTATAATACAGGATAGAAAAATAAGTATTTCAATTGTGTTTTTAAACTATGCTGCATAAAGACTACTTTAAAGTGTTACTAAACCCAGGACTCTGCATTCACTATATCTGATCTCCCACAGTACACAGAGCATGGAAATGCAATTATTTTAGTAAATATAAACTGCTAAATACCTTTTCTCATCGGCAGTTAGAGCGGTCTTGTGACTTCTATCAGTGTCTGGTTAAAGCTTGAAGGAGGAGTTTTCATTCTCCCCTGATTGTCCTATGAGGCTGCAGGACCTCGACCCTCTGTCTGGACAGTGCTAATTGGCCCTGGGATGATCACATGCACTCTCCCAAGAAAAAAAAAAGTTCTCTAGCAATACACACGAAACTGAGCATGTGCAGCTTGTCCCAGAGCCTCTGTTCTATCAGCAGATGGATTGGGGACTGTGGAAGAAGGCGAGGATCAGAGAAGACAGGATCAAACAGCCTTTTTACACAATGTAGGGGTTAACCCCTTCGGTTCAACAGTGAGTATAACAAACATGCTTTAGTGCAGTGTTTTTCAACTCCAGTCCTCAAGGCACACCCACAGGTCAGGTTTTCAGGCTTTCCATTATTTTGCACAGGTGATTTGATCAGTTTCACTGCCTTAGTAATCACCACAGCCATTTCATCTGAGGGAAATCCTGACAACTTGACCTGTTGGTGTGCCTTGAGGACTGGAGTTGAAAAACACTGCTTTAGTGTATATACAGACTGATTTTACTATTGGAGGTTTAGTAACACTTTAACTAAATAATACAAACCCACTGTCCTGACATAGGCAAATAGAGTGCAAATTATAATATACAACACCCACACTCGCAGACTAAAAATACAAGTATAGAGGGGGAAAAAAAGTCTCATATACAAAAGGTAGAAGATTGATAAAGTTGTTCTATATAATGCCTCGTTTCCACTGAGTGGATCGGTTCGGGTCGCTTAGAATGGAACGGGTTAGAATGGTCCGGTCTATTCTGCTGAGCATTTCCACTGCAAATCGGACCATCCGGGACCATACAAGGTTTAGAAAAAAAGCATGGCACTTCCACCAATAAGTTAGATGTATTGTAGGTCCGCCCTAATGGAACCGTTCCATTTTCTATGGCCACACATCTGAAGCAGGACCCAGAATGGTCCAGTATGGTTCGCTTTTATGGCATGCTTTTACAATGGAAACACCCAAAATAGCATACCGTGCCGAACCGTACCGAACCGATCCGTGGAAACGAGGCATAAAGTTTGTTTGTAGTCTCCAAAAATGCCTAGATAGAAGGCATCTGCAAACTAGTTGGCTGCTATAGCAAGGAGTTCCGCTCTACATCCCTCAGAATTCTTTTTAAATCAACCTAGTGGTTCTGAATCTTTATTTCAAAAAAAGATAATTGAACTTATTTTAAAAGACTACACAGGCTTTATTCCCACTGAGAGTCTAGAAAGCAGCAGGTGATTCAGCCCACCAGCAGTCAACCAAAGCTGGATGTCAGTTTTGAGTAACTGATCAATTCTTTTCCCCAACATTATGGAAGTCTCACTTATAAGACTTTTATGCAATGATTACAAAACAGGCAGAAACAGTGATCTCAGAAAACACGCTTGTACCCACCAGGGGTCTGAATTCTTAGTTTAAACTACATCTCCTCCAATTCACCTGCAGCGGGAATCACGGGGGGCATTAGAATGTTTCTTGTATGATAACTGAAAGAAATGCTGGATTTTGCATGCTGATGGAGCTATCAATAATGAGGCATTGCACTTAGCTACCCCATGAGACCTGTTAGAAGAAGTGCACCAATTATGCTCTCTGCGCCATTACTGGTAACAGAGATGAGATAGACACAATATATAAATATAAGCCACTGTATTGTTTAATGTTGCTGTGCCAGTAGAAACACCATGATGTTATTCGTTTGTAGCAGGTGTGGCTGGTATAAAATGTTACAGCCATTCTTTACATTCAGTAAAGTCAAATGTTTTTACCTTTATGCATTCTCTGCTTTAAGGTAAAAAGACTCCTCATTACCTATCCTACCCACCCTCATCCCTAAACCCCTGACTCCTCTCACCACTCCAGTGATGTCCCGACTGCAGCACCGCTCTGTTCTCTTCCTGGTCTCATAGGAGACACTGAGACTAGCAGAAGCCATAGGCTCCTGCTGCTCTCAGTCAATCTCCTCTCAGTAGGAAGCAGGGTTGTGGCTTACCGTCACTGTTTATGCCTATTGATGCCAACAGCCCTGCTTGTTTTGCACACACATGGGTTGCCCCTTGGCACCCAACTTGCTAAGCAGGCATTCGGAGAAATGGGAGGCGGACAGCTCCAGCAAGGGACTTTCAAAGAGTAGGTAAGGGACCGTTCTGTGCAATATTGTTGCACAAAGCAGGTAAGTATATTTTTATTTTAATAAAAAAAACTTTAGTATCACTTCAAAGTGTTGCTAAACCCACAACAGGAAAATCTGTCGGTATAAGCAGTAAACCATGTTTGTTATACTCACTGTGTAACCTAAGGGGTTAATACTCTGCGTTGTGTAAAAAGGCAGTTCGATCCAGTCTTCTCTGATCATCTCCTTCTCCCACAGTCCCCAATATACTTCCTGATATTAACAGAGCCAGGGGACAGGCTGCACATGCTCAGTTTGGTGTGAATTGCTAGAGAGTTTTTTTATTCTTGGGAAAGTGTAATGTATGTGCATGTAATCAGCACAGGGCCAATCAGCACTGTTCAGACAGAGGGTCAGGAGTCCTGCAGCCAGTATATTTGATATGTCTGTACATTTGTTACCGCACATAAACAAAGACTCAACCATAAAATTGAAGAAAGTCTGTCAATAAACTAATTTACAACACAATGGAAACTGGTTTCCAGAGTACCACAAAACCGATAGGATTAGCTGGTACAGTTATAAACCTTTGTAAACTGTCTCATAAAATGTAATAACAATGATAGATAAAATAACGCTAATTTACTAAAGAATTTGAGAAAATTCACTTCAATTATCCATTCATATGACAAGAGACTCCCCACTACTTATTTTATCTGCACATGAATGAATAGTTGAAGTGAATCTTTACACAATTGATTGTGTGATCATTCCTAAAGTGGTTGTAAAGCTCAGACATGAAATATGAACAAAGCATATCCCTCTGTGGTGTGTACTTGTCTCAATCCAGAGGACTAAGTATCATTTCTGCTGCTTCATTTCTCATCTGCACAAGTCACTTGTCTGATCAGTTTTCATGACATCAATTGTAAATCCATTTTCATGCTTGCCCTTTTGCCTACTATATCAGATATCATTATATTACCTGGTTCTCGACCGACTCACGTCTTTTTACGGCGTCAGAATGGCACCCCTGCGCAAAACCCTGTACTGAGTTCCCTTTAAGAGCCACCAAAGGGGGCGCGCACGTACGCTGCACAGCGGGGGGGAACCTGATGCACGTGGTCACCGCTTGCGATCATCGCCAGTCGCGCGCGATCGAGTGCACGAGAACCAGCACAGGGATTTGTGCGTGTAAACACACATATTCCTGTTATGTCAAGGGAGAGGAGACATGTCCCTTGTTCCTACTAAGTAGGAACAAGGATATGTCTTCTCCCCTACTCAGTCTTATCCCCATACACACTGAGGGAACACACGTTTAACCCCTTGATCACCCCTTGGTGTTAACTCCTTCCCTGCCAGTGACATTTATACAGTAATCAGTGCACATTTATAGCACAGATCGCTGTATAAATGTCAATGTCCCAAAAATGTGTCAGAAGTGTCCAATCTGTCTGTCGCAATGTCGCAATACTGCTAAAATGTACGCTTTTTTTGTTTATAGCACAAAAAAAAAAAAAACACAGAAGTGGTCAAATACCACCAAAAGAAAGCTCTATTTGTGAGTAAAAAAAGTATCCAAATTTAGTTTGAGTACAGCGTCGCATGTCCGTGCAATTGTCAGTTAAAGCAACGCAGTGCCACATTGAAAAAAGTGCTCTGGTAAGGAAGGGGGTAAAATCTTCTGTGGCTGAAGTGGTTAAGCTTGCCTTCACTAACTGGTTCAGAGCCTGTTTCTTGGAAATGGTATAATTACTTTTAATCACAGAAAACAAATTCTCCTGTGCACAAGGGGGTAGTCCATAAATCAATAGTCCATAAGGATAATATCAACAACGGTGCCACCGGCCTTGCTGCCCTTCATAAATAGGGATATCCTAGTGGCAAAACAAGAAAAGAGAAGAAGAAGAAGAAAAAAAATGGAATAAAATATATTTACAAGACCTACTCACAAATGTAGTAGAAAGAATTGCAGTAAAACTTAATCAACATAAGCTGCAGCAAGAAGACCTCGAACCACACTCTGACTGGTCATGGAGGAAGTGAAAAGGGTCACCGCCGGCTAAATATATTTTATTCCATTACATTTTTTTAACGGTAAGACACTAGACTGGTGCGCCTTTTTCTTCTCTTTTCTTGTTTATAATTACTTTTACCAGATATAACTTTCAGTGAATTTCTGTGGAATTGCCTGGTATTGTAAACTCAGCCTAGTGTGTCAGAGCTGAAGTCCTTTTGCCAGTCAGGGCAAAGAACAGAGGGCCAACCTTTACCAGTGGCTCCTATGAGGATAGCACTACAAATGTATTTTTCATACATTTTTTAGCCTGTTCTATGGCTATGAAATACTGACATTACAAGTTGTCAAAGCAATGCAGCTAGGCTATGGCTTGATAAAAAATCCCAATATTGCTATGGTTTAAAAATAGTAAAAAAAAATCTTCAATAAAAATAATAACAGTGTAGCTGTGCCGCTCAAATTACAATGCAATGCAATATAAAAACAATATTTGAACTGTTAATACAATATTGATTTGAGGTTCTACAAACTGCAAAACAATAGAAATGCGCTAGATAAGTAATGTTCACCAAATAATTGATGAAAAGCAGCTGAATGTTAATCACGTAAATCCTATTCATTATTCTAGAAGTACAACCAAATCCACTGTGAATGCCAGTGTCTCTAAAACCAGTATAAACTGCTATTCCAAAACTAAAAACTGATGTTTCATCTCTCGATACGCTCTGGTCTTTTGTGAAACAGAACAAAAGGAATGAATATTAAATTGCATAGGTGCCATTTAAATTCAGGTTATACATTAGAATACAAATTAGATTGGTTAACAGGATTGCTTGAACTTTCCTACAGCAATATTTCAAACTCTGTCGGGTTTTAACCCTCTGAGGATTTAATTCCTGAGTATAATTGAAATTCGATGTGAGAATTACCACGCGGCAGACAATTGTAAGAAGGTATTTTTTAGGAAGGAAATTTGTCTGGGAAAACAATATGTGATTTCAAGTATTACAGTGTCTTAAATCCACACATATCATGCTTTTTTTTTTTTTTCATTTCTAAAGTGTAACGTGAGCAACTAAAATTCTTTACGTGTTTTGTTACCTATCTCTGATGATTTATGGGTACTGACTCTAACACTAAACACCTTAAGGGCACTAACCATGCAGACGTTTTCTTAAATACACAAGGATAAAGGTTTCTATTTTTGCCATGTGACTGTAATTTTCAAATTGTATTGGACTGAAAATAAGGTTTTATACTTTTGCTTTAGTTTTATGAACAGAGCCTAATGTATGTTTTCCCTGACTATTCCTTGATTTTCTTTGGTTGCTAGTGTGTCCCTTTACCCGGTACATACTGGCAGGTTAACTAGATTCCACCCAAATGCTTTCCAAAGAATGTGTGTAAAATATCTTGTGGCCTTTAAACTCCACATGGTCAGGGAATGACTTGAATGTACTATATGAAGCAATGTGGAAAACATTAATGGGATTGTAAAGTTAGAAGGTATAGAATGCATTAAGGAAAACAAAGCCTTCTGTGTGCAGCAGCCCCCCTAACGCTTACCTGAGGTCCCTCTCTGTCCAGCAACGTCCATAAGTGTCTCAGCCATCCGAGATTCACCCTCCTGATTGGCTGAGACATTGGCTGCTGCTGCTGTCAATCAAAGTCAGCTAGGCAAGCAGAAGAGAGAGGAGGTGGGGCCAGGGGTTCCATGTCTGAATGGACACAGGGAGCTGTGACTCGGTTCAGGTGCCCCACAGAAAGCTGCTTGCAGTGGGGGCACTGAACAGGAGAGAGGTGCCAGTAGCCCTGAAGAGGGACCCAAGAAAAGGAGGATCTGGGCTGTTCTGTGCAAATACACTGCAATGGAGCAGGTAAGTATAACATGTTTGCTATTTTTTTAGGAAAAAAAACGGGACTTTAGAATCACTTTAAAGTTTTTTCTTTAAAAATAACAAACTTGCACAGAGCAGCCTCAATCCTCTTCTTCTTGGATCCCCGCTGGCAACCCTAGCCCCACCCTCCTGCCAAGTGCTCCCACAGCAAGCAGATTGCATTGGGAGCATCTGAGCAGGCTTGATCCTGAGCTGCGGCTCTGTGTGTCCATTCACACGTAGAACTATATCTCACCCCCGTTCCCTCTCTCTCCTCATTGGCTCACTGGCTGTGATTGACAGCAGAAAGAGCCAATGGCTCCTGCTGTTGTCATAGCCACTGAGGAGGGAGAGTCCCTAGAGAGTCTAGGCTCTTATGCACTTTGCTGATAAAAGATCAGGCTCGGGTAAGGGCTCATTAACAAACATGTTATACTTACCTGCTCTGTGCAGTGGTTTTGCTCAGAGCAGCCCCAACCCTCTTCTTCTTCTTCTTAGGTCCCCCACCAGAGCTCCTCCCTTCTGCCAAGATCCCCACAGCAATCAGCTTGCAATGTGGGCACCCTAGCAGTCTCATTCCTAAACCCCATCATTGATCACACACAGAGCCGTGGCTCTGCCCCCCCTCTCCTCATTGACTCACTGGCTGTGAGCTCCTGCTGCTGTTTTAGCCAATGAGGAGGGAAAGTTCCTAGAGAGCTGAGGCTCTCATGCACACTGCTGGAAGAAAATCAGGCTCAGGTAAATATTAGGGGGGACTGGGGGGAATGCTGCACACTGAAGGTTTTTACCTTCATGCATTCTAACCTTAGCCTTTACAAACAGTTTAAGGCTGCATTCACACCTAATTGCAGTTTTGTCCTGCGAATTGTGGCGACAAATTGCGGCGTTTTGTACCACGATCTGTGGCGACAAAACACCGCGATTTTAACCCCCATTTAACCCCCAGGTCCACATCTCCTATGCCGAACGCCGAAGCCTCCTGAAAAAAAGGGTACGGGACTTGTTTTGAGCTTCAGGCGTACAGCGTTTCGGCGTTCGGCGTGGAGATGTGAACCATCTCCATAGAGGACAATGTAAAATCACCCCTCCAGCGTATTAGAGGCTGCTGCGGCGTCGGGCTTCAGGCGTAAAAACGCCTAGGTGTGAATGGAGCCTTAAGCTGCATGTAAACAATAGAACAAGAATTAATGGCTGATTATATTTTACAATCTACAAAACCTATTTTTTTAATGCAAACCTTAACTAAGCATACTACAGTGAAAAAAGAATAGAGAAAATAAAAGTACAGACCCATGCTTGTCTAGCAAAGTCAATTCTGCCTACATTTACCATTGGAGCTAAAGTCTCCGAATACCAGTGGCTAAATTCAGATGAATGATTCTAAAGACACCATAAGACTGAGCACAGCAAGTGATTAATTATTTAATCTGAAACCATTATTAAATGAGAGAACATAAGTTATATTTAGAAAGAAAAAAAAACTCATTCACCTACCTTTTTGGAATATTGCGATGCCTAATGTGCCACACATAAAGGAGTAATCAACAAACAAGTGCAAAGAGGTATTATTTTATCAAAAGTGCAATCACCCATAACACCCCATACGTGTTTACTCTGTTGGTTGCTGTGAGCCATTGCACTTCATTCAATGCCCTTTTCCTGGTTTGATTGTGCCACATATATAATATGCATGGACATATTTTTCTGAATATCTTGGTTATCAAGTAAAATGTTTCTTTTTTTTTTTTATAATTTCTTTTGAAACTCTAGGGATTACTAAAAATGCATTCGCCTAAGCAACAACATAAAACCTGGCTTAGGCTTTCAAGCCTATTTTCAAACAGAATAAATGATTTGCAGTCTTTTAGCTCATTCTTTTATATCCTCTTCACATCCAGAGAGGCATCCGCTCAGTATCCAGAAATGAATGTATTGTTTCAGCACAATCCTCAACTGAGTGTTCCCCAAACAATACAAAGGCACTTTCATAATCAGACAGGATGTTGGGTAAAAACGTATTTCAGACTTGGCCAAAAGAAAAGAGAATGGCTTTAGTATATGTCTTTTAAATGACATCACAATGACAGGGGTTTGTTTCTTCTAGAATTATATATTTTCATCACAAGTGACAGCTTGAAAAAAATCTATAAGGTTTTATAATGCCAGCAACTTCAATACAATTTAACACCAATTGAGAGCCTGCAGCCAAACCCAAGATCACAAAAGAATGCAGTCAAGGTTTGCCAAGCAAATCAGATAAGCCTACAATATATTTGTCAATTTATTCATAGGTATGGGCTCAAAGACAAGCTGTAATCTCTTCCACTTTGCAAAATGCAAGGGCTTGCATCTGCTTTTTTAACACATGCATTAAGATTCCAAAAATGTATTCATTTTGGCCATGTTATTTTTTTTCTGTAGCTTTACTGCCATCTGCTACCATTAACTATTCCGTTACCAAATGTAGTGTTAAAATGCCAATTTTATATTTTCAGCCAAGAAGAGAGTCAGAACCGTATGACATCAATTTGTCTTCTATCCAGTTTCTACAACTGCTCTCTTGTGGACATAATTGAATTACGGTAGTCGGAGGAACCAATATACATTGTAGACACCTGATGCTCCTATCTCTCCGACCAGGGTCAGTGAGTGGGAAAATATGCATGGACTGAATACAAACACACACTGCCGCTAGTCTATGGATTTGTTACGGTAGATATTCATCAGACACAAGAGCTTAACAAATTCATCTACCAAAACATCTTGAGAAAATTAGAGTTTTGTATAATGTTACATAACTTAGCCGCTAGTGGTTCACATGCTGAAATGTTATCTTTTCCATGTCAACAGCTGTAATACATACTGAATAAACTTATGGAAATAATGGAAATATACTAAGAGAATGGATAAATTCAATGTGATCTTCAAAGTAAAGTTGCCTCTGCGTGTCTACTAATACGAATCTAAATGTATGCTACTTGCAGAGATGGACGCTAAAGCTGTTATGTAGCACAGATTGGTAGGCTTTCAAAAGAAACAGATTGTTTGATGATTGTAACATTGCACTGGATTTTGTTTTTCCTAGAGCTCTGGTTCACTGATTCAGATCAGAGGAATGTGACTTTTTGTTTGGATACTCCACATTATCATGCAACTCTGAAGACAGACGCTAAGGAGCATGATCCCACTTAAATGGGTGTAGGTATGTGAATCGGAGAGGGGAGCTTGGGTAGAATGTAAACTGTATATGTCTATAGGTATACAAAAAAATGACCACCCTATCAGATGCTGGAGTCTCAGAATGCATTCTCTACAGAAAATGTATAGATTTGCCATGACTTCTCATCCTAAATACACTGCTGCTAGATGCAGGGCCGGTGCAAGGATTTTTGTCTATTTACAAGAAGGTGCATTTTGGTGCCCCCAACCGTCAGAGATTGCATACATGGCACAAGACACTGCGGACATGGGACAAGAGACGGTCAGAGACTGTGGACATGGCACAAGAGACTGACAGAGATGGTGGACATGGCATAAAAGATCGTCAGAGACTGTGGACATGGTACAAGAGACTGTCAGAGACTGTGGACATGGCACAAGAAACTATCAGAGACTTCGGACATCGCACAAGATGCTATCAGAGATTGCGGACATGGCAAAAGAGACTGTTATGCCTCGTACACACGGCCAGACTTTCCGAGAAAAAAAGACAGACAGGTTTTTTTACTCAGAAAGTCCGGCCGTGTGTAGCCTCCATCAAGAGATTGCGGACATGGCATCATTGACTACGGACATGGCACAAGAGACTATCAGAGACTTTAGACATGGTACAAGAGACTATCAGAGACTGTGGACATGGCTCAAGAGACTTACGAGACTGCGAACATGGCTCAAGAGACGATCACTGCTAACCTCCTTTTTGCAACAATTGCAAAAATACTTCTGCTCAGCTGTGGACTGGGGGAAGAAACTGGACTATTTAGCCCCTGGGCTCAAGCCCTTACCTGTTGTAATTCTGTTCACTATTCAGGGTACCAGCAGACTCCTTGTGAAATGGTTAAGATAAATAAATTATATTATATTACTGATCTCCTCATCTATACCATTCCACCGGGGCTTGCTGGGAGCCGCAGTACAAGGATTATTCCTCATCTGCCCAGAAAATCATCAAATAATCCCAGCGGAGTAATCTTTGTGCTGCAGCTCCCGGCAATTTCAATGCCCCGGTGAAGTGCCCCGGTCCTAGCAAGATGTACCTAATAAAGTGGCAGGTGAGTGTATATGTAAAGTGCTGAGTAAATAGACGGCACTATATAAGAACCTGATATAAATAAATAATGCCCCTGGTAGTTCACCTTACCAATAAAGATGGGTGCACACTATACCAAAACATAATTTATCTTGTGGCATCAAAGTGAAGGAAATTTCAAGGGCACAGGGTTATGAGACGAAAGCAATATACTGTGCAGTGATCAGATTATTGATTGCTCATTCCTATTGATCTATGTAGATTGAATTCTGCCCTGGGTGAACTGGAACATAGCAGATATAATTGGTCATTTATTTATTTTTTGCTGTTATTTACCTTTCTTCCTCTAATAATACTGAAGGAACATACACTGTCAAATTACCTGGTGGCTGTTCTAAAACAAATCTACCCCATCCTTTAAATGAGCAAATCTACTGCTAGAGCTGTCACGTCTGAGAACATCATGGCAACCTTTGAGTCAGTGGGAAAAATGAGTCTCTTCCCTCACTTTGACATGTAAAAGTGACAATCAGTCATTTTGTACTGTCAGGAGCCAGCTCTGAGCTTGTCTTCGATCAGTACAGCCTGATCCATGCCATATACCGCACTGTTACCATTAGCTGTAATGCAATGATGGATAAACATACAGCCACAAGGTAGTTCAATGAGCTTGCAGTAATCAGAACACAGACAGGCAAGAAATGTGCTAATGAAAAAAAGGATGTAAGATGTACATGAGATCACTGTGGACAAACTTCATACTATACAACCTCTAATAACATAACCATTTCAAGGGATCGTATCTGACCAAATATTGTGCTGCAAATGATGAACTTCAGCCGACTCTTCGGTAAGCAAAAAAGTAAAGTGCATACCCTGAAGCCTCATACACACGACCGAGAATCTCGTCATAAAAGAAACATTGTTTTCCTCAACAAGTTTCTTGTCAGGCATGTCGAGAATCTTGTCAAGTTTTCCTTGCGTACACACTGTTAAGACAAAATCTTGACGTTCTCAAAAGCAGTGACGTACAACACGTACAACGGCACTATAAAGGGGAAGTTTGATTTCACTGGCACAACCCTTGGGGCTGCTTTTGCTAATCTTATGTTACCGCGTGTTAGTAAAAGTTTGGTGAGAGACGATTCACCCTTTTCAGTCTGTTACAGCGTGACGAATGTGCTATCTCCATCACGAACGCTACTTTTACTGAAGGTGCGCTCCTATCTCATACTTTATTCTGAGCATGCGTGGGTTCCTAAGCATACACACAAACGTGTTTCTCGTCAAAAACCAGCCCGACGAGGAAAATGACGAGGAAATTGAGACTCCCGATGAGGAAAAAAATAACTTGTTCTCTTTTTTTCTCTTTGAGATCCACGACAGTTTTCTCGACGAAAAACACACGACCGTTTTCCGCAGCAAAAGAGCTCTGCCACCAAGTTTGTTGATGGATTTTGTCGAGGAAAACGGTTGTGTGTACGAGGCCTCAGAAATCAATAAGAGTTTATATTTCAGCCATCTGACTTCAACCATTTCAGCTTTACCTCTATTGCAAAAGGCTTTACTGAACAAGCTTGATTTTACAAATGAATTACAAGGCTGACAATAACTGTGAAAGAATAGAAGGTGTGACATCTGCAGTTCCAAAATTGCCTAGACAAGTCAAAAGCAGATTCAGCAGCTGATCCTTTTTCTTCGTTCCAGGGAACACAAGCATCACTGTTTTAGAGACACCTACCTAATGAACACAACCATATAGACAGAAAAGTGTTGATTTACTAAAGGCTTCACTTTGCAAGGGGATTGCGGTGACGTAAATAATACCCATTCACATGCAAGGGAATTAAAAAAATATATATTTTACTTGTACACGATTGAATGATGAATCATCAATGTAAAAAAAAAACATTACCATATAACAAATACAAGTAAATAGTAGTGCTTGGTGACTAAAACAATAATATAACACCCAGTGACAAGTGATAATAACTGATAAACTGATGATATGAACAATATGAACATAATCCGTGATTACATTTTCCATATGTAAGACATCATGTCTCAAGCAATAAATGTTCTTGTATTCTTCCACCACACCACACACTCACTAGATCAGGCGTCTCCAAACTTTCTAAAATAAGGGCCGGTTTATTGTCCTTCAGACTTTAGGAGGGCCGGACTGTGGCCAGTGAGAGTAAACATCAAAACATTAGGTATTAGGAGGGTAATAATGCCCCATTGTTGGTATCATAGGGAGGAATAATGCCCCATTATTGGTGTCAGTGGGAAAAATGATCCCTCATTGTTGGTGTCAGTGAAAGAAATGGTGCCCCATTGTTGGTGTAAGATGGCACAATAGTGTCTTGTATGAGTAAAAGGAATAGTGCACCAAGGGCCAGTTAAAAGCAAGCAATGGGCCGCATTCGGCCCCAGGGCCGCAGTTTGGAGACCGCTACACTAGATGAAGATGCCTTGCACTCTGATGCTCGGCAAATCAGCATCAACCCTCACAGGGTTAAAAACATCCACCAATATCCAATCATGAATCCGATGTCATAAACTCTCCACATATAATAAAACAAAGTGCTCCAATAGTGCACTAACGTAGTGGTCAATTTATTAAATAAAATAAAAAATCTTCAAACAATGCACTCACATGAAAGCAAATACAGTAAGTAAAAGCATGTATGTATCCACTTGTAGCAGCAAGTATTGGCATGATATGGTCACAGCGAACCCAGCGTGTGCGATCTGTAGCTCACCCACTAAAGCTCTCCTGCTCTCCAGGATTGAGTCTGAAAGAGTGACTCCTCCCCAGGGCTAGAACTGACTCCAGTAGTAATCGGCGTGCGTCCTAACAGTAGGACGTACGGCTCCTGGAGCCAGACAGGCAGGGTTTTCCTCCCCCTGCTTAGCCTCTGCTGTTGAGCCGTCAGATCTGCTCTGACCCTGAGCCGCCCCTGGATCCCTTGGTTCTTTTCTCTCCCACCGTGAGCCTCAAGGTAAGCCCCTGATATAGGGGCCATCTCCACCACCCCCTCCACCTCCCTAAGCATCCTCCCCAGGTAGATCCTACCTTCCATCACCTTCCCTGGAACCGATTGGCGGCCGTCCTTGTCAGGATAAGCCGCCGAATCGGCTGAACGCTGGGGTCTCCTTCCCTCTTCTTACCCCACATTACTACCCACCTGTCAGCAAAACCTTCCCCTCGGAGCCTCCCCGCGATTTCCCGTTTGCTCCCCTGAACCGCGCCGGCCATCACTGATTCGCGGCCGCCGCGGCTTAGGAAAGGCCGCGGCTTCATCCGCGGCCTAGCGGCGCGCCGCATTTTCGGCCAAATCTTCCATTGTAGCCCCCAGGAGCTCACCCCAACCACTGTGGGTACTCATCCACTCCTGGACTCAACAACCAGCCCCCCCCCTGGCTCACTAATCCACCCAGTTGGCTACATACCAGCCTGGGTCCCATGTCCTGCTCCTGGTCGGCGGCCATCTTGGTACACCCAGCCGTGTCAGCAGTGTCAGCTTCCCCCCCCACCCCCCCTGTCACAACTTAAACAGCACTTGATCCAGGGGCTTGCCCGATCGCCTTTCAGGGATCAGGAAGGAATTTTTTCCCCTACCAAAGGCAAATTGGCATAGCATCGGTAGGGGTTTTTTGCCTTCCTCTGGACCAAGCCGGGAGGATTCATTGAATCCTCTCTTCATCGCCACCAAAAGGAACGTCTTTTCCCCCGGTGAATGGCGACCATGGCTGAGCGGCGGTACTCCGCAGAAACCATTTGGGATTTGAGGCGTTTCGCCGCAATACTGCCAGCCATCACCAAAAAGACCCTAAGAATTGAGCACCTTTTGAGGATCGATCGACGATCGACCGTCAAAAATTTTAGCCGTTTACCCCAACCTAAGCGCATTTCATGTGCTCTGATCAACACAAGATCGGCAGTAAAACATCGACTTGAAATCCATGATTTCATTCTACTACACGACTTAGACTGCCTCTTCATTACAGAGAGCTGGCTCACAGCCGACTGTAACACCATTCTAGGAGAATTGGTGCCAGAAAACTACCGTATTATAACGGAAAACAGAATAGGGCAAAGAGGAGGAGGACTGGCGGTGATCCATAAGACGCGTCTTGCGATCACAAAACCAAGCCTCCAAAACCCGCTTCCATTCATGGAAACCCTTACTCTTCAACTGCAAGTAAACGGCCAGGAGACTGTCCAGATTCTACTCTGCTATAGGCCACCCGGCCCCAAGTCGCAGCTGCTCCCATCTTTGACGGACTTTGTCTCCACTTATACCCTGAATAGCAAACACCTTTTGTTGCTCGGGGATTTCAACCTTTGGGCCAACTCCCCGCAAGACCCCATTGCCGACGCCTGCATCGACCACCTGGAAGGATTAGGGCTTCAGCAACTAGTATGTGGGCCCACACATGCTTCAGGTCATACGCTCGATCTTATTTTCAGACAAGATCTGGAAATAAAAATCTTGGAAAATGAACCATTGCCATGGACAGATCACCATGCAATCAAATTCATTATTGCCGAATTCCCCCCCTTAACAAAAACATCAAATCCAGTGACAACACACTGGACCAGATGTCAGAAGAAGCTCCATTCGGAACTCTTCAAAGCCACGTTAGGGGGAAAAATAAACACAATTCAGCCGCACCAAACAGCGGATGAAACATTAGAGGCCATAAATACAGCACTATTGCAGTCAGCTGACTTGATAGCGCCGAAACGAAAGACCCAGATCAGGAAAAACAACGCCGGCTGGTTCAACAACCAGCTGGCGTTACTGAAGCAAGAGCGTAGAAGGGCAGAAGCAGCCTGGAAAAGAAACCCTTCAGATGAGAACCTCGCGATTTACAAGGCAATTACCAGGAAATACTACAAGCAAATCTTCGAAGCCAAGAAAAACTATTTTTCTGAGGCTATCAACGGTGCCCTAAATCGCCCCCGCGAACTCTTCAAGCTGGTCACTCAGACCATGAATCCAGAATGTCTTGAAGCCCCCAACTTGGATACACAAGAATTTTGCGATGAGTTGTCGGATTGCTTCATTAACAAAATTGAGGCAATCCGGCAAAGCATTCAGCAGAATAATTGCCCTCCCAGCCCCCCCCGTAGCCATTTACACAGCACCGGCAGCAATTCACCACAGTTTGGTGAGTTCACGCTGGAACCCATCTCCATTCAGACCACTAAAAATATCATCGGCACTCTGCGCAACAGCACTGCGCCAAATGATATTATCCCCACCAAACTGCTGAAGGAATGCGCCGACATCCTGGCACCTCCTGTCACGCAGCTTATTAACCAATCCTTCAGGGAGGGCAAAATGCCCTCCCAGCTGAAGGAGGGCTTCATTCAACCCATCTTGAAGAAAGCCACCCTGGATCCTAAGGATCCACTTAACTGGCGCCCCATAACAGGCCTAAATGTTCTCTCCAAGGTAATGGAGAAGGCAGTGGTACAGCAGCTGCAACAGCATCTAGATACCCACAACTTACTCGACCCATTGCAATCGGGATTCCGTCCCGGACACGGGACGGAAACAGCATTGCTTAAGATATGGGACGACGTTCTCGAGGCCGCAGACGAAGGAGAATCTTCTCTTCTGGTTCTGCTGGACCTAAGCGCAGCCTTTGATACAGTTGATCACAAGCTGTTATTGACTCGGCTGGCTAAAATAGCCAAAGTCGCAGAAAGCGATCTATCTTGGTTCTCCTCTTTTTTGGAAAACCGATCGCAAATAGTGAAGCTAGGACCCTTCACTTCTAAACAACGCACATTATCGTGCGGGGTCCCTCAAGGATCTCCCCTGTCGCCGATGTTATTCAACATCTATGTGCGTCCTCTTTTTGATATCATCAGCAGCCAAAAACTGCTATATCACTCTTACGCAGACGACACGCAACTGTACTTCCGCATTTGCAATAAAAAGGATCACCACCTCAATCTAGAGACATGCCTCTCTTTGATAGAGGACTGGATGACAAAGAGTTATCTCAAACTCAACGGAGCGAAAACAGAACTTCTCCTGTTTCACGCCAAGCGTAGCAATCAATCGATAACAACCTGGATCCCCCCGCCCATTCTGGGCAAAGTCATCACCCCTAGCGCCAAAGTCAAAAGTCTGGGGGTCATTTTTGACGCCGACATGACAATGAACGCACAAATAGGGGCAGTAGTCAGCGGATCTCACTATCTGCTGCGCCTACTACGCAGACTCACGCCTTTTATTCCCAAGAAAGACATAGCGGTCGTGGTGGGAGCGATTGTAAACTCCAGATTGGACTATGCAAACGCCCTTTACCTCGGACTTCCCAAGTACCAAATCACTCGTCTTCAAGTCGTTCAAAATACGGCCGCCAGACTTGTGACTGGGAAAAAACCCTGGGAATCAATCTCACCCTCGTTGAGATCCCTTCACTGGCTACCAGTCAAAGACAGAATCACCTTTAAAGCACTCTGTCTAACGCATAGATGTATCCATGGGAATGCTCCCCATTATCTATGCGAAAAATTAAAAATTTACAATCCCAATCGTATTCTACGATCCAATAACCAAAATCGGCTTCAGATACCGAAAGCCAGATACAAGTCCAAAGGAGACAGGAGATTCGCTGTCCAAGGTCCCAGACTATGGAACGCCTTACCAGCCAGCATTCGACTGGAGGAGAACTACCTGGTCTTCAGGCGAAAGATCAAGACGCATCTCTTTTGATCTCAAAGGAGAAAGGAACAACAAGCGCCCAGAGGCGATTTATTTCGCATGTGCTGCGCTATACAAGTTCTTCATTCATTCATTCATTCATTCATTCATTCACCCACGCGAGATTGTGAACATCGGAACGTCACTTCCGGTATTGCGTCAAGCATCACAACTGGTTGCCGTACAGCCACGTTACGACGCGTTTCATCATCATGACTTACTCATGGGGTTGTCTAAATATATCAATGATCATTGAACAATGACTGAATGTTGAAATCATTAGAGCTTCACCTCATTCATTAAGCTAGGGGAAAATTCCCCTGCATTAAAAGATTTTCTTGCAAAATGAACAACCTATTTGCCTTTAGTAAATCAACCACAATCACACTTCAATTGCTTTCCATGTCTGCAACCTATGCCAACTTTTGAATACTTTCTGCTTTACCCATTCAAGCCCAATTTTATTTAACCACTTCCATACTGGGCACTTATACACCTTCCTGCCCAGAACAATTTTTAGCTTTCAGTGCTGTTGCACTTTGAATGACAACACTGTACCCAAACTACATTTTTATCATTTTGTACCCACAAATAGAGCTTTCTTTTGGTGGTATTTGATCACCTCTGGGATTTTTATTTTCTTTAAAAAAAGTAAAAAAATGACCGAAAATTTCGAAAAAATACTTTTTTTTGTTTCCGTTATAAAACATTGTAAATAAGTACGTTTTCTCCTTCACTAATGGGCACTGATGTTACTGCACTGACTGGCACTGATAAGGTGGCACTGATGGGCACCGATGAGGTGGCACTGATGGCATTGAAGATGGGCACCAATATGCCGCACTGATTGGCGGCACTGATGGGCACTGATAGGCGGCATGGATAGGTGGCACAGATGGGCACGAATAGGCGGCACAGATGGGCACAGATAGGCAGCACGGATAGGCAGGGATAGGCAGCACGGATGGGCAGGGATAGGCGGCACGTATGGGCACTGATAGGCGGCATGAATGGGCACTGATTGGCGGCATGGATGGGCACTGATAGGCGGCATGGATGGGCATAGATAGGCACTAACGTATGTGTTGTACTAATGGATGCCAATCAGTGCCAAACAATGCCTGCCAATCAGTGATGCCCATTGTGGGCACTGATTGGCATCCATTGCAGGCACTGATTGGCATCCATTATGTGTCATCCCTGGTGGTCTAGGGTGGCATACCTTTGTTTTACATCCCCGATGGTCTAGTGGAATCCCTGGTGGTCCAGTGGGCATCCTCGGGGGCGGGGGGGGGGGCTGTGCTGATAATCGATCAGCACAAACCCCCCCTGTCAGATGAACAGCTGATCGGCTCTCCTCTACTCGCATCTGACAGACGCGAGTGAGGAAAAGCCGATTACCGCCTTTTCCTGTTTACATCGTGATCAGCCGTGATTGGACACTTTACCTAGATCGGTGTTGCAGGGTGACAGACTGCAATTGGCGGGCGGCAAGTGGTTAAAGGGTAACTCAAAAAAATTTAGAAAATAAAATAATAATAATATATATATATATATATATATATATATATATATATATATATATATATATATATATACTGTATATATATATATATATATATATATATATATATATATTACACAAACAATGATTTCTTCAGAATAACAAAAGTTAGGAATCTGCAACAAAGTTTGTTGAATTGCTTCTAATGCACACAAATCTCCCAGAGGGGGATGTTTTTTTCTCAACAAATAGAGTTACGCTTTAAATGTCCATGTTTTAGAATAAGAGGTGCGGGAGTGTGCTTCTTTTTAATCAATAAAATATTACCAAAATTACCCATTTCCAACGTGTTTACCCCATCAATGATATAAACTGCACTGCAACTGCTTTATTGGTGGGCCTATCAGTTTGTTATGAAGAGAGTCTAAAGACAGCTATAATTTCATGACTGTTGGCAAATAAAAAAAACTAATATCATCCAAGAATTTAAAATGTTTCTGTTTTGCAAAAATGTTTGTCACATATTCTATGTTAAAGATGATGACTTACTGTAAAATGCAAACGTTCTTTAAAACAGATGTATCACTTCCAACCACCATGACACCAATTTTGTGAGCTTCGCTCCAACCCAGATCAATACACCCCGCTGCAATGCTCTAATTGCATTTGCCAACCCAACGCAGGTGGCCAAAATTGTACAATTAAGGTCATTGATCTCCTCCTCTTTACATTGCAAATCGGAATGACACATGAATACACTTATTTGAACCAATACTTGGTGGGCCTAAAACCAAATAATTGCCTTTACTTCTATTCCATTAGTATTTACTAAGATGGGACTAATTATAAAAACAATAGAAGGACAACCCGTAGATTCCAGCTCTCAATTTTCAACATAAGAATTACAGAAAACGCTTGACTGGTTGCTGTAAAGAAAGCATGCATGTAATATTCACCTTAATTTTATAAATAGGCCCCTATATCACATTTACACTTATAACTTACACCAGACCTATAAATAATTTATAATTTAACACCAGCAATGTCATACCTATAAGAATATCTTATTTTGACATTTATGAGGTAGATCCACAGTCAGGTTTTTATTGCTGCCTGTGTGTGCTTTAACAAGATTTTCCCTCGCACCCATTTCTGCTTAACACCTGTATCTCGGATAGTGAAGGTCAATACCCTCAATATGAACAGAGACAGTAATATCATCCTGGCAGAGGCTCTAACCGTTTCAATTTTTCAAAATGGGGTTTTGTATTGCTGCCTGTCTACCAGTTGGGGATTTTTCCTTTAACTTCCTGTTCTGTGTGATACCTGTCAAACAGACCGTCATTTTGGTGAAATTTCCCTAAAAAGACACATTAAAAAATGTTCAACAGTGAGTTAACCCTCTTACGTGCTATCCAGAACTAAAAGGATAATTGGCTGGAGCTTTAAAGTGAATTTCAACTTTTGCAGTCAATACCTTAACCTCTTGCCACCTGTCGAACACACGTATGCCACCTCTTAGAGAGTGGGCCATTGCACCAAGCAGCTGCATATATGCAGTCCTGTGTAAACATCAAACTGTGCTCCTGGCACAGTCCCTGGCAGACTCGAGAAGCTCCTGATGCATACTTGCAAGGAGCTTTCCAATCACCGATGTGAGAACCAATCACGGCAGTCGCATGACCCGAATGCCTGCCTCCGGGTCCTGGCATTTAGAACTCTTAAAAGGTCAGGAGATGTCGGCAGGAAGGGGTTAAAATGTTTCTTACTTTTGGCAAATAAACAAATACAGGGTGAGTCTTTCTCAATAAATAGGTTAACGACAGGCTAAGTATCCTCTCATTAAGGCTCCATTCACACCTAGGAGTTGATATTTTTCTGGTGTTTTTTCCAGCATTGTTCAGACTTTTTTTTACGTGTTTTTGCAGTTTTGCAGCGTTTTTGTACAGTCTTTTTCAAGGTTAAAAGGTCACCAATGTAAAAGCAGTAAGACACCTGTAATCTGCCAAAAAAGAAGCTGTACTTTTTTGCGCGACAGTCATTTTGCTTTAGGTGACAGATTGCCCAGATGTAAACAGGGGCCATTGAAATGAATGGGATGTTGCTTGTTGGCCGTTTTTACAGCTGAGGCTTAAAGCAGAAAAACACCCAAGAACACCTAGGTTTGACCGGAGCCTAAAATGCAACAGAAAAGTCCAACTTCTAGAGCAAACATTTGTTAGGACAGGCACTGTTCAAATCCAATTTACAACTGATAATGAGATCTGACAGCACAGTACAGGCAAGTTTAATTATAGCAAACACAACTCTACTGCCCCCTCAAAAACAAAGAGAACTAAATAGTGTGTGAGTTATTAGAAAGGTGCATATGAAATAGTAATTTTAAAAATGGTATGCTATGAGATTGGGTAACCTTTAAAAGTAGGTGTTATCCCGATGTGGCTACAAATGTGGAAATGCAATTTAAGTCTCTTAACTTTATTATTTAGGCCCTGCATTCCAAGATTTGTACAATCAATGAAAGTTAGTCCTTCTTGTCTGTTTTTTTTTTTTTGGACATTATATAAATCCCACATGATGTACATATGTTTGAATACTTTGCCATCCCTTATGTAAACCAACCACCCTGCATACTACTATCAGTTTAATGCTTTGTGGTTCTTCCATCTGTGCACAGTAAGCTGTGTTTAATGTTAATTTGTATTTGAAAGTCTGGGTGTGGGTGGACGTCTATGAATTCAGGAACAGTTATAAAACAAAAAGTCTTCACATTTGCTTCTAAATAAAATCAGTGTTACGCTTACACTGTTACCTTATTAAAGTAAACCTGTGTCTAAGCATTACTGTGATGGTTATTTAAAGCTGACGTTTAGTTATGGCTATGTTTGCACAGCTACATTGGTCCAGCTTGGACCAAAATAGGTACCATATTTTTCGGCGTATAAGACGACCTTTTACACCACAATTAAACAGCCAAAAACCGGGGGTCGTCTTATAAGCCGGGTGAAGCAGCTGCTCGATCGATATCAGCTGCCGGGTGCTCTGTACGGCTGCATGTATTCTGTATATGCGCCGCTCAGCCTATCCCGATGCACTCTGTTGATGACAGAGCATGCTAAGCCTGCACGGATTGGAGTAATAACCTCTGCCAATCCGAGCAGGCTACATTATGTAGCCTGCTCGGATTGGCAGAGGTTGTTACTCCAATCCGTGCAGGCTTAGCATGCTTTGTCATCAATACAGTGCATCGGGATTGGCTAAGTGGCGCATATACAAACTACATACAGCCGTACAGAGCACCCAGCGGGCTGCGGCTTCTTCATTTAATTAAAACCCATTACTTCCACACAAGGGGGTCTTCGAATACGGTGAGTAGACCACAAAACCACAGTTTTTAGCATCATATTAGGGGGTCGTCTTATATGCTGAGTCGTCTTATACGCCTGCAAATACGGTATGTAAGTTCCATAGCTCACTGATCCCCACTGAAGACAGCCTCACACCTTACAGTCTATTTATTTTAGTCCCCTTTAGAGTGTTATTGTTTAATACCTTGAACATTTCACCTTTAGATGTATTATTAGTTAAGTAGGATTTTCATCCTACAGCAAAATTCATTTTGGGCAACGATCCCTATCTAAAGATGGCGGACCCGCGTCTATGATCCCCGGATGTCAGAGCTGGGCGGTCTAATGCCGCTGTAACTGAATAAGAAGTGGCGAGTCAGCCCGCCGCTCGTGCCCCTGGAAGAAGTCATCCTTTTGACGAAACGGCGTAGGGAGAAGCGGCGTGCTGACGTCACCACTGTTTACCAACGACCATCCGGAATGACGGGCGGAATGTGAAAGCCGGCCGGCTACACTACTATATATACGCTACATTATTCAATAGCCATGTGAGTGCCTTTCTTTCATGCTAATAAATAGTTTTTACCTTACAATGTCCGCATCTCTGTTTTTACTCTTGGGCTGAATCTGTGCGGGGAGACCTGCTGGCTATTGATCTGTGAAATCAAATGCCGAGGAGTACACTTAAGAAGTCTCAGGAAACTGCAGGGCTAATGAGCCACACACGCTTATGATCTCATTCCCGTGATCAAGTCTTTCAGACGAAACGTAGGGAGGAGACGTTCTGACGTCACCGCGCACTTTACCAGCTCTCTACCCGGAATACGGGCGTTCTTTGCATGCCGGCCGGATGTTATTGTTTACATGCGATGTTATCTTCACTTCGATGTAAGCGTAAGTCTATTTTTTAACACATTAAATGAGGATTTTATGCTATGTGAGGCATTTGTTTTTTATGTACCTGCTGACGATTCATCGGGAGATATCCATATATCTGAGAACCAGGCTATATCCATATATCTGAAAACCAGGCTGTCTCTATTGGACCTTCCCATACCGAGTATTACAGACCATATCATGCTATATTTGATCTCCTATCACCAAGAGATCATTGTTTTTTGGTAAGAGGCTACTTGTGATTTCGGTGGAGGTTTCATCTATACCATCACTTTTTCTTATTTGATTTATTTGGCACTTGTGGGATTACTTGATCATGAACTTTGTCACCACGCTGATGGACTCATTCATTTATCGTTTATGAACTTTATTTCACTATAGCACATGTTGAACCAGCACTTTAGTTCACATTTATATTATATAGCGCAATCTCCTTTTTTTGATACATTGTTTTTTGTGTAGTATAACACTTTATGATCGCAGCTTTTCCTTTGTTTCAATAACGAGCGCAATATTGCTTTTTTCACTCATTTCATAGAGATCTGTGTTAGTCGGTAAGCAGATTCGATATACGAGGTGGAGGTGTCTTCTATTCTGCTTTCTGACACGGCTTCCTGGACTATTCTTGGCACTTATTTGTTTTATCTGTGATTCACATGGGAATTCCACACTGGATGAACTTTTGATTGTCACAACATTAATTATTGGACTTTTGATGTTATTATTGTTGCACCGGTTTCTTTGATATTTCATGTTTATATATTGATACTTTCTTGGTATCACTTATTAGATGGACTTTCATTTTTAGATTAGATCATTGCCATATCTAATAGATGTTTATTGTGCACATGCCTATATTATTCTATTAATTCACGCAGCGCAGCTTACTTTAAGCTATTTCGATTTGTGTTTATCTGACATTTTTTTGCTGCAGCAGCATTTTCACCTTTCCATGTAGTTTTGATTCAACATCACTATTATTTTATTAATACCTGCACAGTATATTTTTCACAACCTATGCAGCTTTAGTGTGAAAGCACTTAGGTTTTCACATTGGGATTGCAGATGCAGCTTCTTTCAGGCGCTTTACAGGTGCTTTTTTTACCGCTAAGACCCCTTTCTCACTGGGGCAATTTTCAGGTGCTTTAGTGTGAAAGCAATCAGACTTTCACATTGGGATTGCAGATACAGCTTCTTTCAGGCGCTTTACAGGTGCTGTATTTAACGCTAAAGCGTCTGAAAAACGCCGCAGTGTGAAAGAGGTCTTATACGTAACTACAATGCATCATCAAATTTACAGCAGAAGCACTGAAATCAAGTTCTTCTCAAAGCAGCTAAACTTACCTTAAACGTACCCAGCTCCTCCTCATTTGCTCTCCATTTACATTAGAAATGAAAAGGTTGGAAGGAGGCAGAGTTACTGCTGGAAGGGTCTGGCCACAGGTGCACTTTAAGGCCTCGTACACACGAGCAGACAGATTTGTTCAAATCTGTCTGTCCGACCGATTTGAACAAATCTGTCTGCTGGGATTTTGGTTTGCTCGCGTGCACACACGAGCAAACCAAAATCCCCGCCAGCAGACAGCGCGCTGACGTGTCGGTAACGTGGCAGTGACGTTGACGCCACCACGTCACCGCACCAGGAAGTAAAACACTTCCGCGCATGCGTCGGAACCATTCGGCGCGTGTGCGAGAAGACATGTCTGCTGGTTAGCTGGGTTCCCAAGCTGACAGATTTCAAAGCATGCTTTGAAATCTGTCGGGTGGCCAAATCCGTCTGTTAGCCCGTACACACGATCGAATCTAGCAGACCGTTTCCAGCAGACAGATTTACTCGTGTGTACGAGGCCTAAGGCTTGAAGAAGTTGTAAAGGAAACATTTTTTTTTGCTGAAGTGACTGTTTACAGGGTATAGAGACATAATAATTAACTTATTCCTTTTAAAAATGATTACCTGCAGTTTCTAGTTTCGTTTTTGCATGTTCTTTCCTATTTCTGTCATGTACAGAGCCACAGAGCCAATTCAGGGCAGTGATGGTTTGGAAAACGAAACTGATTGGTGCTGAGGGGTTTTAGACACACAGTAATCACACCTCATGGAAGTTAGTGACCACAGAGAGAAAGCTCCCAGTACTGTGGTCATCAGGAAACAGACAACCAGGAAGTGTGGAGATCAGAGAAGAATTACAGCAACTTGAGAGCAAAAACTAACAATGAGGACATGAAAACAGCACTGCATTGAGGTAAAGGAAGCTATTAAGATTAAAAAAAATCCTTTACAAACCCTTTAAGCCTGGGACACACTATCATTTTTTTTTGTTCAACCCAGTGGGCTGAACAAAAATAAATAAACGACGGATCGATGTACTAACACCAGCGATGTTAGTGCAGCGATCTCCCCAATCAGCCGGTTTCTACTGTACCGACTGATTTTGGCCAATATTTGACCTGTGTGCTTTAGTTTACACATGTGGCAGACTTCTATTAGATGATCCAGGAGACCAAATTGCAAAAGTTTAAGAACACTATGATGCTGATGTACAACTAAAAGTCTTAAATGTTAAAAAAAAAATCCATAGCAGTGTCTGTTCAAAAAAATCTGATGATGTTGAGCTTGGTTTCATTTTCTTAATTTCAAGAAAAGGTCAATTTTTCCGTACACAGATTTGTAAAATATGCACCATAAGCTACACAAAATCAGACTGATATTTATTATTGTCATATTGCTCGCTGGAATGTAAATACTCTTTGAATGATTCGGGGATACTAATCCCAAAACATATGGGAAGATTTAGGTCTCAAAAGGATTTCAGTCAAGAAGGTTTATACAATACACGTTTTTTTCAAAGCCGATGGAGCTATTCAGCAAATGAAATTATACTGAATTATTACAGCCATAGACTTTTAAACATCTTTAGGTAGATGTCAGCGGCAGGAAATGGGGGATTCAAACAACTCTATTATGCCAGCCTAAGGATATCGTCCATACATGTGTGATGGAAACATACCCGAATGGGTCAGCTCAAACAATGCCATGGATCGGTGATCGAGTATGATCTGTGTTTCTAAAAGACGCACCACCGTGGTTTTAAAATTTTACTGCAAAACCACACACTATATTACCAAAAGTATTGAGACACCAGCCTTTATACGTACATTAACTTTAATGGCATCCCAGTCTTAGTCTGTAGGGTTCCATATTGAGTTGGCCCAACCTTTGTAGCTAGAACAGCTCTTCTGGGAAGTCTATCCACAAGGTTTAGGAGTGTGTCTATGGGAACGTTTGACCATTCTTCCAGAAGCGCATTTGTGAGGTCAGGCACTGATGTGGGCAAAAAGTCCTGGCTCGCAGTCTCCGCTTTATTTCATCCCAAAGGTGTTCTATCGGGTTGAGGTCAGAACTCTGTGCAGGCCAGTCATGTTCCTCCACCCCAAACTCGCTTATCCATATCTTTATGGATCTTGCTTTGTGCACTGGTCCAAATCATTTGGTGGAGAGGGATTATGGTGTGGGGTTGTTTTTCAGGGGTTGGGCTTGGCCCCTTAGTTTCAATGAAGGAAACTCTTATGCCTTGTACACACGATCGGAATTTCAGGTGAAAAAAAAGTCAGACAGGATATTTTCATCAGATATTCCGACCGTGTGTGGGCCCCATCAGACATTTTTCCGTCGAAAATTCCGATCGTCTGTGTGGAACTCTAAAAAACACGCATGCTCAGAATCAAGTCGACACATACTCGGAAGCATTGAACTTCATTTTTCTCGGCTCGTCGTAGTGTCTTACGTCACCACTTTTTGGACGGTCAGAATTTGGTCTGACAGTGTGTATGCAAAACAGTCTAAACGGAATTCAGACAAAAAATTCCATCGGATTTTATCCCATCAGAAATTACGATTGTGTGTACAGAGCATTAGGCGTCAGCATCAGTGTTAATTTTGACATCAAATTTCAATTTAGTTTTAGTCATAGTCTTTTGATTAAAATGCTATTTTAGTTTTAGTCGTATTTTACTCATCTCAATTGATTTAGTTTTAGTCGTTTTTAGTCAACTAAAATAGTATTAATTTAGTGGATGAAAATACTTTAGTCTACAAAATTAAAAGATAGCAAGCATACCAAGACAATTTTGACAATTTTATGCTCCTAACTTTGGGGGAACAGTTTGGGGATGGCCCCTTCCTGTCTACACACCAGTGCACAAAGCAAGGTCCATAAAGTCATGGATGAGTGAGTTTGGGGTCGAGGAACTTGATTGACCTACACAGAATCATGACCTCAACCCGACTGAACACCTTTGGGGTGAATTAGAGCGGAGACTATGAACCAGGTCTACAGTACTTGTCCACATCAGTGCCTGACCTCACAAATGCACTTCTGGAAGAATGGTCAAACATTCCTATAAAGACACTAAACCTTGTGGACAGTCTTCCCAGAAGAGTTGAAGCTGTTATAGCTAGACATGTGCAGACTGGAATATTTTGTTTCGTTTTTTCGTTTTCGTTTGGAAAATACATTTATTTAGTTACTCCCGAAAATCGTTTTGATTTATGTCGTTTTCGTCGGAAAAGTTTTCGTCCGAAAACAAAGATTTTCGATGCTTCGTCGAATTTTCATCGTTCAATTCGACAAAGCATCGAAAATCGTCAAATTTTCGTCGTTCAATTTCTACCTATTCACTATATTCAGAACGACGATTTTCGATGCTTTGTCGAATTGAACAACGAAAATTCGAAAATCGTCGGATCTGAACGAAAACGAAAATAAAGCATTTTTTATGTCGGATCTTTCGGTTTTCGTTTCTTGCGCTTTTCGTTATCGTTTGTTAAAACGATAACGAAAAAAAATGATTTTCGGACGAAAACGAATGCACATGTCTAGTTATAGCTGCAAAGGGTGGGCAAACTCAATATTGAACCTTAAAGACTAAGACTGGGATGCCATTAAAGTTTATGTGCGTGTAAAGACAGGAATACCAATACTTTTGGTAATATAGTGTATGTTTAGGTCAAAAGTGCTATCGTTTACAGAAAACATTGTTTTGCCAAAATTGTTCACATTTACTGTACAGATATAGACTAGAACACAACACAATCAATTATAAAGACTTTGCATTACTGATTTGTGTAATTTATGTGGAGTATTTTTAGGATGCAATGCCTAAACCAGGGATCTTCAAACTATGGCCCTCCAGCTGTTCCAGAACTACACATCCCATGAGGAATTGTAAAACTCTGACATTCACAGACATGACTAGGCATGATGGGAATTGTAGTTCCTGAACAACTGGAGGGCCATAGTTTGAGGACCCATGGCCTAAAACAATCACTTTCATCACTGAAATCATGTAATCATGACCCTCAATGCAGAGTGATGGCGTATTACCAGGTCTAATTACACAATGTGTAAAGAATGGTAAGTGATCCTTTTAACAACTTGTACTATGGTGTAAGGAACCCGTTACTATCGAATAAAAGCATTCATTGCTACTGTGAAAACTGTGCATATTAAGCACAACTCTGTACAACCTGTAACAAAATAAAAACGGCTTCTATTATTATCTTCAAAACACCACAGGCTTTCAGGATTTTTTTTTCTACATAGTATAAAGTGCCACAAAAAGAAAACGGATGTTTTAGCTGAAATCCAAGTAAACAGCTAAATGCAAATTGAAAATACATATATTACAAGAATATAACAAAAATATGTTAGGGCAAATAAAAAAAAAGTACAATGGACAATACTCAATTGTTCCTGTTGCAAGTGCACAAATACGGTTACAATCACCTCAGCAAATACAGAAAATTCCTGGTGATCTTGCCGGAAATGCACTTTCCTTCCTGTGAGCTGCATTGAGGCATATCTTCCTTCCTAGCCAGTAGTGTATTTAGGTTTTGTGCTGCCCTAGGCCTGACTAAACTAATTAAAATATGACCCACCCTTTCTGTCAAGGCCACACCCCTTTCTGTTTAAGACCTGCCCTGAAATTTTTTAGTGGGGACACTAGTTCTGAGGGTCTGGGGGAATAGATTCCCTTAATTTGCATAGATTTTCTCACACTTCCTGTTTGGCTATGGGGCATGAAGTGATGGGAAATCTCTCAAATGGGACAGGGTTGGTAAAGAATAAACTGACCGGGGCTATAATTTTCCCTTATGGCCCATACACACGATCTGAATATCGGCCGATGGATCGTACGACTTTTTTAATAATCGCAAGTAAAGTAAAATAGGTTATTAAACTCACGAAAATTCTCGTACGACAGAAAAAAAAGATCGGAATTGATGTCACGTGTTGTAATGTATTTGTATTGTATTGTCGGACGACGGCTGTACTGACTAAACGAAAATCGTACGATCTGACATGGTACGAGGAAAATTTTCGCGCATGTCCGATCGAAAAATATCGGATGAACGGTCGTGATCGGCTCTCGAAAGTAGTGTACACACGATCCGAAAATCGTACGATCCATCATCGGACGATCGTTTTCGTCCGATATTCGGATCGTGTGTATGGGCCATAACTCTATCCAAAATGAAAAAAAAAAAGTGTTGCCTATAGTTATACTATAAGCACAAATTTCTGATAATTTTATGGAGAGGACTAAGAAGATATAAAAATGCCAATGGTGCAGCAGAAAACATATAGCACAGTGTGGAAGGTTTGTGGTCCAGGATGATAGGACAGTCAAAATTAGAAGCACCGCCCCCCACAGTTGCAGAATGCCGGCCGCCTGATTACGGGAAGCAGTGCGGCCGCTTTATGGGGGCCCCCTGCAAAGTGCTGCCCTAGGCCTGTCATGAAAATAAAGAGATGCGGACATGTTTGAGCCCATATCAGGAGAGCAGCTTAGGGTTACAACCATGGTTCCTCCATACAGTACGGTGGAACCTTTAATTATGAGCATAATCCGTTCCAGGAAAATTCTTGTAATCCAAAGAATATTGTATATCAAAGCGAGTTTCCCCATAGAAGTCAATGGAAACGAAAATAATTAGTTCCGCATTGACTTTTATTGCATGCAATTCCGCATGTGGCCAGAGGAAACCTCAGAAAGGCTCGGAAACACTCGGGAACAGTATTTCCAGATGATTACAAGTATTTATGAGTATTTCCGAATGGCTCCGAACTATTCTGAGTGTCACCGGCGCTCCGCACCTCTGGCCAAATGTGTTACTGCACAACACCGCAGAGGCTTGAATCCTGCTTGTGTTGCGAGACAACACTCGCAAACCGAGTTTTTAAAGTTGCTCCTCTTTTACAACGCTTGTTTAAGTGACTGTATATGTTTTTTTTTTTTACTTTTAGCTACAGGTAAGCCTATAATAAGGTTTACCTGTAGTTATAAAGAATATCTCCTAAACCTGTACGGTTTAGGAGATATTCCGCTCGCAATGCGCCGCTGATTGCAGCGGCGAATGCGCAGCGGGGGTCCTCGGCTAAAGGGCCAGCCCTTGATGGTTTGAAGTCTCCAGCGCGCATGTGCGGGAGTGATGGCATCGCCGATCCAGCCAATCACAACGCTAGAGCGGCGATACCCGGAAGACACGCCGAGTAAAGATGACATCTCCCTCGGCGTGGACCAGGAAAATTCTCTTCACCTCGTTCCGAGGTAAGTATTTCATAATGAGCGAGTATGCGGTGCATACTCGCTCATTATGGCTTTTGCCTTTCAGGTGAAAAAAAAAAAACACATCGTGGGTATACAACCGCTTTAACCACGTTACTCGTAAACCAAGGTTCCACTGTATATCAAAGGAGGAGTGACAAGCCACCCAGAGACAGGAAGTTTGTTAGCTGCAGGATCTCCAGGTGAAAATAAAGCAAAAGAAGCTTGAAAAAAGAAAATGAATGCAGCCCACGACACCAAAGCCTAGTAAGCTGCAAAATATTACATTTTGGTTTCGGATTTACAGACACTTCAAAGAGCAATTCCAGTTGATGAATAGGCTACTAATGATGTCTACTATATTTTCTATAATTATGATAAAATCTGAAAATCAAAAATGATTGTGCTGGTAGGACAAGCAAGCTTCTGGCAAAAAAAACAATCAGATGGAATTGTAAATTACATGTGAAAAATTGGGTTTTCCGAGCTAACAATCAATAAAATATAATGTGACAAGATATTAAAAATGTGAAACAAATCAAAAGTGTCAAGAGATACTCTTATCTTATCTTTTGACATTTTTTGATTTGTTTCAATTTTTTTTCTTAATATATTGTCACATTATATTTTATTGCTCGTTATACTAAAATCAGAAATCTTACTCCATTTACCTTAAAATGTGTTTAAAGCCAGAATAGTTTTTTTTTATTATTGGATGAACAGGGAGAAAATAGGACCCCTGTCAATTTTTTTTTTTTTTTGCTGTCTTTGTGTAGGATTGTAAGATTCCCCATCTCTAGTTTTACTGAAGACCGCTGTCATTGGATTAGAAAGAGCTGAGAATTCCCTTACTGTATCTTTGTTTTCAGCTGTTTTTTATTTTTTATAAAATATATTGAAACTAGAAAGAGCTGAGAAATACAAACTTTGGACTCTACATGCCTGGTTACCACTGTGAAGCATGGAGGAGGAGGTGTAATGGTGTGGGGGTGCTTTGCTGGTGACACTGTTGCGGATTTATTCAAAATTGAAGACATACTGAACCAGCATGGCTACCACAGCATCTTGCAGCGGCATGCTATTCCATCCGGTTTGCGTTTAGTTGGAACATCATTTATTTTTCAACAGGACAATGACCCCAAACACACCTCCAGGCTGTGTAAGGGCTATTTGACAAAGAAGGAGAGTGATGGGGTGCTGCGCCAGATGACCTGGCCTCCACAGTCACCAGACCTGAACCCAATCGAGATGGTTTGGGGTGAGCTGGACCACAGAGTGAAGGCAAAAGGGCCAACAAGTGCAAAGCATCTCTGGGAACTCCTTCAAGACTGTTGGAAGACCATTTCAGGTGACTACCTCTTAAAGCTCATCAAGAGAATGCCAAGAGTGTGCAAAGCAGTAATCAAAGCAAAAGGTGGCTACTTTGAAGAACCTAGAATATAACATATTTTCAGTTGTTTCACACTTTTTTGTTATGTATATAATTCCACATGTGTTAATCCATAGTTTTGATGCCTTCAGTGTGAATCTACAATTTTCATAGTCTTGAAAATAAAGAAAACTCTTGTAATGAGAAGGTGTGTCCAAACTTTTGGTCTGTACTGTATGTGGTTTTAAAGGCAGACATTTTTTTTTTTTTACCTCAATGCATTCTATGCATTAAGTTAAAAACCTTCTGGGTGCAGCTCCCCCCCTTAAAACGGCTGAACCCATACTCAATCCAGTGGTGTGCATGAGAGCAGCGGCTCTCCCAGGTCTCCCTCTCTTCACTGACTCACAAAGCAGCGGGAGCCATTGGTGGGACCCAAAAAGAAGAGGACCGGGGCTGCTCTGTGCAAAACCATTACACAGAGCAGGTACGTCTAACTTTTTTTTTTTTTAACAGTCTTTACAATCACTTTAATTTTCACCTTAAACAGGAGTGGACATTTCATTTATGAATGTAGTTAATATATGCATGCTTATCTATGCATAGTTTATTAAAATAAGGATAGCCCACTAATTGCTTTGATAAGAACTAGCAGAAAGTGGATTTCGTTAGAATCCTTAGCTTATGCACTTCTTTAACTAATAAATGAAGCAGATTTTAAGTGCTACTGTGTGATTATCTGCTTCAAATTAATATGGCTACATTGTTTTGTGAATAGAAATGTGTGAGCTGCCGTGGCTTTCAACATTATGCACTTAGTAGTTATCAAATGATGTACATGTGTGACACACGTCATACGTTCATTTCCAAGGTAATCGTAGGTGTTGATACCGCTGCTGCATAGGAAATAGTTTTGTTAACTCTGCACGGTCAGAAATCTAAAGTGTAGCATTTTAGTCGCATTCGTTCCTTCCATTTCTATTTACAGGCAAATTGATGAACCGGCGCAACCCATGGAACTGAACATTTTGTTTGGTGTCAAATTTGTTTCAGCATCTGCTGCAGGTAAGTAAATTGGGTTGAATGCAGAAAGGCCACTTCTCACAAGTTGATATCAATTTTCCTCTGTTTTCATATTCATGGGGAAAGCTAGGAATAGTAAGAAACACATTTTCCTCCAGCAGCAGCCTTATTATGGGTCATCATTCAATGCTGCCACAACAATGAAGGCAGTCTGCCTTGAATATTTTTAATAGCATGCTTTATTAAACTGTATGAATGCTCTACTTGCAATGCATTTTACTAAACAATCTTTTCAGTCAGCACAACAGTACAGATCTATACTATATATTTATAGACTGACCTGGCCAATTATCTTGGGAGGGCAGAATAAATATTTTTAAAATGGTAATTTTACCCAAATTTTGGTATAAAATGCAGATGCTCCCGATCCCACTACCACAGATGTACTTTACAAACGATGTTGCTAAAATTTGTCTGGCGAGGGAAAAAAGCATATATCAGCTGGGTAGCACTGACAAAAAAAAAGGCACAAGGGGGGTCGGGTGCACCAGATATTAGAAATTATTATAATGCAACTATTCTTACACAAATTATAGATTGGATTAAAAATAATAAACAAAATAGATGGATAAATATGGAATATCAAATGAGTAAGGTATCATTGGGGAAGATTATATGGATCCCAGCACAATATAGAGAACTTAGAAGGGACACACATTGTATTACACAGAATGCAATACAAATTTGGGATAAGGTACACAACAGGGAGAAATGGGATTTTAATTCCCAGCTAATACCACTAACGGACACAAAATATTTTACACCAGGTATAGATAATTTATTTGGAAAATGGATCACAAAAGAGAATGCACAATTGAAAGATGTTATGACGCAGGACAAACTGAGTACATATCAGGAACTAAAAAATAGAGGGGAAGTGGTAGAGATAAATGAATGGCGGTATGCCCAGTTAAAGCATTTATTTGAGGCTCTACCTCAGCCTATTAGATCGGCAGAGAATTTACGGCCTTTAGAGAAACTCAGTGGAGAAAAAGGAGAGAAGGGATTGACCTCCAGGATTTATAACATTTTGAAGGAGGTGAAAAGTCTGGAAATACCGCCATACATTAAAAAGTGGGAGGAGGAAATGGGGACACAGCTGAATGAATTAGAGATAAAACAAATAATGAAGAGGGTACATTCAACGTCAGCAAATAGTAAGATGACCGAGTTAAACTATAAGTGCTTGGCGCATTGGTACATAACACCAGATAAAGCACATAAATGTAATCAAGAAATATCAGAACTTTGCTGGAGAGGATGTATCGTGGACATGCCCGAAAATAAAAAATTATTGGAGTAAGATCAGACATTTAATAACTGAAATTGAGGTCCTAGAGGACCCATGGGGATGTTTGCATCATGGGATTAGGATTTCACCTAAACGATATCTGAAAACATTGCTCCCACACCTGTTAAATGCTGCTAAGAGTTTAACAGCCAGACATTGGCAAGATAGAGAAAGCCCCTCGATGGGAAATTGGTGCAATAAAATAAATGTGATGCGAAACTTGAAATATTTAAGGCCCTGTGACACAGAAGGTTTAGAAGAGTATGAGGAGAAATGGAAACAATTGATAGAATTTAAGCAGACACTGAAATTTGCAGAAATAATGGGAGCATAAGAAAGTAAGGCTGTTTTGAGGTGAGAAAAGAAAAGGGGCCTGTTGGTTCTGGGTTGGGGAGGAAGGGGAGGAAGGGGAGGTGGGGCGGGGGGCTGGGGGCTGGGGATTTTATTATGTTCGATGCTTTTTCATATATGTAAGTTTTATATTATAAGAGATAATTGTTAATGAAAAGATGTCTTTCATGAAAATCTAATAAAGAAATATATAAGAAAAAAAAAACATAATTATATATATATATATATATATATATATATATATATATATATATATATATACTGCATATCTACAAACGTCAGTACTGGACCCAGCATGACAAAAGTAATCTATGGCTAAGTAAATGACAGTATCCTAAAATAAGCATGGTTTTGGAAATGAATTGCTATAATACAAGGCTTAGGATTTGTATAGTGTTAACTGTTAGGTGAGCAAAATATCTCTGATACCTCTGATGAGACGACTCAAGATACAAGTTCCGCTCACTTGCTACAAGTGAAAGCTCAATGCAAAAAAAAAAAAAAGGTCAGATTTGAAGCCCTTTGTCATTTTTCAGTTTTGCTATACGCTATTAAATATTTTTACTGCTTGAAATAGCAAGTGAAAGTGTTTTTTTTAAGTGCTGGAAAGGTGAACAGTACTTTGAGCATTCCTCCTGCGAAGTGCTCTAGAGACTTGCAAACCTCACTATTAAGGCTCCTGCGGCTCATCATTTGGCCTTTTATTACCAGGTCACCGCTTAGCTCGACATATCAGGTCTTTCTGGGGTTTAGAGAAAAACATGAATGATGTTATATTCTTGTTGCTCTTGGTTTAAGTCCCTAGTAACATTGTAGGAGATGCTGCAAGCAAACAAAATCTTTAGGTCTTCAGGGAATTAAAGGAGCAATTGCAGAGCAGGTAGGGGATCTTTCTATTGAAGTACATACTGAAATCTTGAAAATGAAATGTACTCAACTTTTAAAAGCATTACTATAAAATAGTAATAACATAACAAGCATGCTATGCTGCACATACAGACTTAAGGAAATGATTCCGGATGGATGCACTTCCAACAATCCCTTTGTTGAAGCTTCATATGACAAGTGATTGACAGATGGAGCAGGGGACAAAGAGGTAGACGCGTTTCGTGTGGTAATGTTGATGACTAAGTATGGCAGGCACAGCACTATGAAGTGCCTCATACGCTGTGGCATTAGAAGAATTGTGATATCTCTGACTTTTCAGTCCAACAAGACTGTCTATTACTCTAAAATTCCTCTATTGCCGTTCGATGGAAGCAGTAGGTTTAAAGAACACACCAAATGCTTAAAATAACTTCTTTAATAACTTCACTTTTCTTCATATAAAATACGGCTGCTTTGCAGCAGACAGTCCATGTACAAAAACACGTGATGAATAAGTATAACAGAAAATGGTGGTTCTTGTCATTTAACATAAGATGGTGGATATATTTCTTTCTTCAGTATTTACTCTCTTTCTCTCTCTCTCTCTCTCTCTCTCTCTGTAAGTTATCAAAGCATTCTCTGATTTCTCTGAAAGGTATAACTGTGGTTTGCAACTTGGTTTGCAGGGTTGCTTATGCAGGGTTATCTTAGTTTGGTTTGAAGGTATGTGAATTAGTTTGGTGACTTAGTTGTTCGGTTATGAGGTATGAAGGTATGGTATGATGAGTGGTTCGGTATGGTGGAACTACAAGTGAACACACAGCTAGATCCGTTTTCAGTTCTAATCACACTGTTTACAACAAGAACATATATATAACTGTATAAATACCTATTTTGCCCTTTGCTTCCATAAAACTGATCTGTGTATGTCTGTTCTGTTTTGCTCTGGCTTCACTGCCGGTTTCCCCCACTATGAATGGCGGCGGCAGCACCCGAGAACCAACCAGAAAATTAGCTGGGGTGCCAAAAACGCGAGATCCCTGGACAGATAAGTGTCCTAATATTAAAAGTCAGCAACTACAGTACTTGTAGCTGCTGACTTTTAATTAAAAAAAAAATCTGGGGGGATGGAACTTCGTTTTAAGTAAATCTACTTTTTAATGGATGCTAATATTCTGCTGGCCTTACTTGCTGCAGCTTGGCATTGCATGCTATTGCTGAATCTATCATTAACTAGGACCCTCCATCATTAATGGGTCATCCACCCAGCATGTAGCCTGCATTCATATTTTGCATCACTTTACATTTCCCTATAGTGAACCTCATTTCCCATTAAGCTGCCCACCCTTCTTTTTTATTGAGGTCTTGTAAAGTTTCAATATCCTGTTGTGAAGTTATTGCCCTGCTTAGTTTCGCACTGTCAGCATATACCGAGATTAAACCATTTATACCAAACTTTATAACGTTTATGAACGAATTAAACTGAATTGGTCCTAGGACAGAACCCTGGGGCACCCTGTTCATAATTTAAAACCATTTACATGCTATGCTATTTGTCGCCACCCTATGGACATGCCCCTGTAACCAATTTTTTATCCAGGTACATACACTATCGTTGATGCCAACAGACTTCATTTTGTAAGCTAAATTTTTCAGTAGCTTAATGAAACATTTTTGACTGGCTATTCTACCTAACTGTTATTTGTAGTATTTTGCCCAGTATCCAAAACGAAAATCCACTGATCCTAAATCAGTGATAAACGTGCATAACTCCTGGCAGGTTCCTGTAAATTCAGAATAACAGCCTAAAGCCACATTTTAGCCAAAACAAGTTTTTATTAAAAAAAAAAAATCTGGAGGCAATGAGGACGGGACTGATTTTTACTACAGTTTGATTCCTACTGGGAGGATTATCACTTAATTACTCTTCTGTTTGACACCTGAGACCTGAAGAGGAAGTGTGGGGAAATGTACTGAATGCAGGTGGCAAAAACATTCTAACAGAGGTTCTAACCCTACCCCATGCTATCATATACTATTTAGATTGAGACCTATTGAGACAATCGGATAGTACATCGGCTCTGACCAGAGCTAATTGAACGTAAAAAAAATGTTAGTGTATACCAGGCTTAACACTATACGGCTGATCAAAGGAACATGGCAATCCATGTACTTCCCAGAGTTAAAATAATTTATGTTTGAGACAGCCCTTAGATGACTTGAATCAGATTTGATGTTTTCTATTTAAATCAGCGGAGTACTTCATCTTCATACATAAGACATATCTAGGACTCCTACATGGATCACACAAATAGGTGGGAAAGCCTCAGAATTTCTGCCACAGATTCTGATTGATTAAATAAATTACAGGCTCAATTAATGATTGGCTGACTGGCATAGCGACATCACTTGTCATTATTTCAGTTGCCCAGCTGCCGGAGCAGCAGGCTGGAGTGTAGCCAGGGAGAGATGGAGACAAAGGCTTGGAGTAAACATAAGGGAAGGAGGCAGACTGGGCTACGGCTTTTGTCACTATTTTTGTAATTGTATTGTAAGAAATGCTATTTGTATTTGTTGTATCAGCTATATTTTTGTTGCCTACATATTGTACTGTAAAGAGAAGAAAGAGGGTGTGGCTTGGGAGGAGGTAAAGCTAAAGCCTTTCTGATATACTTAGAACCAGTTGGCTCCCCGGTGTGTGTTTTCAGCTTTCTTCTTTTGTTTGTGATAGGGAAAGACGGGCCATTAGAAAGGCAGCACCTGGCAAGGTTTGAATCAGCCAGCCATTTTGGTGGAACTTTGAGTGGTATTCTGGTTTCCGTCAAGTCTCAGTGACTAAATATTGTAATGATTACCCTCTTGTTACACTCACATTGCAATGATTCTCCATTTGTTGTCCATGTATTGCCAAACTAAACATTTGTGGTCTATATATTGTCTGCTTTTTGTATACTTATTGTCAATGCTAGGTCAAACCACCCCCCCCCCCCATCTGGACTCAGTCTAGATTGCATGGCTGCTGAGAAGCATGGGCTTAAAGCCAAAATTACCTTAACCATTAGCCTTGCCCAAAGAAGATATGTAGACACATTACATTGAAAAGGATAAAGCCACAGGTGTATTCAATTGTAAGGTATCAACTTAACCAGTGCCCGTTATATTTATACTGTGAGTACACATAAACAGTAAACTGGCCTAGTTTAAAAGGCCTGTTCCTACCACAAGTGGGGGACAGGCATTAAACTGACCACACCTCCACTTGAGGGCATAGCCCATTAGGGCAACAATAAATACTGGGAAGGTCAAATGACCAAATAAGCTGTGGCAATCATTCTTACACTGGATGGATGGACGAGCAATGCTTCTGAAGCTGAAGTTCCTCTGGTTAGCATTGTCTGCCTCAGTATAAACTTTTAACAGAGTTCAGAGCAAGCCTTATCACCCCATGAAGTAGCCAATCACCTTGGAGTAACATAGATACCTATGGCCACTCCAGCTTGCTGTTCCATGCCTCCATCAGTCAGTGCTCCCTTTTCCATAAGAGCTCTAGGAGCCTCCACTGTTATTATCCCTGTTCCCTCATGTATCATTTGATGGAGTTCTAAAAATTACCAGGTAGGATCAAAGACTTATTCAATATACTGTGTAGGACATACTCTGATCAGCCATAACATTATGACTTTCAACCATAACATGACCACCCACCTAATAAAGAGTAGGTCCCTCTTTTGCCACCAAAAAAATCCTGACTTGTCAAGACATGGACTCCACTAGGCCTCTGAAGAAATGTTGTGGTATCTAGCACCAAGCCACCAGTAGCAGATCCTTAAAGTCTTGTAAGTTGTGATCAGACTTGTTTTTTCAGGACATCCCATGGATGCCCTGGAGAATTTGGAACCCAAGTGAGCACCTTGAAGATGCTTTCTTCCATTGCTCCATGGTCAAAGTTCTAATGCTCATGTGCCCATTGTAGGCGATTTTGGCTGTGGACACAGGTCAGTATGGGCACTCTGATCTGACCAGTCTGTGGCTAAGCAGCCCCATACACAACAAAGTGCGAAGCACAGTAGATCTAATATTGGATTGGACTACACAGGCCTGTCTTAAATCACTACATACATCAATAAGCCTTGGCTACCCATAACCCTGTCAGTGGTTTGCTGGTTTTCCATCCTTAGGCCACTTTTGGTAGGTCCTGACCACTGCAGAACAGAAGCATCCCACAAGAGCTGCAGTTTTGGAGATGTTATGACCCAGTCATCTGGCCATGACAAATTGTCTCTTGTAAAAATCACTCAAATCTTTATGATTGCCCATGTTCACTTGCTGCTTAATGTATCTGACCCACTTCTAGATGCCAGTGTCACAAGATAATTAATGTTATTCACTTTACCTGTCAGTGGTCATAATGTTATAGCTGATTGGTGTGCGAGATGAACAAATATATGGACAAACATGGACACATCCAGTATAACTACAATGCTGTTAGGAACACAGCCTACAGAAAACAATATTTCCACTGGCAGTCAACTGGCTTTTTTTTTTTCTTTAGATTTACACACATTACAATTATTTATGATGTCACTAGAACCCTCTCTAAGAGCTGAACAGCATGCAATGCATTTGCTGGAAGATTAATTGTCATGCAATAGAAACATTTCTTTCCTGGCATCCTTCCCTGAGAATCGCGGTTTAAGAGGCACATAAATATTTGCACCAAGTGTTTCAATCAATGAGTTATTTCCTGTGACTTGTCTCTTGAAATCTGACCAATGTCAGTTTCCTGCCAAAGGATGAACCCTGAGACAACTGCATTGCCAAACTTTATCCAGGGTGATGTGTTCCTAGATAGATAATAGTGTTGAGCAGAATATGCCATATTCGAATTCGCGATATATCTAGAATATATAGTCGAATATTCGACATATATTCGCTAAATACGAATATTCGTGATATTTTTTGGAAATTAAATGATTGCGAATTTTCGCGAATTTTCGCGAATTTTTGCGAATTGCGAATTGCGAATGCGAATATTCAAGAAATGCGGAATGGAGCACTCTGATTGGCTCAGAATATTCGTGATATATTACAATATAAAATAATTGCGAATATTCGAGAAATGCGGAATGGAGCACTCTGATTGGCTCAGAATATTCGTGATATATTACAATACAAAATAATTGCGAATATTCGAGAAATGCGGAAGGAGCACTGTGATTGGCTCAGAATATTCGTGATATATTACAATACACAATAATTGCGAATATTCGAGAAATGCGGAATGGAGCACTCTGATTGGCTCAGAATATTCGTGATATATTACAATATAAAATAATTGCGAATATTCGAGAAATGCGGAATGGAGCACTCTGATTGGCTCAGAATATTCGTGATATATTACAATACAAAATAATTGCGAATATTCGAGAAATGCGGAAGGAGCACTGTGATTGGCTCAGAATATTCGTGATATATTACAATACACAATAATTGCGAATATTCGAGAAATGCGGAAGGAGCACTCTGATTGGCTCAGAATATTCGTGATATATTACAATACACAAAAATTGCGAATATTCGGCAAATGCGGAAGGAGCACTCTGATTGGCTCAGAATATTCGTGATATATTACAATATAAAATAATTGCGAAATTTCGAGAAATGCGGAATGGAGCACTCTGATTGGCTCAGAATATTCGTGATATATTACAATATAAAATAATCGCGCGATATCGCTATTACCGAATAATCGCATTGCGATTTTTCGGCAATATAAAATGAGCGCTGCAGCTACTCGGCCCAAGGTCTCTAATCATACCAGCAATGCTTTTAGACGTCGATGGGGATCTCTAGGATGTGATCTGTTCCAAAAAAAAAATTAAAACATTCGAATATTCGAAATAGCGAATATTCGCCGCGATATTCGCGTTATTCGCGAATACTCGAATATGCAATATTCGTAGCGAATATTCACAATGCGAATATTCGTGAGCAACACTAATAGATAACAGGAAAAAATGACCTTTAAGCCCATGGTCTATGACATCGTATTGAATAAGTATGATTTCATGTGTGATTTGTACTAACATTTTTTATAAGACAACCAATATTTGGATAAGCAGGTTCATATCTTGCAGAGGTACATCCTGATTTCAAATCTCTCCAGGGACACTAAAGGCGGTATGTATGTCCTGCCAATGTTTTCTAGGGTTAACTTTTAGTCCTCTGGCTTTCTCCTTCAACCCACAAAGTTAGTGCAATAGCTACATAACCTAACTGGTGTGAGATTGTGTAATGTCTGTGACTACAGGGCTGTTTACACATAGGTGTATTAAAATAATCCTATTTATGCTAGATTTGTCTGTCAGGAGCTGTCAGGAAAAAAAATCAGCGTAAAAACGTATTGGTCTGGCACATGGCGTGGTTATGCCCGTAACTTTATTCTAGTGCTTAGAATATTCATTTGTTGTAGCCACTAGAAATAAAAAATATGCATGTGTATATGTGTGCAAATGCATAAATTATGGCAATACGCTTTTCTCTGAATGCGACTTTAGGGAATTTTTTATACCTCTATACCCTGCTCTAAAATATGAATCTGAACGCCACAATGTACATGGACACATTGGATAACAAAAAACTGCGTTCAGAGGCATAAACAAACAAAATGCTTCTAAAAAGCAGCATTCAATTCTACCCATGTGCATTAGGGCTTAGAGTGCGGTAGGTACAATAACTTTTATTCTTTTCTGGGGCAAGGACTGACATGAATGGTTTTAGGCACACTGTAAAACACTGCATAATACTTATGCAGTATATAAATGCAAGGAATGTGTTAATCGGCTCTCACCAATTGTCAGTCTGCAATCGTAAACAGGAAGACTACCCTGCTGTAGAGCGATCTGAAAGCAAGGCTTGAAGTGCTCATGAAGCGCAGCGTGGAAGGGATGATGCGATGGAGGTGTGGATGTCAGTCTATGTGGACAGCTTTACCCCAGAACCCTGCATACTTAGATGTGCCTGTTTTAATCATCAACCATGTGAGTTGCTAAATGTTGTACCTTCATTTAATGTAACCATATTGCTACACTTAGAGGCGCCTCTCTTCTCTTTTATACTCAGTTGTGACATGTACTTGTATATCAAGACATTGCTTGTTTATCAAGTCAAAATTTATAAAAAGATTTTGCTTGTCTTGCAATACACACTAAGACCAAGTTACTCTCAATAAAGTTTTACTTTACCGTGTTTGTCAGTGTAAAAGGCGACCGGGCGTATAAGACGACCCCTTAATTCTCTAGTTACATCATTGGTTTTGGGCTATACTCGCCATATAAGATGACCCCCTTCCGACTAGTCTGTCAGCCCGCTGGATGTGCGGTAATACCATTAGTACGGCAACATACAGCATACCTCTCTGAGCCAATCACGACGAGGGATGTATTCTATTAATGAATACTAAGCCAGCTCTGATTGGCTTTGTGAGTCAGAGAGGCGCGGGCTGATGATGTTCCAACTTCTGCCAATCACGGCGAGCAATGAATTCTATTAATGAATCCTGCTCAGATTGGCAGTGGTGGTAACATCATTAGCCCATGCCTCTCTGACTCTTAAAGCCAATCCGAACAGGCTTTGTATTCATTAATAGAATACATCGCCTGCCTTGATTGGCTCATCGAGGTATATTGTATGTAGCCAAAGCTACATACAGTATTACCGCACATCCAGCAGACAGACAGATTAGGGATGTTCGTTCTGGGCTAGCTTGGCCCAAACAAACTAAAACTGCACATTTTATACCAGCAGATAAGTCGACCCCCGATTTTTGGGGGATGTTTTTAAGTATAAAAAGTCGTCTTATACCGTATACAAAAATACAGTAGTTTGTTTTCATGATACTGCTATATTCCTAATTCACTTTTCAAATTAGTAGGCAGAAAATATTTTTCATATTTTGCTTACTGGAACCTCTATTCATCCTGGACAGATTTTTAACTGGACAGACAAGAGCAACTGTTTCTGCATGACGGTCACGAAGGAAACCTGAGGCACCTCACTTTGGTGCCCTTAGTTTCTTTTTTATTTTAACAAGAAAGAAGATGCCTCAGTATAAATGAAAGCGTGATGAGACACGCTTAGGTCACTGATGTGTCCTTTGTAAACAGAGCTTTGTATGCCAGTTATTTTAGAAGTCTCTGGGTCTGGGAAGATCAACAATATGGAAACTTGACTATTGTGATTTTCCTTCCAATGGCTGAATTCCAGGCTTGCCAGAGGCCCACACCCTTTTCAATTGTTACACATAGATGGGTATGAGAAATCTGTTAGAAGAGGATTTTGAATGAGTGGCGGAGCCCTCTACTATCTACAGTATATTGTATACTGTATGACCCCACCCTGTCCTCCACTCCACCTGGCTGTTTCCACTCTGTCCTCCACTCCACCTGGCTGTTCCCACCCTGTCCTCCACTCCACCTGGCTGTTGCCACTCTGTCCTCCACTCCACCTGGCTGCTCCCACCCTGTCCTCCACTCCACCTGGCTGCTCCCACCCTGTCCTCCACTCCACCTGGCTGTTCCCACTCTGTCCTCCCCTCCACCTGACTGCATCCACCCTGTCCTCCACTCCACCTGACTGCATCCACCCTGTCCTCCACTCCACCTGGCTGTTCCCACTCTGTCCTCCACTCCACCTGGCTGTTCCCACCCTGTCCTCCACTCCACCTGGCTGTTCCCACTCTGTCCTCCCCTCCACCTGACTGCATCCACCCTGTCCTCCACTCCACCTGGCTGCATCCACCCTGTCCTCCACTCCACCTGGCTGTTCCCACTCTGTCCTCCCCTCCACCTGACTGCATCAACCCTGTCCTCCACTCCACCTGGCTGCATCCACCCTGTCCTCCACTCCACCTGGCTGCATCCACCCTGTCCTCCACTCCACCTGACTGCATCCACCCTGTCCTCCCCTCCACCTGGCTGCATCCACCCTGTCCTCCACTCCACTTGGCTGCATCCACTCTGTCCTCCACTCCATCTGGCTGCATCCACCCTGTCCTCCACTCCACCTGGCTGCATCCACCCTGTCCTCCACTCCACCTGGCTGTTCCCACCCTGTCCTCCACTCCACCTGACTGCATCCACCCTGTCCTCCCCTCCACCTGGCTGCATCCACCCTGTCCTCCACTCCACCTGGCTGTTCCCACTCTGTCCTCCCCTCCACCTGACTGCATCAACCCTGTCCTCCACTCCACCTGGCTGCATCCACCCTGTCCTCCACTCCACCTGGCTGCATCCACCCTGTCCTCCACTCCACCTGACTGCATCCACCCTGTCCTTCCCTCCACCTGACTGCATCCACCCTGTCCTCCCCTCCACCTGACTGCATCCACCCTGTCCTCCCCTCCACCTGACTGCATCCACCCTGTCCTCCCCTCCACCTGACTGCATCCACCCTGTCCTCCACTCCACCTGACTGCATCCACCCTGTCCTCCACTCCACCTGACTGCATCCACCCTGTCCTCCACTCCACCTGACTGCATCCACCCTGTCCTCCACTCCACCTGGCTGCTCCAACTCTGTCTTCCCCTCCACCAGACTGCTCCTTCTCTGTCCTATCCTTTCCCCTCCCTTTGTGTTGGGGGTCTGTGTGATGGGGGGTCTGTTATTGGGGGCTTTGTAATGAAGAGAAGTTTGTGTTGGGGGGCTTTGTGATTGGGGACCTAATACGGGGGAATCTTTGATGGGGGGGATCTGTAATGGAGAGTAATCGGTGATGGGGGGGGGTTATGTGATGAGGGGGGTCTGTGAAATACTGATAAGTTTGTTGAATAAAATTGTTCTTTATTTTAAACACTAGTAAAAGTAAAACCATTTTTTTTAAATAATGTAAAAAAAATAGGGCTGGGGAAATTAAAGATTAATTCCTCAATTAATCTTTATTTTTTTTGATCGTTCAAAATTCTTTTGATCGATCCAAATTCTTGACGTCAGGAGCAATGCTGACTGAAATTTACAGCACACACACGCATTTTTGTAGAACTATTAATGTGGAGTGTACAGTGGAACCTTGGATTACGAGCATAATCCGTTCCAGGAGAATGCTTGTAATCCAAAGCACTTGCATATCAAAGCGAGTTTCCCCATAGAAGTCAATGTAAACAAAGATAATTCTTTCCACATTGACTTCAATAGCATGCAATACTGCATGTAGCCAGAGGAGGGGGGCGTGGGAGAGACTTGGAAATACTTGGAGATCATTTGGGTGCACTCGGAAAGGCTCAGAAGTATTTCCAAGTGTTTAAGTGTATTTCTAAACAGCCCCGAACAGCTCTGAGTGTCACGGTGCCCCTGCACATCTGGCAAAATGTGGTACTGCACACCTCAGAGGCTTGAATCCTGCTCGTTCTGCGAGACAACACTCGCAAACCGAGCCAGGATTTTAAAAAAAATCCTCAATTAATCTTTATTTTTTTTGATCGTTCAAAATTCTTTTGATCGATCAAAATTCTTGACGTCACCGGACAGTCTGGACAGTGAGATTTACCCTGCTGGATGCGAGCAAACTATGTGTGAAGTGCAGACAGAAACCTATCTTAGCATATCCTACTATATTATCTTGTGTTAGAACTTTTACCAAGAATTTACACTATTCCTGTAGAAACAGACCAGACAAATACAATACTCAAGTAAAAAACATAACAACCTATAAAAATGTGGGCCAGGGATTGAAGCCAGCAGACATCAAAGTCCTCCTTTAAGATGTGGATGCCAGGTTGACATTATAGAAAATGCAATGCCTTCCAATGTGAGATTCTAGTCAAATCTATGATTTGAAGTGGAACTTTAGTCAGAAAATTAAATCCTGCTAGATCACTTCTTACTGGCTCCTTTTTCAGGGATAGCTATGTAAAAAAACACTTGGGTTGATTTACTAAAACTGAATAGTGCAAAATCTGGTGCAGCTCTGAAAAGAAACCGATCGGCTTTCAGGTTTTATTGTCAAAGCTTAATTGAACAAGCTGAAGTTAGAAGCTGATTGGCTACCATGCAAAGCTGCACCAGATTTTGCACTCTCTAGTTCTAGTTCACTCTCTAGTAAATCAAACCCACTGTCTCACCCTGCTCTGCACACGCTTAGTTGCTCTCTATTGTTCGGTACTGTGCTGAATTTGGAGTCCAAGCTCTTGACAGCTGAAAGATTTACTACTGCTCGGGGCTCTGGGTTTCAGAAAAATGGTAGCCTCCAGCAAGAAAAAACAGGAGCAATGCTGACTGAAATTTACAGCGCACACACACATTTTTGTAGAACTATTATTGTGGAGTGTACAGTGGAACCTTGGATTACGAGCATTATCCGTTCCAGGAGAATGCTTGTAATCCAAAGCACTTGCATATCAAAGCGAGTTTCCCCATAGAAGTCAATGTAAACAAAGATAATTCTTTCCACATTGACTTCAATAGCATGCAATACTGCATGTAGCCAGAGGAGGGGGGCGTGGGAGAGACTTGGAAATACTTGGAGATCATTTGGGTGCACTCGGAAAGGCTCAGAAGTATTTCCAAGTGTTTAAGAGTATTTCTAAACAGCCCCGAACAGCTCCGAGTGTCACGGTGCCCCTGCACATCTGGCAAGTGTGGTACTGCACACCTCAGAGGCTTGAATCCTGCTCGTTCTGCGAGACAACACTCGCAAACCGAGCCAGGATTTAAAAAAAATGTATTGCTCGTATTGTGAAAGCTCATTACAATCCGAGATTCCACTGTATGTTTCTTGCTAAAGGACATTATTTTTTATCAAGTTGTTATGGGTAAAGTTCTGCTTTAAGCACACAGCTGTGAGAATGTAACCTAAGGTGCAGATCCATGGTCTGATATTATGTCATATTTTGCCTAATTGTAGCAAAATTAATTACAGTATATATTGACAGTAGCCAAAGTTTGGTGCCGTTGTGGCTAAACTCAAAAGGAAGCAGGTTATGGGTTCTTCATTTGACTAGGTTACAGTCAAAAGCCCAATCTTCTCCTAAACAGTGCCAGCCCAGAAGTTCTCATCTCTTATGCCTCGTACACATGACCATTTTTCTCGGCAAGAAAAAAAACGAAATTTTTCCCGATGGGATTTCTCTCCAGCCTGACTTGCATACACATGCAAAAAAACATTCGACAAAAGTGCGGTGACGTACAACACGTACGACGGGACTATAAAAGGGAAGTTCCTTTCAAATGGCGCCACCCTTTGGGCTGCTTTTGGGCTGCATACTTGATTCTGAGAATGCATGTTTTTTTTTCCCCTCGGAAAAGCATACACACAACCTTTTTTCCTGACGAGAAAAAGACTGACGGGAAACATGACGAAAAAAAAGAGAGCTGTTTTCAAATTTTTTCGGGCATTTTTTTCATTGAGAAAACTGCTGGGGAGCATACACACGACCGGTTTTCACGACCAATATAAAAAATGGCAGTTTTCTCGTTGTGAAAACCGGTCGTGTGTATAAGGCATCTATGATAGTGGTTTCATTGTCAGTTCCAATGCTGTACTAGGGGAATTGAAACTGGGAATTGGGTCTGTGATGGTTATCTACATTGCAAAAGAGCAGTATTAATGGGTTCTATTTAAATGCTGCAATATTTGTATGAGTAACGAACAGTTTAACAATGCATATGAAAAATGGATGAACCACCTAGGAGCTCAAAAAATTAGGACGCCAGAACTGAAAAGGTTAAATAATATTGTTGAGATTGAACTGCTCATGATGGAAGTGCCAATTTCAGTATAATGCCTTCTTTCTACGCCATTGCTGGTTGAATTAATGCATAAAGAAATGCTAAATGGTGCAGAACACCCAAGGCATTTATGCAGATGACTCAAATATACTACAAAATGATATTATAAAAACACAGTTATCACGCTGCGTACAAGGAATGTTTGAAAACATCTTTCTAACGTTAGAGAAAAAAATCTTATCAGAAAACTGAAAATCATAATTAATTCATGTTTCTATATTTCAAAAAATGCAAGTGCGAGACAGGTGATAAACTATTAAATTATGGTGAGACAGCTGATGTTATCATATTTCAATTTCACCTGCAACTTTAATATGTAGAAATAAAAGAAATCTATTATTAACAACAAAGACACAGACCCGTCGGGAATTGTATTACGCTACACTTAGATATGACAAATCTTGGCTAACTTGGAAACAAATCAATGCAAGAGAGAAATTCAGATATTTCAATCTCTATGATACATAACATACAAATACTACAACTTACTATAATTGCCTTCCAAGGCTCCCTGGGGGACCTTGAAAACCATAGACTACTTGAGGATTAAATATTTATGCAAAATTAAATCATGAATGTAATGATTTCACAAAAAAAAAATTACTATAAAAAAAGGCATGAGATATGTAAATAACCTGACATTCACAGGAAGGGGGCGGAACGGACCAAGGTTTTGCTCTGTAAGTCTGTTTTTATTTTACTGAACAATAAAAGAGGATTGCTCAGAGCTGGATTAACTCTGTGTGGCAAGACTGGGCACAGATGATAGGAAATCTTATACTGTACATTGTGACATAAAAAAAATGGGGTTTACATCCACTTTAAGGAGTTTCACTATTTTCTTTTGAGTATGGACAGAGCAAATACTGTACAGTATATTGATGTGTATTATATATATAAAAAAATATTTATTGATATTGTTTTTTCATAATGTTTTTGCTGGCAAGCGCTGTTTAGTGTTTATATTTTTTCTGCAATTTAGCCTTAATGGCATGAGATAGCAGCTGCACTTACACAACACAAGGGGGTAGATTCACATAGAGATACGACAGTGTATCTACTGATACACACTGAAAATAGTGAAATAGAAATAGATTGTAAAAAAAAAAAAAAAAATTAATGAATGAATAAATAAATAAACTCAAGTCCATTCAAAGAGTGTTGGATAAAGTCCAATCAAGACTAATCTTTCTCAGATGCAAATTGTAGAAAATGAATTGTAAAAGGTGTCCACCTCCACCAAGAAGATCCCCCAAATGTGCACTAATGGATGGCTCTTTACCGCACGGTGTTGACCTGATTGTTTAGAAAAGGTCAAATACAGCAGTTGGTCACTAAACCAGTTGAATGATTCAGCTGCGCAGCTCTATGTTTCCCGGAATCAAACACTCTCATGAAGGAGGGAGAGGGGAAACCACCATAGTGAAGTACAGTTTATTTAAAATATGTCACAGATAAAACAGCATAGCCAAATGGCCTCTTACTTTAGTAGTGCCTAGGACCCGGCACTGGGGCTAGTCAGCATGGCAGGATGGGCTATGATGAGTGTTCCTCGCTGGGGAACTGGGGTGAAGTCCAAGCCGGATACGAGTTCCTCGCTAGGGAGGTGGATACGTAAAAACAACGCACTTCCGGTCCCGCTGGTCCTGCCATGCTGACTAGCCCCCGTGCCGGGTCCTAGGCACTACTAAAGTAAGAGGCCATTTGGCTATGCTGTTTTATCTGTGACATATTTTAAAGCGGAAGTAAACCCATCGTTTTGATAGTTTAAAAAAAACAGTTAACATTTCCGGCATGCCGGAAATGCTAGCAGTCACATTGGTTGTGCTCTCAACCAAACTGTCAAACCATCCAATGGCTGGTGTCATAACAGATCACATGTGCAGCATCATGGCAACTGCAAATTAAACAGAGGCTAAGATGGCAGCTCCCTTGGCTGAAAACGATAGGAGGGTTTACTTCCACTTTAAATAAACTGTACTTCACTGTGGTGGTTTCCCCTCTCCCTCCTTCATGAGAGTGTTTGATTCCGGGAAACATAGAGCTGCGCAGCTGAATCATTCAACTGGTTTAGTGACCAACTGCTGTATTTGACCTTTTCCAAACAATCAGGTCAACACCGTGCGGTAAGGAGCCATCCATTAGTGCACATTTGGGGGATCTTCTTGGTGAAGGTGGACACCTTTTACAATTCATTTTCTACAATTTGCATCTGAGAAAGATTAGCCTTGATTGGACTTTATCTAACACTCTTTGAATGGACTTGAGTTTATTTATTTATTCATTCATTAATTTATTTTTATTTTTTTGTACAATCTATTTCTATTTCACTATTTTCAGTGTGTTGCTGCTCACTAAGTCTGCTATTGTTGGTTCAGACGGACCATTTATTAGATTTCACTTTATTGTTTATTCTCTTATTATTCAATATTAGCGCCCCCTCCATTTACCATTACTGTTCAGTTCAGACCTTTGATGAGGTCTCCATCTTAGGGGAGCTGCTTATTCACTATAATTATATGTTGTTGTCACATTAATTTTTATTGGCGCGAGATACCACACCTTTTATATCTACTGATACGCCGTCGTATCTCTGAGATCCGACAATCAGATCTATGCGGCTGATTCATCTAATCAGGTTCCGCATAGATCTCCCTTAGAGCCGACAGGTGTAAGTGACTTACACTGTCGGATCTTAGGCTGCAATCTCCCGCCGGCCGCTAGGTGGCGCTTCCGTTTTTCTACGCGACAACTATGCAATCCCCATTCCACCGGGGGATTTACGATCCGCCAGGTCAACTTACGAGGCAAGTGCTTTCTGAATACAGCACTTGCCTCAAAAACTGGCGCTGGCAGATCGTAAATAAGATAGATAACGCGGATCAAAAGATCCGCTGATCTATGTGAATCTACCCCAAGGCGTCTAATTGGCACGGATAGTTATTTAATATATATTGCAGCTTACATGCCCTTGGGTGTATTGCTTTTTACATCTTTTTCTTTTTTTTATTTGCTGATCCTGCCAGTAACAGTTCCTGTGTTAGAGTACAAACATTCGTTCACTATACTGTATATAAAGGAGATTACTGTCACTTTAGTGAAGGGCCACTGATCTCCCCCTCTCCTCCATAACATGGGTGAGGTGTTTTGTAGTTCAACTGGACACAATGTCAGCACAGGCTAGAAGTAAAAGGAATTAGGAGCCCACGATATTTCTTACTAGGTCTGCACTTATCAAACATATATAACAAAACACTTTACTTTATATTTTTAACATAAGTGAGCAAATAAGAGACATTGGAATGGAAATAGATACAGTAAAATCCTCGGATTTTGAGTAACACGGTTAACAAGTGTTTTGCAAGTACAAGCTTTTTTTTTGTCGTGTTTTGTAGTGTTGTCTCGCAAAACGAGCAGGATTCAAGCCTCTGTGGTGTGCAGTACCGCATTTGGCCAGAGGTGATACTCAGAGCCGTTCAGAGCCAGGAAATACTCAGAAACACTTGGAAATACCCATATGTTTCCGAGCCTTTTTCAGAGGGTTTTCGACTGCATCCGGTCTCCGAGTCTCTCCAGCGCATCCCCCACCCGTGGTCACATGTGGTACTGCATGCCGTAGAAGTCAATTTGGAACAAATTATCTTTGTTTCCATTGACTTATATGTGGAAACTGGCTTTGATATGCACGTTTGGATCACAAGCATTCTCCTGGAACGAATTATACTCGTAATCCAAGGTTCCACTGTATATTAAAATATATTAAATACATTTTATAAAAAAACAAGCAACACATGTTAAAATTCAGAAACTTTTTTTATTTAAAATGAAACATCAAAGCAATGGCACTCCCACAACAATAACAATTATGTTGTAGATCAAATAATATAAAATGACTACTGTCTGAGTAGCTCAAGCAATAGGTAGTTAGCATGTTGTTTGGTCAGTTAATATTTAAAAGAATGCCAAAATAAAATTCACATTTGGAGGGGTATGACTTACTAATATAAAATGTATGATAGCATGAAGAAATCATGAATAAATCAGCACGTTTGAGCTGCAGGTTTAAATGAGCTTGCAGATGTTCCCACCCCAGAAAACATAATTTTTTAACCTATCTGCCAAAATGCAATGCATACATCGCAGGCCGTTTGCAGTGAGCATTGATCATTGATCATTGAAATACAGGCATACCCCAATTTTAAGTACACAATGGGGTTTACTTACTAAAGCTGGAAAGTGCAAAATCAGGCTCAATTCTGCATAGAAACAAATGAGCTTCTAACCCCAGCTTGTTCAATTAAGCTTTGGTAATAAAACCTGGTTTCTATGCAGAAGTGAGCCTGATTTTTGTGTCTTCCAGCTTTAGTAAATAAACCCCATTGTGTACTTAAAAGTGGGGTATGCCCCTGTAAGGCTGTTTTCATGCCCTAAATGATAGGGCATGCTACGCTATCTGTGTGTAAGGTTCTGTCCTTACACCGTATGTGGCAACCAACAGGATTGCTTCCTAAGATATTAAAGGTGCAAGAAGCTCCAAAAAAAATCTTAAAGTGGATCTTTACCCGCTTTTGCACCCAGCCCCTCCCACTCCCTCTTACACACCAAAGGCCCGTACACACGCTCGGATATTCCGACAACAATTGTGTGATGGACGTGTTTGTCAGATAATCCGTCTGTATGTATGCTCCATCAGACAATCGTCCGACAACAAGTGTTGGATGGTCATGCTCTCAAATTGTCTGACAACAAATGTGTTCCGTTGGATTATCCGATCGTGTGTAGACAAATCCATCGGACAAAAATCCAAAGTGCAAACATGCATGCTCTGAACCAATGCTAACCATCAGACAACATTAGCATAAGTTGCCCAAAGGCTGACACTGAAAAGCAGAATGTTAGCTGGAAAAGTTACTGCCGTCTGTATGCAGAATAAGTTCATGAACAACGCTCTTCGGACAAAAATCCACGGATTTGTCCGATGGAAGTCCGATTGTGTGTATGAGGCTTTAGATTTAAAAAAAATGTATACTCTGCCTGAACGAGTTTGCAGGTACATAGCTGTTGTGGTACAGACATATTTTCTTTGGTAAATCAGCCCCAGTGAGTCATATGGGGGTTTCCTTAAACATTCTTTTTAGCTCACAAATGGACACCAAGAATGTTATTTGGTCCATGAAGACAATGCAAACAAGTGTTGGGAGTGTCCAGCTCAATGTGACAGGAACCTTTTTTAGCGAGTGCAGGCATGGCTGGAGTTGTGATGTCTCCATGCTAGTGGACATTATCTGGATTTGGCAGCCATGTAATTTTGATCACAGGCTTCTTATACACTTAAAAACCGTGAGTATTGAACAGGATCCACAAAAGTGCAAGATGTCAAAGAATGAAACCTTACATAAATATTGCTGTCGGTTGGCAAAAAATAACTAATGCAAGACACGTATTAAATATTTATTTTTAAACATCAGTTCCCTTTTAATTAGTCTGTGTAATTATTGTTTGCACTATAAAGAACATGGTGTAATTAATTATCGATGCAATCAAAATGTTCTCTGTTGATTATTATAGAACTGTTGCTCGGGGAGGGGGAAATCAATGTTTCAGATTTCAGAAAAATAAATGATACTCTTGCGTATTTAAAGATCTAAGAATTTGGTTCAAGTGATCAAAATGAACAATTCTAGAATTACTATGTTATTTAACCTACAGCTTCTCTCTGATGAACAACATGAAAGCAATACTACTGTCATGTAAATTGCTAGATGTCCTATCCAAGGATCAAAAGGCTTAAAACCAGAAAACAGAAAACATTCCTAAATGTTTAATAAGGGGACATTTGGTATACAGGCCAATCATATTCAAATATTTAATAAAATACACTATATTACCAAAAGTAATGGGACGTCTGCCTTTACACGCACATGAATTTTAATATCATGCCAGTCTTAGTTTGTAGGGTTAAAATTTGAGTTGGCCCACCCTTGACAGCTACAAGGTCCGCTGGATGGTCGGACAAGCCAAGGAAATGCGGGATCGGCTTTGGTCGGCTGTTCGTAGCAGGAAACCAGAAGCAATGACATGACAGCACTTACCTTCCGGTTTACTTGGAAACCATCTGGGCCCGTTTTAAAAGTCTAATGCATTCAAAAACATAGATCTTGGTGTTTTGAATGCTTTTAAGATCCCAGATCTCTCCATAAAGAGTACCTGTAAGGCCCCGTACACACGAGCAAATAGATCTGTTCAAATCGGTCGGACAGACCGATTTGAACAGATCTGTCTGCTGGGATGTATTGGTTTGATCGTGTTAGCGTACTAACCAGCAGACATATCTGTCCGACGGGTTTCCAGCAGACAGATTTGAAAGCATGCTTTCAAATCTGTCAGCTGGCCAAATCCGTCTGTTTGCCCGTACACACGATCGAATCTGTCTGCTGAAACGGTCTGGCAGACCGTTTCCAGCAGACAGATTTGATCGTGTGTACGCGCCCTAACATGCCTATTGCTGTCACAAGGATGTTTGCGTTCCTTGTAACAGCAGTAAAAATGATAAAAAAAAATTATGTGAAAAAGTAACGGTGTAAAAATAAAAGAAATTGAATAAATTAATCATTTAAAAACGTAAAAATGTACGTGCCCCGCCCGCTTATGCTCGCACACAAAGGCGAAAGCGTGCATAGGTCCCGTATGCATGCAATATGTGAGGTATCATGCGAATGTCAGATCATTCTAGCACCAGACCTCCTCTGTAAATCTAATGTAGCAAACTTTAAAGGCTTTTAAAGTGTCGCCTATGGATAGTAAAATTGACGTCGTTTGTCACGGTTGCACGGGCGTGCACAATTTTAAAGTGGTTGGGATGGGACCAATTTAGATGGGGGCACCCAATTTTAGTCTTGCCTAGGGAAGCACAAAACCAAAATACACTACTAGTGATATATTAGTAAAGGTCACAGAGGTCCTCACACATTCAGTTGGCATGTTGGCAGCACTGTGGATTCATCCTCTGCACATACTGCCCAGTGTCATAAACTGAGGACTCCTTCGCTGCACATACTGCCCAGTGTCATACACTGTGGACTTCATACCTGCACATACTGCCCAGTGTCATACACTGTGGACTTCATATCTGCACATACTGCTCAGTGTCATATACTGTGGACTTCTCCCCTGCACACCCTTCCCAGTGTCATACACTGTGGACCTCTCTCCTGCACATACTGCCCAGTGTCATACACTGTGGACTTCGCCCCTGCACACTCTGCCCTGTGGCATATACTGCAAATTCCTCCCCTACGAATACTGCCAAGTGTCATACGCTGTGAACTCCTCCCCTGCACATACTGTACTACCCACTGCCCAGTGCCCTACATTCTGGACTTCTCCCCTGCCCACTGTCATAACCATTACACTTCTCTAATGCATATTCTGCCCACTGTCATATCCTGCGCACTCCTCCCCTGCACATAGTACCTACTGTTCTACTCTTTGCACTCCTCCCCTGCACATAGTGCCCACTGTTCCTCTCTTTGCACTCCTCCCCTGCACATAGTACCCACTGTTCTACTCTTTGCACTCCTCCCCTGGACATAGTGCCCACTGTTCTACTCTTTGCACTCCTCCCCTTCACATACTGCCCACAATGATATGCTTTGCTCCCCTACTGCCTGCTCATTAATTTCTTTAGCACTGTTTGTACATTGTAATATCCCTAACATTGCACTGTTTGTACACTGTAATATTCCTAACAATCTTGATAGTCATCGGGCAGTGTGCAAACGGCAGTAGCCCATAGCAACTATTTGGCAACCATTAGTAACTGATCAGGATGTTCTAAATAAAGACAAGGGGAACTGTTTGATATGGGTAACTATATTTTGCCAATGATCATGTCTCAGTAGGGATGCCACCTGGCTGGTAAAAATGGGTAATAATAGGATAGGGTGATTTTGTTTCCCAGGCTTACTAAGTACCACCAACAAATAAGAGTTGTTAGGAAAAATCGGTGCCTATTCTTTGTCTTTTTACCTCTTTTTAAGGCAAGCTAAGTACTTAGTAAAACATACATGAAATATATAAGCTTGCATATAAAACATGGATTATATGTTTTACTCATAGAAGATGAAACACATGATTGTAACATAAGAATTGCCTGTCTGAGCATTTACTCACCATCTTCTACTTTGTCATCATTGTTCTCAGCATACCAACACACCAGCCAGTGTTTGCCTCTGAAATCAGCTGCTTTTAGATTTAATACAGCACTGAGCTGGCAGAAGACTGAACTCTCCCTGTAGGCTGCAGTCATTGTGGCACTCTGGAACTATGAATAGAGATAGCTTTTCTACTGACTATAAGCTAAAATGACTGTCATAACTTTCCTCCATTTCTTAACAGTAGCTGCTTTTTCCATGCATAGCATTTTAATGTTATAAAGAGACTAAAATAAAGTGACCAACATTAACTACTGTACAGTTATTTACTACAGCAATTTCAGGGCCAGAATATCTCATGGCACATAAACTGCCAAAATGGACAGTATGCTAGTTTGCCCAAAGCCAATATGAACTGTTGTGCAGAGTGTTACTGATAATCAAATGATAATTCTATGTTATAATTTTCCTTTTTTTTTTATTCTAGATACCGTTAGTGCTATTACGGCAATGACTCAGACTGTAGAGCTGCCCAGCAGTGCCTGCGGAGAACAATAAGAATACCGCCTGCTCATGCTGAATAAACGTCTTCAGCTATCTCGTATTCTTTAAACCCATGGGAGCTATACAATATCGCCTTTCTGACCCCAGCCTGTAAAATGTAAGACAGTGGGCTTTATTAATAAAGTAGGAAAATGTACAAACTGGGGTAGCTGCTTACCAACCAGATATATCCTTCTAAATGATTTGACAACAGTAAACAGAAATTCATTTTTGTGACTCTCAGACGGCACACTTATGACTGTGGGTCTAAGAAAGCAGACACAGACACTTGAGGTTACAGTATAACCAGCGGCTCCTGGACTAGATTACTGGGGTTAGTTTGAACCATATGGTGGACATCAAAGATATATTCTGTTGTGTATACTGATCATTCATCACAGGCTTATACTTTACATGCAAAGTCATCATAGCAGCTCTTTGAACTGCATATTTGCCTTCAGAAGGCTCTGGATGACATATCAGCTAGAGATAATACTTGGGATCATCTGAGAAGTTCATGTCGCATACAATGATTTTAGAAGACGTGTGAATACTGGAAGTTGGTGGCACTTAGAATACTGTAAAAATCAACAGATGAAGAGCTTTCTTTGTACACTGCCAGGACAAAACAAAATGACGGATAAAAGCTTTACACTGTATACCGGTATCTAGGGATACCGCTTTAAACTGTATAATAGTCAGGCCACCATGTAATGACTTAAAACTGAACTCCAGGAAAATAACTTAACACAGACTTGACATTCTGTTCTGACATTTTATGATCTACTGCCCCATGTCAATAAGCAAGGCCAGATATTGGACCTCCCTAAAATACTACAACATAATTCCACAACGCAGCCTGGTCCAGGACCCATGCCAGCCAACAATTGACAATAATGGAACTCTGGCACATGAATGAGGTCATCATCCCTGTACTTTCTTCTCCTGTAATCAGTGTGTGGAGTCCAAAAATTGGGAAGACATCCCTGAGATGCTGGTATACAGTGACCCCAGGCGATATGCAGTTGCAAAAAAAGTACAAGTTTATTGGATGTATCAATAGCAACAAAAATATAAACCTCCACCAATCAGCACTATAACAACGTTGGTATATGTTAAAAATAGGCACACACTAGACCAGGGGTAGGCAACCTTTTGATTGAATGACCCAGGCAGGGTGAGTCTCTTATTGTGTAATTATTTAATCAGTGTGTTGACCCTGCCTATTCTAGTACTGCTGTGCAGGGTAGTACAGGGGAAAAAAACATTATTAGTATTATTATACAGAATTTATAAATCACCAACAGTTTGCTCAACGCGTTACAATAGAAAGGGAGACAGTACAGTTACAATACAATAAAATACAAGAGGGTTGAGAAGGCCCTGCTCATTAAAGGTTACAATCTAATAAGGGGAAAGTGGGAAAAGTGGTACAAAAGGTTATAACTGGGGGGAGGGAGGGGGTGAGCTGATGGAAGTGATAAAAGTTCAGTTAGTTGGAAGCGTGATAGGCCTCCCTGAATAGTTGAGTTTTCAGGGATCATTTAAAGGCAAACAGAGTAGGAGATAGCCAGAAAGATTGAGGTAGAGTGTTCCAGAGGATGGGAGAGGCTCTGGAGAAGTCCTGGAGATGAGCATGGAAGGAGAGGACAAAGGAGAGAAGGAGGTCTTGAGAGGAGCAGAGAGGACTGTTTGGGTGATATTTGTAGACAAGATTGGTGATGTAGCACGGGGCAGAGTTGTGAATTGCTTCCCATTTTCTATCTAAGCCCAGGAAATGTTATATGTAAATGTTATCCCTTTTTTTTAATACTGTTTGTATGTCTTACAATGTAATTTCTATTTCCTGTAACTTTCTTTGCCAATTCTATGTACTGTCTATCTGACGATAAAGAATAAAAAAAAAATGAATAAATTTTTTATTTTTTTGATCTTAAAGCGACATTAACCATTTAACCCCCGGACCATATTGCTGGTCAAAGACCAGAGCACTTTTTGTGATTCGGCACTGCGTCGCTTTAACTGACAATTGCACGGTCATGCGATGTGGCTCCCAAACAAAATTGGCGTCCTTTTTTTCCCACAAATAGAGCTTTCTTTTGGTGGTATTTGATCATCTCTGCGGTTTAAATTTTTTGCGCTATAAACAAAAATAGAGCGACAATTTTGAAAAAAATTCAATATTTTTTACATTTTGCTTTAATAAATATCCCCAAAAAATATATATAAAAAATTTATTTTTTTCCTCAGTTTAGGCCGATACGTATTCTTCTACATATTTTTCATAAAAAAAAAAAACGCACTTAGCGTTTATTGATTGGTTTGTGCAAAATTTATAGCGTTTACAAAAAAGAGGGTAGTTTTATGGCATTTTTATTAATATATTTTTTTTTACTAGTAATGGCGGCGATCAGCAGTTTTTTTCAGTACCGAGACATTATGGCGGACACATCGGACAATTTTGACAAATTTTTGGGACCATTGGCATTTTTATAGCGATCAATGCTATAAAAATGCATTGGATTACTATAAAAATGCCATTGGCAGTGAAGGGGTTAACACTAGGGGGCAGGGAAGGGGTTAAGTGTGTTCCTGGGTGTGTTCTAACTGTATGGGGGGGTGGCCTCACTAGGGGAAATCACTGATCTCCTGTTCATACATTGTATGAACAGGAGATCAGCGTTTCCCCCGCTGAAAGGTCCCCACTCTGCAAAGAACAAGCGCGCGTGCCCGGCGACAATCGCGCCCACCGGGCACGCGCGTGGGACTCGGGGGACGAGCGGGCGCGCGCGGTGGCACGCCGGTGGCACGCGCGCCCCCCAGCGGCCGCTAAAGGGAGGACGTAGAGCTACGTGCTCTCGCCCAGCAGTGCCACCATCGCGCCGTATAACTAGAGTGGCCGGTCGGCATGTGGTTAAAGCTTCCTTTTTTTATTTTTATTTTATGAAAATAACAAACATGTTATTTTTATCTGCTCTGTGCATTGACTTTGCACAGAGCAGACCCAATCCTCTTCTTCGGAGGTCCCCTACCGGCTCTCCAGGCTTCTCCTATTTGGCAAGTGCCCACATGGAAATATGCATTCCATGGTGGCACCCGTGCGTGCTTGTTCCCGAGCTGCCCTGTCTGCGTCTATTGACACAGAGCAGACGGCTCGTCTCGGTTCCGCCTACCACTCGGTCATCACAGCATTTGACTAACAGCAGCGAGAGCCAATGACATCTGGCCCAGTACTCCAGTCCATGACAATAACTTCTAATTTTACTAATCTGCATATTAGTTTTGGGTAAGTACTGTATTTATTGGCGTATAACACTCAGTTTTTTACCCAGAAAATAGAGCGTAAACTGTGCCTGTGTGTTATACGCAGGGGGCTATGGATTTTTTTTTCCTGAAACTCCCCTCTTAAAGTTAAGGTGTGTTTTATACGCCTGTGCGTGTTATACGCCGATAAATACGGTATTTCCAAGTATTAATGACAGTAACATTTTCAGAAGGGGGATCAGCATTAACCGCCACAGTATGAAGAAAGATTTATTTTAAAGTAACGCTTGCTTTTAGCCTTGGCAGATGTTCACTAATGTCTACTAATTGCCTAATAAAATTGGCTTCACGGAAGAAATTAAAAACAGACACAAGAATACACCTACACAGAGCACAACAGCAGTTATGTGGCCAAATGTATCATTTGTTTATTATAGAAAGTCATGTAATACAAGGTCAGCAAAATTTCAAATGCCATTTAACTTTAAAGTAGTTTTAAACTCTCAGCATTTTTTTCCGTTAACAAATTGAGCACAACTAAGCAGACAGACCAGTAAACTATTTATCAAAATTGCTATTCAGTAACTTGAAGTTTACAACTTTCAATGCTGCTGGCTCCTGCTCTCTTCCCTGAACTTCCTGTCTTCACAGGAAAGGTTTAACAGTGGACAGTGCAGTCTCCAGCCAGTCTGTTAGCTTGGAGACGGAAGGGGGGAGAAGGAGGAGGAGAGAGCAGGGGAGTGCCTTACCATCCTAGGCTTTGGGGATATGTGTTTCTATTGATGTACAGAATGTAGAGAGACACACAACTGTAACCCCTGGCATGCAATGGTGGCTCTATAGGGCTCAGAAAGAGAAAGAAGCCACCCTAAAATAGGAAACCATTGGCAGTGACCACAACACCAGCCTAAACTGGAACATAGACATGGATTATAAGATGAAAAAGCTGCATACTCAGTAAATGATTAAATCAGCTGCTGAAAGTGCTTAAAAACTGAGGGTATAATATCGGATTAATTGAAATAGCTAAAATAATGATATTAGGTGTATCATTCTAGAAGTTGTTTCACCAGGTAAAATAAGTATTGAATAAGTCACCATTTTTCTAAGTAAATATATTTCTAAAGTGACATGTAATTTTCACCACATGTGGGTAACAACACATGCAATCCATACATACAAAGACATTAAGTTATGTGTAATAAAATGGAATGACACAGGGAAAAAGTATTGAACACATGAAAAAAGGGAGGTTCAAAAAGGCATGTTAAGCCAACACACCAGCTGATATCTATCATTAATTAGAAAGCAATCCTGTCCCCTGTCAGTGCAAATTAATATCAACTGGTTCAGTCTCAACTGATGGCCTATAAAAAGGTGTCTTATTACCAAGGTGTCACACAAGAAACATCACCTGATGAGTAAAAACAAAGAGCTCTTTTAAGACCTTCACAACCTTATTGTTTCAAAACATACTGATGGCATTGGTTACAGGATTTCTAAACTTCTGAATGTTCCAGTTAGCACTGTTGGGGCCATAATCCAGAAGTGAAAAGAACATAATTTCACCATAAATCAGCCATGTCCAGGTGCTCCTCACAAGATTTCTGAGTAAAACTAATTATCAGAAGAGCTGTCCAAGAGCCAAGGACCACTTGTGGAGAGCTTCAGAAATACCTGGAATTAGCAGAAACAATTGTTTCAAAGAAATATAAGACTATGTATGAGACTAGTTTCTCCATACAGGAGGTGTCTTGAAGCTGTTATTACCAACTAAGGGTTTTGTACCAAGTATTAAATGCATTTAGTTAGCATGATAAATATTTTTTCCTCGTCATTCCATTTTATTACACATAACTTCATTTCTGGAATAATTTGTTTTGGTGTCTTTGTATGTATGGATTGCATGGGTTGTTGCCGACATGTGGTGAGATTTTCATGTCAACAACACCTTTAGAAATATATTTACCTAGAAAAAGGGTGACATATTTAATACTTATTTTACACACTGTTTATACTCTTATATTGTTCCTTTAAAGTGCTGTTATACCAAGTAAGCAGCATTAAATTAAAGAGTTCACACGCAGCACAAAATATAAAAAACTATGCAACACGATAGCTGATGTTTGAAAAGTGTGGCAAATAAACGATTCTGTTGTCATCATCTACAAATCTGAATGTTTTGTATGCAAATATGAAAGCTGGAAGGTGGCTGGGAATGCGCGCGGGACTGGCAGATTAACCCCAATAATGTCATTCACAAAAACAGCATGCTCAGTGAGCCTACGCCCAGGGCCATTTGAAGGAATTTGGGGGCCCCAAGCAAAGTGGGGACCCCCAAGCACCCCCCCGCACGCAAAGCCTACGTTAACGCTACACCAATTTTTTACACCCATGTTCTTACTCCTCCCCCCCCCCTCCCTAGTCCCTAGGTTTTTCTATTCTCACCTCCCCTTCTTCCCTGTAGGCTGCCGCTGTAGCATGGCCCGAGCTCCTCTTCCTCCTGTCAGTCCGGTGTTCTAACATTATGGGTACCCTGGCCAGGTACCGCGTGGTACAGGAGATTGAGTTTCCTGTGTTCCCGGCCGGACTGACAGGAAGTGTGCACTTCCTGTCAGTCCGGCCAGGAACAGGAAACTGAATCTCTTGTACCACGTGCGGTACCCGGCCATACTGACAGGACTCCAGGAGGAAGGAAGAGGAGCCCGGCCATGTTACAGCCTGGGAAGGGGAGGTTGGGGGCCCCAGGCCAGCTCGGGGCACCAAGCAATTGTTTGTTTTGCCTATCCTGTAGCGACGGGCCTGCCTGCGCCGTTGTCTTCGGTGCGCATTAGCCGTAGACATCGGTGCCCGCTTTTTGTGAAAATATCTCCTTAACCCTGTAGGTCAAGGAGATGTTTTTTGCACCTACAGGTAAGCCTTAATCTAAGCTTAACTGTAGGTGCAAGTTGTGTGGTTGGGTTTACAACAACTTTAAAGTGATACTAAACGTATGTTTGTTTGTTTTTTCTTGAAAATAACAAACATGTCATACTTACCTGCTCTGTGGAATGGTCTTGCACAGAACAGCCCCGATCATCCTCTTCTCTGGTCCCCTTCCGGCGTTCCTGGCTCCCCCCCCATTGATTGTGCGCTATAGCAAGCCGCTTGATGTGGGGCACTCGTGCATGGGTCAGCCACATCCCCTGCTCCCTCCTCACTGGCTTTGATTGACAGCAGCAGGGGCCAAGGGCTGTCTCGGAACCAATGAGGAGTGAGGGAGCCCAGAGAGCCTCAGCTCTTGTGCACATAGCTGGATCAAGAATGAACTCAGGTAAATATAAGGGGGGCTGCACTCAGAAAGGTCTGTTTACCTTTTTTTTTACCCATATAATGCATGAAGGTAAAAAAAAAGTCTGCCTTTACAACCAGTTTAATAAATAGCTTTACTTCAGTGGTCAGATTCTGCTTGTATGTCCACACTCCATCTATTGTCTATAGTCATTTGTAGTCTAATTGATTTGCAGTGTTTTATAAATCCTCCAGTGCCAGAAATCTTCTGCACACATCATTCTGTAAAACATCCTATTACACTTAGAACAGAAACATATTTAATAATACAGTGTCATGAGAATTTCGAATGAATTAATAAAGTTCAGACTAACTTTTCATTTTTAGACAGCAAACCCGTGTACTGCTGACCATCCTATTGAACTTATTGCCCTAACAATTTACATTTATAGAGATAAATGTGCAGGCTATTACCTGCATCTAATTAACTATGGTTGCAAACATCAGCAGGAAAAATGTATGTAGACAGAACTGTCTCCCCGAGCGAATGAATTACATATACCGTTGTTCAAATTAAACACATAAATATTACAGAAATGCAGCGGCGTATTGTCATGTGTTTTCTATCATAATTCAAGCATGAAGCAAGAAGAGGAGTGCTAGTTCTGTGCAAACATTTGAATCAAATTTATCTTATAGTATGCACAGAAAGAAAAATACTGTATGATGAGGGGGAAAAGCACGTACTCTAGAATTTGTGTTATCCTTCACAGCTTTTTTCTTTTTAATAAGTCACTTAGTAAACCTGCCCCAGCACATAATGTAACACTTTCTTCATATACCATGCATCACCACATGTTCCTAGTCCCTAGGCACAGCTTCCCCAAACTTCCTGTTGAAAGTGCACTTGCTATCAGGTAATTGAAGGACAGAGCAGCTGCCCCTCAATTAGCTTGCAAAAGTAAGGAGGAGAGAGCAGGGAAGTGGCGAACTGTGGGCTGTGTTTTTTTCATGGATGCACACAGACTCATAGCAAACAGCCATTCAGGAAATGCATGCCATCTTACATCCGTATATTTCAACCAGTGCTTAGGTGAGCTGCTCAATCTAATAGATATAAAGGGCCAGATCAACGTCACCGCCACGCCACCGCGTCCTCAGCCCGAGGGGATTTTCGTCCGATGGTGTATACACGCCATCGGACCAAAATCCGATGAGAGATGTCCGCTGGAAGCGGTCCGTCGGACATGTTTGAGCGGACATGTCTCATCGTGTGTCCGCGGCCTCAGAGTTGCCTCTTCTATCTTTTATATCCTGAAAAAAAAATGCTCGATATACAAGTGCTTTGGATAACAAGCATGTTTCTGGAACAAATTATGCTCGCAAACCAAGGTTTTACTGTATTAGTATAATGTCTGCTAGTATGAATGAAGTACAAACACCCAAAGGTGTTTACCTAAAGGTTGCAGAATTGTCTGGGATTACAAGGATGCCCCCGCCTAGAACACAATTGGTCTATCATTATGGTTGGAAGCTCTGCTGACCAATAGAATGCTGTGGGATGGGGTATGCCCCAGCTAAACTAAAGCTGTAAAAACAGACTTCCGGTTCAATATCTGGTTATGACTAAGGCCTTATAGGCTGAAACGCGTCAACTATTCTCATTTGTGTTTGTTCACTGTGGCTTGTTAATAAAAAACATTTTTTTTAATAAAGAGCAACAACCGGAGTGAGTATCATCTTTTCCTCATTACTCAGCGGCTGTGGATTGAGCACCCGGGAGCTCTGCTATCTATGTGGTGTATGGTAGTAGCACAGACTTTCCTGGTTATATTCTGGTTCAATACCGCCCGTGTGTCTTTTTACTATTGTGTTTGCAGTAATATTGCTATCTAGGTGTGGCAGAGGGGCTGAAGCTGTTCCTGGGGTTGTGAGGCAGAGTTCAGAACCAAATATACTCAAGCGGCTCCTTCAGGGGTTGCGCTACATATGTGTAAGCACATCCTCCATTTTATTCATCCTATCAGTTCACAGACTTAACCAACCAAAAGACTTCAAACTGTAGTGTTTGCTGAAGAAATCTCAAGTTCTACAATATTTATACATCAAAGCTTCATTTTTGTATTTGACAATTACTGCTTAGTAGGAATGATTTAATAAGGCAAAATAAGCTGTTCACTTTGCAAGGGAATTTTCACTTTGCATGGAAACATTTATTTGGCAGCACTTTCGCCTAGCAGTAAAACGGATCACTGGTTCAAATCCCAACCATGACACTACCTGCCTGGAGTTTGCATGTTCTCCCTGTGGGTTTCCTCTGGATACTCTGGTTTCCTCCCACACTCCAAAGACATGCTGGTAGGTTACTTGGATCCTGTCCCTAGAATGTGTATGTATGAATGTGAGTTAGGGACTAGACATGTGCATTCGTTTTCGTTAGAATGCATTTTCGTCCGAAAATCAGTTTTTTTCGTTATCGTTTTAACAAATGATAACGAAAGTGCAAGAAACGAAAACCGAAAGATCCGACATAAAAAATGCTTTATTTTCGTTTTTGTTGCGGTAAAAATTCGATATAGAGAGATTCGACATTATAGGGAAAAGATTCAACGTCATAGAGAAAAGATTCGACACTATAGAAATAATAGATCGACATTACAGAGAATAGATTTCGATTTATGAGACGTAAAGATTCGACGTCCCGTCGAATATTCTTTTGATCATTGACCAGCAACCAAAAAGATTTGACGTTCCGTCGAATATTCTTTTGACCATTCGACAGAAACCAAGTATTATTGGATTTTCGGACGAAAGCTATTCCCCAACGAAAAACTAAATAAATCAAAATGATTTTCGGGAGTTACTAAATAAATTTATTTTCCAAACTAAAACGAAAAAACGAAACAAAATATTCCAGTCTGCACATGTCTATTAGGGACCTTAGAGTGTAAGCTCCTTGAGGGTAGGGACTGATGTGAATGTACAATGTATATGTAAAGCGCTGCGTAAATTGACGGCGCTATATAAGTACCTGAAATAAATAAATTCACTAAGCTAAGGTAAATTCCCTTGCAAAGTGAGCAGCCTATTTGCCTTTGATAAATGAACCGAATGCTTGTTATTTCAGTCTATATATTGTTTTGCAATGCACAGAGCACACAATATTCTCTGGGGGGAATAAAACATTTCCAATAAATCATTAAGCAATGGGGACATACCACATAGCTGTTAGTGGTCAAAGGGAATGGGCTGCAGCTTTTGTGAGAGCTCACTTTTCTCACGACATTGTGAAAGATAGAAAACGGCAAGGCGGTCTGGGAAAGAAGAATTCCCTCGTGGTGCGCAGCAGGCATGTTACTGTAATCATCATCACCAATGCTAATTACAAATGTTTTCGCAAGCTGTTTGTTCAAATGGTTGAGGTTTCTCCTCTAGACAGTGGTTTGTGTGAGTACACCGCTATTTATTGCTCCACTGTACAGAGTACAGATAAGCTGCTTACTGCCTGTCTACAGGAGATTGCCTCGTGGACTGATGTTTCAATAAGACAAAGTGCAGCGACTGCAGGAAATCTGTAGGACAAAATAAAACCACACTGCTATTCCAAGGATTTTATACATATTTCTGGGTTGCCAGGTCCTCCATTCATTCCATTTAAAAGCATTCAGCATGCATTTAAAAAAATGAATTCTAAAATAAAAGTCCATTGTATGATATTATTTATATTTATATTATGATATTATTTTTTTAATTATTTAATAATTTTTATGGTTGAACTAGATGGACTTGTGTCTTTTTTCAACCTGATTAACTTTGTAACTATGTAACAACAACCAATCAAAAAATAGCTTTTATCAGCCTGTCTACTCTGAAATTAATAAAGGTGAGATGTGATTGGTTTCATTGACCAATATATTCAATATTAATATATAATTGATTACAGCTCACTCTTGCATATGGCATTAAATAATCTTATAAACTCCAGTGAAATAATGTTTTAGCTGAACATTATGCAGCTGTTCCATGGATATTTACAAGGATTAATCAGGCAATCATAAGTAACAATACTGTATATCACTGAAGCCTTAGCGTGCCAAGAAATTGTCTGTACAACCAAGATTTTATATTAAATAGTGGTGTCATAATAAAACAACATCTGTAAATGCTTTTCAGATTAGGCCAAAATAATGCACATGTCAGAACATATACAATTACACATCTCCCCTCTTCTGAGGCTCAAACATAAAACCTGACTGTCTGCTATATAGTATAGCCATTTCTGTCTTCCACTCATGTGCCAAGAGTCTGTTCAGCACCCTCGTCTGGCTCTTCTCCCACAACTGCTGAGATGAGCGCATTTCTTGTTTTTCTCTAAAAAGACTATAAATTCCTGATTAACTAAAGAAAAGCTAACATTTCCAAAGAATGACTTCATGTTCATATTTTTAAACAACCAAAATACATTTTATAATATATAAGGAGCATTTTAGGTGGAGGTACAAGTATGATCACCTGCCCCACCCTATTAGATTGTAAGCTCTTCTGAACAGGGCCCTCTTAATCCTCTTGTATTTTATTGTATTATAACTGTATTGTCTCCCCTTTATATTCTAAAGTAAACTGTTGGCGTTATATAAATCCCGAATAATAATAATAATAATCATAATGTCACAACCATATACACTATATTACCAAAAGTATTGGGATTCCTGCCTTTACACGCACATGAACTTTAATGACATCCCAGTCTTAGGCCGCGTACACACGACCGGTTTTCTCGGCGGAATCCATCAAGAAACTTGACGGGAGACGTATTCTGCCGAGAAAACCGGGCGTGTGTACTTTTTTCGACGAGAAAACTGTCGAGAAACTTGATGAGCCAAAAAGAGAGCACGTCTTCTTTTTCCTGGACGGGAATGGAAAAATTTGGCTAGACGAGTTCCTCGACAGCCGAACGAGAAACTTGACGAGGAAAACTTCAGTTTCGCTCATCGAGTTTCTCGGCCGTGTGTACGCGGCCCTAGTCTGAAGGGTTCAATATTGAGTTGGTCCACCCTTTGCAGTTATAACAGCTTCAACTCTTCTGAGAAGGCTGTTCAAAAAGTGTGTCTATGGGAATGTTTGACAATTCTTCTAGAAACACATTTGTGAGGTCAGGCACTCATGTGGACGAGAAGGCCTGGCTTGTAGTCTCCACTATAATTCATCCCAAAGGTGTTCTATCGGGTTAAGGTCAGAACTCTGTGCAGACCAGTCAAGTTCCTCCACACCAAACTCACTCATCAGTGTCTTTATGGACCTTGTTTGTGCACTGGTCCAAATCATTTGGTGGAGGGGGGATTATGGTGTGGGGTTGTTTTTTAGGGGTAGGGCTTAGCTCCTTAATTTCAGTGAAGGGAAAAGGCGCCAGCATACCAAGACATTTTGGACAATTTCATGCTCCCAACTTTGTGGGAACAGTTTGGGGATGGCCCCTTCCTGTTACAACATGACTGCCCACCAGTGCACAAAGTAAGGTCCATAAAGAAATGGATAAGCAAGTTTGGGGTGGAGGAACTTAACTGGCCTGACCTCAACCTAATATAACACCTTTAGGATGAATTAGAGCAGAGACTGCAAGCCAAGCCTTCTTGTCCACATCAATGCCTGAGCTCACAAATGCGCTTCTTGAAGAATGGTCACACATTCCCACAGACAGACTTCTAAACCTTGTGGACAGACTTCCCAGAAGAGTTGAAGCTGTTATAGTTGCAAAGGGTGTGCCAACTCAATATTTAACCCTACGGACTAAGACTAAGACTGGGATGCCATTAAAGTTCATGTGTGTGTAAAGGTAGGTGTCCCAATACTTAATGAAACAAAGTCCTTCCCAAAAGTTAGAATGTAATCTCTTCTAAATCATATGCACTGGAGTCTTGAGGGTTGATTTACTAAAAATGGAGAACGCAAAATCTGGAGAAGTTCGGCATAGAAACCAATCAGCTTCCAGTTTTTTTTAAGCCAAAGCTGAATTTAACAAGCTTAAGATAGAAGCTGATTGGCAACCATGCTCAGTTGCACTAGATTTTGCATTTTCCAGTTTTAGTAAATCAATCCTATGGTGTCATTTAATGTTCCATTAACATCATAGACTTACTGTTAATGAGATATAAATCAACCAATATGTGCTAAATCACCATCACATAGACTGTAACCCAACAAAACCCTATGACTGCCTGATTACAGGTTAGTTGAAACTCACATAGTTGAAACTCACATAGTTTCTCGTCTGCAGGGCCTTTAGATTTACTTGATTTAGCTGGGACAATATTTTTTTTCCACATTATCATTATCCTAAACGCACAAATTGTTCAGAAAGTGAAAAAAGAAAACTCCTTACAGTAAAATACTGTATATTACAATAGTACTTATTCAGATCTGATATCATAATGCTAGAGGCAATCAGAATGTGAGTTCTCTTATTTTTAACCGTATTAGGTGTTAAAGCTGAACTCCAGGAATTATCTATATCGCATACTTATATTTGTCCAGCTTGGCACAACGTGAGTATGCAAAAGCTCATACCCGATGGGCCCTTGGGGAAACAGAAAATCATCGTAGATGTCTGTGGGGTTGATTTACTAAAGGCAAATCCATTCTGCACTACAAGTGCACTTGGAAGTGCAGTCACTGTAAATCTGAGGGGAAGATCTGAAATGAGGGGAAGCTCTGCTGATTTTATCATCCAATCATGTGCAAGCACAAATGCTGTTTTTTATTTTCCTTGCATGTCCCCTTCGGATCTACAACAACTGCACTTCCAAGTACCCTTGTAGTGCACCATGGATTTTTCTTTAATAAATAAGCCTTACAGACACTAGAGAGAAAGCTGCAATCTTTCAGGTCCTGCTTAGGTTTTGTGTAAGTGACTTCTCTTCTGCACTCTAGGGATTGCTTGCTCAGCACTATCACTATCCATAGAACTCTTGTATTTTTTTCATTGCATACAAGGCAGTGTACACAAGGCCTTACTACACCACACCTAAAATGTGCTGATGTGAATGAGGCATTATACTGAAATTAGCATCTTTTTTTGTGTCTCTTTCTCTGTACAGCAAGCACATTAGAGTTCCTCCTTACAAATACTGTCAAAGTCAGACAGCAAAATTCATTGGTTGCATCAAAGTGCGGATAAAATCATTTTCT